>OZ024824.1:52914153-54114153 GCA_964016985.1 Anodontia alba
ACTTGATAGGATAGTTCTTTGGGAGGTCCTCTACCAGTTTTGTCCTAACTGTTCTGCTCTGCTGAACAAAATGGCCACCAATGCTAAAAATAGAAAAAATTCAAACAATACCTTTGTAACCTCTGTTATGATTTCAACCAAACTTGAAGCAAAGTAGTAAAATAAAGCACTTACACTTTGATGATATACCAGAGGCCGGTACAAACAAGGTTTATTAAAACAGCCTTGCATGTGTATATAGGCAAAGAATCATGCAGTATCATGTAACCTTTAGTGTTACGAACCAATATTCAGCTATAAAGGAAGGAAATTATTGGACACATAAAATTAGAAATTACCAATGAATGTGGTGGAAACATGTATTTTCGGTATGATTTCCAACATGAATGCACCCAGAAAAGGAATGAACACAAATTAACTTTGACTAATGTTGGCCTACATGTATTGCATTATCTTGATTATTAATTGTTACGCAGGAGTTGGCTTGCTGTTCAGAACATATTAAATGACTTTTAGGATTGATGTGAACATAGTAATTTCACCAAACTTCACAGGAAAACTGGATTGCTGGATAATGTATGAAATTGGACTGTCACGTCCCTGTTTTATCTTGAATATATTTTTATATGTATATAGTATAAAAAGAAGTTTGTTTTGATTTTTATTAACCAGGTTAGATTATTGCATTTGTAACTGGGGTGCTGATTATGATGACTGTTTTACTTTTTAAGAGAGTAGGTACACTTCAGCTTTCAAGTTACGGTATTACGGTAATCACAAGATATGTATGCTGAGGGCGGAATTGATTATTTACGTCTATATACTTGAATGGTTACCAGAACATTGTATATTCCGAGTGAACCTAGGTTCAGTGATCAATATCTTCACTGTTCTGGGATTGATTTTTATCTCAAGGCTATCTTTTGAATGAGGAGACAATTTTCTTTTGTAATCTTGCAGTTTTGTAGCGTTCCGAGAGAAAAATGTTTTTGCTTCATAGTTTGAGCAGTCGCTGTGTAAGATTTTGCACCATTCAGACAATTGAACAGGTTATTTTAAATCTTGATTATCACGGTATTCTTGTGAATATTATTTTTAGATCTTGAAAATCACGGGTTTCTTGTGGACACGTGCTCAAAACGTGCCACATTACTATAAAAGTTCCTTGGTTTAGTAGAGCTGGACACACTACAATATTTTTCATTTGAAGACTTATGTTGTGATGTTGTGCTGTATCTCCGGGATCTGACCATGGTAAGTCAATAATTTATTTAATTTTATTCTTGCAATATTCTTGCTTGTCTTTACCACAGTTAAGATTCGAGTAGGTAAATTTATTGCTTTTAAGCATTTACTACGTTGCGATTCATATATCATTCGTACTTACAAACCCGGGCATGATATGTAGATCTTAACCAGACAGTGCATTATGTTCAATTCAGTAGACCATGATCAGGTGTGCAAGCCATGTACGTAGACCCTGATCAAATGTACAGACTGCAACCATATATGCAGACCCTGATCAGATGTGTACACCTTGGTTATATGTATAGCCCCTGATCAGACGAATTAGCCATGTCAGGTGTGTAGATCCTAACCAGATATAGAAATTAAATTTGGTCGATTCTATAGATCCTGGTCAGTCAGGTGAGTCTGATCGGTTCTGTAGACCCTGATCAGAATGCATACGTCAATATTCTTACTTGAGTATAGAGATAAATGGATCAGCATATTTTAACATAACATATTCTGATCTGACATGTACATAAGTTTAAAGTTCATGATTACCAGACATACATGCTTGAATGTACGACACAGTTAGGCGTTATGTTAATTGCAGACACATTCAGTAGTTAACACAATTGTATTTGTATGTATTTATAATATTTTACACAAATGACATGTGTGATATACCGTAGACACCTATACAGGGGTTCTTTTTATTTGATTATACGCAAGTCTGTTCACTAGAATTTTATACTGTGAAATGGCTTAAGCAGCAAGGAGTCATGTTTGAGGTTATGACGATGCCATGTTGATATTGTACCCAATGATTACGTGGGGACGATGTGTGATCGTGTAATCATTGTGGTGTAATGGCAGTTATAATTTATTGTAGCCTTTAGTGTTCTAAAGGATTCTTACAGTGGAAGACGCATGGGTTCTTCCTGTAAGAATGTGTAATCGTCGAGATGTCATTCCTCCGATTAACATAGAATTTGGTGTGTTAGTCAGAAATGTTCTGACTGTGTGTCGGCCTGTGTTGAATATATGTACAATATTATATGTCATTAACAGCATCCCTGTGGTTTTTGGATCTGATTTTGCTATATAATAATCAATTGCAACGGACTTGTTGAATTACAACATTTGGCGTACACACTCTGTATACCTAGTGGAAATTAATAAGGCAATATCTTGTAATGTTTGATATTGAGATTTCTAGGACATGATACTTATTTTCAGGTCCCGTGTATGCATCTGTTTTCGTCACTGTGTCTTTATATCTACGTCACCCTGTAACCATGATTTGATGTCTACGTCTGTATGTAACTGATTTGAAGTTTTTCTGGGAAGTTATATCCAATCAAGTACAAATGGTACCCAGTGGATGGCATGAAGTATACATCTGTTTACATCAGCAGTGCCAGTTCTAGATACCAGTGACCAAGTTACATTATTATTTTCAGTTTTATCCGCATGTTGTGAATTATGAAGCTGCCAGCATCCTAGAAACATCTCGGACATTCCATATCTGAAATTTTGAAAATTGCTTTATAGTTTTTTTGTAACTTTCTAAATACATGCTTGTTTTTATTCATAAAGTGTTATGTTTATCCTCTGATTGCTTGTGATCGCGTCTAGTCCATCGTCACCGGCCCAGCGCTCGTCCATTTATGTGACATGGACCGAAAGTCCAGAATAGTATGTATTTTTTAGCTCACCTGAGCTCTGCTCAGGATAAGCTATTGTGATCACTTTTCGTCCATCGTCCGTCCGTCCGTCCGTCCGTCCGTCCGTCCGTGCGTCCGTCCGTCCGTCCGTCCGTCCGTTAACATTTTCAAACGACTTCTCCTCTGAAACCGCTGAGCCAATTTTGCTCAAATTTCATATGGAGCCTCCTTAGGGTGGGGGAACGAAAAATTGCTAAAATGGTTGCGGTCCGTTGACCAAGATGGCCGCCACGCCCATATATGGTAAAAACCTTTAAAAATCTTCTTCTCCAGAACCAAGAATGCCTTGGGGCTGAACCTTTACAGGAATCATCGGGGACGGGAGGTCTACCAAAATTGCTAAAAGAATTGTCGTACGTTGACGTTTGACCTTTTTACGGCAAGGTCAAGTTTGCTTCCCTATGCATTTGTATGGGAAAAACCTTTAAAAATCTTCTTCTCCAAAACCGAGCATGCCTTATGGCTGAATCTTTGCATATATCTTTGGGAACAGGAGAGCTACCAAAATTGCTAAAATAATGGTCCTACATTGACATTTGACCTTTTTACGTTAAGGTCAATTTTGCTTCCTTATGCATTTGTATGGGAAAAATGACCAGAATTTCAAACAACTTCTTCTCTGGAGCCTCTGGGCCAATTTTGCTCAAATTTCATATGGAGCCTCCTTAGGGTGGGGGAACGAAAAATTGCTAAAATGGTCACGGTCTGTTGACCAAGATGGCCGCCACGCCCATATATGGTAAAAACCTTTAAAAATCTTCTCCTTCAGAACCGAGAATGCCTTTGGGCTGAACCTTGGCAGGAATCATCGAGGACGGGAGGTCTACCAACATTGCTAAAAGAATTGTTGTACGTTGACGTTTGACCTTTTTACGGCAAGGTCAAGTTTGCTTCCCTGTGCATTTGTATGGGAAAAACCTTTAAAAATCTTCTTCTCCAAAACTGAGCATGCCTTATGGCTGAATCTTTGCATATATCTTCGGGAACAAGAGGGCTACCATAATTGCTAAAATAATGGTCGTACATTGACATTTGACCTTTTTACGTTAAGGTCAATTTTGCTTCCTTATGCATTTGTATGGGAAAAATGTTCAGAATTTCAAACAACTTCTTCTCTGGAGCCTCTGGGCCAATTTTGCTCAAATTTCATATGGAGCCTCCTTAGGCAGGGGGAACAAAAGATTGCTAAAATGGTCACGGTTCATTGACCAAGATGGGCGCCATGCCCATATATGGTAAAAACCTTTATAAATCTTCTTCTCTAGAACAGAGGATGCTTTGGGGCTGAATATTTGCATAAATCATCGGGGACAGGGGGTCTATCAAAGTTGCTAAAATAATGGTCATACATTGACATTTGACCTTTTTACGGCAAGGTCAAGTTGCTTCCTTATGCATTTGCATGGGAAAAAACATTTAAAAATCTTATTCTCCAAAACCGAGGATGGCTTGTGGCTGAATCTTTGCATATATCATCTGGAACGGGCGGTCTACCAAAGTTGCTAAAATAATTGTCATACATTGACATTTAACCTTTTTACGGCGAGGTCAAGTTTGCTTCTGTATGCATTTGTATGGGCGCCATACATTTGTATGGAAAAAATGTTGATAATTTCAAATGGCTTTTCCTCTGAAGCCTCCGGGCCAGTGTTGCTCAAATTTCATGCGGAGCCTCCGTGGGCAGGAGAATGAAAGATTGCTAAAATGGGTATGGTCCATTGATCAAAATGGCTGCCATGCCAATATATGGTAAAAACCTTTAAAAATCTTCTTCTCCATAACCAAATAAGCCCTGGGTCCTAATCTTTGCACAAATTATAGGGGACAGGAGATCTACCAAAATTGCTCAAATGATGGTTTATGTTGACATTTGACCTTTTTACCTCCAAGGTCAAATTTGCTTCCCTATTTGTGTGGGCCATATACATTTATATTGAAAGTATCGAAGTGACTTGTAGATCAACAGTAGTTAAAATTGTTCTGATTGGAAATCTAAGATGGCCATCATCTGATTTATATTTATAATATGTCCCTGCCACTGTGCTGTTTACATGTATAAAATCACAATTCTTCAGAAACCACTTAGCCAATTTCCACGAAATTTCACATTGATCCTTCTGTTGAAATGTGATTGATAGTTTATTCATGATCATGCTCCATTGACTGTCAGGCCCATATATTCTTCTTCAAAACTAAGAACTGCTCAAATGATGATATTTTCATTAGTTGCGATGATAGGATTGGATAAATGTTGCATAACATCTGCATGTCGGCAGTGGCTATGTCACTCAGGTGAGCGAATCGTGGCCCGTGGGCCTCTTGTTATAATTTATATCATTTTTAGCTCACCTGAGCTATGCTCAGGATGAGCTATAGTGATCACTTTTCGTCCACCATCCATCCGTCCGTGCGTCCGTGCATCCGAACGTTAACATTTTCAAACGACTTCTCCTCTGAAGCCCCTTAGCCAATTTTGCTCAAATTTCATATGGAGCCTCCTTAGGTTGGGGGAACAAAAGATTGCTTAAATGGTCACGGTCCATTGACCAAGATGGTGGCAATGCCCATATATGGTAAAGCCTTTAAAAATCTTCTCCTCCAGAACCGAGGATGCCTTATGGCTGAATCTTTGCATAAATCATCGGGGATGGGAGGTCTACCAAAGTTGCTAAAATAATTGTCATACATTGACATTTGACCTTTTTACGGCAAGGTCAAATTTGCTTCCCAATTCATTTGTATGGGAAAAATGTTCAGAATTTCAAATGACTTCTCTCTCCTCTGGGGCCTCTGGTCCTGTGTTGCTCAAATTTCATTTGGAGCCTCCCTGGGGCAGGGAAATGAAAGATTGTTAAAATGGTTGCAGTCCATTGACCAAGATGGCCACCATGCCCATATATGGTAAAAACCTTTAAAAATCTTCTTCTCCAAAACTGAGGATGCCTTGTGGCTTAATCTTTGCATATATCATCCGAGATGGGAGGTCTACCAAAGTTGCTAAAATAATGGTTGTACATTGACATTTGACCTTTACCTTGGATTTCCAGCCATATGAAACCATGAGTAAAATGATGATCATGACATTCTAAACTAAGAAGATGATGACATTGAGCTTGCTGCATATATCTTGATGGTAATATCGTAGCCACAATGTTGTGCATGTGAAATTAACAAATTCATGTTCTTGCCACAATAATCTGTTGTACGGCCCATTAACACATGCGTAATGGTCATTATGTAACACCTGACCACAAAACAACATGTCCAGTTCTTCTGAAAACAGTACTTTCTGTAACATCTTACAAGAACCTGAGGATATCACATTAGTCCGTATTCATATTCTTGGTGAGTATCTTTGTTTCTGAGCTACACATAGGAAGTTAAAAATTTAGTCAAGTAATTATACTTCTCAGTTTGATTATTCAAAACCTAAAACATAGATCTGGTCCTCACTAAATAATGCCCTTGCTCTCATCCCTGATGTTACTTAGTAACTCATGGATAGTTGTTCATTTCCCATTACAGACTTTTTTCTCCACTGTGTAAGTGTTAACTAGTTATGAAGATCATTTATTTTACATTTGAGCCAATCTTGTTAGTTGATTTCGACCAAGACTGAACTGTGAGGCAAGGCAATTCCATCTAGGTGGCACTGCCTGATGGTTCCAGTCAGTACTGTCTGGTATCATTTAATCACGATTGTAGCATAGCACTTTTCAGACATTATGACAGTTTCCAAACTTATTGATCAACCCTTATGCAAAAATAATACACAAAACATTTAACAGTTCATATCTCCCTGAAATCAAAACCTCAACTAATACATCTAACACACACACAGTACCACTATACTGCCTGGTAGACTGACCAAAATACACTTCATCAGCAGCAGCTGCAGTAAACTAAGTAACCAAAATATATGGCAGATAAATACGAGGGATGTTCGAAATGAATTGCTTATTGTCCTCTAGCTCGATATCCACGTGGGGCACAATTAAAACCAATACATACCTGTATAGGGCTATTCAATATCTACACAATGGGGTATAAATGTACATGTTAGACTAAGTGTAAGACATAAAATTTGCCATTTGAATACACGCAGTCATTGACCACTGCAGTAAAAATGATTGGTTGAAGCGTCGACAAAAAAGATGAAATACGGGCTTACATCAAAGCTCGCTCAAAACTTGGTTGTTCTTTGAAGAAGCTGATGACTGAAATTTCTATTGCTTTTGGACCTTCTTGTGTGTCTTATGACACAGTTCGGCGGTAGAAAAAGAAATTTGAGTCTGGTGTAGAGTCCATCAAAAATGCACCGAAATCAGGTAGGCCAAAATCTGCATCTCGTAAAGAAATCGTTTCCAAAATAAAGGAAATCATTGAAGGAGATGCCAGATTTACAGTTCGTGATATTGCACGAAAGGTAGGCATATCACTATCAACGGTTCACCTTATTTTGAAGAAGCATTTGAAAGTGAGAAAGATTTCTGCTAGATGGGTGCCACATCTGTTGACTGATGAGCAAAAGAGGCAACGGGTTAAAGTGGCCAAAAAGCTGCTTCAAATGTTTCCAAAATATGACAAAAAGCAGTTTGCCAATGTTGTCACAGGTGATGAAACCTGGGTCCATTATTTTGAGCCCGTCAGAAAGGTTAGCAATAAGATCTGGGCCACTAAACACAGCAAACGCCCAATAATTGCCAAACGTTCTTTGAGTACAAAGAAGGTTTTGTGTGCAATCTTCTTCTCTGGTGAAGAAGTCGCAATAAAAGTGCCAGTGAAAAAGGGCAAAAGCATCACCGGAAAGTACTACAAAGATGTAGTACTGAAGAAACTGAAAAAGTATTATCAGAAACGACGCCCTGCCACTGGTTTTAAACATGTCCGTCTTCTACATGACAATGCCCCAGTTCATACCTCCGCAATAGTTACGGCGTTTTAAAGAAAGAAAAAGTAACTGTTTTGCCTCACCCCCCGTATTCCCCAGACCTTGCCCCATGTGATTTCTTTTTGTTTCCGAAATTGAAAGCATTCCTTGCTGGGCGGAAATACCAGTCCCGACAGGCACTTGGATCTGCCATTCATCAGTACCTTATTACTGTGCCCAAATCAGTGTACCATGATGCCTTCAAGAAGTGGATAGATCGGCTGAAACTTTGCATTTCTAGCCACGGGGAGTACTTCGAGGGCATGAAATGAGTACATTTGGGCTAACTTGAAATTTGAAGTCTCCAGATAGAAATAAGCAATTCATTTTGAACATCCCTCGTAGACATGATAAAAGCATTAGCAAAACATAGTCCTGTGTTGTCTATAAACTACAATTAAAATAAATTGCCATTTAATGCAGACAGTATGTCAGTTATATACATTTGTTAGTTATATATATTCAATACTGTTAACAGTAAAGTTGCTATCTGCATTAAAGCTACTTTAGCTTAAACATAGAATACTGTCCTTAGGTTTTTAATGTATGGCAAATGATTATAATTTTTTTATGTTTAAATAAAATATCTACAGATGAATTATATGTCAGACCCTCACATGACTTTGCTTAATAATTTATCAATGGTAACATATGTAATACCTTTATGTCTTAATTTTAAGGGATTTTTTTTTTTTTTTTTTTTTTGAATCTGAATTTTATTTTGTAATTTCCTGTTACAAAACACCTTCTGAGATCCGTGTAATCTCAAAAGGGTCTCCAGTCCTTTCATACAACGTCATTCTTCCCATATATTCATATGTGCACCACACTCATATTCATATTCACTCTCTGACAGTCTGGAGCCTGTCTTACAGAAAAAAGTAAAAAATTATATGTTGAAAGACCTTTACAATTTTTTGTGGTGCACCTCTCTCACTATCATTCGCACTACAATTTTATGGCAAGTTACAGAAGGAACTGTTAGGTTTCAATAAAGATTTTCTAAGCATTGTTATTATACATATTTACACCAGTATCTCTCCATAAGATGATCGGCCTCAGAGATACAAAGTTTGGCTTAAATTTGTTTTTTTTATATCTCTGTGCATTATATTGAGATTTTTTATCATTGTTTGTATGCTTTTTGTGGCCATATTCCAAAATATTGAGAAATTCTGATGTAATCACAGTGGTATCCTTATACAATACATATTAGATTCCCATTTTTGGTCTGGCAACCATTCCAACCGGGGTGGGGGATTGGGGTGGGGTGGGTGTTCAAACGGAAGGGGAACATGGCAAGTGTAGTGGGTGGGATTTGGTGAGGTCAGGAAATTGCTTGCACAGTAACTGTTAGTTGTTATATTTGTTCATTTAATCTAATGTATTCATTTTTTTTTTTTTTTTCTAATTTATATAATATCATTTATTAATAACTCATACTGACTCCATTCTTTCTGAAATGTATCAATCACATTATTTTTGGTCGCAATATACTGGTGCACTTTATGCATGAATTTCAATTGTTTTTTAAAAGGATTGAGAAACAAAGATCGCTGTTTGCAGCGTGATACATATATGTAATATTTGGCATAAAGAATATTGAACTTGATAGCTTTAGGATAAACATGCTTCCCCTGTTTACCAAACATGAAAAACTCCTCTGTAACAATGTAATTCAAGTCATAAGACCTTAACCATTCAAGTAACTCTTTGATAAACTGTTTGGTGCATTCGCACTGCCATAGCAAATGTATTATAGTTTCATTATTTTGTCCACAGAAGGAACATGTTGCATTGTTTCTCAGTTTCATTTGATAAAGAAGTTTATTAGTAATTAATATATTATGATTAATGCTGACCTGAAACCAAACCAGTGCTGGGTATTTTGTAATAGTAAAAGGGAAGCTATATATCTGTTTCCAGTCTTCTTGTGAAAAATTATATATCTTGTTCCAGGAAATTTTACCTGTTGGAACTTCTTTATTTTCATTTAAAATGTCATATGTTACTTTTGATCCATTATGTTGTATTAAAGATGAAACATGACTAGGAATAAAAGGGGATTTTTCTTTATGGGTTATGTTGACCTTAATTTCTTTAAGATATGATTTTATTGCCCTAATAGTTCCATGATATACAAGGGTATTAGGATGTATTCCTGTAATGTCTTTGAACTCCTCATAGGTGTAAAATTCTCCATTATCTTTAATTAAATCATTTATATATTTAATTCCAATCTGAAACCATGTGCCGTAATAAATATATGACCCTCCTATTTTTACATTTTCATTATAAAATAATGGACTTTTTAGCACTTGCTCCTGTTTAGAATACTTTACCTTGTTAATATTTATGAAAGACTGCAACACATCTTTCCAAAAATTGTTTTGTATCTTACTAATAATCTTTTCAATATACTTAGTCCCACATGCAGCCAAGTTTTTCATATCCATTTCTGATTTGATAAAATTTTGCCATTTACAATCACTTAGTAAGAGCCTCCTGATCCATGTTGATTTAAGGGCTCCCATAAAAGCATTTAAATTTAGCATTTTTAACCCGCATTCACAATATTGTTTTGTAACTGTAGTTGTTTTGAATTTACTTGGCTTTTTGTTCCACAAGAAGCTGTACAGAATGTTATTAATGTAATCTACAACTGCTTGATTTGGATTAGGAAGAGCTATAAATAAATGGTTAAATACTGATATCATGAATGTTTTGATTACTGTGATTTTCCCCAAGGGCGTCATCAACCTTTTATTCCATATGTTAGTTAAATTTTCTAACTGTTGTATTTTTATTGTATAGTTTTCTTTAATCATCTGGTTTAGGTCAACATTAAAAATTATTCCTAAAATTTTAAATTTACTGCTTCCCCAAGAAAGTTTCCATTTAGTTTTGATTGCGCTTGTGCTATGCTTTTTTGAGCCAATCCATACAACTTGTGTCTTATCAAAATTAATCTTAAGACCTGATACATTTGCAAACTTGTCCAGTTCTGTTAATGTACAGTTTAGGGCATCTGATGATCCATCTAAGAATATAGATGTATCATCTGCATATTGTGAGATTTTGAACCCAGTGTCATGAATTTTTATGCCTTTTATTTTACTGTTTTGTCTGATTTTAATAGCCAAAAACTCAGCACATATTATGAAAATGTAAGGGCGGCATCCACGTCCTATTTTAAAAGATTCTGACATAAATCCACATTGAATAACTGATGAAGTAATGTTACTATAAAAAGTCTCTATCCATCTACATATTGATGGGCCAAAGTTTAAGAATTTCAGTACTTTTTGAATGAATGACCAAGATAAAGAATCAAATGCTTTTTCAAAATCAATGAGTAAAAGTAAACCAGGTATATTATTTTGCTCTGTGTAATTCATCAGATCGTATATTAAACATGTGTTTTCTCCTATGTACCTTCCCTTTATAAATCCTGTTTCATCTTTACAGATTATTATGTCTAAGACTTGTTTCAACCTGTTTGCTATTGCTCCTGATGCTATCTTATATACAACATCTAGTAAAGTTAAGGGTCTCCAATTCTTAAGGAAATTCTTTGGTTTATTTTCTTTGGGAATACAGGTTATAATACTTTGACGCTGAGTTAGTGAAAGTTGTTTATTATTGAATCCTGCATTTATTGATCTAAGAACAAATTGGCCTAATCTTTTCCAGAAGACTTTGAAAAATTCTGCGGGATTTTTGTCTTTACCTATACCTTTATCACTTGAATTAATACCCAGTGTTAGAATAATAAAGTACTGTAACTTCATATTTTCAAAATAAGAGGATAAAATGGCACTTTTGCCTTTTTTAGCTCACCTGCTCAGGATGAGCTATAGTGATCACTTTTTGACTGTCTTCTGTCCGTCCGTTAACACTTTCAAACGACAACTTCTCCAAAGCCATTGAAGCGATTTGTCCCTAACGTAGTAAGAATGTTGCTTGGGTTGGGGCCTTTAAAAATAGCTAAAATTATGGTGATCTGCCATGGCAACATTAAATTTCAAAAAAGGAATTTTTTTTAAATGACATCTCCTCCAAAACCACTGAAGCAGTATGACTCTAATTTTGTACAGATGTTGCTTGGGTAAAGACAATTCAGAATAGCTAAAATTATGGTGATCTGCCATTTGATTTGGTTGCCGTGGCAACAGTAAGTTCCCGTAGACTTATAAAGGAAAAATGGTTAAATTGCATTTTCCCCATAACTAGTGAAGTGATGTGAATCATATTTGGCAGTTATGATCATTGGATGATTGTCTACCCAGTTCGTATGTTTTATGACCAGTGGCCATTTTGTTTGGTTGCCATGGCAACTTTAAGTTTAAAAAAAGGACTTTTTTAAATGATATCTCCTCCAAATTAACCGAAGCAGTATGACTTTAATTTTGTACAAATGTTGCTTGGGTAAGGACAATTCAAAATAGCTAAAATTATGGTGATCTGCTCTTGGTTTGGTTGCCATGGCAACAGAAAGCTCCCATAGACTTATAATGGAAAAATGGTTAAATTGCATTTTCTTCATAACCAGTGAAGTGATGTGAGTCATATTTGGCAATAATGATCATTTAATGATTTTCTTCCCAGTTTGTGCATTGCATGGTCATTTTGTTAAGTTTCCATGGCAACATTAAATTTAAAAAAAAAAAAAAAAATTAATGACTACTCTTCCAAAACCACTGAAGCAGTAGGACTTTAATTTGGTACAAATGTTAAATGGGTAAGGGCAGTTGAAAATAGCTATAAGTCTGACAATCTGCCTCTTGGTATGGTTGCCATGGCAACAGAAAACTTCCATAATGAGAAAATGGTTAAATTGCATTTTCTACATAACCATTGAAGTGGTGTGAACAGAACCATAATTGTCAGTTATGATCATTGGATGATTGTCTATCCAGTTTATGTGTTTTATGACCAGTGACAATTTTGTTTGGTTAGTGTTTGGGCTCTCCCCATTTTTTTTTTTTTTTAAATGACAGCTCCACCAAAACCACAGTAAACAGTGTTGCAAAATTCATTACTGCTTATGAAGAATCAATAAAACTGAGACTCCCATTTTCTAATCTGTTGTTTTTCAAGGCAAACATTTTTATATTTTTTATATTACCCTGCCCCTGTGCTGTTTACATGTATAAAATTTTATATGTTGTTTTAACATAAATATTTGTGATCTATCCTCACGATAATGTAACTTATGCTACCCTCCATTCCCCCAGAAGTGCCGACTACGATTACCAGCTGTGTATTAGACCACCGCAACCTTTATTCCCCACTTGTCACCCAGTGACTGAAATCATTAACCGTGAAATCACAGACTTTATGACCACAAACCTGTTAAATTACCTCTTTGCAAGGAAAAATAAACAGATTAGCGGGGAGGTTGGGAGTTTATATAGATCTATATAAAAACGGGCCTTGTCGTTACATTGTCATGAGTATAGATCACAAATATTTATGTTAAAACAACATATAAAATTTGTTTCTCTAGTACTCATGACAATGTAACTTATGCTAATTAGATTTAATCTCACATGGATGGTGGGGAAATCTGATAAATTCACAATATAAAAACAAGAATAAAGGAACTTACTGATTTCTCATTGTGTTATGCAATGAGGTGGACGAAAGTGGATCATATGTAAGGAGAATCCAGGCTGGTAATTGAGCAATTTGCCCGAATAACCCTGACATGTCGCATTCGACACTTACAAATATGACTTTAGCAAAAATCATACGTGTTGTTTTCCCCATAATTCCAGACCCAAAGCTGCGTTGCATATGCACTCTCCTAATAAAGGAGTGATAAGTAAAACGAAACCTCGAAACAAAATAAGCGCAAAAATGCTCAAAAATGGTCCAAATAAACTTTACTTTCACTTTTGACCACAATGTATTAATCTGCCATGTGCATAATTATGATGTCACAAAAGGCGGGACTAAAAATTTTAACACGCATGATCACCGGGAAATGAATTAAACAGAAGTGGAAATTACAGTCTGTGAAGCCACAATGGGACCCAGAGAAAATAACTTCCCATAGAAGTGTGCCAGAGTGACCTTTATCTCTAGAAAGAGATGGTATTTCAAGAGGAATTCCTGCTACTGAAGGAACCTGATTTTTAGCTAGAAATCCGGGGAAAAAATGCAGTTTAACCGAGCTTTTGTCTGCTGAAAAATTGACAGAGCCAGAAGAGGCAGATAATGCATGAATTTCACTATGCTTCCGACCTGAAGCAAGTGCGATCAGAAAAACTGTTTTCTGAGTTAAACATTTGAATGAACAAGAAGACATCGGCTCAAAGGGAGACTCCTTGAGGCAGTCTAAAACAAGGGAAAGATCCCAATGAGGAACAACCTTGCTGACCACTGGTTTTTCCAATTCCATACTCTTTATGATATCAAAGACTCACTGTACAGGATCGGAAGAAAAATCAACTGAAGATAAATGCTTCAGCGTGGATGAAATGGCAGACCTGTATCCTTTAACAGTAACAGGAGCCAGCTTCTTCTTTTCAAACAGGAAGATAAGGAAGTCTGCCAAACCATTACAGATAGATCGATGGGATCCATCTCCCGTTCAAGACACCAATCCATCCAAGCATTCCAACGGTAATTGTAGAGAGGCTGTGTGGAAGCTCTTTTAGCGGCACAGACTCTCTTGGCAGATCTTTTAGAAAATCCTGCCTTCTCGAGACCTCCCTGCAGCACAACCAAGTGTACAGGTTGAATATTTCCGGTTTCACATGAGTAAGTAGAGAATGAGGTTGGATCAGAAGATCCTGCCGACAAGGAAGTTTGATCGCTGGAGCAACCAGCAGAGACAACAGCACTGGAAAGCACGGGTGACTTTCCCAGCATGGAGCTATCAGAATGACCAAGCAAGTCTCTTTCTCCATTTTCAATAGTACCTTCAAAAGAAGGGGGATGGGAGGAAATGCATACGCTAACATTCCCTCCCAGGACAGGGACATCGCATCCACTGCCCAAGCTAAGGGGTCGTGAAATGGAGACACAAAGGTTGTAGTTGATTGTTTAGTCTCGTGGCAAACAGATCTATGTGTGGGACTTCCCAGAAGTGAAAAATCTGAGACAGAGTGCCCCTGTGGAGAGTCCACTCTGTATGTATGATCTGCCCCTTCCTCGAGAGCGAATCTGCGAGTATGTTCAGTTTGCCTGGAACGAATTTGGCTGTCAGAGATATCTGTCACTTTGCACACCACGCTAGCAGCTTGGTTGCCATGAACGACAAGGTTCTAGACCTGGCCCCCTCTCCTTTGTTCAGGTAAGCCACCACGGTTGTGTATTCTGTCGACAGCAACACCTGGCAGCCTGAAATTACCTGACAAAAGGACTTCAGAGCTAACCAAACTGCTCGGAGTTCCAGGACATTTATGTGTTCTTTGCTCCATTGAACAGACCACTGGCCTGAAACTGAGAGATCGCCCATATGGGCACTCCAGCCCACCAGACTCGCATCCGTGAACAGATAGAAGTCTGGTTGTGGATGAACCAGCGGAACCATAGCATGAAGAAAATACTTGTTCAACCATTGCTCTACTGCTTGTCTGAACCAAGGACCCAGTGAAATATGGTAGTCCCAAGACTGGGTTGCCTGAGACCACCGGTCTTTCGCATGCCGTTGTAGTAAATGCTTGTGAGACTGGCCATAAGGTAGGAGATGGGCCACAGATTCCATCTGTCCGAGTAAAGAATGAACTTCCCGGGCAGATGCTGAATGAGATGCCATCTTCTGTATTATTGTTTGCAATCTCACTATCCTGTCCAGAAAAGGTCTGATCATACCCTTCTCAAGATCGAATCTAGCACCCAGGAAACAGAAAATTTGACTGGGAAATAGCTCTGATTTGTCCCAATTTGGCAACAACAGTGCTTAACTACTGTTTTCACTACTCTGGTGAAAACTTAGGGAGCTGGGGAGAGCCCAAACACTAGCGCTCGAAATTGGTAAATTCTCCCAAAAAAATGGAAGCGGAGATGCCTCCTGGACTTGCGGTGGATGAGAATGTGAAAGTATGCATCCTTTAAGTCTACTGATATGGCCCAGTCGTTCTTCCGTAATGCAAGACAAACTGAGTCTATAGTTTTCATTTTGAAATGAGGAGTAAGGATGTACCAGTTCAATCTGGAAAGATCGATCACTAGTCCTCCGGACTTTTTCTGAACCAGAAATAATCGGCTGTAATAGCCTCTCTTCAGATGATGTGAAGAAACTGGTTCTATGGCATGCTTTTCCAGCATAGATTCTATCTCCTCTTGAAGGAGTCGAATCATCTCTGGATCTGCTGGAGGTTTCCTCAAAAACTGAGGAACTACTCTGGCCAATTTGGGATGGACATGAAATTGAATCCGAAACCCGCTTCTTATCACAGACTGTGTCTACTGGTCTGTGGTGATGTTTTGCCAGGCCTGACAAAAGTGATACAGCCTGTCACCGGTGGGTATGTCCGGTTCTGGCAAACTGTACTTGATTGAGTCCGGGCAGACCTGGCAGAAGTGGGCAGCCCTAATTTTGATTCTTGTTCTTCTTCCCTTTAGGTTTTCTAAACCTGTTGGGATGAGAACCTTGCTGTGGAGCTTGAGTGGAAGTAGCTGGTTTGGAAAAAACCTGATGCACCACTCTCTGAAGTTAACAATTAGTTTGGTTTCAGTTTAGTTTGGTAACTTCAGACTTAGCTCCGGTCTTTTTCTTCTTCTTAGGGAGAGGCTGAGGAGCCGTTGCTCTCTGCAGACTTCTCCTTGTCAGGTCCTCCTTATAACATTTCGCCACTTCTGGAATCTTAGAGCCAAAAAGCTTTCATTGAAGAGTCTAAGGCACACTTGTCGAGATACGCATCACGTCTGGCAAGCAATGGACCACTAACAAGTCTAACCAATACATCAAACAGATGCATATGTGACTGTGCTAGCGCTTCCAAATACCTACACACTTCCACTAGATCTGACTGAGAAGGCGTTGGGCTCTTCAATGCTGAAAGAATGCCATACAGAAATATATCTGCATGGGAGGTAATATGGATACCTGCTCTTGCCAGTTTCTCCCAAATTTCCAGGTGTGACAGCTGGATTTTGTGAGAGGTAGGAAATGAAGCCCCTTGCCTAAGAACCTCTCTGAAAGATGGATCTATTGGAGGGGGATTCAATTGTAACATAGGATCAGCAATTCTATACGAATCCTGACCAAACACCTTAGGTTTCATCATTAAACTGGGAAACCTATTGTTCTCCATGGCCCTTCAGATAACTGTCCAATGGCGATCCTTGAATAGGATTGGGTCCTTGGCTCCTAGAATTAATTTTGGAAATTTGTTCCAAAATTAAACGACTTTGAGGAAGGACAGGCTGGACAGTTTCCATTGATTTCTTGCTAAAGAAGTCCAAGGCAGACGCACCTGATTGGGTTTCAGGTTGAGTCAATTCAGGGCAAAAATAAGGACCTAGCCTGCTGCGTAGAGAGACCAAGGCCTCAACATATGACAACTGAGAAGCTAATGAAGGCTGTACCAAATTGTTAGACTCCTCTTGATCACCAGATTCATCACCAGAATCGTCTATTTTCTCTGTCTAATAACAGAGAAAATATTATCAGTGGACTCTGTAACCACTGGGGATTTAGCCCCTGGGCCCCTATCCCCAACCTCAGTACTATCCGTGTTACAAGTTGACTGAGAGGTTTTATCCACATTTGAAGGATTAGAAAGAGATGGAGAATTTCTCCTAACCCTTCTGTCACGACCTTTCGATGAAGAAAGGGATCGAGACCATTTCCGACTGGTGGTGGTGGATCTCAATTCTTCAGTCAAAATTTGACGGATCAAATTCTGCATATCCGGTTGTACACCGTGAACAACATTATCATGAGTACTGGATTGAGAGGCCATGGCAGAAATGGCTGAAAATCCGGAAAAAACACTCGCTGTGTTTGTAGAAACCAACGACGGGGGATTACTTTCCTTCTGGAACCTAAGCCTCCTCTTTGGTTCCAGAGATGGATGGCTTGAACTGCTTGACACCGAAGGTGAGCGGGTTATGCCTACAACCATGTGAACGAGAGCGTCTGCTCCTGTGATGAGATCGCCGGCTGGTCATTTTAGAGCATGAACGGTGGCCTCGGTGAGGCCTGTGGCCATGCCTGGAGCGGTGGCTATGGCCACGCCTGGGTCGCAAGCCATGGCTGCTGAAAGAACCAGAGCTTGATCTCGAAAAACTCTGAGAGCAAGATCTAGAATGAAGGTTCTTGGAAGTACTAATTGAGCGGTATTGACCGCGGCTATGGGAATGAATAGCTGAGTGGCTTTTACCACGGCTTCGAGAGTGGTAGCTCTTGGACGCTGGTAAGTACTTCCAGACGGGGAATGATGGGACCACCTTGAACGAGAATGGGAGCCATGGACCCTATCATCGTGTCGAATGGCCTGACGTCTCAGCGGTGATTGAGAAGGTCTAGGTCGTTGATTACCCAAATAATCTTCAGATTCCCTTCGCCACATAGACTGGGAAGAGTTTCAGTACCATTTTCGGCTGTGGAACACTCAGGAAGAGGAGTCCAAAGGCTTGAACCAGTGGTCAAAGCAAGGGAGGAGGGAACTTCCACATCACTAACCGTTCGGTGACAACAGGAGCCTCATTACCCTCTTGCAAGGGTCGAGAGAACTCCCTAGAAGCACCCTCCATTTGCACCTTTTCCCCAGTCTTGTCTAAGTTTGATCGCCTGGACAACTTAGAAGTGGTCTTAATAGGTTTAGACCAAGTCAAAAGTTGACCAGTCAGAGCAAACATCACAGGGATTATCCTGAGAACAATCCCTGCATGAATGACAAAGATGATGATTGTCCCAATCTGCGAGGAAGCGAGAACAACCCCTTCCTTGCTTACCTGAACATCTATTCAATATCTTAAAAATGAACTCCAAATACTGAAATAAAACAGAAAATAGTGAAAACAACACGGCAATAATAATGTCTAAACAAAAATAATTTGAAAGCACACTGGGGGAAATTGGGCTGCTCGAGCCTAGGAAATACCCTGGATAAATTATCCAACACGTCCTATCGCTTGTAAAAGCGCCGAGCAAAGAGGAAATTTAACAGGTTTGTGGTCATGAAGTCCGTGATTTCACGGTTAATGATTTCAGTCACTGGGTGACAAGTGCAGAATAAAGGTTGTGGTGGTCTAATACACGGCTGGTAATCGTAGTCAGCGCTTCTGGGGGAATGGAGGGTAGCATAAGTTACAGTGTCGTGAGTACTAGAGAAACAAATCATGATATTGTTAAACAACTCTTCAGAAACTACTTAGCCAATTTCCACCAAATTTCACATTGATCCTACTGTTGAAATGTGATTGAGAGTTTGTTCAAATCATCATGCTCCACTGACTGTCCTGCCCATATATTCTTTTTTCAAAACTAAGAACTGCTTAAATGATGATCCTTTCATTAGTTGGAATGATAGGATTGGAAAAATGTTACATAACATCTGCATATCTGCAGTGGCTGTTATTCTGTTACATTATCAAGTTTTTACGTAGGTAATTCATTTATCTGCAATCTAACTAACCTATGCCAGTTAAGAATTTTATTGGTATATTAAGAAGATCCATATTATAGCTTGCTAAACTGATTTTTGTTTATGACCTTCAAATCTATATATTAAAACATTGCACATTATACAGTTGACCACAAAGTCTTTCTGCTACATGTTTAATGTATGTAACATAAAACATTTTTTCTAATTAAACAATATTGGTACAAGCATAGTTTCATGCCAAGAAATGCATGTATTTAATACCATAGTAGCCTTTACATTGTAGTCCTGATTAAAACAAAATGTTCACTATCATTAAAACAAAATGTTCACTATTAATGTTCACTACCACAGGACATGTAGGGCCTGTGAACACAGTGATGACTGGTCAATGTCTTCCCTGTGTGCTCAATGAATAGCAAATGACCTCAGCTTTCTTCAAGCAGACTGTAAAGACTGATCAGACTGAGTGTTCAACCAGGCTGATACATTAAGATTACATAGAGTAAATCATATAACACTTTGCCTTACCGTAATATCATTTTCCCCAAAACAAACAGTGTTACTTTATTGTTTAAATATACAGAAAACAGCTATCCTTAAAGATAAGTGTGTAACATTAGGCAAATTTAGAAACATGTATAGCCCTATGAAATTAAGTATATACTAGAGCAATTCAGTGACTTTAGCACCTTTAGAGATTAACTCCACTCTTATGTTGAAAACCAAAGTGGTATGCAACCTGATTTTCATCTGTTTCATTCATATATTTGTTCAGTTTTCTGTTATAACATAAACTACCAGTACTTAGCTGAAACTCATGAATAAAAATCAGATCAGTATTGTTGGGATATAATTGGCTGCATCTTAGAGATGACTTAAAAATGCAGTATAGTGTTGATATATGTGTGATGGTATTATCATCATGATTACCACTGCGTTTTTATGTAAGCTTAAATTATGAAATAGTTCTCCTTGAATAATTAATGCCCTCAGAATGTTTGTTTTCCCTTTATTCATGCTTTTGAGTTGAGATTAGGAAAGTATACAGAATTTTTACTAATGGAGAGCTTTCTCCTGCAAACACTGTCTTTAGGAAACAATGTTCTGATATCACAGCACTTAAACTGACATATAACATGTGTAACAGTATTAAGTGTGAAATATTTCTGGCAGTCTAGATGGATTTAAGTTTTAGAATATCAGCTTTATGCATAGAAGATAAGCAATAAAGAGCTAATATCATGTAAGTATGTATGAAAAGGGGATATTTCTGTATTTGTTATAGGGTACATTTTACTATATATTTTAAAGATACAATTATCAATCAGCTGAGGATTTGCAAGGTTTTTTTTGTATTTCACTTAATTCACAAAAGTATAAAGGTATCTGAAAAATTATTTACTTTGTTTGTTATTAAAAGAATTTTAGAGCTGATGTCCCTTCACCTTTATGTACAAAATATCAATAGCCATTAATTGATATAGATAAAGTATCACTCAAAAAGTAACATAAGTAACATTAAGAAGTGTATAAAGCATTTATTCAAAGCTTATAATGCATTAGTCCAACCATGATAATTAAATATATCAAAATAATTGCAATCACAGCCAATTAAATGTTAAGAAGTTTGAAATAACGATACTTTTCAGAAAAGAAGTTTATGCTGTTTTAAAGAAACTATTGTTCCTGAATTCATTTGCTTAGTCAAGCTGGCTTGTTTTCATTTCGTGATGTACAAAGGAGGATATATAGTGTTTATCTATTTAAAACAGCATTAGATTAAATTTCTAGTCACTGACTGGTCATAGTCAACCAAAATGGTGTATCAGGAACCTTATATATATGACGTTTTTGACTTTAGTAATGTCTATAACAGTTATATCACAAGTAATTGAGAGTCCAACATATCAAGATACCTGTCTGTATAAAACCACATGCATTGGTAGCAAATAACATGCTACTAAATAAGAATATGAATAGTTTAATGTTTACACCAAAGTATTTCTATTGTTTTGAGGGTAACATTGGTAACATGCCTGTTACACGTAAATGCCCCCATTGCCAGAGGGCTAACATGTGTCATTTTGTTTCTTATATAATGTAGTTTCAGAAAATTATAGTGTACAAATTCCACCTGGGGGTGGGGGCGGGCGGGGGCATGGGGGGGTGGGGTGGGGTGGGGGGATTACAAAGTTTCTGAAATGGTTCTACTCTGCAGAACAGTCACTGCACATTATGGCTGCCAGAGCTAAAAATAGATTTTCTGTCAGCATTTTGATTCAGATGACATCATTTCTGGAAATGCAAACCAAACTTTGCTCTTATGAGCTTGTTGTGCTCAGCATGTGCTATTGTGATAACCCTCTGTCCGTTGTGCATGGTCTTTCATGCATTGTGCCTTCAATAGCCACTGTTTGTTCTTCCCATAGAAATGAAGCACTCCATATGCCATAAATATTATGTTTCAAAATTCTATCAAATAGTCTTTAGTTGAAGTTCTTTTAATAGTGTTGAAAAAACAAGTATAAAGTTGAATTCGCTTGGATTCATAGGTAGCTTGTTTTAAGAAATGACATATATCTTGCTGTACTTTATCAGTACATAAAATACGCAGACAGTAGTTCAGATGTGAAGTAATTACATCATGAGCACAAGGCAGCGAACTACATTTTGGCCTAATTGCTTCATGCAGTATACAGAAGCTGTTACACCCGTACCTGAAATGTCCACAAAGAAGGCTATATTCCCCATGGAAAATTGCGGACATTTACCTGCGTAGGTTTGCGGAGTATTGGAACGCTGTGTCCACAAGTCTACGCAAGCTGGAAATTTTTTCTGCGTGGACATCCGCAATTATTCCCGTACCTGCAATGTCCGCAACAGGTCTGGCATATGCTGCATATGTGGACTTCCTTGTACATTTGCGTAAATTGTTTAGGAAGTTGGTGGATGTCCGCAGATGTCCGAGAAATCCGCAAATGTCTGTGCCTTTGTCAAAGCCTGCGGACTTTTGTGGACATTTTTCCATATCAGCTGGGGCTATCTTTTTGCGGACATCCACAGCTCTAGGCAAGTAAGCCTGCGGACGTCCGCAAAAGCTTGGATAAAATTCTGACTGTTTTTTTTTTGCTGCGGACTTTTGCAGACATATTTGACTTAGAAAAGATTGGACATTGAAGTAAACTGCAGATGTCCGCACAAATTCTTGTGGACATATGCAGACGTCTGAAATAATGTCATACACATTCTGAACAAAAATTGGGTAAGTATGTCAGGCAATGTAAACACAGTAAACTTACACACACAGAATAGCACCATTTCAAAATGTAAACAATTAACCAGCAGTAATGATATTCAGGCCTGCACTTTTATTTGGTTCAAATTAATTTACCAGAACAGTGTTATGATGCTCAAATGTAACACTGTTTTAAATCAGTTATATAAATTGCACTAAATGTATCAAAACTCTATAAAATTTGAAATTAAGATTCCAAACACTGTGGCAGTCAGGATATGCTTTGAAAGCAAAGTAAGTTTGGTTTGCTTTTTAGCTCACCTGAGCCGAAGGCTCAAGGTGAGCTATTGTGATCACCCACTGTCCGTCGTCGTCGTCGTCCGTCTGTCCGTCCGTTCACAATCTTTAAACAACATTTCCTCCTAAACCACAGATTGGAATTTGACCAAACTTCACAGGAATGATCCTTGGTTGGTCCTCTTTCAAAGTTGTTCAAATGGTTCCAGTCCATTGCATATCTAGGTCACAGGAGCTAAAAATAGATTTTTTAACTAAAAACTTAAAAAATCTTCTTGTCTGAAACCACTGGACCGATTTCAATATAATTTTACAAAAATGTTCCTTTGGTGATCCTCTACCAAGATTGTTCAAGCCATTTGGATTCATCAAAAAACATGGCCGCCAGGTGGTAGGGCTTATTTTCCCTATATATCTATATAGAAAACTTTAAAAATCTTCTTGTCAGAAACCACTGGACTGATTTCCGTATAATTTTGCAGAAATGTTCCTTTGGTGATCCTCTACCAAGATTGTTCGAGCCATTTGGATTCGTCAAAAAACATGGCCGCCAGGGGGCGGGGCTTATTTTCCCTATATATCTATATAGAAATCTTTAAAAATCTTCTTGTCCGAAACCACTGGACCGATTTCAATATAATTTTGCAAAAATGTTCCTTTGGTGATCCTCTACCAGGATTGTTCAAGCCATTTGGATTCGTCAAAAATAATGGCCGCCAGGGGGCGGGGCTTAATTTCCCTATATATCTATATAGAAAATTTTAAAAATCTTCTTGTCAGAAACCACTGGATCGATTTCCATATAATTTTGCAGAAATGTTCCTTTGGTGATCCTCTACCAAGATTGTTCGAGCCATTTGGATTCGTCAAAAAACATGGCCGCCAGGGGGCGGGGCTTATTTTCCCTATATATCTATATAGAAAAATGTATAAATCTTCTTGTCCGAAACCACTAGACTGATTTCCATATAATTTTGCAGAAATGTTCCTTTGGTGATCCTCTACCAAGATTGTTCGAGCCATTTGGATTCGTCAAAAAACATGGCCGCCAGGGGGCAGGGCTTATTTTCCCTATATATCTATATAGAAAAATGTAAAAATCTTCTTGTCCGAAACCACTGGACCGATTTCCATATAATTTTGCAGAAATGTTCCTTTGGTGATCCTCTACCAAGATTGTTCAAGCCATTTAGATTCGTCAAAAAACATGGCCGCCAGGGGGCAGGGCTTATTTTCCCTATATATCTATATAGAAAACTTTAAAAATCTTCTTGTCCGAAACCACCTGACCGATTTCAATATAATTTTGCAAAAATGTTCCTTTGGTGATCCTCTACCAAGATTGTTCAGGCCATTTGGATTCATCAAAAAACATGGCCGCCAGGGGGTAGGGCTTATTTTCCCTATATATCTATATAGAAAACTTTAAAAATCTTTTTGTCAGAAACCACTGGACCGATTTCCATATAATTTTGCAGAAATGTTCCTTTGGTGATCTTCTACCAAGATTATTCGAGCCATTTGGATTCGACAAAAAACATGGCCGCCAGGGGGCGGGGCTTATTTTCCCTATATATCTATATAGAAAAATGTAAAAATCTTCTTGTCCAAAAACACTGGACCGATTTCCATATAATTTTGCAAAAATGTTCCTTTGGTGATTGTCTACCAAGATTGTTCAAGCCATTTGGATTCATCAAAAAACATGGCCGCCAGGGGGCGGGGCTTATTTTCCCTATATATCTATATAGAAAAATGTAAAAATCTTCTTGTCCAAAAACACTGGACCGATTTCCATATAATTTTGCAGAAATGTTCCTTTGGTAATTGTCTACCAAGATTGTTCGAGCCATTTGGATTCATCAAAAAACATGGCCGCCAGGGGGCAGGGCTTATTTACCCTATATACGTATCTATATAGAAAACTTTAAAAATCTTCTTGTCAGAAACCAATGGACCGATTTCAATATAACTTGGAAGGAATGTGTCTTTGGTCACCCTCTACCAAGGTTGTTCAAGCCGTCATGATTCGTCAAAAAATGTGGCTGCAAGGGGGCGGGGCTTATTTTTCCTATATATCTATATAGAAAACTTGAAAAAAAATCTTCTTGTCAGAAACCACTGGACCAATTTCAGTATAACTTGGCAGAAATGTTTCCTTGGTGACCCTTTACCAAGATTGTTCAGGCGGTCATGATTTGTCAAAAAACATGGCTGCTAGGGGGCGGGGCTTATTTTCCCTGTATATCTATATAGAAAACTTGAAAAAAATCTTCTTGTCAGAAACCACTGGACTGATTTCAATATAACTTGGCAGACATGTTTCCTTGGTGACCCTTCCTTGGTGACCCTTTACCAAGATTGTTCAAGTAGTCGTGATTTTTTCAAAAACATGGCCGCTAGTGGGTGGGGCTTAATTTCCCTATATATCTATATAGAAAACTTTAATAATCTTCTTGTCAGAAACCACTGGACCGATTTCAATATAACCTAGCAGGAATGTTTCTTTGGTGACCCTCTACCAAGGTTGTTCAAGCTGTCATGATTCGTCAAAAAACATGGCCACTACGGGGGCGGGGCTTATTTTCCCTATATATCTATATAAAAAACTTAAAAAATCTTCTCGTAAGAAACCGTTGCACCGAGTTCAATGTAACTTGACAGGAATGTTGCTTTGGTGACCTTCTACCAAGATTGTTCAAGCTTTCATGATACATCAAAAAACATGGCCCCCAGTGGGGGTAGGGCTTATTTTCCGTATATATCTGTATAGAAAACTTTGAAATTCTTCTTGTCAAATACCCACTGACCGATTTCAATGTTGCTTTGGTGACCCTCTACCAAGAATGTTCAAGCAATCCTGATTTGTCAAAAAAACATGGCTGTTAGGGGGTGGGGCTTATTTTCCCTATATATCTAGATAGAAAACTTTGAAAATCTTCTTGTCAGAAACCACTGAACCGATTTCAATTTAACTTGGCAAGAATGTTCCTTTGGTGACCCTCTACCAAGTTTTTTCAAGCTGTCATGATTAGTCAAAAAGAAAAAAATGGCTGTTAGGGGGTAGGGCTTTATAGCTATATAAAACACTTTAAAAATCTTTTTGTCAGAAACCACTGGACCAATTTCAATATAACTTGGCAGAAATGTTTTTTTGGTGACCCTCTTTCAAGATTTAGTTGTCATGATGCGTTAAAAAGAAAAAAATATGGCTGCTGTTGGGGGTTGGTGGGGGGTGCAGGGCTATAAAATTTAGAGCAGTGAACTTGGCTGAAACTTCAACAGTAATATAAGTATGCAAATCTGTTTGCTCAGGTGAGCGATATAGGACCATCATGGTCCTCTTGTTTCTTATTTGTAAAAATAAACTCACTACTTGTAAAAGACATTGATGACATAGTACATTATCAAAGAAGACTAACGGTAGAATATGTCCCCGAGTGACACTTTTGTCCCATAAAATAATAAAAATAATATATAGAAAAAATAATAAAAATATTAAAATAATATTAATAAAATATATAATAATGTTTTAAGTAAATGTATTTTGTATTTCAGGTATCTGCATATTCTTGATATTGTTTTTGCATAAAATTTCATAATTTGGTTTTACAACTCTTGTACAAAGTCTTTTTTTCTGAATTTTCTTTCTATCAAACAAATATTTGCTTAAAGGAAAATTGATTTGCATCAGTAGTTGAGAGGACATGTCTTTATGACACTCCGAGATCTTACTCCACAGTTGATAAATTAGAAGATAATTATCTTAATTATAGAATGATTTTGGCAGATAGTGAAATTTGGCATTTCCTACTTTCTGATAGTAATCTTTCTCATTTAGATGCTACTCATCTAAAGGATCTTATCATTTATGACTTCCTCAAATAATTATGACACTTTTGGACACAGAAGCATATTTAAGTCAGACCAAAACTTCTAATCTTCAGTCTTAGTTTTAGTCTTAGCTAGTCTTAAACTATATACTGCAAACATAAGGTCTAAGATCAACCATCCCTTTCGACAAGCTTGCTGTCAGGTTGGTTCAACTTGTGATATTGGAACTAGTGTTTTCATGTTTAGATAAAAGAACTATATTGTAAGAAATTGTTAAATAGGAACTTACAATTGTAGAAAATCCATCATTAGGAAAGTAACTATTTTCATACCTAAGAAGAGTGACTATATTTCATACTTAAACAAATATAGCTTAAACCGGGTTTTATGAAAAAAACATCTTTACTCAACAAGTGAACAAAGGATAATGTTTTATGTTTAATCAGATGCTACTATGAGTTTTATGGGTTGTTTATGAAAGGATAGATTATTGAAAGAAGATTTTATTGATTTAAAAATATTATATTATGTTTGGACATTGAAATTAATGTATTGTGTTTTGAACTTTGAAACTTAGAAGAAACATTTTACTAAAAATGGAAACTTGATGAACTCTTCCGACTTGTTTATAAGATCGGAACATACGGTCTAATTAGTTACACCTATAATTAATTTAGACCGGACCTCTTTACATGCCCACCAGGTGGTTGGGTGTTTGTTGGGTCGACAAGAGTTAATTCCCCTTTTGACATCTTCCCGCTAAGAGCTTGATAGACAGCGAAGCCAATGGGTCAACCGATGTAACCTCCAGCTGGCCCGGTGGCAAATATCCTGCTTTATTATTCTTACAGTTTCAATGAATTCAGTCAGCTATTTTGACTTAAATGCAAGTGGCTATTATACACACACTCCAGTTATAATACACCAAATCTTTCTCATTCAGCCAAACTTTAACTGCACCAAACTTTAATTGTACTGCATCACTATTCAAATTTTGGGACTCTTCCCAGTAGCATGAACCACAGACAAAATGATCAATTGTATTTGCTTGGAAATTCTGTTAAGTTTTGACTAACAACTAATTAGTAATTGAAGCCAGATATGTCTTCAGCAGAAAAGTCTTAATTGCACATTCTAATTTTGTGAACAGCTATAGTTTTTACATAATGCATAATTATGTAGATCACACATTAAAAACTAAGACATATGGCATATGATCATGTAATACCGCATATGATCAACAGGTTATTACACAGCAGGGGGAGCAACTCTAACAGATCCTTTGGCCCTGCAGACGTCCGCATAGATGTCCGCAAAGACGGCCGCGGACATCCTCAAAGATGTCCACAGATGTCCGCGGACATCTCTGCGGACGTGCATATGGAAATATTGCGGATGTCCATGCAGAAAAAATTTCCAGCTTGTGTAGACTCCGCAAACCTACACTGGTAGATGTCCGCAATTTTCCATGCGGAATATAGCATTCTTTGCAGACATTTCAGGTACGGGAATTTCCTCTGGAATCGGACACATTGTATTTAAATGGAGTTTTCTGATAAACTTAAACTATTTTTAAAACTTATTTTTGATAAAGTGTTAATGTGTGGCATAAAAATACTAATGATTGTAAGCTTCTATCTACACATTATTTTCTTGATGTGCTGATGGGGCTATAGTCAGATCCTCTGACAATTCTAGTTTGATTTGTATTTCGCAAATGTAATAGTTGTTCATCCAATTAGTATCAAACATTTAGCTCATATCTTTTTCAATAATGAAAAATCTACAAAATGCCAAAACATCGGTGTTGTAATGATAGAAGTTTTCTCTGCTATAGAATCTACTACAATAGACAAGTTTGCTAAGATAAAAATATTTGTGCTCAAATCCCAATTCTGTTCAAAGTCATTCTAATTGTTGTTCTACTCTTCTGCAGTAAAAACAACTAAAGCTATAAACTGTTGTTTTTTTATTAGCCCACCATCTTTCAGATGATAAGCTTTTCAAATTGCATTTTGTCGGTCATCCACCATTCTGTCTGTCTATTAACAATTCTTGTAGTCAGAAAGTACTGGTCAGATTTAGGCCAAACTAGCCAAGTTGTCGCCCTAGTACCCTAATTGATTCTAGCCCTACATAGTTCATGGCTAATCACCCTTGATATAAAAAAGATAAAGAAATCCCCCCTTTTCTCTATTATTCAGAAACCACATAGTGCATTTGGACAAAAATTGGACAGATTTTCCCCCTAGAATCCCGATTGATCCTTACTGGCAGCAGTCAATGTTGGACTAATAACAGTTCCACTCAAAAATGTTGAGATGCTTTACAAAAACAAAAATTTTTTAGATGGTTCTGCTTTAAAATTGCTCAAACAGTTTTAAGACATTGCACAAAATGTCAACCAGAACTAAAAAATTAGTTTGACCTTGCCTTTAACTTACCTTCTTACTTTTATAGCTACAGCAATGAAACTTGTCTCCATGTTCACTTCAGTACATATTTGTAAATGACTTACTAGAGCTGATTTTAATAATCTAGACCTACTGACCTACTGTTTGCTTTTGAAGCCACATCATTCGACTCATAAGGACCTGGCACACTATGAAACTGTGTAAAATCACCAGCACCCGATTTTTCAACCAGAGCAAAAAATGAAAAGCCTTTAATTAATAACTGAGTCAATTTCAAACAAACTTCACTGGATTGTTCCTTGGATGTCCAGTTATGTTGAGATCTACATTGCATTGGGTAAATCATTATAAGCCAAGACTATGGCATTTAAATATGAAAAAAAAAGGTAAGAGAAAAGTCCAGGGAGTGCCACAATCACAAGCCGCAGCCCTTCCCAGACACCAAGAGGAAGAGGAAACAGACAGAATGAAACAAGCTCAAATCAAACAAACATACAAAAAGCTAAAAGATTAGCTCTGTCTTCCCCAAGCGAGGTAGTCTCAATGCTAAAAGGACTGAAAAACACAAGAACAAAATAACACAAGGCAAAACCCTCATAGAATAAAGAGTAAGACTAATGCCAGGACCATCAAGTCTTGCACTTGAAGCAGAAGTTCTCAGGTGAGCGATTTCAGAGGTTGTGGCCTCTTGTTTTTTTTTTCTTTAGCTGACCTGAGCCGAAGGCTATTGTGATCACCCCCCGTCTGTCGTCCGTCTGTCCGTCCGTCTGTTCACACCTTTGAACGACTTCTCTTCAGAAACCCTTGGGCCAAATTCTTCAAACTTCATGTGGAGCTTTGTGTTAAAGGGGGATTGAAAATTTGTACAAATGGTCATGGTCCATAAATCAAGATGGCCGCCACACCCATATATAGCTCCCATAGACTTATAATTGGACTTAAAAAATCTACTTCTCTAAAACCATGAGGCCCACAGCTTACAAATTTAGTAGGTAGCAATGTTTAGTGGTCCCCTACATAAATCCTGCCAATCAAGCCCCTGGGGCCCAAACTGGCCATGCCCCAGGGGTCATTAGATCCCATAGACTTATAATGGGAAAAACTTAAAAAATCTTCTTCTCTGAAACCATAAGGCCCACAGCTTATATATTTAGTATGTAGCAATGTGTAGTGGTCCCCTGCATAAATCCTGCCAGTCAAGCCCCTGAGGTCCTAATTGGCCACACCCCAGGCGTCATGCGTTTATATAGAGCTATATAACTAAAGAACCTTCAAAAATCTTCTCCTCTGAAACCATGAGGCTGAGAGCTAATAGATTAAGTATGAAGCAATGTTAAGTGGTTGTCACGTGAACGGATGAGCGTTAGGCCGGTGACGATGGACTAGACGCGATCGCAAGCAATCAGAGGATAAACACAACACTTTATAAATAAAAACAAGCATGTATTTAGAAAGTTAAGAAAAAACTATAAAGCAATCTTCAAAATTTCATAAATTGAATGTCCGAGATATTTCTGGAAGATGCTGGCAGCTTCATAATTTTCAACATGTGGATAAAGTTGAAAATAATGACATAACTTATCAGTCACTGGTGATGTAAACGGATGTATACTTCATGTCATCTACCGAGTACCACTTGTATTTGGTTGGATACAACTTCCCGGAAAAACTCATAGGCAATCATGGTTAAAGAGTGACGAAGATAACAGGATACAAACATAGTGACGAAAACAGATACGTATACAGGACCTGAAAATAAGTATTATGTCCTAGAAATCTCGATATCAAACATTACAAGATATTGCCTTATTTCCACTAGGTATACAGAGTTTGTATGCCAAATGTTGTAATTCAACAAGTCCGTTGCAATTGATTATTATATAGCAAAATCAGATCCAAAAAACACAGGGACGCTGTTAATGACATATAATATTGCACATCTATCCAACACAGGCAGACACACAGTCAGGACATATCTGACTAACACACCAGATTCTACATTAATCGGAGGAATGGCATCTTGACGATTACACATTCTTACAGGAAGAACCCATGCATCTTCCATGGTAAGAATCCCTTTAGAACGCTAAAGGCTACAATAAATTATTACTGCCATTACACCACAATGATTACACGATCACACATCGTCCCCACATAATCATTGGGTACAATATCAATATGCCATCGTCATAGCCTCAAACATGACTCCTTGCTGCTTGAGCCATTTCACAATATAAAACTTGAGAAAACAGAATTGCGTATAATCAAATAAAAAAAAACCTCTGTATATGTGTCTAGGTAATTATCACACGTGTCATCTGTGTACATTGTGTTAACTACTGAATGTGTGTGCAGTTAACATAACGCCTAACTGTGTCGTACATTCAAGCGTATATGTCTAAAATTATGTACATGTCCAATCAGAATATGTTATGTTAAAATATGCTAGTGCCATCATTGCTCTGATTCATTTATCTCTCTACTCAAGTATATTAATGTTTGCATTCTGATCAGGGTCTACAGAACTGATCAGGCTCACCTGACTGACCAGGATCTATAGAATCGACTAAATTTAATTTCCATATCTGGTTAGGGTCTACACACCCGACACGACTTATTCGTCTGATCAGGGTCTACACATATAACCAAAGTGTACACATCTGATCAGGTTTGACATAATGGTTGTGGTTTGCACATTTGATCAGGGTCTACATACACGGCTTGCACACCTGATCACAGTCTACTGAATTGCACATAATGCACAGTTTGATTAAGATCTACATATCATGCCTGGGTTTGTAAGTATGAACGATATATGAATCGCAACGTAGTAAATGCTTAAAAGCAATAAATTTACCTACTTGAATCTTAGCTGCGGTAAAGACGAGCAAGAATATTGCAAGTATAAAATTAAATAAATTATTGACTTACCATGGTCAGACCCCCGAGATACAGCACAACATCATAACATAAGTCTTCAAATGAAAAATATTGTAGTGTGTACAGTTCTACTAAACCAGGGAACTTTTATAGTAATGTGGCACATTCTGAGCATGTGTCCGCAAGAAAACCGTGATTTTCAAGATCTAAAAATAATATTCACAAGAATACATAGTCAAGATTTAAAATAACCTGTTCGATTGTCCGAACGGTGCAAAATCTTACACAGCGACTGCTCAAACAATGAAGCAAAAACATTTTTCTCTCGGAACGCTACAAAACTGCAAAATTACGAAAGAAAATTGTCTCCCCATTCAAAAGATAGCCTTGAGACAAAAATCAATCCCAGAACAGTGAAGATATTGATCACCGAACCTAGGTTCACTCGGAATATACAATGTTCTGATAACCGCTCAAGTATATAGACATAAATAATCAAATACGCCCTCAGCATACATATCTCGTGATTACTGTAATACCGTAACTTAAAAGCTGAAGTGTACCTACTCTCTTAAAAAGTAAAACAGTCATCATAATCAGCACTCCAGTTACAAATGCAATAATCTAATCTGGTAATAAAAATCAAAACAAACTTCTTTTTATACTATGTACATATAAAAATATATTCAAGATAAAACCGGGACGTGACAGTGGTCTCCTACATAAATCCTGCCAACCACCCCCAATGGGTCCAAATTGGCCATACCCCAGCGGTCATTTGCTCCCATAAACTTATAATGGGAAAAACTTAAAAAGTCTTCTTCTCTGAAACCATGAGGCCCAGAGGTTATATATTTAGTATGTAGCAATGTGCAGTGGTCCCTTACATAAATCCTGCAAATCAAGTACATTAAATCATAAGCCGATCAATACATAAGACAATGGCAATAGTCTCGCTCTGGTGAATTGCGCACGAGGAACCCGAGCTTAGGTTTCAGTTTTTCACCTCTCCTCACGCTGTGGTAAATTTCCATTCAATTCATGTACACATTCTTACAGATAAACACTTATTGTATAGCAGCAATAAGAAAGAACAAATTTGTTTCATTCATTGACATTGTACAGAAATGCCACGTCTTTCTGAAAATCAATGTAACCAGGCTATTGGTACGATCCAGGCTGGCGCAATGGTAAATGACGTTGCACAACATTTTGGATGCTGTCATCAGACTATCCATAACCTCAATACAAGGGTCCTGCAGAAAGTTTTGTCACTGGGTTCGGATTACTTCAGTGCTATGTGCTACCCCCGACATACGAAGTATGTGGTTATACCCCTGACATATGAAGTATGTGGTTATACCCCCGACATACGAAGTATGTGGTTATACCCCCGACATACGAAGTATGTGGTTATATCCCCGACATACGAAGTATGTGGAGGTATAATGTTTTCACTTTTTCGTTTGTCCGTTCGTTCATACGTACGTTTGTTCGTTCATTCATTCGTTCGTCTTTCCGTCGCAGGGTCAAAGTTTTTGCATTAAAGTTTATAAGACCTCATATTTTGAAGACCCTTTGATGGATTTCATTCATATTTGGCATGATGGTAGATATAGGTCTAAAGTTTTTATCAGCACCATCCCTACCCTGGGGGTGACCTTGGGGTCAAGGTCATGGACTTAGAATTTTCATAAAAAAGTCAAAGTTTTTTTGTGTTTAAGTTTATATAGCTATATCATCAAGACCCTTGAGGAATTTCATTTATATTTGACATGTTGGTAGAAATCGGCCTAGAGTCTTACTCAGCATGATCCCCACCCCGGGTGTGACCGAGGTCAAGGTCATGAACTTAGAATTTTCATATAAAAGTAAAAATTTTTGCGTTTAAGTTTATATAGCCATATCATAAGACCTTTTGTTATTAAATTTCATTATTACCTAACTGAAAGGTTGAGTGGATATAGCTATCAGCAAGGAATCTGTTTATCTGTCCGTCTGTCCGTTGAAGCATTATTTGTTCATACTTTATTTTTGTCTTAGGGTCAAAGTTTTTACGTTAAAGTTTATAAGACCTCATATTTTGAAGATCCTTTGATGGATTTCATTCATATTTGGCATGATGGTAGATATGGGTCTAAAGTTTTTATCAGCACCATCCCCACCCCGGGGGTAACCTTGGGTCAAGGTCACAGAATTTTCATAAAAAAGTCAAAGTTTTTTGTGTTTAAGTTTATATAGCTATATCATCAAGACCCTTGAGGAATTTCATTTATAGTTGACATGTTGGTAGATGTCAGCCTAGAGTCTTACTCAGCATGATCCCCACCCCGGGTGTGACCGAGGTCAAGGTCACGAACTTAGAATTTTCATATAAAAGTAAATAATTTTTGCGTTTAAGTTTCTATAGCCATATCATAAGACCTTTTGATAAATTTCATTATCTCCTAACTGAAAGGTTGAGTGGATGTAGCTATCAACAAAGAATCTGTTCGTCTGTCTGTCCATCCGTTGAAGCATTATTTGTTCATACTTTATTTTTGTCTTATGGTCAAAGTTTTTACGTTAAAGTTTATAAGACCTTATATTATGAAGACCTTTTGATGGATTTCATTCATATTTGGCTTGATGGTAGATATAGGGCTTAAGTTTTTATCAGCACCAACCCTATCCCGGGGGATAACCTTGGGGTCAAGGTCACGGACTTAGAATTTTCATAAATAAGTCAAAATTTTTCTGTTTATGTTTATATAGCTATACCATCAAGACCCTTTGAGGAATTACATTTATATTTTACATGTTGGTAGATATAGGTCTAGAGTTTTACTCAGCATTATCCCCATCCCGGGGTTTGATCTTGAGGTCAAGGTCACAGACGTAGAAATTTCATATAAAAGTAAAAAAAATTGCATCTAAGTTTATATAGCTATACCATCAAGACCTTTTGTTGAATTTCGTTATCCTCCTACTGAGAGGTTTAGGGGATATAGCTGTCAGCATGGAATCCATCCGTCCGTCCATCCATCTGTCTGTCCATAAACGCATTATTGTGCACCCCATAACTCCTAACTACCCTTTGAACTATTTTCAGGAAATTGTCAGGTTGTAGAGGGCATTTGGTAGGGGTGTCAGGTACAAGAACTCTAACTGACTTGGTCCATGAGTTATCTCCCCTTGTCTCCAGAATTGTAAAAATTTTGTGTGAACCATAACTTTAAAACACGCTAAGATATTTTCATGATACTTCATCAGTATGTAGAGGACATTGAGTAGGCATATCACATTCAAGAATTGACACTCTAACTGACTCCATTCTATAGTTTTCTCTCTTGGTTATTTAAATCTTGTGCGGGCAATAACTCTAAAAATTCTTTAAGATATTTTTGTGATACTTTACTGATATGTAGAGGGCATTGAGTAGGCAGGTCACCTTAAAATTTTCATTAAAATTTATATAGCTATATTATGAAGACCCTTTTAGTTGGTTTCATTAATATTAAGCATGATGGTATATATAGGTCTAAAGTTTTTCTCGGCACCATCCCCAAGCTGGGGCATGGCTTTTAAATCAAGGTCACAGACTTTTCATACAAATGACACTTTTGCTTATATTATAAAGACTGATTGATTTCACTGGTATATGGTGATAGTTATAGGGCTAAAGTTTTATTTAACTCAATCCCTGCACCTGAGGTCAAGGGCTTCATATTATGTGTGATTGAATTTTTTCAATGTTATAACATATAGCATACAACTGCCATCTCCAGAGTCAAAGCTACATACTTTGTGCTCTTTAAAAAGTGGTGGTAGTGCTGGTCAGGGGTATACGTGCCCCACTGGGCACTTTGTCTAGTTTTATTACAAACCTTCAAAGTATTCCCCCTTTACTGAAACACATTTTTGTAACCTTTTTACCCAGTCGCAAAAAGCAGATAAATAGTCTTCTTTTGGTATGTGTTGGAGACACTGATAAATAGCGCTGCCAAGAGAACTTCGAGACATATACTTATTTCCAGAAAGCATTTTCTTAAGCCTTGGAAATAAAAAGAAGTCACAGGGACTCAGGTCAGGTGAATAAGGTGGATGGTTTAAAACTTTCACCGTTTCAGAAGCCAAAAAAAGACTTAACAACCTCTCACTTATGAGAGGAGGCATTGTCATGTAAAAGGTGGACTCCTGACCATCTTTGCTTGGTCGTTTCTTATTGTAAAACTCTTTCACTTTCTTCAGTACAAAATTGTTGTAGAATCGGCCAGTGACTGTATGACCAGATGGACAAGGCACTTGATTTGTGTACAACATCTTTTTCGAACTTATGGTTCTTTTGGCAATACATGGGCATTTTTTATCTTTTCGCTTCCATTGCTTATTATCAGCCCTTCTTTGTGGCTCAAACATGTGCACCCAGGTTTCATCACCTGTTAGCAAATTAGAAATAACCCGACTATTAAGCCTTTGTATGTTTTCAAAAGTTCCCGGGCACATTTAAGGCTTTGTGTCTTTTGCTCCTCAGTGAGCAAATGAGGTACCCACCTAGAGCAAACGTTTCTCAGGTCCAAATGCTTTTTCAGAATTGTTTGCACACTGCCTTCTGATATGCCAGTACAACTAGCTATATCTCTGACAGACAATCGCGCATCCTGTTCAACCACAATCTTTACAGCAGCGATGTTAGCCTTGGTAAGAGAGGTTTTAGGCCTTCCAGGATGGGTATCATCTTCAACAGAAAATTTCCCAGCTTTAAAAGCTTTAACCCACCTAAAAACTGTATGCATTGAAATGGTCTGAGGTCCATATATACCACACAATTCATTAAATATCTGCTTTGAATCTATATTAAGCCTAATGCAGCATTTAATATAGCTATGAATTTCAGTCTTCTGGTCCATGTTCCAATGTAACAAGTAAATTGGTCAGTGTATATGACTGCACCTATTTCAATTTGAAATAACTCGGTCAGTTGGAAAGCAATTTGCACGAAATAAACGGATATCGTTAGCTATTCAACACACCTTCCTGGCCAACATCTGTGATGTCACAACAGGATGACCCACTGTATTACACTGACACATTTGCATAACCAATTTTTACCAGCAACGGCAACTGCTCGACAACTTGGGGTAAACGCCAAAAACAATCCAAAACCGTCTTAGGCAAAGCAACATTCCTATTTGAGCTCTTCTGATTCTCACTGCCCGCCACAGGGCCACTAGGATGTTATGGGCTCAACATCACCTGCACTGGACCCGTCGTCAGTGGCATAACATGATTTTCAGTGATGAATTGCGGTTCAGCATAAGTCATGCTGACGGCAGGGTCCATGTGTATCAACACAGAAATGAAAGATATGCTCAATGCTGTGTCAGGGAATGGGATAGATTTGGGGGCGGGAGTGTTATGGTATGGTGATGTATCATGGGCAATGTCAAGACAGATTTTGTGATTGTACAGGATAATCTCAATGCTCAATGCTATGTTAACCTCCTAAATAATAACCTCCTTCCATTCATGCAGAATTTTGGACCTGGCTTAACTTTTCAACATGACAATGCCAGACCCCATACTGCTCTCGTAACTGCAAACTTTCTGGCACAAAACAACATGAACATTTTACCTTGGCCAGCTTTATCCCCGGATATGAATCCTATCAAGCACATTTGGGATGAGCTTGGTCGAAGAGCTAGGACCAATCACCAGAAAAACAATGTGCAAGACTTAACATGGGCTCTTCAACTGGAATGGCAGGCACTTCCTAATATTTTGATTAGACGTTACGTTAACTCCATGAGACGGAGAATCCCTGCATGCATTGCTAGCGATGGCGGCCACACACTCTACTGAAAATTGCTGCCAGGAAAAGCATAATTTCTTAAGAAAAAAATGAAATCAAAATGTTGAAAATGATTTTTCCCTTTCATCTCTAAATTCTGATTTTTTTATTTGACCCCTGTGCCATATTTTGCCAAATAAAAGCATGATTTTCAAGGCAAAATCAAAATATAAAAACTGCAATACAAAGTGATTGAGCTTAAGAATCACATATCGCCATAGATATTACATAACGCTTCCTAAATAATGAAATATCTCCTTTTGAAGACCATGTAAAGTTTTCAATTTTACTCAGTGTATATTTAGTATGTAGCAATGTTTAGTGGTCCCCTACATAAATCCTGCCAATCAAGCCCCTGTTGTCCAAATTGGCCACACCCCAAGGGTCATATGTATAGAGCTATATAGCTAAAACACTTTAAAAAATCTTCTTCTCTGAAACCATGAGGCCAAGAGCTAACAGATTAAGTATTAAGTGATGTTACACCCATGGACACTAATCCGTTCAAACTTGGTTGACATTGTTTACAATTTTCTCGATTGTCAAAAACAATTGACACGCTCGTATACACTTTGCTCCGATTAGCCAGCTAGTGGGTGGAGCCATATTTTACCTGTGTGAAGCGGGACACAATTGTCATCAGTGTTGATTACAACGGGGAATACTTTTTATCGATCATATTTCAAATACAAGTGAACTATCGGGAAAAAGTTCATTTTTACATTAATGAAACTTCTTGGAACTGCCTCAATGGCCGCTGGCAGACCGTGTGGAGATCCCTCAACAATGTTCCTTCCATATGTTCGAAACCGTGTTCACACTTACTTTGAATTTTTTCAGCCATTTTACTGAAGGCCCCATATTTAATGAACATTGTATCCTTATTGCCACCATAACAGTCTGTCAGTTCATCCAAAATAAGTCTTTTGAAGTCTTTCGACAATGATTTGCCCCACTGAAAAGAGCGCCCATATCTATTTGTTAGCATTGCGGCTCGTTTGATACCCCGCCAATATTGACTGACGCATGACAGGTAGATGTCACGTGAAAGCCACGCATTCCGATACAAACCACGCCTACAATGAATGAACATCCTATTTTTATATTGATCGATGATTCGCTTTACAACGAAGCACTCTACGTGACAGTTTGAACGGATTGTGTCCACAGGTGTAAGTGGTCTCCTACATAAATCCTGCCAACCATGCTCTGGGGTCCAAATTGGCCACGCCCCGGGGTCATTAGCTCCCATAGATTTATAATGGGAAAAACTTTAAAAAAAAATCTTCTTCTCTGAAACCATGAGGCCCGGAGCTTATATATTTAGTATGTAGAAATGTATAATGGCCCCCTACATAAATTCTGTCAATCAAGCCTCTGGGGTCCAAACTGGCCACGCCCCGGGGGTCATTAGCTTCCATACCTATAATGGGAAAAGCTTCAAAAATCTTCTTCGCTGAAACCTTGAGGCCCACAGCTTATATATTTAGTATGTAGCAATGTGTAGTGGTCCCCTACATAAATCCTGCTAATCAAGCCCCTGGGCTCCAAACTGGCCACATCCCAGGGGGTCATATGTTTATATAGATCTACATAGCTAAAGAATCTTCAAAACTCTTCTTCTCTGAAACCATGAGGCAGAGAGCTAACAGATTAAGTATGTAGCAGTGTTTAATGGTCTCCTACATAAATCCTGCCAATCAATCCCCTGGGATCCAAACCGACCATGCCCCAGGGGTCATTAGCTCCCATAGACTTATAATGGTAAAAACTTAAAAAGTCTTCTTCTCTAAAACCATGAGGCCCACAGCTATTATATTTAGTATGTAGCAATGTTTAGTGGTCCCCTACATAAATCCTGCCAACTATGTGCCTAGGGTCCAAATTGGCCGTGCCCAGGGGCTCATTAGCTCCCATAGACTTATAATGGGAAAAACTTCAAAAATCTTCTTCTCTGAAACCATGAGGCCCACGGCTTACATATTTACTATGTAGCAATGTTTAGTGGTCTCCTACATAATTCCTGCCAATCAAGCCCTTGGGGTCCAAACTGACTACACCCCAGGGGGTCATTTGTTTATATAGAGCTATATAGCTTATGAACTTTCAAAAATCTTCTTCTCTGAAACCATGAGGCCAAGAGGTAACATACTTAGTTTGTAGCAATGTTTAGTGGTCTCGTACATAAATCCTGTCAATCATGTCCCTGGGGTCCAAATTGGCCATGCCTGGGGGTGACATTTGTGGGGGGGGGGGGGGGGGGGCGGGAGGTAAAGCAGAGATGCTCCACCTCCTCACTTCATAAAGACCTAATATCTCAGAAATCATTCAGATCCCCACCCCTAAACCATATATATTCTTGTTCCGTATGATAAGACACATCCATTGACACCAACCTGTGGTCCCCTCCAGTTCATGTAAGGCTTAATATCTCAGAAACCGTTCAGAACCCCACCACTTAACCATATATAATGTTGTTCCTTATGATAAGAAGCATTCAATTACACAGGCTAGGCTTTATGCTCCCCAGGGATATGCCCCACCCCCTTCACTTCATAAAAGGCTTTATATCCCCACCCCCAAACCATATATATTTTTGTTCTTTATGGTAAGACGCATCCAGTTAGTTGAATTACCTTGGTGGGCAGCATAAATTATCAGGTGCAATTAAAGGATTCCATTAGCACGTTTAGTAGTCAAGTCTGTGAGTTGTTAAGTTTCTCAGGTGAGCGGTTTAGGCTCATTGAGCCTCTTGTTTTTTGTATTTATTAAAGTTGAAACTGAGGGAGTGAAAAGTACATGTAGGTGAAATTTGAAAAGCTCACAGAATCTGGCAAAAGACAAAATTCTTTGAGATTTTATCTCATTTAGATGTATAGTCCTGAAGACAGCAAGTTACATTTTGCTTTAATATTTTAATGTTCATGTTTTATTCTTTCTTTTAACTCAAGCATTTTGGTACTTATTTGCTATTTTTATTTTGTTTGCTAGATTATGGTGGAACAAAGAGCTCAGATTCTCCTCAGTGTAAGTGATTTTTCTTTTATAATTTTATGAGGACTATCACAGCAATTGTCAGTTTCTTTGAGCCCTGGTACATAGTTCACTTTATCTGATCTTATTATAAATTTTATCGTTTCTTAACTCACATTTTTCTACACATAGGGCTGACAATTATTCTGCTTCAAAAGTTTAACTAGAAAGCAGGAGACTGAACATTGTCAAAAGAAATTCTTTTTTCGTAATGATAAAACCTTCCAGCTTATTAACATTAACTTATTTTATGATCTACCACCATTTATTTCAAGTATACAACAAGTTCAGCCTTATGTTGAAAAACATCTCAGAGGTGGATGTGGGGGAGGGGGGGGGGGGTTTCTTCCCCCACCCAGTCAGTGTGCTTTGCCATAATGATAATTTGTTCTAGCTAAGTTAAATTATCACATCTAATGATTTATGGCCATTTATTGCACATATATAAAGTTCACCCTTATGCTGAAAAAAAAGTCCAGTCCAAGAGGGTGGGGTTTGGGAGTTGAGGGAGGGAAAAACCAGCTAGTCAGTTTCTTCCCCCACCCTAGTCAGTTCATTCTCAAACCAGTCAAGATTCTTTGCCATAATGATAAAACCTTACAGCTTATTAACATTAACTTATTTTATGATTTATTCACAACAAAAAGAAAAGATGGAATTATTCATTTCATTTATTAAATACATAACAAACATAAACACAATATATATTTGGCTCTTTCTTTGGGGGCTACTCACCCAGTGATCATAAACACTGAATGTTTAACCGTTTACCTGATTTATCTTCTTACTTCCCCTGAAAACAAAACATACAGACCTTTGGAGGTCTTACAGTTTAGGGTGTCTGACTCCACCCTTGCATTTCAAAAATGAAGACTGAGCACGATGAGCTCAGCTTTGGAATTGGACCAAGTAGAGGAGTTGATCAGCCAGAAGTGGATTGTTACTTCCTCTGTTTGCAGCAATAGATTGGATCAACTGATCCTTAGAAAGGCAAATGATTTAGATTGATCTACAACCAAGCAGACTGGAGATTGTCATAATAACAGACGTAAGCTTGGTAAACAATGCAGACTAAGTGAATAGAGTTTTTTTTTTGATTTATGAATGGCCTGCACCATGCATATAAATAAGGCATGGTACGCATAATGTATTATATAACAATATACCTTGAATATTTAAGTAGTCGAGACCGCCAAAGAATAAACCGCACATTACGACCACTGTCACATGTATCCCTAGTATTGTGATGGATCAAACTGTGGCAACAGTGTATACCCAGATGAGACATTTCTATTGTTAGGACCTGATTCAAGCTTCTTGGTCTGACATGTCCAAGCACTAGGTCTAGATTAGAGAAAAGTATGGTAAAGTGATAAGATGTTCCAACCTGAAGAATTTATATGATAAATGCTGTACTTGGTTAATAGGGAATGATTCTATATAGGTACTGAACTATCCCCATGCTTTTGTACCTGATATGACAAACTTCATAAACCATTGCAAGTTTCAGACAAAAAAATGACGTATTGTTTACCCGTGGAAAACCGTTCGCTGTTAAAATGATCAATACTATGCGAATGCTAGCAGACTTATAAAGGAGGAGATAGGATGGCAGATGGGCTAGGCTCAGAATCACAACCTACTGACACCAAGCAGACTAACACAGCATCCATCCACCAAGATGACTCCTCCCCCAAATTGTCAAGACTAAAACACCATGTAACCAATCATAAACAAAATGCAAGAGCTTCTGTTATTTGGAGCCCATGCAGTCTCCTACAGGTGTTTTGCAGATGGCCTTTAGCTGAATAGCAGATATTACAAGAACCAGTCTGATGGTTTAAATACACAGAAACTTCCCAGGTTAGCCTTTGCTGTTCTTACCATATTTACTAGTATAGTAAACTGCTATTCTTACCATATTTACAAGTATAGTGACTTTTATTCTTACCATATTTACCAGTATAGTGAATGATGTTCTTACTATATTTACCTGTATGGTGAATTGCTGTTCTTATCATATTTACCTGTATGGTGAATTACTGTTCCTACCATATTTACCAGTATTGTGAATGATGTTATAAGTATGGTGAAATGCTTTTCTTACCATATTTACCCATATGGCAAATTTCTGTTCTACCATATTTACCTGTATGGTGAATTGCTGTTCTTTCCATATTTACCAGTATGGTGAATTGCTGTTCTTAACATATTTACCTGGATGGTGTACCAGTATGGTGAACTGCTGTCTTTGACATGTTGTGTAGTGAAATGTTGCTTTAACCGTTTTTACCCATTAAGTGAAATGCTTTATACATGCTGACAGTGAAAAAGTTATGAATGGACCACTGAATAACGGACAGATCTGGGCTGACTCCCATGATGCCACCTATAGAATCTGGTTGATAACTGTGCTAGAGAAATGGACCCGACTGTTGTGATGGTCAGGGTAGGCTCTACCTTCAGATGGATCATCAGATAGATCTGGGCTGACTCCCATTATGCCACCTGTAAATTCTGATGTCTGGCTGATAATAGTGCCTGAAATATGGACCTGGGCTGCTCCAGAGGTCAGAGTAGGATCTACTCTCAGTTACTGAATAACAGATAGACCTGGGTTATCCCCTGGTACCATCCATTGATTCTGATGAGGCTTGTTTTACGGTGACTTAGTGTACAGATTTAGAAAAATTGTAGGAAAATCTAACTTTTCGGAACAATTCATGGAACTTATTAACCGTTATAAAAGAATTGGCTATAGCCTGGATATTATACAGCAGTCTGCATGTCTAGTTGTCAATCCAATCATTGTTGATAGCTATGCTTCACTCTTTAATTGGGAGCCTTTATGTGAACCAAATTTTTTTTGTATTTCTGTATTAAGAGCTGCATCGGGACCCAGGGTGAAGTTGGCTAGCTGTAAAAGTGCTTTAAACCCCCCAGTGTTTACTCTACTGACCCTTCTAAGGCGGTGGTCCCAGTGTTAGTCTTACTCTCTGTTGCTTTGTGGTTTATTCTACGAGGTGATTTGTTTTATGTCTTACCTTGTGTTATTTTGTTCTTGTGTTTTTCAGTCCTTTTAGCATTGTGATTACGTCGCTTGGGGAAGAGAGAGCTAATCTTAGTGCTTTTTGTATGTTTGTTCGATTTGTGCTTGTTTGGTTTTTTCGGTTTCCTCTTCTTCTTGGTGTCTGGGAAGGGCTGCTGTTTGTGATTCTTGCATTCCCTGGACTTTTCTCTTACCCTTTGTTGTGACCGGTCAGGACCCGTGCTGGACCGGAGGTCAGCGTATGTTATCCTGATTGTCCTAATCAATAGTAATTCCCAGATATAATCTAATAAATAATGCAAATTAAATGATACATTCCTCACCTGTGTACAATTACATGGCATGTGAACTATGCACAAACAATGAGTATACAGCACAGACCCAGAAGAATGCCATGTTCGGTCAGGGTCTGCTCTGCCTGCCACTCCTCCATATAGTCTCTCCCAAGACCGGCACAGTTGAGAGCATTAGCTCAGACCACACTTAAACAACTTCATAATACACTTAACCCATTTAAATGCCTTAATAACCACAATGAACATTTACTTCATGAATGTTGGAAAGAGCTGTTATATTTGCAGGAGTTGAACACTGGAATTGCCATTACTGCCTTAATTACTGAAGCGTTCCAGTGTTGCACAAGCAGTGTAGACCCCAATTAGTAGTTGTGTTTTCTGCATTCAATCAGGGTTCACACTATCTGCTGATTTGTGTGTTTTGTGGAAATACTAAGCATTAATGGGCAAAAAATACTATTGTATATACACATACATATAAGTAGTACAATATCCAGTATTTAGTTGGTTAGCATAGTCAGCACTTTCAAACTAGCTCGGGCTTTCCTTCCATTTATAACACTGACATTCTCCTGAAGTCACTGATAAATTTCCAGTAGTTTGTATCACAACTTCTGTGTTAAATCCTATTTGAAGGTTCCTAAACAGTCCTTGTGTTGAATCTTAAACTCTTATTACTCATCAAGTTCCCTGTCCCTATCTTTGATACCGACAATGTTGACATTCAGGCAGAAAATTATTAATGTCCCCTGATATTCGTTTGCAAAAAAAGTTTCTGTTTGTATGAAGCCTTTAATTTCTTGTACTATTCTGATGTATCTCCCTGTCCATCATTATAAAATAAATGCTTCTCAAAGTGATCTCCAGGCAAAGGTTATCTCTGCTTAGTTGTTTGAGATTTACAGCCCAGTCAACCGATTAGAATCATGTAAACTGTCAGTCAGTGCAGCTTGAATTTGAGAACAAATGAAAATCAAGATAGGAAAGTAGTCCTCTTAAGGAGCCTGGCATCTACACTGAAGTATATCCTGTCACAGATAAATACTATCGTGAAACTCCACTTATGGTATTTACTTCCGAGAGGAAGTATGGTCAGTATACATGTCAGTGTGCATGTCTCTGTAACCACCTCAACCAAATATTACGATTTCTTGTGATGAATCAGTTTAGTCGAATAAATTCCATGAAAGTAAGTGCTGCGGTGAAGGTATAATATCCCTGTAAAGTCTTTATTCTATATGTGTATCCAGTGATGAAAATAACGTATCCAGGCAGCTTTCATTACAGGTATCCTGAGGTGAACGGAAAGTATCTCCTTCAACTTTGTATCATGTCTATCCAAAGATGGAAAATTTTAAATATACACACAGCTTAATTATGTGTCCAACGGTGAATGTGTTTCCAATAATGAAAGTAAATTATCCACACAGTTGTCATATAGAGAAAGTTATATAATTATTCCTCTAACAATTATTTGTGTGTCTGTCTCCTAAGGAGACAATTTGCATGAAATGTTAAAGCCTATTTTCTGAGAAAAATATAATCAATTTGTCAGCTGCTGAACCTGCCCGGAGTGTGGTAAGGTCTCTAATTTTAAAATATCAACAACAAAACAGATATATACTATGCTAAAAAAAAATAAAAAAGGTAAGAGAAAAGTCCAGGGAGTGCCACAATCACAAACCACAGCCCTTCCCAGACACCAAGAGGAAGAGGAAACAGACAAAACCAAACAAGTGCAAATCAAACATATGGTTACGGCTGACAACATACACAGCATCACGTAAACACTGATCAGACGTACTTCACCTTTGTGGAAAGGGACCTTGTATGTTATGTAGTGACTCAAACAAGAACAACTGTTTGGTACTCTTTTGAAGTATTTTGGTCAGCATATGCGTCTCGGTATTGGCAACTAAATGGTAAAGTGGAGAGAGCAACTTATATACAACATCTGTTGACAGTGAATTTTCCCGATGTGAACGGGATAAAAATATGCGTGTTTCCAGTCGGTCTTTCATTTACTTTGTGCAGTGGATTAAACCAAAATACCTTTAAAAAGTGGCACCATCCTGGCCATCCGAATAAACGTGTTTGTGTTAATTATTGTAGGGGGTAAGGAAATTTAATTCGACATAGAACTGGATTTAATTGAAAACAAACACCAGTGAATGGTAATTATTTTAATTGATCATACAATTTCAAATGAAGTTGATCAGTCATATAAAGCAAATAAAAACCCTTTCGTCACACAAGGTCTTTTTTTTTATATGTTATTCGGATGTCCGGAAACGTCCAATAGCCAAGCCAATTTTGGCAGTCAATGGTGCTGTCCTAAAATTTTAAACAGTAAATTTTTTAGCAAATCACGATTCCTAAAAATTCAAACAGCAGAACAATAATTATAGAATTTTGTTCGAAATTTTAGCACATTTACCGTATGTCCCGTTCTCTGAATGTGAGCGATGAAATCGTGCAGCTTTGTAGGGATGTGTGTGTGTGGAGGGGGTGGGGGATGTGGTCAATGATCATGAGCAAACATGCTGATAAAAATAATACTTAGCACTTAGCAACTTTCCCCATTGCATGTGTTTTTCTCTTGCAAATTTTAATGATTAAACAACTGTTGTTGACTATATTTTATTTCCTGCAGAGACAAAAGATTATTGTAGGCCTACTATAATTGATATCTGATAACTGATAATGGTAGTCATGGAAAACTCAGACACACATACTTGGAGTAGGGAACCAGTCTTAATATAAAAAGTAATCCCTTTAGTCCCTTACCTGGCTTTATGTACCTCATGCAACGCTTTCTTACACAATTTAGGGTCATAAACGGTACTGTAATTTCATGGTTAGGGGAAGGAAAAGGAAACATTTTAGATAAGACATGTTCTTGATATGAATTGCATCGAAAACTTTAGTTGTCAAATACCATTCAGTATCATCATTAACTTTCCTAGATTCCTCATCAGCCTCATTATTATCTACACCAGGGACATGTGCCACACTCAAGTGAATTGTTCTTTCTAACCATCAAAACCAGATATCCCTGGCTATCATATTTAGTTCCTCTGGCCTACCACCAAATTTGGTGATATATGAGCAACTTGTTGTGTTATCCATAAAGACCTGCACATGAATGATATCTGAATTCTTGCAGAATGTTTTTAAAGCAAGTTGACAAGCTTTGAGCTCCAAAATATTGATGTGGCACCTTTGTTCAAACCACTCCCCCCCCCCCACCACCCCCAGTACGAATGTCATGTGTTTTATTGAATGCTCCCCATGCTTTTGTGGATGAGTCAGAATAGAGTACCATTTCAGGGGGTGGCTGGTGTGGGGGTGGGGGGGGGGGGGAGCGTGTGCATGTGAGATCAGTTTACAGCTAGACCTGATATTGTTAATCCACCATTCAATTGTAGGTACTATTTGACTAGGGATGATAAAACTGTCGAAATTGACTTTGTGAATTTTAAGTTCTTCTTCAAGTTTTTCTAAAGGTTTGTAATACAAAGGGGCATACTCTATGCCCGGTTCAGCTGCTACTAATTTCCCAATCAATTTTGCAAATTTTCTGATGATTACTCGTTTTTATTGAGGATTTCTTGACATAATTCAATGATTGCCTTACACCTTTCAGCTGGAAGTCTGACCGACATGGTGACTGAACATAACAGGAACCCTAAAAATACAATTTGTTGTATGGGTTGTAATACTGATTTCCCTAACTGGACAGTTTGTCCCAATGAATCCATGAGTTGAATAGTATCATGAATGTTCTGTAGGCATCTGTCATAGGTGGATCCTTGTAAACATGAGTCGTCAATATATGCTGAACTAATGTGACCCCTACCTCTCAGATGAGCAAAAACTGGCTTTAGAACTTTAGTGAACACACACGGCAAATGAGTTAACCCCATGATTAGTGCCATAAATAGAAATTTTTTATCATGATGCCAGAACTTGAAAATTTTTTTGTCTGCCTCCTTAATTAGTATAGAATAAAAAGCCTCAGCTAAGTCAGCTGACCCGAAAAAAACAATTTTTCCTCATGGCACTAATTGCTGACTGTAATGTTTCTATTTAAAAATGTTGTTTTTCTAGGTAATTTGAATTGAAAGTTTTGAGGTTCAAAATTATTTTCAAAATTGGCCTAAAGAAAATGTTTGAAACAAATTCATTTGGATCGGTCTCAGTAACTGGTTCAGTAATTTTACATTTTAAAATCCTATCAACCTCCAAGTCTATTAATACCTGTTCTTCATTGGAAAATTTTTAAGGTTTTGTTTGACTAATTTGAACAGGTTGATCGTCCATTTCCACTTCATAACCAGTTATTGTCTTTTTAATCCATGGTTCAGTTGTTAATTTGTACCAGTTTTTCCTAAATATTTTTGTTTTCCCCACCACAAAATTTTCAGTTGTATTCAAGAGCTTAAAAGGTAATAAGTTACTGATATGTAATTTACTTCTTGTTCTGAAAGCTGGATTCCTTTTTGTAAAATCCCCTGTTTTGGTTTTTCTTGTAGTTGTTGTAGCTGTTGTTTCTGTTGTTGCTGTCATTGTGTGGCAGATAGTGGGAGGCTCCCTTGAAGAATCTTTTGTGTGGTTTTGTGCCTCCCCTCTTGCCTAAAAAAGGAGATTCAAATGGAGAGGTTTTGGAACTTTCCTTCACTTTTTTGATCTCATCACTCACCTTTTCTCCCATCAACAAGGTTGCTGTCATCTTTTTTGGTTGGCAGATGGATTTGTAGTCAGGGTGAAGCTCTTTCTTTACTTTCTCCATTTGAGCATTGTTTGTGTCTTTAACCATCAGCCCAATGAGCTTCTATGCATCTGAAACGTATTCAACTGCCTTCTCCTGTTCTGATTTCAACTTAAACAAGTCCAATGCTTTGATCAAAGGAGTGAGAATGTAGCTGTAATTTTCTAGTCTTTAATCTGCACAAAATTGCTGACTCTTTTGCGATGTCTCCATATGAATTGTTCTATCTTAGGGATTTGCATGTTGGCAATATTGGCAGGCCATCTATGTTTCTCCTTAAGCGCCTGTAATTTCTCTTCATCTTTCTTAATGATTTCCCCTCTGAGGGCCCTCTCGGTCACTTTTGCAATGCGTACCTGCACTTCCAGGTCTGTATCATCTTGACCTTCGAAGAAATTCTCCAGATCACCCAGCATGTCGAATTCCTCATTGTTGCTGTTATCTCTACCATTTTTTTCCTCCATCAAATCGTCGATGTCCTCTTCATTGTCTGAGATGACATGTTCATTGGTTTTGTTTGATTGGGTACCTGATGTGGATGGTAATGGACGTCCTGCCATTGTTTTGGTTTGATTAGGCCCCAGATGTTGATGGTCTTCCCGTTTTCCACCTCTGATCGCAGTTTCTTCAGATCGGAAACTTGCACAGAGTCATTCTCTGCAGGCGGAGCTTTCCTTTTCAACTCGCCAACATCTGTTCATATCGTTTGAACCGCCAGAACAAGTCTCTTTATGTTTTCTGACATTTTTGCGAAGTTTTCTTCAACCAGTTTTTCTATGTTGGACTGAGTTCTGGGGCCACTCACTGCAGAAACAGAATGTCTGTCTTGCAGATGATTCACATGAAATGCCAAGACTTATCATATTTTCTCTGAACATACAATAAAGCGATGTCGTAGTTTGCAATTTCGCAAGATGCTAAACATGTCTGCCTTTCAGGCCAAAAGTTCTACTGTGTCAGAAAGGAATGAAACCAACATCTTTCAAAACCTGGACAAGACCTATCTCTGGTCAAAGTATGTGCAAACTGGCCACCCCAGTGTCAGTATGACATGTGACAATGTTTTACGTCTTAAGACTTTCAGTCAAATGTTAAACCGGTATGAAACCTTGTCCATTACTCAAGAACTTCATTCTAATTCCTCCCAAAAAAATGGCGGCTACAATGCCAACTCCTGGAAGTCTTCAACAACAATTTAAACTTCACAAAAAAATTAGATAATTGAACTTACCCTTCAAATAATTGATTCCTACACTTAAAGATATTTCTCTAAATGATTTTGCTAGTAAATTTAAGTTAAATTTCGAAGGATAATAAGGAAGAGAATAACTCGAAATAGCCTCTTTTAAGCAACAAACTGTTGCGGATCCTGGTTGTTGCCTTGCTAAGATCGGTTCCGGTTGAATGCTGCGCATCTCTGTGGGACCTTCTTAAGGAATCAAGTGGGAGATGAAATTTTTTGTGTGTCAGATATTTCTAGAAAAAAAAAAGAAAAGAACCAGGCAGAAGACAAGTTCTCAGGAGCCTTAGAATGTTATAAAATATAAATATTGTCTAAATAATTGTATTGCATAAAATAATAATAATAATAATAATGTAAAAATAAATAATAAGTATTAGGCTCCTGATTTTTGCCCAAGCACTTCCTTCTACAAAAACAAAAACTGAACTGACCCACTTGATGCAGCTGTATATTACCCATCTATTGTGTTATCTAATTGTCTAGTATCTGACCTTTCTTCAAGACAAACATCAAGCAGTGGAGCTTATGTAATGAATAGTAGAAAATGATACCTTCTGAGAGCCACTTATACAGTTCCACTACATAAATAAAAATCAGTAACTGCATAAAGGCAGGTTAAGGTCTTATGTCTAAGATATTTAAACATATATTGTGTATAAATTACAATTATATAAATTGTCATTTTAACGATAATTTTGTAATTGTAGTTTATGCAAAACTTTTTTATTCTATACTACTGCTTCATGACGGACAGTTTGAACTATTTTATTCCAATAACTGACTGAGTTCAAATATTACAAGATAATATATATGGTAATGTCTGGGTTTGTCATAAGAAGCTAAATAGACCCATTTCACATTTTTATCTCCCTTATTGGGCACTCTTCAATTGTAATCAAAAGATGGGGCAAGTGATTTACAGTCATTTGAATTGACCTATTGAAGTTTTGAAGTATTTTCTTATCAATGAAATGTGCATTTCAGTTAGAAATATCTCTTTAAGCTGAATTCTGGATATCTGCATTTAAAATACAGGTATCTCTTATTGAAATGGGTTTATCTGTATATGAAATGAGATATCTGAATTTCTAAATTAAATACATATATCTGTATTTCAATTAGAGATATCTTCATTTCAGTAAGAGATATCTGTTTTAATGAAACTGATACCTCCCTCGCCGATTTTTACATATGCATTGTTCACCGGTTACAAATACCTAGGAGTAACAATCACACATGACTTGACATGGAATACACAATACAGCACCATGTGTACACCATGTGTGCAAATAGAACTCTTTCCTGAGATGAAATCTTTATCAGTGTCCTCAGGATTTAAAAGAAGTGGCATCTAGGGGACTTGTTCGCCCCATTTTGGAATATGGCAGCTGTGTTTGGGATCCCCAAGGCGTGCTTCTTCCACAAGAAATTGAAAAAGTTCAGAATTGGGCTGCTAGGTTTGAAACTGGGAGTATGACTGGAATACTGGAAAAAATATAAATTGGGAATCTCTCAAGAAAAGAAGGAGAGACAGTAGACTGATTCTAAAGGGTGCTGCCAGCATTCCAACAGATGATCTTATCCCCCAATTAGGAGCAACAGAAATCATCACTCATTGACTTTTCAGGCCCCCGCTGCATGAACTGACATTTACAAGGGCTCATTCTTCCCTCAAACAATCAGAGATTAGAATGCCCTTCCAGACTTTATTATTAGCTCACCTGAGCACGAAATGCTCATGGTGAGCTATTGTGGTCAGTCAATGTCCGTCGTCCGTCGTCCATCGTGCGGCATCAATGATTGCTTTAAAAGTCTACTCCTCCTACACCCCTGGGCCAATGGACTTGATACTTGGTAGGAAGCATCGGGGTGACCTGTAGATCAAAAATAGCTAAAATCGTTCCGATTGGAAATCCAAGATGGCCGCCATAGCCGCCATCTTGAATATCTATTTTTCGCTTCTTCTCGTGAACCAAAAGGCCAGTTGACTCCAAACTTGCTAGGAAGCATCGGGGTGACTTGTAGATCAAAAATAGCTAAAATTGTGCCGATCCGAAATCCAAGATGGCCGCCATGGCAGCCATCTTGAAAATCTATTTTTCGCTTCTTCTCCTGAACTGAAAGGCCAATTAACTCCAAACTTGCTAGGAAGTATCAGGGTGACTTGTAGATCAAAAATAGCTAAAATCGTGCGGATTGAAAATCCAAGATGGCCGCCATGCCCGCCATCTTGAAAGTCTATTTTTCGCTTCTTCTCCTGAACCAGAAGGCCAATTGAGTCCAAACTTGCTAGGAAGCATCGGGGTGACTTGTAGATCAAAAATAGCTAAAATCATGCCGATCGGAAATCCAAGATGGCCGCCATGGCAGCCATCTTGAAAATCTATTTTTAGCTTCTTCTCCTAAACCCAAAAGCCAATTGACTCCAAACATGGTAGGAAGCATTGGGGTGACTTATAGATCAAAAAATAGCTAAAATCGTTCTGATAGGAAATCCAAGATGGCCGCTATGGCAGCCATCTTGAAAATCTATTTTTTGCCTCCTCTCCTGAACCGAAAGGCCAATTGAATCCAAACTTGCTAGGAAGCATCGGGGTGACTTGCAGATCAAAAATGGCTGAAATTATGCCGATCGTAAATCCGAGATGGCCGCCATGGTGGCCATCTTGAAAATCTATTTTTCACTTCTTCTCCTAACCCTAAATGCCAATTGACTCGAAACTTGGTAGGAAGCATCGGGGTGACTTATAGAAAAAAATAGCTAAAATTGTTCCAATCGGAAATCCAAGATGGCCATGGCCGCCATCTTGAAAATCTATTTTTTGCTTCTACTCCTGAGCCGAAAAGGCAATTGACTCCAACCTTGGTAGGAAGCATCAGGGTGACTTGTAGATCAACGGGCCATGGGTTGCTCACCTGAGTGACATAGCCACTGCAGATATGCAGATGTTATGCAACATTTTTCCAGTCCTGTCATCGCAATTAATGAAAAGATCATCCTTTAAGCAGTTCTTAATTTTGAAGAAGAATATTATATATGGTATGACAGTCAATGGAGCATGATCATTTGAACAAACTCTCAATCACATTTCAACAGTAGGATCAATGTGAAATTTGGTGGCAATTGGCTAAGTGGTCTCTGAAGAATCATGATTTTATACATGTAAACAGCACAGTGGCAGGGAAATATAATAAACATAAACAAGATGGCAGCCACCTTGGATTTCCAATCAGAATGATTTTAACTACTGTTGATCTACAAGTCACCTCGATACTTCCAATGAACTTGGTGTTAATTGCCCTTTCGGTTCAGGAGAAAAAGTTCAAAACAGATTTTCAAGATGGCTGCCATAGCCGCAATTTGGGATTTCCTATCACAACGATTTGAGCTATTTTTGATCTACAAGTCACCCTGATGCTTCCTACCAAGTTTCGAGTCAATTGGCCTTTCAGTTCAGAAGAAGAAGGGAAAAATAGATTTTCAAGATGGCCACCATCTTGGATTTCTGATCGGAACGATTTTAGCTATTTTTATATCTACAAGTCATCCCGATGCTTCCTACCAATTTTCAAATCAACTGGCCCTTTGGTTCAGGAAAATAAGCGAAAAAAAGAGTTTCCAGATGGCCGCCATGACGGCCATCTTGGTTTTCCGATCAAAACAATTTAAGCTATTTTAGATCTACAAGTCACCTGAGTGCTTTCTACCAAGTTTCATGTCAAATGGTCTTTCAGTTCAGGAGAAGAAGCGAAAAATAGATTTTCAAGATGGCTGTCAGGCGGCCATCTTGGATTTCTGATAGGGACGATTTTAGCTATTTTTGATCTACAGGTCACCCTAATGCTTCCTACCAAGCCTTTCGGTTCAGGAGAAGAAGTGAAAATTTTCCAATCGGAACGATTTTAGCAATTTTTAATCTGTAAGTCACCCCGATGCTTCCTACCAAGTTTCAAGTCAATTAGTTTTCGGGTTTAGGAGAAGAAGGGAAAAATAGATTTTCAAGATGGCCACCATGGCGGCCATCTTGGATTTCCGATCAATATGATTTTAGCTATTTTTGATCTACAAGTCACACTGATGCTTCCTACCAAGCTTGGAATCAATTGGCCTTTCCGCTCAGGAGAAGAAGTGAAAAATAGATTTTCAAGATGGTGACATTAGCGGCCATCTTGCATGTCCAATTGGAACTATTTTAGCTATTTTTTATCTACAAGTCACATCGATGCTTCCTACCAAGTTTCGAGTCAATTGGCATTTGGGGTTAGGAGAAGAAGCGAAAAATAGATTTTCAAGATAGCCGCCATTGCGGCCATCTTGGATTTATGATCGGAACGATTTTAGCTATTTTTGATCTACAAGTCACCCCGATGCTTCCTAGCAAGTTTGGAGTCAATTGGCTTTTCGGTTCAGGAGAAGAAGCAAAAAATAGATTATCAAGATGGCTGCCATCTTGGATTTCCGATCGGAACGATTTTAGCTATTTTTGATGTATAAGTCACCCCAATGCTTCCTCACATGTCCTCGGTGGCTCAGTTGGATGTGCCGTCTGACTGGAAACCAGGAGGTTGCGGGTTCAACCCCCACCGAGGTCGGCAACATTCTTTCGTGGAGATTGATCATGAAATATTTTCTACGGTCATTCTCTCCCTTCCGCTGATTCAAGAAGGGCAGTTGTCAGTTTCTGGCGGAAGAATGTGCACAATACTGGTTAACCGCTTAGAGGACTAAGCCTGCCCAGTAAAGGTGTGGTTAGGTAAACTGACCATGCTCAGTGACCCCATTGGATTGACTGGGCCGTAAAACCTCAACACAACCAAATCCTCCCATTTTTGGAGTCAATTGGCTTTTGGGTTTAGTAGAAGAAGCAAAAAATAGATTTTCAAGATGGCTGCCATGGCGGCCATCTTTGATTTCCCATTGGCACGATTTTAGCTATTTTTGATCTACAAGTCACCCCGATGCTTCCTAGCAAGTTTGTAGTCAATTGGCTTTTCAGTTCAGGAGAAGAAGCAAAAAATAGATATTCAAGATGGCTGCCATGGCAGCCATCTTGGATTTCCGATCAGAATGATTCTAGCTATTTTTATACGCCCGTTTGAAAAATGGGACGTATTATGTTATGGGGGATGGCGTCCGTCCGTCCGTCTGTCCGTCCGTCCGTCCGTCCGTCCGTAAACTTTCTCGTTTCCGGCTAACTCCTCCTACAGTTTACATCCGATCAAGCTGAAACTTGGTATATAGTTAGACCATGATGTGGCGCAGCGCATATTATTTCGAGGTTACAGTCCACCAAATGTTTGCAGAGTTATGCCCCTTTGAAAATTTCTGTAAACTTTTCATTTCCGGTTAACTCCTCCTACATTTTACATCCGATCAAGCTGAAACTTCATATTTAGTTAGACCATGATGTGGAGCAGCGCATATTGTTTCAAGGTTACAGTCCACCAAATATTAGCAGAGTTACGCCCCTTTGAAAATTTCAGTAGACTTTTCGTTTCCGGCTAACTCCTCCTACAGTTTACATCCGATCAAGCTGAAACTTGGTATATAGTTAGACCATGATGTGGCACAGTGCATATTATTTCGAGGTTACAGTCCACCAAATGTTTGCAGAGTTATGCCCCTTAGAAAATTTCTGTAAACTTTTCTTTTCCGGTTAACTCCTCCTACATTTTACATCTGATCAAGCTGAAACTTCATATATAGTTAGACCATGATGTGGAGCAGTGCATATTTTTTCAAGGTTACAGTCCACCAAATATTAGCAGAGTTATGCCCCTTTGAAAATTTCAGTAGACTTTTTGTTTCCAGCTAACTCCTCCTACAGTTTACATCCGATCAAGCTGAAACTTAATTTGTAGTTAGACCATGATGTGGAGCAGCGCATATTATTTCAAGGTTACAGTCCACCAAATATTAGCAGAGTTATACCCGTTTGAAAATTTCTATTAATTTTTCCTCTCTGGCTAAATCCTCCTACAGTTTACATCCAATCAAGCTGAAACTTCATGTGCAGTTAGACTATGATGTGGAGCAGCGCATATTATTTCGAGGTTACAGTCCACCAAATATTAGCAGAGTTATGCCCCTTTGAAAATTTCAGTAATTTTTTCGTTTCTGGCTAAATCCTCCTACAGTTTTCATCCTAACAAGCTGAAACTTGATTTGTAGTTAGACCATGATGTGGAGCAGTGCATATTGTTTGAAGGTTACAGTCCACCAAATATTAGCAGAGTTAAACCCCTTTGAAAATTTCTATTAATTTTTTTGTTTTCGGCTAAATCCTCCTACAGTTTACATCTGATCAAGCTGAAACTTCGTAAATAGTTACACGATGATGTGGAGCAGCACATATTATTTCGAGGTTACAGTGCACCAAATATTTGTAGATTTATGCCCCTTTGAAAGTTTTTGTAAACTTTTCGCAGCATGTTGTTTAGAGGTAATAGTGTGCAAATTTTATTATATAATAGGTATATTTTTGGCAAATAACTAAAGTTTTGGTCATATGGGCAAGATATTGATTTTTTTTTTTTTTTTAACATCTTCTTTTATTAGACTTTCAAGGAAAGGTTATCATTATTAAATCTTTATAAATACATATATCTTTTTGATTTTTTTTTTTTTAATACTCCTCTGATTTGGCTCCCTTGAAGAACAAAAATAAAATCAGTATTAAACAAGTTTTTTTTTGTTTTTTTTTTTAGTTGTTTATTTTTGTTTTGTTATTCTTTGGTCCGATATTGAAGTATAGGAAAAACAAATCAGCTCATATGAGCTTATAATATAGCCATGCTTCTGTGGTGTGTCCTCCGCCAGAAAGCACTTCTCCCTAGAAGCAGCAAACTTCTCCCTATTTTCCCAGGAGGGAGAAGTCACTTCTCCCTTAATTTCTGGGCCAGCTTGGACCCTAAGGTTACAGGTCACTAAATATCAGCAGAGATATGCCCCAATGAAATTTTTTTAATTTTATTTTTTTTTGTAATTCCACTTACAGTTTATATCCGGAGCACTGAATTATGCAGGAGCCAGTTTATGTGCTACATCTTATTACTTGCCATGGGCGTATAATGCCTTACTTGGCGGAGCTCTTGTTGATCTATAAGTCACCCCAATACTTCCTACCATGTTTGGAGTCAGTTGGCTTTTGGATTTAGAAGAAGAAGCGAAAAATAGATTTTCAAGATGGCTGCCATGGCGGCCATCTTGGATTTCTGATCGGCACAATTTTAGCGATTTTTGATCTACAAGTCACCCTGATGCTTCCTAGCAAGTTTGGAGTCAATTGGCCTTTCGGTTCAGGAGAAGAAGCGAAAAATAGATTTTCAAGATGGCGGCCATCTTGGATTTCCGATCGGCACAATTTTAGCTATTTTTGATGTACAAGTCACCCCAATGCCTCCTAGCAAGTTTGGAGTCAACTGGCCTTTCTGTTCAGGAGAAGAAGCAAAAAATAGATTTTCAAGATGGCGGCCATGGCGGCCATCTTGGATTTCTGATTGGCACGATTTTAGCTATTTTTTATCTATAAGTCACCCCGATGCTTCCTTGCAAGTTTGTAGTCAATTGGCCTTTCGGTTCAGGAGAAGAAGCGAAAAATAGATTTTCAAGATAGCCGCCATGGCGGCCATCTTGGATTTACGATCGGCACGATTTTAGCTATTTTTTATCTACAAGTCACCCCGATGCTTCCTAGCAAGTTTGGAGCCAATTGGCCTTTCGGTTCAGGAGAAGAAGCGAAAAATAGATTTTCAAGATGGCTGCCATGGCTGCCATCTTGGATTTCCGATCGGAACGATTTTAGCTATTTTTGATGTATGTCACCCCAATGCTTCCTCCCATGTTTGGAGTCAATTGGCTTTTGGGTTTAGGAGAAGAAGCAAAAAATAGATTTTCAAGATGGCTGCCATGTCGGCCATCTTAGATTTCCGATCGGCACGATTTTAGCTATTTTTGATCTACAAGTCACCCCGATGCTTCCTAGCAAATTTGTAGTCAATTGGCCTTTCGATTCAGGAGAAGAAGCAAAAAATAGATTTTCAAGATGGCTGCCATGGCAGGCATCTTGGATTTCTGATCGGAATGATTCTAGCTATTTTTGATCTACAAGTCACCCTGATGCTTCCTAGCAAGTTTGGAGTCAATTGGCCTTTCAGTTCAGGAGAAGAAGCGAAAAATAGATTTTCAAGATGGCGGCCATCTTGGATTTCTGATCAGCACAATTTTAGCTATTTTTGATCTACAAGTCACCCCAATGCCTCCTAGCAAGTTTGGAGTCAACTGGCCTTTCGGTTCAGGAGAAGAAGCAAAAAATAGATTTTCAAGATGGCGGCCATGGCGGCCATCTTGGATTTCCGATCGGCAAGATTTTAGCTATTTTTGATCTACAAGTCACCCCAATGCCTCCTTGCAAGTTTGGAGTCAATTGGCCTTTCGGTTCAGGAGGAAGCGAAAAATAGATTTTCAAGATGGCGGCCATGGCGGCCATCTTGGATTTCCGATCGGCACGATTTTAGCTATTTTTGATCTACAAGTCTCTCCGATGCTTCCTATCAAGTATCGAGTCAATAGGCCTCCTCACGGTTTCCGACGCGATCTTGAATACGGGGCAAACTTACGAAGTCCGAAGTATGCCGAATGAGTTGTTTACATTAACCACGTTGGTTACGCGTAAACAAACCAGTCCGCAAAATTCAACACTTAAAGTCATAAAAAAAGAACATTTACATTAAAATTTATCCTCTTATACTTTAAAATAACATATCAGCTGTCAGAATGACCTAAAGTTTAAGACACTTTCATTCAAAAATCTTTCAAAGAAGGGCTTTGTATCACCCTGCTACCAGGTAAATATCCATCTGCGAGAGTTTTTACATTCGTGAACAATTTCCCCACCAGTTTCAATTCTGCATGTTTTGAGTGATGTAAAGGCTGAACACCATTGAAGAAAAGTTCATGTATCAATCAGCTTGTAAGTGAACTATAATAATAATAATAATAATAATAAAAAAAAAAAATCAGGCTGAATCACCAGAAGGCTGGCGGAGACACAGAAAAAAAATATGTGTGTGTGTGTGTTTGTGTGTGTGTGTTCAGAGGACCTGGAGCTTAGGATGTTAGTCTCTAGCTCTCACCAAAGTGACAAAGATTCTACCCTGATAACTGGATTTTTTTTTTTTTTTTTTTTGAAATGTTTTTATGGCCCTCTCAAGAATATTTCACTTATGTTGAGTCTATCATTCATGCAAGGTGAGCGAAAACCAGAGAACACATAAAAATCACCTATAAGCAGAACTTGTCTTTTCCCACATGTGACCTGGGTGCGAGCCACAGCGGTGAGAGACCTAATGATTAAGAGTCAGCGCTCTTAACCACATGGCCATGGAGTCCCATGCAAGTACCCTTATAAATGTCTGTTCTCGCAGAGCATTTATGATTTTGGACACCTGTTTAGTTTCATTGGAAATACCTAACCCCAAATATTACATTACATATATTGCAAAAACACCATCATTATATTAACAATAAGGCTGGCATGATTAATCGGAAAATCGATTAATTGATCGATAAATTCCACAAAAATGATTATCATTACTGATTTGCTAATAATCGATCATTTGATTTCTGTGTTTGTTACTTTACCGTATTTACCCTTAGTATTCAGACATCTCAACTCCTTACCATACATAATCTAAAATTTGAACAAGTACAATTTACTACCCATTGTTGTGTCTAAAAATAACTGGATGGGTGGCAAACAGTGTAGACCCTGATGAGACGCCGCATTTGCGGCATCTCATCAGGGTCTACACTGTTTGCTCAGGCCTGTCTGACCGAATTTATGCAATAAAGTATAACATATGGTAAGAGTCATGCTCAGACAGGTAAAATTATGACCAAATCTTCAGTGATTACTAATCGATTATTGATCACAATGGCAGGACTGATAATTGATTATCTTTTCAGCTTCGATTAGCCAGCCTTAATTAACAAGTCCATGAAATCTATACCCTGGTAAATCCCATTTTACATATAGGAAAGTGGGGGTTTACAAGTAGGGCTGGCAGGATTAATCGGATAATCGATTAATTGATCGATAAATTCCACAAAAATGACTATCATTACAGATTTGCTAATAATCGATCATTTGATTTCTGCGTTTGTTACTTTACCGTATTTACCCTTAGTATTCAGACACCTCAACTCCTTATCATACTCTATCTAAAATTTGAACAAGTCCAATATACTACTCACTGTTGTGTCTAGAATAGCTGTGTTAGTGGCAAATAGTGTAGACCCTGATGAGACGCCGGATTTGGGTCTATATAACATATGAAAGGGTCATAGGTAAAATTAAGATAAAATCTTCAGCGATTACTAATCGATTATCAATCACAATGGCAGGACTGATAATCGATTATCTTTTCAGCTCTGATTAGCCAGCCCTATTTACAAGGGTAACCATTATTTTTATTATTTCTTCTCCAAAACATAGATTGTGGATACTCGTTATAACCACCTCAATGAGGCAGTTCTAACATGTACCCACAATGTATGTTTGGAACAGAAATAAGACAAAATTTCACAAATTATAATCTGACAAAAGTCATTTCTAAAATATCCATATCTGGCATAGGTGTGTAATATCCTAATAATATATCATAAAATATTAACACTTAAAACGCCAAGAAAATCTGCATCTGAGAATGTCGTATGTTTATGTCATCTGCTAAATATTCTTGCAAACTTTTCAAACCTATTTTTGCATATAGGCAAACAGTGTGGAGCCATTTGATCTGGGTCCACACTGTTTGCAACAATGACTTTTAAAGTAACTGGCAGAAGACAAAGCAGACGACAATTTTTGTGATTGGCGCTTTAAGGGTTAAAAATCTGGTCTTATATCAAAGTTTCATACATTTACCATTTTCATTGCTGTTGTTTCGGTATGCCTCTTAGTGTGGCAATGATTTTGGTACAGTCAGTGTGAATAAGACAGAGTTAGCAAATTGGATATCATAGATGAGGCCAGTGTGAATAAGAAATAAATGAATAACGATATGGAAAAGATAAATAGCAGTATGAATAAGGGTACTGAGACTATTTCTAAGACAAATATGTATGAAGAAATGGCAAGCTGGGGCACTGGGCAGCTAAAAGATTATTTAATGATTAGTGGAATATCCTATGCAGGTACCAGACAAGAAATTTTATCACGCGCTTTTGTGGCATGGGAGCAAAAATCAGACATTCGCATGAGTGAAAAAGAACTGAAGTCAAAACTTCAACAAGAATATGAAGGTAGGCTAAAAAAATTTAGTCTTGAGGATCCAAGGGCAATTGGAAAAGAAAACTGGCAAGATGATTGCACAAAATGGCCAAGACTTGACTTGGGCAAAATATTTTCTTTCTTGGTTGAGAATAGAGATCAAGAAGTAGAATTCGTTGGAAAATACAAGACACACAAGGCATACTCTTACTTTGGGTCAGGTTTTGTTGACACCATATATGTTCTTAAACAAGGGAATGTGTCAATATTAAAATCAAAGGTTACGCCATCCATGTCAGTCAGAAATTGTCCACATGAAGTCTGGGTAGCTATAGAACATGACACATCAATAATTAAATGTTGCTGGTGTACTTGTACAGCGGGATTTGCCCAAACCTGTAACCATGTTATTTCCACATTGTATAAAATAGAGTATGCAGCTACCTTGGGTTATATTGATCCTTGTTGCACCTCAATGCCCTGTGGCTGGAATAAAGGTACAAAAAGAACAGTACAGCCAGTGGGCTTAATGGACATGAACATAAGTCAAGATAATAGATTAAATGCAGAAAAAACTAAGTCCATTTATACAGAGAAAAGGAAGCAATTTGATCAGCAACATGTTTCATCAGCTAATTTATCAGCATTATTTGGCAAAATCAGTATGGTAAAGCCAGGAGCAGTAATTTTTAAGTCCCTACCCAGTTCACCTGGAAACACATCAATCCCATTATCAGTCTTTGACCTGGCTAGAAATCATATAAGTTGTGGTGGTGAAAAACACTCTTTTACTGAAACATTAAGTATGACAAGAAAACAGGTTGAAGAAGTGGAAAAGCAAACCAGAGAACAGAATAATAACCCAATATGGCATGAGCAAAAGAAAGGAAGACTAACTTCTTCTATGCACCATGACATCCATACAAAAATGATGACCATAGCTAAAACAAAAGTACAGGAAATATTAAAGTTTCAAATTTGATAGCAAAACTTTTAGGACAGTCATTAACTCTAAGCAACATTCCTTCAGTGAAATGGGGCCAGGATAATGAGAAAAAAGCATTCAATGACTTTATTCAATATGAAACATTAAAACATGAAAACCTAAAGGTGAACACCTGTGGTTTAATCATTAAGAAAGATATCCCTTTCATTGTCTCCAGTCCTGATGGCATCTGTGCATGCAAGTGCTGTGGAAAATCAACCCTTGAAATAAAATGCCCCTATGTTTTAGCATACTCCTCTCCGCGATCTATTGAAAATGGGTACAAGGATGTACACTGCCTTGAAAATGTCAATGGAAAGGTTCAGTTAAAAAAAAACTCATAAGTATTACACTCAGGTGCAATCTCAAATTGCTATAACAGGCTGTAGGCAAGGATTCTTTATTGTATGGTCTCCTGTTGGAGCACCTTTGATTGAAAAAGTGCCATATGTGTGTAGTATTTTGTGGCTTATTGTTATCATCACCTTAAGATGAAATACAGTACAACTAAAATATATACCTGTAGGGTGAGGTACAGTTTTGAGGGTTTAAATTCTTTTAATGATGAAAATTTGTACAGCGTGCATTTGCAGGTCTGAAGCATATACAAGGAACTACAACATATTAAACAGCCCATTAGAGCAAATATTCTACTCAGTTGTGTCAAAGAATTAGCAAGGTTTTATCAATCTCTTCACACATATATTATTGGCTGTTTTGCAATTAGCTTTCTTTGGTTTCTTGCGTTGCAGCAAATTCACAGCAAAGGACCATTTGACCCGAAATCAATCTATGCCTAAGAGATGTACAATTGTTTGATGAGTACATTTCTAACAAGCTGGAATGATCTAAAACAGATCCATTTAGAAAAGGTATCACAATATTTATTTACTCTACAAGAGCAGACCTATGTACTGAAAAAGCAATTAAGAAATACCAAATTGCAAGAAATCACAATTTTCCTCATTTAAATTGCATTCAGGACCCATGTTGTCTGTTAAATTCAAGTAAAGCTTTGACCAGATCATTTTTGTTCAAACATTAAAAAGTTTAATTGTTCACTTAGAATTACAAAGTCTGATTTCTCAGAACACAGCTTTAGAAGGGAACGGGAATAGCCTATGCTTTAGCTAGATTTGAAGACACATCATTCATAAGCTAGGTATATGGATCTCTAATTGTTATTAAATCTGTGCAACAGAACATGGCAAAGCCTGCAGTCAGGGACTAAGCTAAACAATATACCTCAGTGTAAGTCCTGTCAAAAAATTGTTAATGACCTGCTGCTTCAGTGAAAGATCCTAATCTCTGTGTTAGTATGTCAGTTCCAGATCTTTTAATGAGATATAAATTAAGACAGCTGTAAACTTTAGATACACATCTTCTACAGATAAGCAAATACTTAATTAATTAGGCAGAGCACTGATTTATGAACAAGTGCTATGTAACAAGAGGCCCCATGAAGAGCAAATCAGCTTAAACTCTTCAAATTACAATTAATCATCATTAATTAGCAGCAACCTGTAGGTGTATGCTGTAATAACTGAAGTGCTTGGTATATGGGTGTGGGTGTTCTTACCATGTTTATTGCAAACTAGACATCTGTGTTACTTCAAAAGCAGGGAGGGCTCTAACTGCTAACCTTTGTATGGTAAATAGTTGTAGGGGTACTTGCATTCATTATATATGCATTGAGAATTAATTCAGTTATGACACAAAATTTGGTCAAAAACCAAATAAAAAAAAAAAAAAAAAAAAAAAGTCAAAACAAAACAACAAAACATCTACTCTACTTTCGATATCTTTTATCTAGTGGTTGGTTAAAAAAAAAAAAAAAAGTAAATAAATTAATAATAATAAAAAAAAAATGTATATATGTATAAAACTAAATAAATAAATAAATAATAAATTACAAAATAAATAAATAAATATAATAAAAACAAAAATCATAAAATAAAAAGAAAAAGAAAAAATAAATAAATAAAACTAAAATAAATAAATAAATAATATAAAATACTTTCATTTCTTCACACAGTAAAAAAAAAAAAAAAAAAAAAAAAATGGCTGCAATGTGCAAAAAAAAAAAAAAAAAAAAAAAAAAATTAGATAGGGTAGGTATTTTGGATGTAGGTGGGTTTCACATGTTCAATTTTTGGCCGTATATTTAATTTAAGGGTAAGTAATTGAGAATAAAACACAGAAACAGAAATGACAAATGGTTTCTGATAAGATATGGACAATCAGAACAAAATATTAGTATTAAAACAAAAAAAAACAAAAAAAACAATGTCTTTCTGAGTGATGTCAAAAGAACAGTAATTTGCTATAGTAATAATATAACATGGTAAAAGTTGTCTGACATGGAAATACTGTTAAACATCTGACATGGTGTAGTCATATGCCTTACATGGCAAATAGTCACCTGATATGGTGCGGTAATAGGATTGCCTTTAGAAACAAAGACAACAAAAAATCACGAAAATCAGAAACTTGGTTTGATTGAGTCTCTCCATATGCAACACTGTAGTTTGTGAGGCTGCACATGCTCCTAGCTTTGGCTTAAGTGGAAATCGATTTTCAAAATAACCAGAATGGACTTGATTCCAAAGAAATAAAATATAACCTGCACTATGATGATATACGGGGAGACCTTTTATGGCCGCCACACAAAGTAACAAAAAGTTGCCTGACAAGGCACAATTGTTAAACACCAGGCATGGTGAGGTAATAAGCCTTACATGAAAAAAAAACAAAAAAAAACAAAAAAAAAAACAAATGCCTGCATGGCACAATTATAACACCTGACATGGTGCAGTTATTAGCCTTACATGGCAAAAAGTCGCCTGACATGGCGCAGTTGTTAAACACCTGACATGGTGTGGTAATAAGCCAAACATGAAAAAAAAAAAAAAAAAATCAACCTGACATGGCGCAGTTGTAAGATTGTAAGACCTGACATGGTGCAGTTATTAGCCTTACATGGCAAAAAGTTGCCTGACATGGCGCAGTTGTTGAACACCTGACATGGTGTGGTAATAAGCCTAACATGGAAAAAAAAAAAAAAAAAAAAAAAAAAATCGCCTGACATGGTGCAATTGTAAGACATGATATGGTGCGGTAATAAGCCTTACATGGCAAAAAGTCACCTGACATGGCGCAGTTGTTAAACACCTGACATGGTGTGGTAATAAGCCTAACATGGAAAAAAAAAAAAAAAAAAAAAAAAAAAAAAATTGCCTGACATGGCGCAGTTGTAAGACCTGATATGGTGCAGTAATAAGCCTTACATGGGAAAAAAAAAAAAAAAAAAAAAAGTTGCCTGACATGGCACAGTTGTTAAACACCTGACATGGTGTGGTAATAAGCCTAACAGGGCAAAACAAAAAAAAAAAAAAACAAAAAAAAAAGATCGCCTGACATGGTGCAATTGTAAGACCTGATATGGTGCAGTAAAAAGTCGCCTGACATGGCACAGTTGTTAAACACCTGATATGGTGTGGTAATATGCCTAACATAGCAAAAAAAAAAAAAAAACAATCGCCTGACATGGTTCAATTGTTAAACACCTGACATGGTGCTGTAATAAGGCTTACATATAGTAAAAAGTCATAAGTATAGTAACCATTTATATGTTTAGCCTTAGGCTCAGAAATGATAAAAAATTGTATATTTGAAATTAGCAATAATTTTATTTTTCATTACGAAGGAGGTGGCTTATGATTTGGATATTTGGGGCTATCTCCTGACTGTGTCAGTCGATATGGGCAAATTCACAAATAATTAGCCATTATTTGTTCTTCTAAGCCCAAATATCTCTGGTAAATCATTTGTAAATCATATATGCTGCCTTCAAATCGGCTTCTTCAAATGCTAAAGGCTTGTCTCTCATCAAGCAGAATCTCAAGAATGGCTATCAGGTATAACATATTGTCTCCAATTATTATTTGGCCCTTTCTGAGATTCTGCCCATTGAAGAAGCCGAAGTCAGTGGGCTAGCCCCTGATAGCCAACTTCATAGTTTATTATGAACATTTATGGTACATAGTATAGTATAGTAATGATATTAGTCTTAGTTTTGTAGATCTTTGATATTACATTCTATGGTTTAGATTTATCATAAAGATGTACAATATAATATAAACTGATCACTTTGTTTTGTCATATATGCATGTTTTCCCATAAATCTAAATGTTTTCATTCTTCCTATAGCTTGTTCAACATAGATTCTTACATTTGCTATCCTGGTAGTTTCCATTACCTCATTACCAGTCATAGGTAATGAACCAATGGTACTAGGAGGGATAGCAAGTCTAGCCTGCACCATCATCAGGTCTTTTCATATTTTAAAGCCCCTGTCAGCCATTATTTGGTCATATGGTTCAATCAGTTTCAGGAATCCACAATCCTTCACTATAAACTTATCTGAGGCACGACCACCATAACATGGAGAAATGTTTGAAAACATGCCATTCGGAGTAATACCTACAAGAAATTTGACTGTAGTGTTGTGTTTATAGTCAGAGTAACACCGAGCCTGCAACTCTAGGCTTGAAGGGGTTTCTATAAACACCTCACTACAGTCAATGATGCATCTGACTTTAGGATAATACTTTTTGAAACAATCAGGTAAATTTGCTCGTACAATCTCCTTAGGTGGCCAGATGATCAAACAGGACAATTCCAGACGCATCAATCTGATCCAAGTGAAAAATATTGAACTAACAAGGGAATCACTGACTCCAAATCTCAAAGCTAGATCATGTGTGAGAAGGCCCAATCACAGTCGCATCATAACCATAAAAAATTCATGCTCTAAAGGCAATTTTTGGTCTGGTCCTGGTCTTTGAAGTGCTATGTTACACTCAGATGCATTTTGGTACCTGACAGGTGTTTCTTTTTCCGTTTGTTTATCCCCTTTCCAGTATTGCATATTAGCTGCCTTAAGTTTCAGATGTTCAAACAAAAGGCCAAACATATCAGTACTCTGTAAACCTGTGTAAAAATGCACATCTCCATCTTTTGTTATTTGCAATGACTTTAAACACAAGGTTACAACTGGTGCCTTAATTTCTAATTCAGACCCTGACTTTTTCTCATCACTGGTCTGAATCAGTCTTCACTTTACTGTTTCCGTTTTTACAATACTTCTTCTTTTTTTGGGGGAACTTAAATGAGTATTATCACTTTCTGTCATAAATAATGTGGGGACAGGATTTGCATGAGTTGGCTGCATCCACAAAATGATTAGAGCAGACTGTAATGTGTTTACCTGCTTCAAAGTTTGCTCTTCCTTTCTGAATAGATTTCACCTATCTACCCCTAATGTCTTCATTAAGGGGCAAAACATGAAACTGTAGGTGAGTAACATGTGACCGCAGAACTTGTCTGTCCTTGTAACACCTGTCATTGCTACAACCACCTACAGTACATCTGTCCCCTCCTCCCATATTGCAAAAAATTTGATTACAAACTGGAGTGAATGAATATTGCTTTGATGTGACAATTATCCAAAATAAATGTGGGTTTTTTTGTGTTTTTTTTTTTTTTTTTTTTTTTGCTTTTCTTTTTAAATTAAACAAACAAAATCTGTTCACCCCTCTTAGTCTCTCATTGCCAAAACTCCATAAGTATTGAACATTATAGCAGTTTAACTATGCATGTTATGGGTCATTCATTTAACCACTATGAAAAGCAATTATGATACATAAAATAATTGATGAAACATATTATTGTAGATCACATGCAGCTAAAACAGTTTTAAAAAAATAACAAGCATCACAAATTACTGTGTACAAACACAGCAGTAGAATCATGTAGTTATGAGCAGCTCTGCACACACTGTTATTTACAAATGTACCAAGGTTGTCACTTCCAAATGCAGCAAATACAGTTTTACAATCGGTAAATAACAAGCATCAACTTAAGAAAGAAAAAATTGTTTATAATAAGAAGCATGCAAACATACAAGTTGACACAACACAGGTTAGTCACACAAAGCATGCAAGTTAGTAGAATACAGGTAGGTTAGACTACACTATACTGTCATTATGTCACAAAAAATATTGTCACTGAAAGCAGTTACTTTAGATAAATACTACAGGAATAAGCACCAATAACATAACAGGATGTTAGTAGCAGTAATCATGCTGATACACAATACACAAAGGAGTTATTCACAGGAAAATGCAGCCATCACAAAGCTAGTTGGCAATAAAAACACCTGCAAGCAAACAGAAAAAGCAAACTCTAAAAAATGTTTAAATTAAGTAAAAAGCCGTGTCATCTATTAAATTAACATCACCATTCTGCTAATGTTATGATGTCGTATATGACAACAATGTTTAAATAGTCAACACATTAAGAAAACACGCCTATTAAAATATATTGAAATTTTACCTCCAATAAATGAAAACTTTCAGTAAAAAGATTTTGATAATTTCATATTTATGCTCAAAACATAGACTGTGAGTAGCCATTAGCACTGCCTCAGTGAGTACCCACAGTATATGTTTTTTAGTAGAAATAAGAAAAATAATGTATACCCCTGTAAACCCCAATTTTACTAAAGATGGGGTTTAAGGTCAAAACATTCTAATGTGTTTTCATGATGAGACGATAAAACACTATTTAAAAATGTAATACGACAAACAGAATGTTAAACGTGTGTTCATTTTTCATAAAATTTGTATGGAATGACTACTAGTGTTAAATCCTCTTTGTATGCTTATACCCTGGAAAAACACATCTTTTACTGTCTAAACACATATTTTATTGTCTAATGTGTTTACGTGTCAGCTCATTACAAGAACTTGTTGATCTTATGTATGGGTTAAAGGTAATACCTTAAGCATGTACTATTTGATAAACCAGTCATGAGTGAGATCGACAGTTCATATGGGCATGGCCAACAATGACCTCCACGCCTATAGTTAACACGCATTAAAAAATCACCTCTGTATCCTGCCCATGTCTCTCACATGATCCGTGCCAAAGTTACCAATCTCGTGAATTGAAAACTGGCGCGAAACAATTATTTACTTAAAATGATATTTTTCTTTTCATGACTCTTTAAAGATGCTTTTACATGGCAAGAAATATAAACACATTATTTTCAATAAAAAATGATACAAACTGAGGACTAATTTTGAATGATTCACATGGCGCTTTCATCTCAATGCATCAGAAGCATATCAGATACTGTAACTCAAAGCGTCTGCTGATAATCTTAATGCTATCAAAAGGACAGGCATTCATCTGGGATATTCATTTAACAGGGAAAATGCATAATGAATGCTTCTACTAGACCAGTAGTTTTAATCAACATAACTAGGCCTGAGTGCTACACGTCCACCCCCCACCCCACAACCACCTTGCCTTGGTCTACCAAAACATGTTCAAAATCATATATTTCTAGGCAAAAATGTTTACCGTTAGCTCCAGTACAGCCAGACACACTTTCTAAACTATGAGGTTTTATTTTATGTAAACCTATGGCTCTGTCTCTTAGCAATTAATTTATTTTAAACGTTATATTGTTTCTGTGCAACTTAACAACGTTTTCCATGACGGGCCGCCATCTTGAACCGTCACATGATTTGCCCCATATTCAATATGGCGTCGTAAACCATAAAAAGGTCTATTGGCCCAGGAATGTTGGAGGAGTAGGCTTTTAAAGCAATTGTTGACGCCGCACGATGCACGACACACGACGGACGATGGACATTGACTGACCACAATAGCTCACCATGAGCACTTCATACCCAGGTGAGCTAAAAATAGCTAAAATCATGCTGATCGGAAATCCAAGATGGCCACCATGGTGGATATACACTGCCTTTGCAAACAGTGTTGATCCAGATCAGTTGGCTTCTGAAGAAGCCAGCTAATCTGGATCTGCACTGTTTGCCATTCTGTTTATGAATTTATGTCAGCAATCTCGATCAAGGCATCCGATTGGCTGACATTCAGAAGTGGGCATGGCATCTTTACTTATTCAGCATGACAAGGGTTAATGCTCAAGATTTCACATCATCATCTGTTGTTGACAGTCAAACCTGTCGCTATAAACATTCCCATATTTTTGGTTACAAGCTTGGCTTCCTCCGAGGCAGAGGCACAACAGACGCAATCTTTGTTGTCAGGCAGCTGCCAGAGAAGTATCTAGCTGCCAACAAGTGACTCTATATGGCTTTCATAGACCTGGAGAAGGTGTTTGATTGAGTGCCTTGGAAAGTCATCTGGTGGACGCTGAGAAAACTTGGTGTGGAGGAGTGGATTGTGCGACTGGTACAGGGGATGTATGCTAATGCACGGAGCCATGTCTGTGTTAGTGAGGGGTGCAGTGAAGAGTTTGAAGTGAAGGTCAGTGTTCACCAAGGCTTGGTACTCAGCCCGCTGCTCTTCATCATTGTGCTTGAAGCATTGTCAAGAGAGTTCCATTCTGGGGTCCCCTGGGTGGACCTCTCTGCCGATGACCTTGTTATCATCGCTGAATTGCTCAAGGAATGTGTCAGGAGGCTCTTGACATGGAAGAAGTAATGGAGGGGAAAGGACTGCGAGTAAATGCAGAAAAGACAAAGATCATAATCTGTAGTATGGGCCTGGACCTCCTGCAGAGCAGGTGAGTTTCCATGTGCCGTCTGTCACACTGGAGTGGGCAGCAACAGCATCTTCTGCAATGGCTGCAAGCACTGGGTGCACAAGAAATGCAGTGGGCTCAAGCGCTTGACAAAGCACCCTGATTACAGATGTACATGGTGCCAGGGAACTGCATGCCCCTTGGATGGCAGACCACAGAGGGAAGTCCAAGTTGGACCTGACAAGTTGGAGGTGGTAGCTTCCTTTTGCTACCCAGGAAACATGCTCTCAGCAGCCGGTGGCTGTGAACTTTCAACCACAACATATGTAAAAACCGCCTGGAAGAAGTGCAAGGAGCTGCTGTCAGTTCTCTCTTCCAGCCACCTTTCTTTCAGGACATGTGGCTGCGTGTACAGCTCTTGTGTGCAGAGCGCAATGCTCCATGCCAGTGAGACTTGACCATTGACAAAGCCAAACCTCCAACGTCTGCAGTGGAATGACAGGACAATGATCAGATCTGCAATGTCAAGCTGCAAGACATTGTCACCATCCGGTCCAATGAGCTACTTGCGCGGTTTGGCATTGAGGATCTGGACCTCATTCTGAAGGAGAGAATGCTCCACTGGTATGGACATATAGAATACTCCAATGATGCAGTCAAGACAGCCTTTGACATACAGGTTGATGGAAAGCATGGGCCTGGGAGGCCCAAGATGACATGGAAGCAGCTGACAGAGTGGGATTGCAGAGTGGAATCTCAGCTATTGACCCTCGTGATAGACATACCTAGAGATCTGGCATGAGATCTGCCATGCATGCAGCAAGCCAGCTACCTGGAAGTGGGCCCACTGATGTGGATGTTGCCCCTGTACCTGTACATTAATCAAAAATCCGATGATGATGATGATGATTACATCAATAAATCATTTCCTATCATAAAATACTTGAACCCTCTAAAAAATTGGAGAAAGTCTGAAAATTACTATGGGAAAGGAAGTGTTTTTAAATAGTGCTTGTTTTCCCTATACAGGATGAATTATTGATTTATAGGGTCTTTATAATTATGGTTATGTTCAATTCCCACTGGTGGCAAGATTTTTCTTGGTAAACTGGCCAGTTGACCTTATGTCATTGCGAGGTTCCCATTTGTTTGTGCATCCATCCGTCTTTGCACCTGTTGTATGTACCTCATTATACCATTTATTCCTGATGCAGGAAAGGCTTTAATCTATTACCAAACTACGAATTTTAAACTCTAGAAAGATTATGCTGACAACAAAACTAGTAAAACTAAAAGTCAATAGTTCAAAGATAGGGTAGTAAACAATGTGGGATAAGGAGAAATAGCATGTTATTAACGGTTTCTCATTTTCATACAATGTTTTAAATAATACTCTGCCGTAGACACATTAAACTTTGGTATTGTTTGATAAGAGATTAAAAGTTTATTGAGACTTATTCAGCAGACAATTCATGAAAACATAGTATTGTAGAAATTGTTTATAATAAGCAATTTTCCAATTTGTGAAACTTGTTTTTTATGCAGTGTAATGACACATAATGATATTAACATTATTATCGATGGTTCCCACTTTTTGGTTGGAATCATGAAAAATGCATGAGAAGTTATTCTAAGCATTTTTGTTGTGGAAACAGTCTTTTACCTGCAAAGAAAGTTATTGTACCGGTGGTGAAAACCAAAAAAAAACAAAACAAAACAAAACAACAAGAGATACTGTATTTGCCAGTAGTGTGATTCAGGCCCTCATGGGCCACTTGTCTCTTCTCCTCCTGAACTGAAAGGCCAGTTGACTCAAAACTTGGTAGGAAGCATCAGGGTGACTTGTACGAGGGTGAGTCAATAAGTAACCAGCCTAACTTATTTCCGGTTGAGATCCACCTCTTCTTTTTTGATGTAATTGCCCTCTAGTGTGATGCACTTAGACCAACGGTGTTCAAGTGCTATCAGCCCAGAACGGAAAAAGTCAGGGTCCTTTCCATTGACCCACTCCTCAACTGCCATCATGACTTCTTCATCAGAACGGAAATGAAGTCCACGGATATCCTTTTTCAAGTTTGAGAATAGGAAGAAGTCGCTAGGAGCTAGGTCAGGTGAATAGGCAGGATGTGGTATTAGGTCATACCCATTTCGCTCTACAGCATCCATTGCGACTTTGTAAGTGTGGACTCTCCCGTTGTCCTGTTGCAGCAAAACACCTTTAGAGAGTTTACCTCGGCGTTTTTCACGGATGGCGGTTCTCAGCTGGTCTAACAAGTTTGCATAGTACGCTCCAGTTATTGTACTTTTCTTGGGTTAAAAAAAAAATCCAACATAATAACGCCTTTTGCATCCCAAAATATTGTGGCCATCACCTTGCCAGCAGATGGTTGCGTTTTGAACTTCTTTGGCCTCGGGGACCCAGGCCCTACCCACTGACGACTCTGAGGTTTATTCTCTGGCTCATAATAATGAACCCAAGTCTCATCTACAGTCACTAGACACAAAAGAAAATCATCTTTTGACCTAAAACGCTTCAACAAGGCGCTGCAAACTGATGCTCTGGTTGCCATTTGGTCATCGCTAAGGGATTTGGGGACCCAACGGGCTGTTAGCTTGCGCATACCCAAGCGATCATGTAAAATTGTTGAAACGCTACCATGTGAAATGTGTAATGCATTCGCTATTTCTTCCACCTTTATCAGAGTACACCAGATCTTGTACTTTGTTACACATTAATTCATTGTTGGCATCTGATGGGCGTCCAGACCTGGTTTCGTCTTCTAAAGACGTTCTGCCGCGTTTGAATTCCCCAACCCAGAAGTTAACTTGTGCATACAGTGGTGCAGAAGACCCATAAACATTGATCAACTCGCAATGTATTTCCTGACCTGTTTTCCCTTTCAAATACAAGTACCGAATTACAGCACGGTACTCAACTTTTGACAAAAAGCTTGCTTTTGCATCGCTAGCCATGTTTGACATTCAATATCTTATGAGTGAATGACACGATAAGGGTGCAATTTTGCTCTCAGGCCTAAAACATGTATTGAAACAAAGCATGAAAATCGTGGGTGTCTCGGTCAATTCGAAATGGGATAGGCTGGTTACTTATTGACTTGCCCTCGTAGATAAAAAATAGCTAAAATTGTTCCGATCAAAAATCCAAGATGGCCGCCATGGCCTCTATCTTGGAAATCTGTTTTGCGCTTCTTTTCTTGAACCGATGAATGGTAAGGCCAACTGACTCATGGAGGCTCCATATGAATTTTAGCTTTGAGTTGCCCAGTGGTTTCTGAGAAGAAGATGTTTGAAGAGTGTGGACGACAGACGGAAGATGGACGTACAGCTTATACTACAAGTTCACCTATGAGCATAAAGGCTCAGGTGAGCTAATAATGGGATGTATAACCTCGAGCTTCAAATTTTTTCCTAGAACACAGACATCCGTGGATTTCAAAATGTTCAGTAATTCCAAATAATAAAATTGTTAATTATGCACAATTCAAGAAAAGAATAGGTTTACTCTCTGATACTACTGAAGTAAAGTATGACTATGTCAGTGGTCAACTGTGTCCTATCAGCCTACACATGTATAGCTGAAGCTGTACCATATTTATCCCAAGTAACAGGACATGCATGTTTGAGCTCACACCCAGCAGATTGCAGTGCTCAGTCGGGGTCTGCTCTGCCATACAATCTCTCATAGTTTAGAAAAGCTGACCACAACTGCACTTAAAATGATTTATGCCTGAAAATCTTCAATGTACCCTTCCTTCATAAATAATGGAAGGAGCCATTTATATTCAAAGGATTTGAACACAGGAATTGCCATAACTGCTATGATTACTGAAGCTTTTTAGCTCATCTGAGCCAAAGGCTCAGGATGAGCTATTGTGATCACTCTCCATCCCTAGTCCGTCTGTCCATTCACAACTTTGAACGACTTCTCCTCTGAAACCCCTGGCCAAATTTCTTCAATCTTTATGTGGAGCCTTGTGTTAAAGGGGGATTGAAAATATGTGCAAATGGTCATCGTCCGTAAATCAAGAATGCCGCCATGCCCATATATAGCTCCCATAGACTTATAATGGGAAAAACTTAAAAAATCTTCTTCTCTGAAACCATGAGGCCCACAGCTTATATATTTTGTATGTAGCAATGTTTAGTGGTCCCCTACATAAGTCCTGCCAATCAAGCCCCTGGGGTCCAAACTGGCCATGCCCCAGGGGGTAATGAACTCCCATAGTCTTTTTATAATGGGAAAAACTTAAAAAATCTTCTTCACTGAAACCATGAGGCCCACAGCTTACATATTTATTATCTAGCAATGTTTAGTGGTCCCCTGCATAAATCCTGCCAATAAAACCCCCAGGGCCCAAACTGGCCATGCCCTGGGGGTCATTAGCTCCTGTAGACTTATAATGGGAAAAACTTAAAAGATTTTCTTCTCTGAAACCATTCTCAGGAGGCCCACAGCTTATATATTTAGTGCATAGCAATGTTTAGTGGTCCCCTACATAAATCCTGCCAATCAAGCCCCTGGGGTCCAAACTGGCCATGCCCCAGGGGTCATTAGCTCCCATACTTAAAATGAGAAAAACTTAAAAAAAATCTTCTTCTCTGAAACCATGAGGCCCAAAGCTTATATATTTAGTATGTAGCAATGTTTAGTGGTCCCCTACATAAATCCTGCAAATCAAGCCCCTGGGGTCTAAACTGGCCACGCCCTGGGGGTCATTAGCTCCCATAGACTTATAATGGGAAAAACTTAAAAAAATCTTCTTCTCTGAAACCATGAGGCCCACAGCTTACATATTTAGTATGTGGCAATGTTTAGTGGTCCCCTACATAAATCCTGCTAATCAAGCCCCTGGGGCCCAAACTGGCAACACCCCGGGAGTCATTAGCTCCCATAGACTTATAATGGGAAAAACTTAAAAGATCTTCTTCTCTGAAACCATGAGGACCACAGCTTATATATTTAGTATGTAACAATGTTTAGTGGTCCCCTACATAAATCCTGCCAATCAAGCCCCTGGTGTCCAAACTGGCCATGCCCCGGGGGTCATTAGCTCCCATAGACTTATAATGGGAAATAAAAAATCTTCTTCTCTGAAATCATGAGGCCCACAGCTTACATATTTAGTATGTGGCCATGTTTAATGGTCCCCTACATAAATCCTGCCAATCAAGCCCCTGTGGCCCAAACTGGCCACGCTCCGGGGGTCATTATTTCCCATTATAATGGGAAAAACTTAAAAAATCTTCTCTGAAACCATGAGGCCCAGAGTTATATATTTAGTATGTAGCAATGTGTAGTGGTCTCCTACAAAAATCCTTCCAATCAAGCCCCTGGGGTCCAAATTGGCCACACCCCAGGGGTCATATGTTTCTATAGAGCTATAATAGCTAAAGAACCTTCAAAAATCTTCTTCTCTGAAACCATGAGGCTGAGAACTAATAGATTAAGTATGAAGAGATGTTAAGTGGTCTCCTACATAAATCCTGCCAACCATGCCCGTGGGGTCCAAATTGGCCACACCCTGGGGGTTATTAGCTCCCATAGACTTATAATGGGTAAAACTTAAAAAATCTTCTTCTCTGAAACCATGAGGCCCAGAGCTTAAATATTTAGTATGTGGCAATGTGTAGTGGTTCACTACATAAATCCTGCCAATCAAGCCCCTGGAGTCCAAACTGGCCACGCCCTGGGGGTCGTTAGCTCCTATAGACTTATAATGGGAAAACCTTAAAAAATCTTCTTCTCTGAAACCATCGGGCCCACAGCTCATATATTGAGTATGTAGCAATGTGTTGTGGTCCCCTACATAAATCCTGCCAATCAAGCCCCTTGGCTTCTAACTGGCCACACCCCAAGGGGTCATATGTATATATAGAGCTATATAGCTAAAGAACCTTCAAAAATCTTCTTCTCTGAAACCATGAGGCTGAGAGCTAACAGACAATGTATGTAGCAGTGTTTAATGGTCTCCTACATAAATCCTGCCAATCAAGCCCCCTTGGGACCAAACTTGCCACGCCATGGGGGTCGTTAACTCCCATAGACTTATAATGGGAAAAACTTAAAAAATCTTCTTCTCTGAAACCATGAGGCCCACAGTTTAAATATTTAGTGTGTAGCAATGTTTATTGGTCCCCTACATAAATCCTGCCAATCAAACCGCTGGGGTCTAAACTGACCACGCCCTGGGGGTCATTAGTCTCATAGATTTAAAAACTTTAAAAAATATTCTCTTAAACCTTGAGGCCCACAGCTTATATATTTAGTGTATAGTAATGTTAATTGGTCCCCTACATAAATCCTGCTAACCAAGCCCCAAGGTTCCAAACTGGTCACACCCCAGGGGGTCATATGTTTATATAGAGCTATATAGCTAAAGAACATTAAAAAATCTTCTTCTCTGAAACCATGAGGCCTAGAGCTAACAGATTAAGTATGTAGCGATGTCTGGTGTCTCCTACATAAATCCTGCCAACCATGCCCCTGGGGTCCAATTGGCCATGCCCCAGGGGTCATTAGCTCCCAAGGCCTCGGTGGCTCAGTTGGATGCGCCGTCAGACTGGAGACAGGGAGGTCACGGGTTCAACCCCCGCCGAGGTCGGCAACATTCTTCCGTGGAGATTGATCGTGAAATATTTTCTAAGGTCATTCTCTCCCTTCTGCTGATTCAAGAAGGGCATTTGTCAGTTTCTGGGGAAAGAATGTGCACAATACTGGTTAACCGCTTAGAGGACTAAGCCTGCCCAGTAAACGTGTGGCTAGGTAAACTGACCATGCTCGACATGACCCCATTGGGTTGACTGGGCCGTAAAACCTCAACACAAACAAACAAACAAACTATAGCTCTCATAGTCTTAAAATGGGTAAAACCTAAAAAGTCTTCTTCTCTGAAGCCGTGAGGCCCACAGCTTATATATTTAGTATGTAGCAGTTTGTAGTGGTCCCCTATTTAAATCCTGCCAATCAAGCCCCTGGGGTCCAAACTGGCCACACCCCAGGGGTCATAAGTATAAAGAACCGTGTAGTTAAAGAACCTTCAAAAATCTTCTCTGAAACCATGAGGCCCAGAGCTAACAGATTTAGTATGTAGCAATGTTTGGTGGTCCTCTACAATAATTCTTCCAACCATGCTCCTGGGGTCCAAATTGGCCACTTCTCAGAGGGTCATTAGCTCCCATGGACTTATAGTGGAAAAAAAAAATAAAAGGATCTTTTTCTCTGAAACTATGAGGCCCACAGCTTAAATAATTAGTATGTAGCAACATTTAGTGGTCCCCTACATAAATTCTGCCAATGAAGCCCCTGGGGTCTAAACTGGCCATGCCCTGGGGGTCATTAGATCCAATAGACTTATAATGGGAAAACCTTAAAAAAATCTTCTTCTCTGAAACCATGAGGCCCACAGCTCATATATTTAATATGTAGCAATGTTTAGTGGTCCCCTACTTAAATCCTGCCAACCATGTCCCTTGGGTCCAAATTGGCCATGCCCCAGGGGTCATTTACTCCCACAGACTTATAACGGGAAAAACTTAAAAGACCTCCTTCTCTGAAACCATCAGGCCCACAGCTTATGTATTCAGTATGTAGCAATGTTTAGTGGTCCCCTACATAAATCCTGCTGATCAAGCCCCTGGGGTTTAAACTGGTTTTACTTATGGCCTTTTGAAAATTTCAGCATTTTAACCTTGTAAGCAAGGTATCTCAAAAGCTGTTTCAGCCATTGCCTTGAAACTTGACGGGCTAATAGGGAATGATGAGTAGATGACCTGATTAATTTACAGCAGTTAACTCAGGTGAGCGTTGTGGCCCATGGGCCTCTTGTTTTAAGTTGTGTTAAGGTGTGGTAGACCCCAATCAGTCACAGCAATTTGTGGCATCTAATTAGGGTCCACACTATCTGCTGATGTCTTTTTAGCTGACCTGAGCCAAAGGCTCAGGATGAGCTATGTAATCACTTGTCGTGCATTGTCTGTTGTCAATCCATCCACATCTTAGAATGACTTCTCCTCACATGGGTGAATTTTCTTCAAAATTTATGTGAAGCCTTCTATTAAAGGGGAATTGAAAATTTGTACAAAATTTAATGGTCACAGTTCATAAATTAAGATGGCCGCCATGCTATGTATGGTAAAAACACTTGAAATCTTCTTCTCCAGAACCAAGAAAGCTTTAAGACTGAATCTTAGTAAGCCTTGGGGACTGAAGGTCTACCAATTTGTTCATATGATGATCCTAGGTTGACCTTTAACCTTTTTACTGAATGTATGGGGAAAATGTTGAAAAATCATTTTCTCAAAATGTATTAAAAACTAATGGTTGAAACTTACACTGTATAATTAAAGTTGCAATAAAAATTTTGTCCCCTAGGGATTGTCTGCCCTTACCTCTGGGCTATGTACATGTATAAAACAGTGTAATCTTTAGAAGTCTTCTTCTCTGAAATGGCTAGACCAATTTTCACCAGGTTTCACATGGGGCCTTCTGTTGAAGGGGTATTGACAATTTGTTCAAATGGTTCTGCACCATAGAACAATATGGCCTCCATGTCCATATATGGTAAAACACATAAAAATCTTCTCTCCAGAACCAAGGCATCTGCAGATATGCAATGGCTGTTTACTCAGATGGGGCTCTTGTTGAGTTTTCAGCTCTTGATCAAAGATTGTGTAATGGTCATAACTTTCAAACTGTATGAAATATAGTCATAAAACTTCACAGATGGATATATCTCATCAAGATGATGAGTCAGCTCAATGGGATGATGTGCCACTATCAAGAAAGACAACTTTTGTCCTCTTCATTCTTGAGTTATATGCCATTGCTACAATTTTTGGCCAGGGGCTTTGGCCACTTTGTGGCAATTTCTTGTTGTTCTTGTGACTATGTGGCTCATTTATTTGGATAAAACATTGTTTTAGTGTCTCATTTGAGAAATGAAATGAGTTCTGAAGAAGAGTGATTCTGTTTGGCTCTTGACTTGTGAATGATTACTCCTGTCTTCTTACAACCACTAACTAGCAACTTAACCTTCTCATTTCAATATATGACTTCAGAGGTCAAAAATGGCATCAGTATTGCAACTGAACAAATGTGAGACTAAATTGCCTTATTCATTGTCATTTATTTGCAGTGCTTAACTTCCAGATACAAGTCGAACTTTACCTGCACTTTTGCAGCTTGTTTTTCTGGGCTTACAAATTGCACAGGTAATCCAGTACATTTGACCAACAGTATAAATTGTCACAGATGTGCAGGCAAATCTGGGCTTTTGCTGTCTCCATGTATGACTGAAGAGTTGGGTTTTTTTAGCTCACCAGAGCCAAAGGCTCCAGGGGGAGGGTGGGGGAGCTTACAGGATAGACAATGGTCCTTTGTTGGTGTCAGTGTCTGCGTTATCAACTTTTTCAAAGGACATCTCCTCTGAAACTGCTGGGCCAATCAAAACCAAATTACATGTGGAGCCTCCATGGGCTAGGGGAACAAAAGTTTGTTGGTAAGGTCTGGGTCACATGACCAAGATGGCCACTGTGCCCATATATGGTAAAAATCTTTGAAAATCTTCTTCTCAGTAGCTGAACGGCTGATGACCTTCAAACTTAGTATGCAGCATTGCTGGCTCAGGCCCTCTCAAGTTTATTCAAATGATGACCCTTGATTGTCCTTGAACTATTTTACAGAAAGGTCAAATATGGTCTATTAGGCTTTTGTATGGGAAAAAGGTTAGACAGTGGATTTTTCTGATTCTGTTGTAGCCTGTGACATCAAAGTTGATTTATGCAATAGCTAAATGAACTTTATTAAATACCAAAGGTCAAGGTCATTGACTAACCTTTGTCCTGGCTGCTTCAGATTCAGTATTTTTAACCTCTTCTCCTCTACACCTACTAGCTAACTGAAACCACATTACATATGGAACCTTTGTGGGACTGGGGAATGAAAGGTTGTGTGTGGGATCTGGGTCACATGACCAAGATGGCCACCATGCCCATATATGGTAAAGACCCTTTGAAAATCTTGAAAATTGATGACCTTGAAACTTGGTATGCTGCTTTGAGAACTCAGGCTCTACCAAGTTTGTCCAAATGATGACCATTGGTTGGCCTTGAACTATTTTAAGTCAAGGTCAAATTCAGTCACTTAGACAAAAAGGCAAAACAGTGGATTTTTCTGAAGCTATTGTAGCTTATGACATCTTATTTGATTTATGCAGACAGCTGAATGAACATTTATAAATACCAAAGTTCAAGGTTATTTACTGGCTATGGTCCTAGGTCTCTCAGATTCAGTAGTTTTAAAATCTTCTCTTAAACTGCTGGGTTGGTTGAAACCAAATTGCATATAGAGCCCCAGTGAGATTGGGAAAACAAAGTTTGTTCATGGGATCTCGGTCACATGACCAAGATGGTTGCTATGCCCATATATGGTAAAAAGGGTTGGAAATTCTTTATCTCAAGAACTGAAAGGCTAATAACTTGAAACTTAGTATGCAGCATGGGGACTGTATGCTCTATGCAATTTATTCAAATGATGACCCTTGGTTGACTTTGGCCTATTTTACAGCAAGATCAATTTAGGTCTGTAGACTTGTATGGCAAAAAGGCAAAGCAGTGGATATTAAGCTCACCAGAGCTGAAAGGCTCTCGAGGAGCTTACAGGATAGTCAATAATCCATTGTCCCTCTTTATTGGTGTCATCGTTGTCAACACTTGAGCTCTAGTGAGCGTTGTCACAATGGGCCTCATGTTTCATATCTGGACTTGCATGACAAATATTCATGAGCTCTTTCTCAATACAACAGTACTTAATTGAAATGAAAGAATGCTTTTAAAGATTTATAAAGATGTGAAATGAAAGTATTGATGGAATGAGATTTAACTTGGATATTATTAGTATGTTATATTGATCTGCTAAATACTTTTCAAATGTTTTTATTCTTCATTTGTAAAACCAAATCAAAAAGAGTGTTTATTTGTTGATATGTTCAATATGTATCAAAAGGTTCCCCACTGAAAAACTTTTCAGACCATGTCAAGTGAAATGAGGCCTTATGGGTTTATAATGTGCACTAAGAAGACTCAGATCAGCATTTACCATAATAAACCAATGTATTGGGGCTGACAGGCCTGAGCAAACAGTGTAGACCATCTAGATCAGATGCATCAGAATGCAGCATTTAATCAAGAGCTACACTATTTGCCACTCACCCAGCAGTTTTCCGACACATCAACAGGTAGTAAAATGAAGCTGTTCAAATTTTAGGACAAGTATGATATGGGGTTAAGTTTTCCCAATGCTTAGGGTAAATATGGTATGTCAGTGCCTTAAGCAATTTATTGTGTGCTGTGATCCTATGATGAAACTGTAAAGCACCCAGAGAGACTGTAGGAAATACTATATCACCATATATATATAGCTCAGCTGTAGACTAACTTGCTGAATTTTTATGCTAGCAGACAGTATTCTTAAATGATTTTCTTATTTCTTCCTAAAAATAGGATTTGACATTTCAGGTGCATTGCATAGGAAATGATTTAAGGTTGAGACTTATTTTCTTGAGTAACAAAAAATGATCGGCTGATATCACATAAAGGGTTAGAGTGTAATCCAAAATATAAATTCAACTTAACCCTTAATATTTTTTTTTTTATTTCTCAAAGAAAAATAAGTCTTGAACTACATTGCTGTATATGAAGAGACTTAATAAAAACTGAATTTCCGAGTTTTGCTCCTTTGTGTGTACCTTGTTTGCAAAAGCAAACTTTTAGATTTTTAGTTTTAGCTCACTGCAGCTGGTGTTAAGTTCCATGTAGTGGCCATAAAACATTTCCCCATACATTACCATAGTCAGATTTATTTATACCCCACACAAACTGTGTTTATGGGAGGGGCTATACTGTTTCATGTTGTCCATCCATATGTCTGTCTGTAAGTCTGTCCTTCATTACATTTTGGTTTATCAGAAGGCAGTCGTTATCTTGGTGGGTTGGGGGGTGAGGGTGGGGGTGGAGGGGGTGGTGGGAGTGGGGAATCTAATAAGCACTGCTTATTGGCACTTCTTGTTTTATTTCCTTTGGGATCATTGAGCCCATTCTGATTACTTTGCAAATGGAATACCATTTAAGCCAGTGCTAGTGGGTGTATGCAGCCTTGGAAACTGCATATGTATATAAAGAGACTTAATAAAACTGAGTCTCTGATTTTCATTCTTTTTTGTGTGCTTTGTTTCCAAAGGCAGCTTTTTTGACTTTAATTGATGCTTCATGTGAATCATCTGGCAATGTCAAGACATTTTCTTTGAAAAATAAAAAAATAAAAGATAAAAGAAAAATGTTGTATACTACAAATTTTGCATGTTTGCATATTTCCCCAATATGTATATTAATGTTTATGCATATATAATCATGATTTTGTGGTTACCATCGGTGTTTAAAGTTTACTCCTACTTGTCCTTCGGGACTATTGGGCTCATACACTATATGTGAAAATAAGTTCCCTTCAAAGCTGTTAGCAGGTAAGACGGATCTTGGGATTTTAGCTCACCTGAGCTGAAAGCTCACAAAGTGATCTTATAGTATAGAAAGGCTCTGTGGTCCATCCCTGCGCACTTTCAAACAAGAATATTTCTGAGGCCAGTTGGCCTATCTTGATCAAATTCTTTATAAATAGATGAAATGGGACCTGAATTGTAAATAAAGCATGGTTAATTCTGAATAAATGAAGTATGCTTAAGATTAAAACCGCAGAAATAGTTATTAGGATTTTTTTATTTATTAAATCACCTCTGAAAAGGGGTGGAGCCTAACTTTATACAAGCACATCAGAGAGGTTCCAAAGTTGAATGCTTAGAATTTGAACTGCTGACTATAAATTCAAGCAGACAACATTTTTTAATAAAAAATATTTGTCTAATTTTTCACTGAAAGTAAGACTATACTTGATTCAAAATGTCTCTGCAGGAGACAATGTCTAGCCATATTTTCTGTGAAAAATAAGGAGTTTTATCTAATGATTATGCCTACAGGGTGCTACAGAGTACTAAAGCTGTACTTAAGTAAAGTATACATAAAGTTGTGAAAAAAAAATCCACATAAGTTCAGAGTCGTAAGTGTTTTTAGCTCACCTGAGCTCTGCTCAGGATGAGCTATTGTGATCACTTTTCGTCCATCGTGCGTCCGTCCGTGCGTGCGTGCGTCCGTCCGTCTGTCCGTCCGTCCGTCCGTTAACATTTTCAAACGACTTCTCCTCTGAAGCCGCTGAGCCAATTTTGCTCAAATTTCATATGGAGCCTCCTTAGGGTGGGGGAACGAAAAATTGCTAAAATGGTTGCGGTCCGTTGACCAAGATGGCCACCACGCCCATATATGGTAAAAACATTTAAAAATCTTCTCCTCCAGAACCGAGAATGCCTTGGGGCTGAACCTTTGCAGGAATCATCGGGGACGGGAGGTCTACCAAAATTGCTAAAAGAATTGTCGTATGTTGACGTTTCACCTTTTTACGGCAAGGTCAAGTTTGCTTCCCTATGCATTTGTATGGAAAAAACCTTTAAAAATCTTCTTCTCCAAAACCGAGCATGCCTTATGGCTGAATCTCTGCATATATCTTTGGGAACAGGAGGGCTACCAAACTTGCTAAAATAATGGTCGTACATTGACATTTGACCTTTTTACGGTAAGGTCAATTTTGCTTCCTTATGCATTTGTATGGGAAAAATGTTTAGAATTTCAAACAACTTCTCCTCTGGAGCCTCTGGGCCAATTTTGCTCAAATTTCATATGGAGCCTCCTTAGATAGGAGGAACAAAAGATTGCTAAAATGGTCACCGTTCGTTGACAAAGATGGCCGCCATGCCCATATATGGTAAAAACCTTTAAAAATCTTCTCTGAAACCATGAGGCCCAGAGCTGACAGATTTAGTATGTAGCAATGTTTGGTGGTCCTCTACAATAATTCTTCCAACCATGCTCCTGGGGTCCAAATTGGCCACTTCTCAGAGGGTCATTAGCTCCCATGGACTTATAGTGGAAAAAAAAAATAAAAGGATCTTTTTCTCTGAAACTATGAGGCCCACAGCTTAAATAATTAGTATGTAGCAACATTTAGTGGTCCCCTACATAAATTCTGCCAATGAAGCCCCTGGGGTCTAAACTGGCCATGCCCTGGGGGTCATTAGATCCAATAGACTTATAATGGGAAAACCTTAAAAAAATCTTCTTCTCTGAAACCATGAGGCCCACAGCTCATATATTTAATATGTAGCAATGTTTAGTGGTCCCCTACTTAAATCCTGCCAACCATGTCCCTTGGGTCCAAATTGGCCATGCCCCAGGGGTCATTTACTCCCACAGACTTATAACGGGAAAAACTTAAAAGACCTCCTTCTCTGAAACCATCAGGCCCACAGCTTATGTATTCAGTATGTAGCAATGTTTAGTGGTCCCCTACATAAATCCTGCTGATCAAGCCCCTGGGGTTTAAACTGGTTTTACTTATGGCCTTTTGAAAATTTCAGCATTTTAACCTTGTAAGCAAGGTATCTCAAAAACTGTTTCAGCCATTGCCTTGAAACTTGACGGGCTAATAGGGAATGATGAGTAGATGACCTGATTAATTTACAGCAGTTAACTCAGGTGAGCGTTGTGGCCCATGGGCCTCTTGTTTTAAGTTGTGTTAAGGTGTGGTAGACCCCAATCAGTCACAGCAATTTGTGGCATCTAATTAGGGTCCACACTATCTGCTGATGTCTTTTTAGCTGACCTGAGCCAAAGGCTCAGGATGAGCTATGTAATCACTTGTCGTGCATTGTCTGTTGTCAATCCATCCACATCTTAGAATGACTTCTCCTCACATGGGTGAATTTTCTTCAAAATTTATGTGAAGCCTTCTATTAAAGGGGAATTGAAAATTTGTACAAAATTTAATGGTCACAGTTCATAAATTAAGATGGCCGCCATGCTATGTATGGTAAAAACACTTGAAATCTTCTTCTCCAGAACCAAGAAAGCTTTAAGACTGAATCTTAGTAAGCCTTGGGGACTGAAGGTCTACCAATTTGTTCATATGATGATCCTAGGTTGACCTTTAACCTTTTTACTGAATGTATGGGGAAAATGTTGAAAAATCATTTTCTCAAAATGTATTAAAAACTAATGGTTGAAACTTACACTGTATAATTAAAGTTGCAATAAAAATTTTGTCCCCTAGGGATTGTCTGCCCTTACCTCTGGGCTATGTACATGTATAAAACAGTGTAATCTTTAGAAGTCTTCTTCTCTGAAATGGCTAGACCAATTTTCACCAGGTTTCACATGGGGCCTTCTGTTGAAGGGGTATTGACAATTTGTTCAAATGGTTCTGCACCATAGAACAATATGGCCTCCATGTCCATATATGGTAAAACACATAAAAATCTTCTCTCCAGAACCAAGAAAGAAAGAGTCTTAATCTTGATATATGGCACTGGGGACTCATGGTCTACCAAGTTTGTTTGAATGATGAGCCTAGGATAATCTTTGACCTTCTTATGGCATGGTTAAATTTGTGTCCTAGTTGCTGTGGCAATACTGGAAGAATCTTGCAAGGCATCTGCAGATATGCAATGGCTGTTTACTCAGATGGGGCTCTTGTTGAGTTTTCAGCTCTTGATCAAAGATTGTGTAATGGTCATAACTTTCGAACTGTATGAAATATAGTCATAAAACTTCACAGATGGATATATCATCAAGATGATGAGTCAGCTCAATGGGATGATGTGCCACTATCAAGAAAGACAACTTTTGTCCTCTTCATTCTTGAGTTATATGCCATTGCTACAATTTTTGGCCAGGGGCTTTGGCCACTTTGTGGCAATTTCTTGTTGTTCTTGTGACTATGTGGCTCATTTATTTGGATAAAACATTGTTTTAGTGTCTCATTTGAGAAATGAAATGAGTTCTGAAGAAGAGTGATTCTGTTTGGCTCTTGACTTGTGAATGATTACTCCTGTCTTCTTACAACCACTAACTAGCAACTTAACCTTCTCATTTCAATATATGACTTCAGAGGTCAAAAATGGCATCAGTATTGCAACTGAACAAATGTGAGACTAAATTGCCTTATTCATTGTCATTTATTTGCAGTGCTTAACTTCCAGATACAAGTCGAACTTTACCTGCACTTTTGCAGCTTGTTTTTCTGGGCTTACAAATTGCACAGGTAATCCAGTACATTTGACCAACAGTATAAATTGTCACAGATGTGCAGGCAAATCTGGGCTTTTGCTGTCTCCATGTATGACTGAAGAGTTGGGTTTTTTTAGCTCACCAGAGCCAAAGGCTCCAGGGGGAGGGTGGGGGAGCTTACAGGATAGACAATGGTCCTTTGTTGGTGTCAGTGTCTGCGTTATCAACTTTTTCAAAGGACATCTCCTCTGAAACTGCTGGGCCAATCAAAACCAAATTACATGTGGAGCCTCCATGGGCTAGGGGAACAAAAGTTTGTTGGTAAGGTCTGGGTCACATGACCAAGATGGCCACTGTGCCCATATATGGTAAAAATCTTTGAAAATCTTCTTCTCAGTAGCTGAACGGCTGATGACCTTCAAACTTAGTATGCAGCATTGCTGGCTCAGGCCCTCTCAAGTTTATTCAAATGATGACCCTTGATTGTCCTTGAACTATTTTACAGAAAGGTCAAATATGGTCTATTAGGCTTTTGTATGGGAAAAAGGTTAGACGGTGGATTTTTCTGATTCTGTTGTAGCCTGTGACATCAAAGTTGATTTATGCAATAGCTAAATGAACTTTATTAAATACCAAAGGTCAAGGTCATTGACTAACCTTTGTCCTGGCTGCTTCAGATTCAGTATTTTTAACCTCTTCTCCTCTACACCTACTAGCTAACTGAAACCACATTACATATGGAACCTTTGTGGGACTGGGGAATGAAAGGTTGTGTGTGGGATCTGGGTCACATGACCAAGATGGCCACCATGCCCATATATGGTAAAGACCCTTTGAAAATCTTGAAAATTGATGACCTTGAAACTTGGTATGCTGCTTTGAGAACTCAGGCTCTACCAAGTTTGTCCAAATGATGACCATTGGTTGGCCTTGAACTATTTTAAGTCAAGGTCAAATTCAGTCACTTAGACAAAAAGGCAAAACAGTGGATTTTTCTGAAGCTATTGTAGCTTATGACATCTAATTTGATTTATGCAGACAGCTGAATGAACATTTATAAATACCAAAGTTCAAGGTTATTTACTGGCTATGGTCCTAGGTCTCTCAGATTCAGTAGTTTTAAAATCTTCTCTTAAACTGCTGGGTTGGTTGAAACCAAATTGCATATAGAGCCCCAGTGAGATTGGGAAAACAAAGTTTGTTCATGGGATCTCGGTCACATGACCAAGATGGTTGCTATGCCCATATATGGTAAAAAGGGTTGGAAATTCTTTATCTCAAGAACTGAAAGGCTAATAACTTGAAACTTAGTATGCAGCATGGGGACTGTATGCTCTATGCAATTTATTCAAATGATGACCCTTGGTTGACTTTGGCCTATTTTACAGCAAGATCAATTTAGGTCTGTAGACTTGTATGGCAAAAAGGCAAAGCAGTGGATATTAAGCTCACCAGAGCTGAAAGGCTCTCGAGGAGCTTACAGGATAGTCAATAATCCATTGTCCCTCTTTATTGGTGTCATCGTTGTCAACACTTGAGCTCTAGTGAGCGTTGTCACAATGGGCCTCATGTTTCATATCTGGACTTGCATGACAAATATTCATGAGCTCTTTCTCAATACAACAGTACTTAATTGAAATGAAAGAATGCTTTTAAAGATTTATAAAGATGTGAAATGAAAGTATTGATGGAATGAGATTTAACTTGGATATTATTAGTATGTTATATTGATCTGCTAAATACTTTTCAAATGTTTTTATTCTTCATTTGTAAAACCAAATCAAAAAGAGTGTTTATTTGTTGATATGTTCAATATGTATCAAAAGGTTCCCCACTGAAAAACTTTTCAGACCATGTCAAGTGAAATGAGGCCTTATGGGTTTATAATGTGCACTAAGAAGACTCAGATCAGCATTTACCATAATAAACCAATGTATTGGGGCTGACAGGCCTGAGCAAACAGTGTAGACCATCTAGATCAGATGCATCAGAATGCAGCATTTAATCAAGAGCTACACTATTTGCCACTCACCCAGCAGTTTTCCGACACATCAACAGGTAGTAAAATGAAGCTGTTCAAATTTTAGGACAAGTATGATATGGGGTTAAGTTTTCCCAATGCTTAGGGTAAATATGGTATGTCAGTGCCTTAAGCAATTTATTGTGTGCTGTGATCCTATGATGAAACTGTAAAGCACCCAGAGAGACTGTAGGAAATACTATATCACCATATATATATAGCTCAGCTGTAGACTAACTTGCTGAATTTTTATGCTAGCAGACAGTATTCTTAAATGATTTTCTTATTTCTTCCTAAAAATAGGATTTGACATTTCAGGTGCATTGCATAGGAAATGATTTAAGGTTGAGACTTATTTTCTTGAGTAACAAAAAATGATCGGCTGATATCACATAAAGGGTTAGAGTGTAATCCAAAATATAAATTCAACTTAACCCTTAATATTTTTTTTTTTATTTCTCAAAGAAAAATAAGTCTTGAACTACATTGCTGTATATGAAGAGACTTAATAAAAACTGAATTTCCGATTTTTGCTCCTTTGTGTGTACCTTGTTTGCAAAAGCAAACTTTTAGATTTTTAGTTTTAGCTCACTGCAGCTGGTGTTAAGTTCCATGTAGTGGCCATAAAACATTTCCCCATACATTACCATAGTCAGATTTATTTATACCCCACACAAACTGTGTTTATGGGAGGGGCTATACTGTTTCATGTTGTCCATCCATATGTCTGTCTGTAAGTCTGTCCTTCATTACATTTTGGTTTATCAGAAGGCAGTCGTTATCTTGGTGGGTTGGGGGGTGAGGGTGGGGGTGGAGGGGGTGGTGGGAGTGGGGAATCTAATAAGCACTGCTTATTGGCACTTCTTGTTTTATTTCCTTTGGGATCATTGAGCCCATTCTGATTACTTTGCAAATGGAATACCATTTAAGCCAGTGCTAGTGGGTGTATGCAGCCTTGGAAACTGCATATGTATATAAAGAGACTTAATAAAACTGAGTCTCTGATTTTCATTCTTTTTTGTGTGCTTTGTTTCCAAAGGCAGCTTTTTTGACTTTAATTGATGCTTCATGTGAATCATCTGGCAATGTCAAGACATTTTCTTTGAAAAATAAAAAAATAAAAGATAAAAGAAAAATGTTGTATACTACAAATTTTGCATGTTTGCATATTTCCCCAATATGTATATTAATGTTTATGCATATATAATCATGATTTTGTGGTTACCATCGGTGTTTAAAGTTTACTCCTACTTGTCCTTCGGGACTATTGGGCTCATACACTATATGTGAAAATAAGTTCCCTTCAAAGCTGTTAGCAGGTAAGACGGATCTTGGGATTTTAGCTCACCTGAGCTGAAAGCTCACAAAGTGATCTTATAGTATAGAAAGGCTCTGTGGTCCATCCCTGCGCACTTTCAAACAAGAATATTTCTGAGGCCAGTTGGCCTATCTTGATCAAATTCTTTATAAATAGATGAAATGGGACCTGAATTGTAAATAAAGCATGGTTAATTCTGAATAAATGAAGTATGCTTAAGATTAAAACCGCAGAAATAGTTATTAGGATTTTTTTATTTATTAAATCACCTCTGAAAAGGGGTGGAGCCTAACTTTATACAAGCACATCAGAGAGGTTCCAAAGTTGAATGCTTAGAATTTGAACTGCTGACTATAAATTCAAGCAGACAACATTTTTTAATAAAAAATATTTGTCTAATTTTTCACTGAAAGTAAGACTATACTTGATTCAAAATGTCTCTGCAGGAGACAATGTCTAGCCATATTTTCTGTGAAAAATAAGGAGTTTTATCTAATGATTATGCCTACAGGGTGCTACAGAGTACTAAAGCTGTACTTAAGTAAAGTATACATAAAGTTGTGAAAAAAAAATCCACATAAGTTCAGAGTCGTAAGTGTTTTTAGCTCACCTGAGCTCTGCTCAGGATGAGCTATTGTGATCACTTTTCGTCCATCGTGCGTCCGTCCGTGCGTGCGTGCGTCCGTCCGTCCGTCTGTCCGTGCGTCCATCCGTTAACATTTTCAAACGACTTCTCCTCTGAAGCCGCTGAGCCAATTTTGCTCAAATTTCATATGGAGCCTCCTTAGGGTGGGGGAACGAAAAATTGCTAAAATGGTTGCGGTCCGTTGACCAAGATGGCCACCACGCCCATATATGGTAAAAACATTTAAAAATCTTCTCCTCCAGAACCGAGAATGCCTTGGGGCTGAACCTTTGCAGGAATCATCGGGGACGGGAGGTCTACCAAAATTGCTAAAAGAATTGTCGTATGTTGACGTTTCACCTTTTTACGGCAAGGTCAAGTTTGCTTCCCTATGCATTTGTATGGAAAAAACCTTTAAAAATCTTCTTCTCCAAAACCGAGCATGCCTTATGGCTGAATCTCTGCATATATCTTTGGGAACAGGAGGGCTACCAAACTTGCTAAAATAATGGTCGTACATTGACATTTGACCTTTTTACGGTAAGGTCAATTTTGCTTCCTTATGCATTTGTATGGGAAAAATGTTTAGAATTTCAAACAACTTCTCCTCTGGAGCCTCTGGGCCAATTTTGCTCAAATTTCATATGGAGCCTCCTTAGATAGGAGGAACAAAAGATTGCTAAAATGGTCACCGTTCGTTGACAAAGATGGCCGCCATGCCCATATATGGTAAAAACCTTTAAAAATCTTCTTTTCTAGAACCGAGGATGCTTTGGGGCTGAATGTTTGCATAAATCATCGGGGACAGGATGTCTACCAAAGTTGCTAAAATAATGGTCATACATTGACATTTGACCTTTTTACGGCAAGGTCAAGTTTGCTTCCTTATGCATTTGTATGGGAAAAAGCATTTAAAAGTCTTATTCTCCAAAACCGAGGATGGCTTGTGGCTGAATCTTTGCATATATCATCTGGAACGGGCGGTCTACCAAAGTTGCTAAAATAATTGTCATACATTGACATTTAACCTTTTTACGGCGAGGTCAAGTTTGCTTCTGTATGCATTTGTATGGGCCCCATACATTTGTATGGAAAAAATGTTGATAATTTCAAATGGCTTTTTCTCTGACGCCTCCGGGCCAGTGTGGCTCAAATTTCATGCGGAGCCTCCGTGGGCAGGAGAATGAAAGATTGCTAAAATGGGTATGGTCCATTGATCAAAATGGTTGCCATGCCCATATATGGTAAAAACCTTTAAAAAATCTTCTTCTCCATACCCAAATAAGCCCTGGGTCCTAATCTTTGCACAAATTACGGGGGACAGGAGATCTACCAAAATTGCTAAAATGATGATTCTATGTTGACATTTGACCTTTTTACCTTCAAGGTCAAATTTGCTTCCCCATTTGTATGGGCCATATACATTTATATTGAAAGTATCCAAGCGACTTTTAGATCAGCAGTAGTTAAAATTGTTCTGATTGGAAATCTAAGATGGCCATCATCTGATTTATATTTATAATATTTCCCTGCCACTGTGCTGTTTACATGTATAAAATCATGATTCTTCAGAAACCACTTAGCCAATTTCCACCAAATTTCACATTGATCCTTCTGTTGAAATGTGATTGATAGTTTATTCAAATGATCATGCTCCATTGACTGTCAGGCCCATATATTCTTCTTCAAAACTAAGAACTGCTCAAATGATGATATTTTCATTAGTTGCGGTGATAGGATTGGAAAAATGTTGCATAACATCTGCATGTCTGCAGTGGCTATATCACTCAGGTGAGCGAATCGTGGCCCGTGGGCCTCTTGTTATTGAAAGTTACACCAAATGATTAGGTGACAAAAGCTTGCTGTAATTTAAAAAAAAATGTCCCGTTGGAGTTTTCTGCTCTTCTTGGCCATACTTCTGGACAACATAAATGTACAGAATCAGATTTGTAAATGATGGCAATGATGAAAGACTTTTCAAATCTCATGATAGATTAGGATTGAGGAGCCTCGGTAGCTCAGTACCTTCTCATAAATGTAGGGTGTTTCCTTGCACATTGGTTTAATACACTGTCAGCTAATTATTGCTAAATGATAGTAGTGCACAAAAATATCAAACATTAGATTTACTTTACAGACAAGTACATTTCTGAAGTGTTCAACAATAAGAACATTTCATGAATAACAAATGATTTAGCAGATATATACATGCTCTTATATTTTCTGATATTTAGGTATTTTGAACATTGCACATGCATTTCTATGCTAAATTCATGCGGGTGTGCTATCCCTTATTTAGTGAATAGACCTGTGCCTTAACTAGAAAGCTTCAACATTAAAGACTATGCAAGTAAGTTTATTAGGGGTATTTCCTACAGTGCATGAGTTAGATCTAAAATAAGAGAGTTACCATGCCATTCAGGTGAATAATCTGAAAAGATGGATCCTTTGAAAACATGGAATAGGTACACGATATAAAATAGCAGACTTGGCTTTATTGAGTCATGAGCAGCAGTGTAATATGTAAAGCTACTAATGCACCCTTAGCACTAGCTTCTGTAAGCATTTAACACCAGTTGTAGTGAAATTAAATCAATTCTAAAAAAAGATGGCTTCTTTGAAAATACATGAAAATAGGAGACTTAGTTTGATTTCTCTTTATGAGCAACAGTGTAATATGCAAGGCTGCTCGCACCTCTTTGTGCTGTATTTTCAAATTGACCAAAAGACCAGAAATATAAAGTGACAATTTTGTAATTGTAGTCTATACAAAAACTTTTATTTACTGCTTCATTATAGGCAGGTTGTTAAATTGTTTTATTCCAATAACTGACGAGTCCAAATATTACAAATATAAGCTACATGGTGCTATCTGGGTTGGTGGTTAGACTTGTGTATTGACTCTCTCAAAATACTGGAGGGATCAAATGAGATGCGTGCAGGTATTCGTCCTATTCCTCAGAACAGTCAAAGTAATAAGTGGTCTTTATAAATTAAAGAACTTATCTGGAATTTCCAGATCTAGAATAAAACTTCACAGTAAGTTCTATAAGATTTTATATCCAACAAAAAATTTTTATCTTAGGATATGTATTCTTCAGGGAGGGAAATTAAAGTATGGGAGGGCATTTGATCCCTCCAGTATTTTGATGACTACATAAAATCCTAAACAAATGTCACCTTTACCAAGGTAAGTCATTTATTAGCTCACCTGAGCTATGCTCAGGATAAGCTATAGTGATCACTTTTTGTCCATCGTCCGTGCGTCCGTCCATTAACATTTTCAAATGACTTCTCCTCTGAAACCGCTAAGCCATTTTTCATATGGAGCCTCCTTAGGTTGGGGGAACAAAAGATTGCTAAAATGGTCACGGTCTGTTGACCAAGATGGCTGCCATGCCCATATATGGTAAAAAACCTTTAAAAATCCTCTTCTCCAGAACCAAGGATGCCTTGTGCATAAATCATTGGGGATGGGAGGTCTACCAAAGTTGCTAAAATAATTGTCGTACATTGACATTTGACCTTTTTATGGTGAGGTCAAGTTTGCTTCCCTATGCATTTGTATGGGAAAAATGTTGAGAATTTCAAATGACTTCTCCTCTGGAGCCTCTGGGCCAATGTTGCTCGAATTTCATTTGGAGCCTCCCTGGGGCAGGGGAATGAAAGATTGCTAAAATAGTTGCCGTCCATTGACCAAGATGGCTGCCATGCCCATATATGGTATAAACTTTTATAAATCTTCTTCTGCAGAACCGAGAATGCCTTGTGGCTGAATCTTTGCATAAATCATTGGGGATGGGAGGTCTACCAAAATTGCTAAAATAATGGTCGTACATTGACATTTGACCTTTTTACCGCGAGGTCAAGTTTGCTTCCCTATGCATTTGTATGGGATAAAAAATTGAGAATTTCAACCGACTTCTCCTCCAGCTCCTTTGGGCCAGTGTTGCTCAAATTTCGTTTGGAGCCTCCCTGGGGCAGGGGAATGAAAGTGCTAAAATGGTTGTGGTCCATTGACCAAGATGGTCACCATGTTCATATATGGTAAAAACCATTAAAAATCCTCTTCTCCAGAACAGAGGACTCCTTCAGGCTGAATCTTTGCACAAATCATTGGGGACGGGAGGTCTACCAAAGTTGCTAAAATGATGGTCGTACATTGACGTTTGACCTTTTTATGGCAAGGTCAAATTTGCTTCCATATGCATTTTTATGGGCCCCATACATTTGTATGGAAAAAAATGTTGATAATTTCAAATGACTTCTCTGAAGCCTCTGGGCCAATGTTGCTCAAATTTCATGTTGAGCCTCCTTGGGGAAGGAGAACAAAAGATTGCTAAAATGGTTGTGGTCCATTGACCAAAATGGCTGCCATGCCCATATAACCAAATAAACCCTGGGCCCTAATCTTTGCTCAAATTATGGGGGACAGGAGATCTATCAAAACTGCTAAAATGATGGTCCTATGTTGACGTTTGACCTTTTTACAGCAAGGTCAAATTTGCTTTTCCATGCATTTGTATGGGCCATGTACATTTATATGGGAAAAATGTTGAGAATTCATATTTTGGACATCTCCTCTATAATCCAGTTGAATTAAAACTTGATGATGAGCATTAGGGCACCTAGTAGACACAAAATAGCTAAATCAGCTGATAGAAAATCCTTGATGGTTGCCACAGCCACTATCTTGAAATATCAATTTTCGACATCTCTTCCCAAACTTTTGGTTGCTTTGAGCCGAAACTTGCTCTGTAGCAACAGGATTGAAATGAAATAAAATTTTGTTGATTGGAATTCCAAGATGGCCACAATGGTTCCACTCCATTGAACAAGATGGCCACCAGAGCTACAAAGAGAAAATCTTCAGATGACATGTCATCCTTGACCAATGGCCCGATTTCAAAATATTTGTGTTCCTCCAATGACCCTCTACCAAAATTGCTAAAATGGGTCCGCTTGGCTGTATAAAATGGCGGCCAGAGCTAAAAATAGAAAAACCTTTAAAAGACATCTCCTCCATGGCCAGTGGCCTGTTTTCAAAGTAATTTCACAGAAGTATTTCTCTTATGGCCCTTTACCAAAATTGCTAAAATAGTTCCACTTGGCTGAACAAAATTGCCACCAGAGCTAAAAATAGAAAAAATAGAAAAAAAAACAACATTAAACGACATCTCCTCCTTGGCCAGTGGCCTGATTTCAAAATAATTTCACAGAAATGTTCCTTTTATCCCCTTTTTTTGACTAAATATGGCCCTTTGAAAATTTCAGCATTTTGACCTTGTAAGCATTAGATATCTCAAAAACTGTTTAAGCCATTGCCTTGAAACTTGATAGGCTGATAAGGAATGATGAGTAAATGACCTGATTAACTTACAGCAGTTAACTCAGGTAAGCGTTGTGGCCCATGGGCCTCTTGTTTTTTTTTTTTTATTTTATAATGTCATCAATACTTCCGTGCTCAAATGGGATTTCAAAGCTAATTTGCAAAGAACACTGCTTTACAGGTGATAACATATAATAGAAACTGTAATATTACAAAAATTACAATTTCAAAACTCCCTCTGCAAATGAAATCTCTTCTACCACAGGCTTGTCATAAAATTTACCAAAAGTCTTCGTATTTGACCAACCAGCTGTTTTAAGTATATGATTAATAGGAACACTATTTAATTTAATTTGGAAGATGCAGCTCCCCTAATACTATGAGTTTTGAATATATCACAATCGATTCCAGATAACAACAACTCTGTTTGTAACCATCTACTAATGGTTTCTCTAGATACAGGTTTGTATGATTTCATACAAGTAATAAACAGAGATGTAAAATCACCTCTCAAATCCTCAGTTCTACTCAAATACTCCTTAATAGCAAAAATTACTCACAACCTCTTATTGGGAGGATAAGATTTCAATACCGCAACAGGGCTATCTTTCCCTGGACTTGAATGTTTCAACAAATCTCTGTACAATAAAACATATGAATCCTTCATTTTTACCATCCCTCTTATATCAAATGAAATGACTGTGTAGGACAAGCCAAAGTAAGTGATATTAACATCACTAGCTTGAATGTTAGTAATTTAAGAGTCAACCCTTTAACAGGAGATAGTCTGTAAATAGCGTAATACAACAGCAACATCCCATAAATTTGTGTAACGAGATGTGGTTGGTCTCTGATTATATACATCTTTCATATATCTAATTACCACTGGGTGACTACCCACTAAAAACCACCAATTGTAATTCCAATAGCTGACAGTGCACTATGTGCTGTATTCAAAGCACTATAACTTAACTTTGATTCAAATAGTTTGGTAAGAAATTCTAGAACTTCATTTAGAGTTGTATGAAAGGCATCCTTTCGCCTTTCACAACAGAAAAGTAACCATCTCTTGATAAAGGAAGCATACTGCTTCTGTATACTACATTGCCATGATTGCATGATGATATCAATAATTTTTCCCAAAATGTTTTGATTTTTGACTTTCCTGCATGCTATCAATGTTAAGGTTTTGTACAAAGGATGAACTTTGTTGATTCCCGGAATCCTGAGTAAAGACACTGATTTCGGAAGTATCCTCAGATAATCTATCGCCAGTTCCAACAAAGGAACCCGTCATACTTGAGTGGTCCATAGATATTCCCTCTGATCCTCCTTCAGCCTTCCTAAATGTCTCATTACCAAACTGAAAGAAGGAAAACAGTACAAATAATCATTTGCCCAACTAACAGTAAAGGCATCCATATTTTCAGCTTCTGGATCAGATTTCCATGAAATATACCTGGGTAACTGTTTATTTAATCTAGATGCCATCACATCAGGCATACACCATATTTGTATTAATTTCATAAAAATCTGCTCATTCACCATCCGCTCGACATTGTCATTGAATTTTTTGGACAAGATGTCTACCTTATTCAGAACCCCAGAAATATGTGCAGCTGAAATCCAAATATTTCTATCAATACACCAAACCCATATTTATTTGGCCAAAGAATTACACAATAATGACTTGATGCCACCCATAGCATTACTATATGACACAGCACAAACATTATCAGTTTTCAGTTGCACATGAATATTGCTTTTGTTTGTACTAAAAGCTTTGAGCGCCAAAAAGGTAGCTAACAACTCCAAATAGTTAATGTGAAATTGGAGCTCATCTGGTTTCCATCTACCACCAATTTTACTCTCTCCATTTGAAGCACCCCAACCTAATGAGGATGCATTACAGGTAAAAGATATATCTGGATTTCCATGTGAAATGTGTCTTTTTTGATTTTCCAGATTATCAGTCCACCAAACCAGATCTTCCTTCATATCGGACGTAATTGGCATAATGGCGTCAGAGTTTCCATAGTTAATCTGCAAAGCTTTTATCTTTGCCAACTCCAAATTTCTATAGAACAACGGTCCATACTCAACCGCTGGAAAACTTGACACAATTAAGCCTAATACTCAGACTACCTGTCCGATTTTATCTTGATATTTTGATATAAGTTTCTCACATTCTGAAACTATAGTATGAATTTTCTCTGCTGGCAAATACACAATCATTGCCACCGAATCAGTCCAATTACCCAAAAAAATAATTTTTGTGGTTGGAACAAGCACTGACTTTGTTTCATGGATAATAAAACCCAAACTTGACATAAGGTCAACTGTGTCAGCAATATTTGTTTTGCACTCTTCAAATGTGTCAGCGACCAGCAGAGAATCATCAGTATTACCTGAGTTGGCATGCCCTTACTGACGCAAAGTAGCATAAACTGGTTTCATCAAGTTGGTATAAAGTCTCAGAGCACAGCTTATTCCATTGGGTAAGCTTGTATAGAAATATAATTTTCCTTTCCAAAGAAAGCAGAGATATTTTCATTGCTCAAATGCAACTGGCACCATATAGTAGGCAAGCCTGACATCAACAACAGCCATAAAAGCATTATGTTTTATCAATTGCAGAGCTGTCTCAAATGTATCCATCTTAAAATGATGATATGAAACTTTTTCATTAAGCTTTTTCAAATTGAGAATCATTCTATATTCTCCATCTTTCCTTGGTACGATGAAAATTGATGAAATAATTTCTCCTGGAGAATGGTCAACTTCAGTGATAACATTCATTTCCAAAAGTTTAGCAATTTCATTTTCAATTACATTACGTTCAAATACTGAAAATTGACCACTTTTCATAACATGAAATTCAGATTCATTGAAATCTTCCTCAAATTCAATATGACAGTGCTGTACAATGTCCAAAATACTTTCATCAGAAGTAATTTTTCTCCAGTTTTCAATGTAAAATTGCAATCTTCCTGCCTGGATTTTGCTTACCTTATTTACTTCCAGCTGTTTTTTTTTGTTTTGAAGGAATATAACCCCTTCCACGGTTTGGTAATATGACCTCTATATATACCTCGGAATCTGGAGCCTCTACCTCTGTTTTGATAACCATAGCCACTTTGAATAGCCCCTTTGATTCTAGTACCAATCTTGTTTACATCCTGAATCTCCTTGACATGCTTACTAATGTCATCACCATATAACATATCGGTATATTTCTGAGAAAGGGAACACAAGTAATGATATTCAGGATTTAGTTTTGTAAATCTTTATGTCTAACATTGATGAGTTTCTTTGCTTGGCCTAAAAGCCCTAGAGCATCTGTACCTGTCTCTATCTTTGATTCGCCCAGTTCATTACTGCTATCAGAAAGTAATTTTGTCAAAATCACTGCTACTTTGATTACTGACTCCTGTATCTTCTGCATATTGCTGTCTATTTTATGAATTTGAGGTGATAATGAATTCCACACTCAACTTCTTTATCAGTGCTTCTGCCATGCTGTTGACTTCTTTATCAGTGCTTCTGCCATGCCGTTGAAACGGAAAGTACACAAAACGGCTTATTGCCGAAAACCAGACCAAATTTAGGACAATGTCTTTAAAATAGAAATTTGTAAAATTTTTAACGAATTATTATCACGTAATAATTCTAAATGAAATAAATAGACAACTACGGTTTATTCCGTAGAAATATAGGAATATGACATAGTGGCGAACCTCGTTCACCTTTTGAGTGAAAACAGCCACATGCTTTTATCACAGGTAAAGACACATCCTCACACCTGCAAAGCTGACTGTGCTCTGAGGAATAGGATGATTACCTGCAAGCATCTCATTTGAGCACAATACACCCATCGTCTGCTGCAGCACCAGGTTATTCATTTAGTGCTGTTGTTGCATGTGTTAATAAAGCTGATATTATTCTGTTCATATGTAAATAGCCTAATTAATACACTGGTGTTGTTCATTGAGACCTGCTTTCCTGACTGGCCTTCATGACTCCCCTTAAACAAGAGGGCCAAGGTGGCCCTGTATTGCTCACCTGATTACCAGACAAGTTTCGAGTCAATTGACCTTTCGGTTCAAGAGAAGAACTTCAGTATAGATTTTCAAGATGGCGGACATCTTGGATTTCCAATCAGAATAATTTTAGCTACTTTTGATCTACAAGTCACCTTGATACTTCCAATGAAGTTTCGAGTCAATTGGCCTTTTGGTTCAGGATAAAAAAGTTCAAAATCGATTTTCAACATGGCTGCTAGGGCAACCATCTTGGATTTCTGATCAGAATGACTTTAGCTATATATTTTTGAACTACAAGTCACCCTGATACTTCCTATGAATTTTCCAGTCAATTGGCCTTTCTAGTCAAAAGAAGTTAAAAATAGATTTTCAAGATGGCAGCCATCTTAGATTCCAGATTAGAACAAATTTAGCTATTTTTAGCTATAGTGATCAGTTTTTGTCCGTCGTCTGTGCGTCCGTTCGTTAACATTTTCAAATGACTTCTCCTCTGAAGCCGCTGAGCCAATTTTGCTCAAATTTCATGTGGAGCCTTCTTAGGTTGGGGGAATGAAAGATTGATAAAATGGTTGCCGTCTGTTGACCAAGATGGCCGCCATGCCCATATCTGGTAAAAACATTAAAAAATCTTCTTCTCCAGAATCAAGGATGCCTTGGGGATGAATCTTTGCACAAATCATCAAGGTTGGGAGGTCTACCAAACTTGCTAAAATAATGGTCATACATTGACATTTGACCCTTTTACGGCAAGGTCAAGTTTGCTTCCCTATGCATTTGTATGGGCGCCATACATTTGTATGGGAAAAATGTTGAGAATTTCAAATGACTTCTCCTCTGAAGCCTCTGGGCTGAATGTTTGCATAAATCATCGGGGACAGGGGGTCTACCAAAGTTGCTAAAATAATGGTCATACATTGACATTTAACCTTTTTACGGCAAGGTCAAGTTGCTTCCTTATGCATTTGCATGGGAAAAAACATTTAAAATCCTTAATCTCCAAAACCGAGGATGGCTTGTGGCTGAATCTTTGCATATATCATCTGGAACAGGCAATCTACCGAAGTTGCTAAAATAATTGTCATACATTGACATTTAACCTTTTTAGGGCGAGGTCAAGTTTGCTTCTGTATGCATTTGTATGGGCCCCATACATTTATATGGAAAAAATGTTAATAATTTCAAATGGCTTTTCCTCAGACGCCTCCGGGCCAGTGTTGCTCAAATTTCATGCGGAGCCTCCGTGGGCAGGAGAATGAAAGATTGCTAAAATGGGTATGGTCCATTGATCAAAATGGCTGCCATACCCATATATGGTAAAAACCTTTAAAAATCGTCTTCTCCATAACCAAATATGCCCTGGGTCCTAATCTTTGCACAAATTACGGGAGACAGGAGACCTACCAAAATTGCTCAAATGATGGTTCTATGTTGACATTTGACCTTTTTGCCTCCAAGGTCAAATTTGCTTCCCTATTTGTGTGGGCCCTATACATTTATATTGAAAGTATCGAAGTGACTTGTAGATCAACAGTAGTTAAAATTGTTCTGATTGGGAATCTGAGATGGCCATCATCTGGTTTATATTTATAATATTTCCCTGCCACTGTGCTGTTTACATGTATAAAATCACGATTCTTCAGAAACCTCTTAGCCAATTTCCACCAAATTTCACATTGATCCTTCTGTTAAAATTCAGAAACCACTTAGCCGAATTCCACCAAATTTCACATTGATCCTTCTGCTGAAATGTGTTTGATAGTTTATTCAAATGATCATGCTCCATTGACTGTCAGGCTCATATATTCTTCTTCAAAACTAAGAACTGTTCAAATGATGATATTTTCATTAGTTGCGATGATAGGACTGGCAAAATGTTGCATAACATCTGCATGTCTGCAGTGGCTATGTCACTCAGGTGAGCGAATTGTGGCCCGTGGGCCTCTTGTTTTTGACTTATGCCCCTTTGAAAATTTCAGCATTTAACCTTGTAAGTATTAGATATCTCAAAAACTGTGTAATCCATTGCCTTGAAACTTGACAGGCTGATAGGGAATGATGAGTAAATGACCTGATTAACTTACAGCAGTTAACTCAGGTGAGTGTTGTGGCCCATGAGCCTCTTGTTGATCTACAAGGCACCCAGATACTTCCTACCAAGTTTCGATTAAATTGGACTTTCGGTTCAGGAGAAGAAGTGCAAAATAGATTTCTAAGATAGCGGCCATGGCGGCCATCTTGGATGTCCAATCAAAAGGAGTTTAGCTAATTTTGATCTACAAGTCAACCTGATGCTTTCTACCAAGTTTCCAGTCAACTGGCCTTTCAGTTCAAGAGAAGAAGCACAAAATAGATTTCCAAGATAGCGGCCATCTTGGATTTCTGATCAGAATGATTTTAGCTCTTTTTATCAACATGTCACTCTGATGCATCCTACCAAATTTTTGGAGTCAATTGGCCTTTCAGTTCAGGAGAAGAAGCAAAAAAATAGATTTTCAAGATGGTGGCCATCTTGGATTTCCGATCAAAATGATTTTAGCTGTTTTGATCTACTAGTCACCCTGATGCTTCCTGTCAAGTTTCAACACAATTGGCCTTTCATTTCAGGAAAAGAAGTGAAAAATAGATTTTCAAGATAGCAGCCATGGCGGCCATCTTGGATTTCCAATCAGAACAATTTTAGCAATTTTTTATCTACAAGTCAATCTGATGCTTCCTACCAAGTTTCAAGTCATTTGGCCTTTTGTTTCAGGAGAAGAAGAGAAAAATAGATTATCAAGATGGCGGCCATGGTGGCCATCTTGGATTCCGATCAGAAAAATTTTAGTTATTTTTGATGTACAAATCACCCCAATGCTACCTACCAAGTTTCAAGTCAATTGACCTTTTGGTTCAAGAGAAGAGGCGAAAAATAGATTTTCAAGATGGCCACCACGGCAGCCATCTTGGAATTTCCATTGGAACGATTTTAGCTGTTTTTATCTACAAGTCACCCCAAGTTTCAAGTTTCATACCAAGTTTCAAGTCAACTGGCCATTTGGTTCAGGAGAAGAAGCGAAAAAAAGATGCTAAGATGCTGCAGCCATCTTGGATTTCCGATCAGAATGATTTTAGCTTTTTCTGATGTACAAGTCACCTGATGCTTCCTACCAAGTTTCAAGTCAATTGGCCCTTCAGTTCAGGAGAAGAAGCAAAAAATAGATTTTCAAGATGGCCGCCACAGTGGCCATCTTGGATTTCAAGTCAGAATGACTTTAGCTATTTTTGATCTACAAGTCACCCTGATGCTTCCTACCAAGTCTCAAATCAACTGGCCTTTTGGTTCAGGAGAAGAAGAGAAAAAAAGATTTTCAAGATTGCCGCGGCGGCCATCTTGGATTTCCGATTGGAATGATTTTAGCAATTTTTGATCTACAAATCACCCTGATGCTTCCTACCATGTTTCAAGTCAACTGGCCTTTTGGTTCAGGAGGAAAAGCAAAAAATAGATTTTCAAGATGGCGGCCACAGCGGCCATCTTAGATTTCTGATCAGAACTATTTTAGCTATTTTTGATCTACAAGTCACCCCAATGCTTCCTACCAAGTTTCAAGTCAATTGGCCTTTTGTTTCGGTAGAAGTGAAAAACAGATTTTCAAGATCTTGGATTTCCAGTTGGAAAGATTTTAGCTATTTTTGATCTACAAGTCACCCCGATGCTTCCTACCAAGTGTTGTCAATTGGCCCAAGGGTGTAGGAGGAGTAGGCGTTTAAAGTAAATTGTTGATGACGCAAGATGCTATTATTTGACCTAGTGACCTATTTTTTTATCCCACAAGTCCCACTTTGAAACTTGACCGACATTTTGTCAAGGACATCACTCTGAGATAGTTTGAAGTTGATTAGGCTGTAGAGTGTTCACAAGCGATCTTGACAATGAAGGGGACATAACCCTGCCATCGTTGGTCGGATCTGACCTATTTTCAGACTCCTTCGAGATTTTATGCATGTCATTATTATCTGCAAGTTTCATGAAGATCCAACAAAAAATGAAGAAGCTATGCTGTTTACAAGGGCAATAGTGGCAATTTTGACAATTAAGGGGACGTGTCTCTGCTATTGTTGGTCAGATCTGACCCATTTTCAAATTTTTCTGAGATTTTATGCATGTCATTGTTATCTGCAAGTTTCATGAAGGTCCAACAAAAAATGAAGATGCTACGCTGTTCACAAGGTTGATAATTGCCATTTTTGACAATCAAGGGCATGTAACTCTGCCATTATTGGTCCAATCTGACCCATTTTTGAACTCTTCCGAGATTTTATGCATGTCATTCTTATATGTAAGTTTCATGAAGATCCAACAAAAAATGAAGAAGCTACACTGTTTGCAAGCATTTTCCCAAAGTAAGCCTATGGGACCTATCAGTTGCCATAGCAACCAAAGTTCTGAAGCAATTTTCCTAAAAGGCATATGCAAGCAATCCCCCACCATAGACATGTTACAGATAAAATTTGGTTGAGATCTGCTTGCAGGCTGCAAAGATATTCCAGTTCTAAAGTGTGGACGACAGATGATGACGACAGACGACAGAGGCTGCCATCCTATAAGCTCCCCTGGAGCCTTCAGCTCAGGTGAACTAAAAAATCTGGATTCATACTCTCTGAAATATGGAACATAATTGTATTTGTCATTGGGAATACTTGTGCATCATCAGGAACTGACTGTTGTCAATTAGCTTAGTCACTCAAATCTTCATGGGACCACCTGGCATCTATCTCTCAGTTAATTGCATGTGAAGGAACTGCATCAGGAATTGGCTATTGTCAAACTGCTTAGTCACTCAAGTCTATCTCTCAGTTAATTGCATGTGAAGGAACTACATCAGGAATTGGCTGTTGTCAAACTGCTTAGTCACTCAAGTCTATCTCTCAGTTCATTGCATGTGAAGGAACTATATCAGGAACTGACTGTTGTCAAAATGCTTAATCATTCGTCTGCTGGAATCACTGACCTTCATGAGGCCACCTGAATAATGCATCTGAGGGGTCAGACCACCTTGCCCTATGAAATAGGAGTAGGTCTTCTCTCTGATGTCAGTCAGAATGTTGTTCTGTTGGGGAGTTTATTTAATCATTCATGAAGGTCAAGTGAAGCCCCAGAAAAATAGCCAAATTTTGTATAAATTTGTGATGTATGAGGGCGAGTCAATAAAAAACCAGCCTAACTTATTTCTGGGTGAGATCAATCTCTTCTTTTTTGATGTAGTTGCCCTCTAGAATGATGCACTTGGACCAACAGTGTTCCAGTGCCATCAGCCCAGAACTGAAGAAACCAGGGTCCTTGTCTCTGACCCACTCCTCAACTGCCACCATGACTTCGTTGGACCGGAAATGACGTCCACAGATATCCTTTTTCAAGTTTGGGAATAGGAAATAGTCACTAGGAGCTAAGTCCAGAGAATAGGTGGGGTGTGGTATTAGCTTGTACCCATTCCGCTCAACAGCATCCATTGCAATTTTGCAAGTGTGGACTCTCGCATTGTCCTGTTGGAGCAGAATCCCTTTGGAGAGTTTACCTCGACGTTTTTCACTGATCACAATTCTCAGTTAGTCGAGCAAATTTGCATAATATGCACCTGTTATTGTACTTTTCTTTGCTAGAAAGTCCAACATAATAACCCCTTGTGCATCCCAAAATAAAGTTGCCATCACCTTGCCAGCAGAGGGTTGCGTTTTGAACTTCTTTGGCCTCGGAGACCCTGGCCCTACACTCTGGCGACTTTGAGCTTTATTCTCTGGCTCATAATAATGGACCCAGGTCTCATCTACAGTCACCAGACGTGAAAGGAAATCATCTTCCTGTGACCTAAACTGCTTCAACAATGCGCTGTATACTGATGCTCTGGTTGCCATTTTCTCGTCGCTAAGGGATTTTGGGACCCAACGGGCTGTTAGCTTGTGCATACCCAAGCAATCATGTAAAGTTGTTGAAACGCTACCATGTGAAATGTGTAATGCATTCGCTATTTCTTCCACCTTAATTCGCCTATCAGAGTACACCAGATCCCGTACTTTGTTACACATTTCTTCATCGGTGGCATCTGATGGGCGTCCAGACATGGTTTCGTCTTCTAAGGACGTTCTACTGCGTTTGAATTCCCCAACCCAGAATTTAACTTGTGCATACGATGGTGCAGAAGACCCATAAACATTGGTCAACTCGCAATGTATTTCCTGACCTGTTTTCCCTTTCAAATACAAGTACCGAATTACAGCATGGTACTCAACTTTTGATGAAAAGCTTACTTTTGCATCGCTAGCCATGTTTGACATTCAATATCTTATCAGTGAATGACACGATAAGGTCGCAATTTTGCCCTCAGGCCTAAAACATGTATTGAAACAAGGCATGAAAATCTTGGGTGTCTCAGTCAATTGGAAATGGGATAGGCTGGTTACTTATTGACTTGCTCTTGTATATAATAAACAATAGGTCATTGCTATTTGTACATTTTGTATAAACTAGGGTATAGTGAGGTATGGAGAAACATTTTATAACCAACACAAAGCACTTAAACAAGCTGTCATAAAGATAAATAAGGTCTTAAATGATGGAAAGACTTGTCTTAGAAATTGGGCCATTGTATGGCATGAGTTATATATGGAACTTCTACCAACTTACATATAGAATTTTTACAAACTTAGCCAATCTGCAGATGAAAAGCTGGTATAAGTTTGATATATAACTCAGAACATAGTGTGGCTCATTTTCTGAAATTTGTCTTTGCAAACATAAAATAAATTATTTGAATAACAAACATTTATTTAATTGTTTCACAACCCTCCCATACATAACAATAAGTTCCTTTCAAGACCTGTGCAGTGAATTAGATAGATTGTGGTTTGTGTCTTTTGAACTTTTTTGTTTTACTTATTTCATAGAGTATAATATGAAATAAATAGGTGTTACGCATGAAATGAGCTTAAGCATTTGATGCACTCTTTTTTTTTTTTTTCATCAGGTATGCAAAGGTATGGACCAGACAAAACGTAGGTCCGAGGCAAAGTGCACAACATCGAACAATTTTTTTCCATGAAATTTTGTACGTTAGTGTGTCACCGGGTATAGGTATATGAGTATAGGTATATGATACTCTTGTACTGCCTTGCGGTACAAGTCGGCCTATAGCCATGTGGTAGAGTGTCGGCCTGTCACGCGGACAGCCTGGGTTCAATCCCCGGTCTTGGCATCAATTTTTTTTCATCTGTTACAAGTGTATAAATAAATATTTAGTCTTATAGTAAAAAAAATATGCATGTACCCTGAAAATTTATTTTTATAGGCTGATTTCATCAAAAAAAAAAAAACAAACAAAAAACTTGATTTCTCCTTTTAGCTATACCGCGAATGATCAGCTGATTGCCAGTCAACTGAAATCACCGCATATCCTACCTTTATCATGTTGTCAGTGATAAATTCTTCTCCATGCATAATTCCTGTTATGTGCTTTAGGGATGTAATCCATTTTTTACGGCAAAACTTCAGTATTTACACTTAAGTGCGCAAAAATTTGTTTAATGCGAGAGAAGTCACAAATTAAATATGGCGGCTAAAATGCAGATCAGTCACGCATTTATCCGTGTCAATGTCGTAAAAAATGTATCCTTCTATTTCATTGGCAATGTGATTCATTACAGCCAATGAGATCGCTTGCAGCGGCTGACTGGCTTTCCATGTTTGCAGCGGAGCATATCTGATCATCATATTTTTCGCAAACCAGGCTGGCAACGGACATAAATTAGTGTTGGTTTTTGCGTTCAACATTAGGCCAATACACTCCGCTGTAGATTTGGGAAACCAATCAGCTGCCACATGCGAATTCTTCTGCATAGTATGTGAGAATCTGGTGATATCTATAGTACGAGCTTAAGCTTCGCCACCTGTGCAGCAGGTGGCGACCTGCTTTGCAGGTCACTTAAGCTCATTAAAATTTGACACAGGTATTGGTTCAATTTCCTTTGTTATCCGTATGACTGTTATAAGATCTTGGTTCAATTTCTTTTTTTATCCGTATGACTGTTATAAGATCTTGGTTCAATTTCTTTTTTTTATCGGTATGACTGTTATAAGATCATGGTAATATTTGTTTCTCTAGTACTCACGACAATGTAACTTATGCTACCCTCCATTCCCCCAGAAGCGCCAACTACATTACCAGCCATGTATAGACCACCACAACCTTTATTCCGCACTTGTCACCCAGTGACTGAAATCATTAACCGTGAAATCACGGACTTCATGACCACAAACCTGTTAAATTTCCTCTTTGCTCGGCGCTTTTACAAGCGATAGGATGTGTTGGATAATTTATCCAGGGTATTTCCTAGGCTCGAGCAGCCCAATTTCCCCCCGGTGTGCTTTCAAATTATTTTTGTTTAGACATCATTATTGCCGTGTTGTTTTCTCTATTTTCTGTTTTATTTCAGAATTTGGAGTTCATCTTTAAGATGTTGAATAGATGTTCAGGTAAGCAAGGAAGGGTTGTTCTCGCTTCCTCACGGAGTGGGACAATCATCTTCTTTGTCATTCATGCAGGGATTGTTCTCAGGATAATCCCTGCGATGTTTGCTCCGACTGGTCAACTTTGACGTGGTCTAAATCTATTAAGGCCATTTCTAAGTTGTCCAGGCGGACAAACTTAGACAAGACTGGGGAAAAGGTGCAGACGGAGGGTACTTCTAGGGAGTTCTCCAAACCCTTGCAAGAGGGTAACGAGACTCCTGTTGTCACCGACCAAACCGTTAGTGATGCGGAAGTTCCCTCCTCCCTTGCTTTGACCGCTGGTTCAAACCTTGGGGCTCCTCTTCCTGAGTGTTCCACAGCCAGAAACGGTACTGGAAACTCTTCTCAGTCTATGTGTTGAAGGGAATCTGAAGGTGATTTGGGTAACCAGCGACCTAGACCTTCTCAATCACTGTTGAGACGTCAGGCCGTTCGACACGATGATAGGGTCCATGGCTCCCATTCTCGTTCGAGGCGGTCCCATCGTTCCCCGTCTGGAATTACTTACCGGTGTCCAAGAGCCTACCGCTCTCGAAGCCGTGGTAAGAGCCGCTCGGCTATTCGTTCCTGTAGCCGCAGTCAATACCACTCAATTAATACTACCAAGAACCGTCGTTCTAGGTCTTGCTTCCAGAGTTTTTCAAGATCAAGCTCTGGTTCTTTCAGCAGCCATGGCTCGCGACCCAGGCGTGGCCATAGCCGCCGCTCCGGGAGTAGCCATAGCCGCCGCTCCAGGCATGACCACAGGCCTCACCAAGGCCACCGTTCACTCTCTAAAACGACCAGCCAGCGATCTCATCACAGGAGCAGATGCTCCCGTTCGCATGGTCGTAGGCATATAATCCGCTCACCTTCGGTGTCAAGCGGTTTCAGCCATCCATCTCTGGAACCAAAGAGAAGGCTTAGGTTCCAGGCTGAAAATCCCCCGTCGTTGGTTTCTACAAACACAGCGAGTGGTTTTTCGGGATTTTCAGCCGTTTCTGCCACGGCCTCTCATTCCAGTACTCGTGATAATGTTGTTCACGGTGTACAACCGGATATGCGGAATTTGATCCGTCAAATTTTGACCGAAGAATTGAGATCCACCACCGCCAGTCGGAAATGGTCTCGATCCCTTTCTTCATCGGAAGGTCGTGATAGAAGGGTTAGGAGAAATTCTCCATCTCCAATCCTTCAAATATGGATAAAACCTCTCAGTCAACTGGTAATACAGACAGTACTGAGGTTGGGGATAGGGGCCCAGGGGCTAAATCCCCAGTGGTTACAGAGTCCACTGATAATATTTTCTCTGTTATTTAGGAACCGGAGATATTGCTCAGACCGGAACCTGGAGAGAAAATTGATGATTCTGGTGATGAATCGGGTGATCAAGAGAATGAGGAGTCTGACAATTTGGCACAGACTTCATTAGCTTCTCAGTTGTCATATGTTGAGGCCTTGGTCTCTCTACGCAGCAGGCTAGGTCCTCAACTTTGCCCTGAATTGACTCAACCTGAAACCCAATCAGATGCGTCTGCCTTAGACTTCTTTAGCAAGAAATCAACAGAAACTGTCCAGCGGGTCCTTCCTCAAAGTCGTTTAATTTTGGAGCAAATTTCCAAAATTAATTCTAAGATCCAAGGACCCAATCCTAAGGATCACCATTGGACAGTTATCCGAAGGGCATGGGGAACAATAGGTTTCCCAGTTTAATGATGAAACCTAAGATGTTTGGTCAGGATTCGTATAAAATTGCTGATCCTACATTACAATTGAATCCCCCTCCAATAGATCCATCTTTCAGAGAGGTTCTTAGGCAAGGGGCTTCATTTCCTACTTCTCACAATATCCAGCTGTCACACCTGGAAATTTGGGAGAAACTGGCAAGAGCAGGTATCCATATTACCTCCCATGCAGATATGTTTCTGTATGGCATTCTTTCAGCACTGAAGAGCCCAACGCCTTCTCAGTCAGATCTAGGAGAAGTGCGTAGGTATTTGGAAGCGCTAGCACAGTCACATATGCATCTGTTTGATGTATTGGTTAGACTTGCTAGTGGTCCATTGCTTGCCAGACGCGATGCATATCTGGACAAGTGTGCCTTAGACTCTTCAATGAAAGCCTCACTTAGAGTTCAGCCTTTGGAGTCTTCAACGCTTTTTGGCTCTAAGATTCCAGAAGTGGCGAAATGTTATAAGGAGGACCTGACAAGGAGAAGTCTGCAGAGAGCAACGGCACCTCAGCCTCTCCCTAAGAAGAAGAAAAAGACAGAAGCTAAGTCTGAAGTTAACAAACTAGTTGTTAACTCTTCAGCGAGTGGACAGCGTCAGGTTTATTCCAAACCGGCAACTTCCACCCAAGCTCCACAGCAAGGTTCTCATCCCAATAGGTTTAGAAAACCTAAAGGGAAGAAGAACAAGAATCAAAAATAGGGGTGCACGCTTCTGCCAGGTCTGCCCGGACTCTTTGGAGTCATCGGGCTCAATCAAGTACAGTTTGCCAAAACCGGACGTACCCACCGGTGGCAGGCTGTATCACTTTCGTCAGGCTTGGCAAAACATCACCACAGACCAGTGGACACAGTCTGTGATAAGAAGCGGGTTTCGGATTCAATTTTGTGTCCTTCCCAAATTGGCCAGAGTAGTTCCTCAGTTTTTGAGGAAACCTCCAGCAGATCCAGAGAAGATTCGACTCCTTCAAGAGGAGATAGAATCTATGCTGGAGAAGTGTGCCATAGAACCAGTTTCTTCACATCATCCAAAGGGAGGCTATTACAGCCGATTATTTCTGGTTCAGAAAAAGTCCGGAGGATGGAGACCAGTGATCGATCTTTCCAGATTGAACCGGTACATCCTTACTCCTCATTTCAGAATGGAGCCTATAGACTCAGTTCGTCTTGCATTACGGAAGAACGACTGGGCCATATCAGTAGACTTAAAAGATGCATACTTTCACATTCTCATCCATCGCAAGTCCAGGAGGTATCTCCGCTTCCATTTTATGGGGAGAACTTACCAATTTTGAGTGCTAGCATTCTGGCTCTTCCCAGCTCCCTATGTCTTCACCAGAGTAGTGAAAATGGTAGTGAAGCACTGTCGTCGCCAGGGAATGCGTTTGCATACATACCTGGACGGTTGGCTCCAACCTTCAACCTCCCAGTCCCTGTCCATTCAACACTGGGATCAGTTACTGCGGATGGTTTTGAGCCTGGGATTTGTCCCGAATTGGGACAAATCAGAGCTAATTCCCAGTCAAATGTTCTGTTTCCTGGGTGCTTGATTCGATCTGGAGAAGGGTATGATCGGACCTTCTCTGGACAGGATAGTGAGATTGCAAACGATAATACAGAAGATGTTGGCATCTCATTCAGCATCTGCCCAGGAAGTTCATTCTGTACTCGGACAGATGGAATCTTTGGCTCGTCTCCTTCCTTATGGCAGGGCTCACAAGCGTTTTACTACAATGGCATGTGAAAGATCGGTGGTCTCAGGCAACCCAGTCTTGGGACTACCATATTTCACTGGGTCCTTGGTTCAGACAAGCAGTAGAGCAATGGCTGAACAAGGATTTTCTTCATGCTATGGTTCTGCTGGTTCATCCACAACCAGACTTCTATCTGTTCACGGATGCGAGTCTGGTGGGCTGGGGCGCCCATCTGGGCGATCTCTCAGTTTCAGGCCAGTGGTCTGTTCAATGGAGAATGTTCTGGAACTCCGAGCAGTTTGGTTAGCTCTGAAGTCCTTTCGTCAGGTAATTTCCGGCTGCCAGGTGTTGCTGTCGACAGACAACACAACTGCGGCGGCTTATCTGAACAAAGGAGGGGGGGGGCCAGGTCTCCAACCTTGTTGTTCATGGCAACCAAGCTGCTAGTGTGGTGTGCGAAACGACAGGTGTCTCTGACAGCCAAATTCGTTCCAGGCAAACTGAACGTACTCGCAGATTCGCTCTCAAGGAAGGGGCAGATCATTCATACAGAGTGGACTCTCCGCTGGGGCACTCTGTCTCAGATTTTTCACTTCTGGGAAGTCCCACACATAGATCTGTTTGCCACGAGACTAAACAATCAACTACCGACCTTTGTGTCTCCATTTCACGACCCCTTAGCTTGGGCAGTGGATGCGATGTCCCTGTCCTGGGAGGGAATGTTAGCGTATGCATTTCCTCCCATCCCCCTTCTTTTGAAGGTGCTATTGAAAATGGAGAAAGAGACTTGTTTGGTCATGCTGGGAAAGTCACCCGTGCTTTCCAGTGCTGTTTCTCTGCTGGTTGCTCCAGCAATCAAACTTCCTTGTCGGCGGGATCTTCTGATCCAACCTCATTCTCATCTTACTCATCCGAAACCGGAAATATTCAACCTGCACACTTGGTTGTGCTGTAGGGAGGTCTGGAGAAGGCAGGATTTTCTAAAAGATCTGCCGAGAGAGTCTGTGCCGCTAAAAGAGCTTCCACACAGTCTCTCTACAATTACCGTTGGAACGCTTGGATGGATTGGTGTCTCGAACGGGAGATGGATCCCATCGATCCATCTGTAATGGCTTTGGTAGACTTCCTTATCTTCCTGTTTGAAGAGAAGAAGCTGGCTCCTATTTCTGTTAAAGGATACAGGTCAGCCATTTCATCCACTCTGAAGCATTTATCTTCAGTGGATTTTTCTTCCGATCCTGTACTCTCTGATATCATAAAGAGTATGGAATTGGAAAAACCAGTGGTCAGCAAGGTTGTTCCTCATTGGGATCTCTCCCTTGTTTTAGACTGTCTCAAGGAGTCTCCCTTTGAGCCGATGTCTTCTTGTTCACTCAAATGTTTGACTCAGAAAACAGTTTTTCTGATCGCACTTGCTTCAGGTCAGAGGCGTAGTGAAATTCATGCATTATCTGCCTCTTCCGGCTCTGTCAATTTTTCAGCAGACAAAAGCTCGGTTAAACTGCATTTTTTCCCCGGATTCTTAGCTAAAAATCAGGTTCCTTCAGTAGCAGGAATTCCTCTTGAAATTCCATCTCTTTCTAGAGATAAAGGTCGCTCTGGCACACTTCTGTGTCCAGTTCGTGCTTTACGTTTTTATATGAGAAGGACTAGAAGCTTTCGGAGGAAAAGAAAAAGACTCTTTATTTCCTTTGTTAAGAATTATGACAAGGAAATAAGTCCTTCTACAATATCCAGGTGGATTGTGGATACTGTTCGCTTTGCTTATGATAAAAAATACAGTTCCACGTCTAACAAGATTTGTGCTCATGAACTAAGGGCATTAAGTGCAAGTTTTGCTTGGCTAAATAGGGTCCCCTTGAATTCTGTTCTCAGAGCCGGTTTTTGGCGCTCTGAGGATTCCTTCATTAGATTTTATCTAAGAGATACAGCAGGAATCAATGGGAAGTTATTTTCTCTGGGTCCCGTTGTTGCTTCACAGACTGTAATTTCCCCTTCTGTTTAATTCATTTCCCGGTGATCATGCGGTTGAACACCGTGTTATTAATTTTTAGTCCCGCCTTTTGTGACGTCATAATTATGCACATGGCGGATTAATACATTGTGGTCAAAAGCGAAAGTAAAGTTTAGTTTGACCATTTTTTAGTGTTTTTTCGCTTATTTTATTTCAAGGTTTCGTTTTATTTATCACTCCGTTATTAGGCAAGTGCATATGTAACGCAGCTTTGGGTCTGGACTTACGGGGAAAACAACACGTTTGTTTTTTCTAAAGTCATATTTGTAAGTGTTGAATTCGACATGTCCGGGTTATTCGGGCAAATTGCTCAATTACCAGCCTGGAAATTTTTCCTTACATACGATCCACTGTCGTCTATCTCGTTGCATAACACAACGATACCTCCTGAGAAATCGGTAAGTTCCTTTATTCTTGTTTTTATATTGTGAATTTATCAGATTTCCCCATCATCCATGTGAGATTAAATCTAATTAGCATAAGTTACATTGTCGTGAGTACTAGAGAAACAAATTTTATATGTTGTTTTAACATAAATATTTGTGATCTATACTCACGACAATGTAATGACAAGGCCCGTTTTTATATAAATCTATTTATATAAACTCCCAACCTCCCCACTAATCTGTTTATTTTTCCTCGCAAAGAGTTAATTTAACAGGTTTGTGGTCATGAAGTCTGTGATTTCACGGTTAATGATTTCAGTCACTGGGTGACAAGTGCGAAATAAAGGTTGTGGTGGTCTATACACGGCTGGTAATCGTAGTCCGCACTTCTGGGGGAATGGAGGGTAGCATAAGTTACATTGTCGTGAGTATAGATCACAAATATTTATGTTAAAACATTATATAAAGCTTGGCTTGCAATCTTGTCAGTCTTACACACACAGCAGCAAATTTATCATTGTAAACAAAAGAAGAATTACACAGTAAAATTGTATATTTAACTATATTTTTTGTTCATAAAGATGATAGGTAAAGGAAAAATGTGAGCAGTTCTGTCTTAACCTTGCCATGATGAATAAATTAAGAACCACTTCTAATTTTCAGCCACTCAGAATACTTGATCCTGGTAGTTGATTCACATACTCAATGGCAAACAGTGCAGATCCAGATCAGTCGGCTTCTTCAGAAGCCAACTGATCTGGATCTACACTGTTTGCAAAGGCAGGGTTCAGCAGGACCAGGATTAATAGCATATATGTTTTAAATATATTTTCTAAATTTGTTTATAATTTCTGTTGTAAATTGTTCTTGTTGTGTATTGCATTTTCTTATTTTTTCCCCTAAAGCTGGCTGACACTTCATTTGACTTATCTTTGTAAGAGATAATTAACATGAAGTGTCCAGCACTATTTTTTGGGAAAATTAAGAGATGAGATGATTTACATGAAATCTCAAAAATATGTGAAGATACCCAGGAAATAGGGTGGATCTAAATACCACAGACCACCAAAGACTACCACAGACCACCACAGACTACCACAGACCTACCACAGACCACCACAGACCGCACTTCAAATTATCATATGTCATTTGAATTAACATTTTAACAAGTAAATTAAAAAAAAATGAAGTTTGACTGTCGTTTGGAATATGTTGTATGCATTTCCTATTTTTTTAAACAAAGACAAGGTAAACAAGAACAGTTAAAAAAGAATAATACTTTTATCAGAGTGAAAGAAGAAATGTGTCAACAGTGCACAGATGCCCCCCCCCCCACTCCCCCCCCCCCCCATCCCCCCACCCCTGTCTTGTCAGTTGGAACAGTAGTTTAAGAGTGCAAAAATTTCCTAATAGCAGGTTTGACTGTCCTTCAGAAATTTTTCAATCATTATTTATAAAGGTTATGAATTGTTAGCCAAGATGAATAACAGGATGCATTAAATGTATTTAGTCAATTTCTAGTCATACAGATAACAATCCAGTCATGGAGTCTTATTTCATTATTTTAAAACACAGTCATGTGGTGACATTGAACCTTATTCACTGGATTTTTCAACACACACACTGATTTTTTCCCTGTTTATTTAATGTAAAAAATTAACTCACTGACTTGAATCTCCCACACTTTTATATTCAGAATTCACATATCTGTACACTCAGTATTAAAAAAAGCAATTTGGAACAAAATTACATTTACAAGCATTTTTTTTTTTTTTTGGCCCAGTGTGTCATACCTGCAGACCTTATAAAACATGAAAAACACAATTTTTGCATGATTATTGGGTTGCAGTTGTTTATTTACTTATTTAAACTATTTAATGTATGTTTTATCTTCTATGCTTCTGCAAAAATTGACAAATTACAACATCAGTGAAAACTAATTCAACATCAAGTCAATGTTTCCTTTGCTTTGATAACATAATTAAATTTCTGATGTTCACAACCTTTCACAGACCTCATTGTTTCTTCTAATTATTTTTCTTTCTGTGGTGAGCATACATGCCATACCTCACACTGTGAGACAAAATCTCACAGAATTTTGGCCCTTCTGGACCCTGTTTCCCATAAGATTTTCAAATCTCACAGAATTTTCATACCATTTAATAAGCTATTTTTTGAAGAACTAGAAATTAATCACACATTAGCATGGCTATCCCAAGCTTAAGTCATTAAAATAATGGCTTTTAACTTACTATTGTAAGCTTGAAAGTGACTTTCATAAAAATCTCACAGAATTTCATCAAATCTCCCCTAAAAAATTGCAAAATCTCACAGATTCCTGTCAACAGCTAATGGCATGTATGGGTGAGTATTTTTTTTTTATTTTTTTTTTATTTGGGTTTTACGGCCCTTTCAAGAATATTTCATTTATATTGAGCTGATAGTTCATCAAAGGTGGGGGAAAACCGGAGAACCAGGGAAAAATCATCTGTAAGCAGAACTTGGCTTTCCCACATGTGACTCAAGTGAGGCTCGAGAAACCCTGTGGTGAGTATTGCAACTCTTTTGGTCATATTATCATCTAGTATCCTGTTATTAAATAAATAATAATAATAATAGTAATAATAACGACTTTACTAAATGCATTGTGCTCTCATCCTGCCTTACATGGCTTTAGATAGCCACTTTATGTATATTACCTTATACTAATTAAATTATTAGTGGAGTAATGTGCTAAATGTTTCAGGATCATTATCATTTAGGACCCTTGTTAACCCCCTACTGACTGATAATTTTCTTGTATGTGTGCCTAATTAACTCATTAAGTTACATGATAATCTGTAGACAAAGGGATACTTTCGGCAAATTAGGGGCATTCTGCCTCAAATTTGTCAAAAATGCATTTTTAATGACTAAAGAGGGATATATTTTTTTTTTTTTTTTTTTCCAAAGCTGCTGAAATTTAGCAGTTGGAGAGAATAATAAAAATAAAATTTCATGGAGTCACTTTTGTTTTTATTTTGATTTTGAAGAAATTAGGGGAGGTTCACTGAAAACCAGAAAATAAAGTTCTAGCCTAAACAATAAGACCATTTTTCACTCACCTCAGTTATCCTTGCCAGTGATATGTCAAAGTTGTCATGCACACATGATGAACATATGTAGCCACAGTTAGCTTTATCAAGCACATTCATATCTTTAATATACAAGTGTTCACATTTTGCATGAAACCAAGATCAAAAAGAACAAAACACACTGTTTGATGCACAGTTTATTTTGCATTGTCTACATGGATTTAAATGTTCTTTAGCCATCTTGAATTTTTTACTTTCAAAGAAAAACATTCACTTTTGCTAGTACACTTTTTTGTGATACTTTAATTTCGAAAAACTACTGTTATTTCAGTCGGGTTCTATTGTATTTCTTTTAATTACTCAAATCTCAGGGTGACTAATCAGAGTAGTAATGGGGTACCCACAGAAATCTACCTTCACTTCACAAATGATTAGACTATGTAAGTAGCTGTCACATATATATGATTTAAACAACAGGACCATTGCTGATATGAGAAACTAATAAGGTTCCTGGTGATGAACTGATACTACTGAAGTGGAATAAATTCTTGGTTTGGCCATAGTTACATTTTCTACCTTTGTGGCCATCAGGCAGCAAGTGGATAATGACCATCTGGCATTAATATATAGGTGTTAATAAGTCATACTGGGAACAAGTACCTGTATAATTTGCATATTTCCTCTTAGTAACCAGAATAATGATACAAAAAAATGACAACCCACTGAATCTAATTTAATGTAATTTTTCCCCTTCTTTTGAACTTCAAAATAAAATTTCTCATTTTGTAATTTATATCAAATTGGTAATATGTTAATATAAAATACATTTCCTTGTACATGTAATTCAAGATAAAAATGCATGTGAAAAAATATGTTTCTGTTTTTGTTGATGACAGTTTCATATGCTTTGTCTAGTATTCATTTTCATTGCAATAACATGCCAATGTCATATATAGCAATATTCAATAGCTCTAAAATGTTATTTTCTGACAATAATTTACTATATTTTTCTTAATACTGCTTCAATCATAGATTGTGGGTGTTCATTAGAACCACCTTATTGAGCAGTTCTAACTAAGTACCTATAATCTATGTTTTTGAGAACTAAGAAAATCATATATATTCCTGTAAACCCAACTTTGCTTTATAGTTGGGTTTTCAAGGTCTAATTTTCAGGAAAGTGTTAATGTAGTATAATTATATCCATTTTCCTTTTTTAATGTTTGTTATGCTTGTTTTTCTTTTTATTTATGTAACTGTTGTTACAGAAAATTTGACTTTTGGAAAATTAAGCTTGGGAAAATAATAAAATGACAAGTTTAAAAAAAAAAAAAATGCAGAGTATATTATGTACATTATATTATTTTGAATGTTTACAAATTAAGTAGCTCTTTGGATGGTTTTACCTATCATGGAATCATTTTTTTTTTTTTACTAATTTCGTAAAACAGTACAATTACATACATACAGGCATATTCTAAAGATAAAGTTCCAAATATTTTGCCACATTATTCAGCTTTTTATAAATAACATTATATACTATTATGCAACTTGTATACCATGCCATTTCTAAAGAGATTATGAGCTAAAAATGTCAACTAAAAGCAAGGATAATTCAGTTCTAAGTTCACCTAATTTGCATAATTTATTTAAATCAGTAAAAATTTCTGAACATTCAGGCTGTGATATCTTGTAACATTGGCACCAATTTTAATGCTGAAAGTGCCTTTGGAAGGCTAAGACTGTCTTCTGTCTTTTTATTATGAGGGTCGTGCAAAAAGTTTTGTCACTAATAGGCTTCATTGGTTTTATCCCAGGTATATTTTAAAATGCTTCACTGCACTTGAATAGTGTGTTGAATAGCTAATGATACCCGTTTATTTCGTTCCAATTGCTTTCCAACTGACCGAGTTATTTCAAATTGAAATAGATGCAGTCATATACACTGACCAATTTACTTGTTACATTGGAACATGGACCAGAAGACTGAAATTCATAGCTATATTAAATGCCGCATTAGGCTTAATATAGATTCAAAGCAGATATTTAATGAATTGTGTGGTATATATGGACCTCAGACCATTTCAATGCGCACAGTTTTTAGGTGGGTTAAAGCTTTTAAAGCTGGGAAATTTTCTGTTGAAGATGATACCCATCCTGGAAGGCCTAAAACCTCTGTTACGAAGGCTAACATCACTGCTGTAAAGTTTGTGGTCGAACAAGATGTGCGATTGTCTGTCAAAGATATAGCTAGTTGTACTGGCATATCAGAAGGCAGTGTGCAAACAACTCTGCAAAAGCATTTGGACCTGAGAAAGGTTTGCGCTAGGTGGGTACCTCACTTGCTCACTGAGGAGCAAAAGACACAACGCCTTAAATGTGCCCGGGGAACTTTAGAAAACATACAAAGGCTGTAATAGTCGGGTTATTTCTAACTTGCTAACAGGTGATGAAACCTAGGTGCACTTGTTTGAGCTACAAAGAAAGGCTGATAATAAGCAATGGAAGCGAAAAGATCAAAAACGCCCATGTATTGCCAAGAGAACCATAAAGTCGAAAAAGATGTTGTACGCAATTTTCTTTAATTCAAGTGGGCCAGTCGTTCAAGTGCCTTGTCCATCTGGTCATACAGTCACTGGCCGATTCTACAAGAATTCTGTACTGAAGAAAGTGAAAAGAGTTTTACAATAAGAAACGACCAAGCAAAGGATGGTCATGAGTCCACCTTTTACATGACAACACCTCCTCTCATAAGTGTGAGGTTGTTAAGTCATTTTTGGCTTCTGAAAAGGTGAAAGATTTGAACCATCCACCTTATTCACCTGACCTGAGTCCCTGTGACTTCTTTTTATTTCCAAGGCTTAAGAAAATGCTTTCTGGAAATAAGTATACGTTTAGAAGTTCTCTTGGCAGCGCTATTTATCAGTGTCTCCAACAGATACCAAAAGAAGACTATTTATCTGCATTTCGCGACTGGGTAAAAAGGTTACAAAAATGTGTTTCAGTAAAGGGGGAATACTTTGAAGGTTTGTAATAAAAATATGTTTGATAAAACGTAGCATTGAAGTAATCCGAACCCAGTGACAAAACTTTTTGCAGGACCCTCGTATATATCATGCAATGCATCTAAAGGGACATTTTTGTATGGGGTTTCAAAAAAAATCTGTCCTTCAAAATAGCCATGTTCGGGCGGGCGGGCATCGTCCCAGATTAACCTTTTGGTTAACCCTTTTAAAAACCCTTCCATAATGCCATTAGGCATTTTTCTTGTTTTTAGCTCACCTGAGCAAAAGCTCAGGTGAGCTATTGTGATCAACCTCTGTCCGTCGTCAACAATTAGTTTGTTAACACGCTAGAGGTCACAGTTTTGACCCAGTCTTGATGAAACTTGCCCAGAATGTTTGCCCCTATGAAATCCAGGTCAAATTTGATACTGGGTCACTCAGGGTCAAAAACTAGGTCACAAGGTCAAATCAAAGGAAAAACTTGTTAACACTCTAGAAGTCATATTTTTGAAGCATTCATCATGAATCTTGCTCAAAATGTTTGTCTTGATGAGTTCTAGGTCAAGTTTGAAACTGGGTCACTTGGGGTCAAAAATTAGGTCACTGGGCCAAATCAGCAGAAAACCTTGTTAACACTCTAGTGGTCACATTTGTGAAGCAATCATCATGAATCTTGCTCAAAACGTTTGTCTTGATGATTTCTAGGTCACGTTCAAAACTAGGTCACATGGGGTAAAAAACTAGGTCATCTGGCCACATCTATGTAAAACCTTGTTAACACTCTAGCGGTCACATTTATGAAGCAATCATCATGAATCTTGCTCAAAATGTTTGTCTTGATTTCTAAGTCAAGTTTGAAACTGGGTCACTTGGAGTCAAAAACTAGGTCACCAGGCCAAATCAAAGGAAAACCTTGTTAACACTCTAGAGGTCACATTTTTGAAGCAATCATCATGAATCATGCCCAAAATGTTTGTCTTGATGATTTCTAAGTCAAGTTTGAAACTGGGTCATGTGGGGTTAAAAACTAGGTCACTAGGCCAAATCAAAGGAAAACCTTGTTAACACTCCAGAGGTCACATTTTTTAAATAATCATCATAAATTTTGCTCAGAATGTTCATCTTGATGATTTCTAGGTCTGGTTTAAAACTGGGTCACTTGATATCAGAAACTAGATCACTGGGCCAAATCAGCAGAAAACCTTGTTAACACTCAAGCGGTCACATTTTTGAAGCAGTCATCATGAATCTTGCTCAAAATGTTTGCCTTATGATTTCTAGGTCAAGTTCGAAACTGGGTCACTTGGAGACAAAAGCTAGGTCACCAGGCCAAATCAGCAGAAAACCTTGTTAACACTCTAGAGGTCACATTTTTAAAGCAATCATCATGAATCTTGCTCAAAGTGTTTGTCTTGATGAGTTCTAGGTCAAGTTTGAAATTGGGTCACTTGGGGTCAAAAACGTCAATGGGCCAAAAATAGCAGAAACCCTTGTTGACACTCTAGCGGTCACATTTTTGAAGCAATCATCATGAATCTTGCTCAAACTGTTTGTCTTGATGATTTCTAGGTCATTTTGGAAACTGTATCACATGGGGTCAAAAACTAGGTCACCTGGCCAAATCAAAGGAAAACCTTTAACACTCTAGCGGTCACATTTTTGAAGCAATCATCATGAATCTTGCTCAAAATGTTTGTCTTGATGAGTTCTAGGTCAAGTTCAAAACTGGGTCACTTGGGGTCAAAAACTAGGTCACCGGGCCAAATCAGCAGAAAACCTTGTTAACACTGTAACGGTCACATTTGTGAAGCAATCATCATGAATCTTGCTCAAAATGTTTGTCTTGATGATTTCTAGGTCAAGTTCAAAACTGGGTCATGTGGGGTCAAAATCTAGGTCACCTGGCCACATCAGTGTAAAACCTTGTTAACACTCTAACAGTCACATTTATGAAGCAATCATCATGAATCTTGCTCAAAATGTTTGTCTTGATTTCTAAATCAAGTTTGAAACTGGGTCACTTGGAGTCAAAAACTAGGTCACCAGGCCAAATCAAAGGAAGACCTTGTTAACACTCTAGAGGTCACATTTTTGAAGCAATCATCATGTATCTTGCCCAAAATGTTTGTCTTGACGATTTCTAAGTCAAGTTTGAAACTGGGTCATGTAGGGTTAAAAACTAGGTCACCAGGCCAAATCAAAGGAAAACCTTGTTAACACTCCAGAGGTCACATTTTTTAAATAATCATCATAAATACTGCTCAAAATGTTTGTCTTGATGATTTCTAGGTCTGGTTTAAAACTGGGTCACTTGATATCAGAAACTAGGTCACCAGGTCAAATCAAAGGAAAACCTTGTTGACGCTCTAGAGGTCACATTTTTAGCTCACCTGAGCAAAAGCTCAGGGTGAGCTATTGTCATCACCCTATGTCCGTCGTTCGTCGTCGTCCGTCGTTCGTCGTCAACAATTAGTTTGTTAACACTCTAGAGGTCACAGTTTTGACCCAATCTTGATGAAACTTGGTCAGAATGTTTGCCTCTATGAAATACTAGGTCAAGTTTGATACTGGATTACTTGGGGTCAAAAACTAGGTCACCAGGTCAAATCAAAGGAAAAACTTGTTAACACTCTAGAGGTCATAGTTTTGATCCAATCTTGATGAAACTTGCTCAAAATATTTGCCTCTATTAAATCTAGGTCAATTTCGAAACTGGGTCACTTGGGGTCAAATACTAGGTCACCGGGCCAGATCAGCAGAAAACCTTTTTAACACTCTAGAGGTCACATTTTTGAAGCAATCATCATGAATCTTGCTCAATATGTTTGTCTTGATGATTTCTAGGTCAAGTTCGAAACTGGGTCACTTGGGGTCAAAAACTAGGTCACCGGGCCAGATCAGCGGAAAACCTTGTTAACACTCTAGCTGTCACATTTTTGAAGCAATAATCATGAATCTTGCTCAAATTGTTTGTCTTGATGATTTCTAGGTCAAGTTCGAAACTGGGTCACTTGGAGTCAAAAACTAGGTCACCGGGCCAAATCAGCAGAAAACTTTGTTAACACTCTAGTGGTCACATTTATCAAGCAATCATCATGAATCTTGCTCAAAATGTTTGTCTTGATGATTTCTAGGTCAAGTTCAAAACTGGGTCACTTGGAATAAAAAACTAGGTCACTGGGCGAAATCAGCAGAAAACCTTGTTAACACTCTAGCGGTCACATTTTTCAAGCAGTCATCATGAATGTTGCTCAAAATGTTTGTCTTGATGATTTCTAGGTCAAGTTTGAAACTGGGTCACGTGGTGTCAAAAACTAGGTAACCAGGCCATACCAACAGAAAACCTTGTTAACACTCTAGCGGTCACATTTTTGAAGCAATCATCATGAATCTTGCTCAAAATGTTTGTCTTGAAGAGTTCTACGATATGTTTTAAACTGGGTCACATGGGTTCAAAAACTAGGTCACCGGGCCAAATCAGCAGAAAACCTTGTTAACACTCTAGCGGTCACATTTTTGAAGCAATCATCATGAATCTGGCTCAAAATGTTTGTCTTGATGATTTCTAGGTCAAGTTCGAAACTGGAACACCTGGAGTCAAAAACTAGGTCACCTGGCCAAATCAGCGTAAAATCTTGTTATCACTCTAGCGGTCACATTTTCAAGCAATCATCATGAATCTTGCTCAAAATGTTTGGCTTGATGAGTTCTAGGTCAAGTTCGAAACTGGGTCACTTGGAGTCAAAAACTAGGTCACCGGGCCAAATCAGCAGAAAACTTTGTTAACACTCTAGTGGTCACATTTTTGAAGCAATCATCATGAATCTTGCTCAAAATGTTTGTCATGATGATTTTTAGGTCTGGTTCGAAACTGGGTCACTTGGGGTCAAAAACTAGGTCACCTGGCCAGATCAGCAGAAAACCTTGTTAACACTCTAGTGGTCACATTTTTGAAGCAATCATCATGAATCTTGCTCAACATGTTTGTCTTGATGATTTCTAGGTCAAGTTTGAAACTGGGTCACTTGGGGTCAAGAACTAGGTCACCTGGCCAAATCAGCAGAAACCTTGTTAACACTCTAGCGGTCACATTTTTGAAGCAATCATCATGAATCTTGCTCAAAATGTTTGTCTTGATGATTTCTAGGTCAAGTTTGAAACTGGGTCACATGGGGTCAAAAACTAGGTGACCTGGCCAAATCAGCAGAAAACTGTTAACACTCCAGAGGTCACATTTTTTAAATAATCATCATAAATATTGCTCAAAATGTTTGTCTTGATGATTTCTAGGTCTAGTTTAAAACTGGGTCACTTGATATCAAAAACCAGTTCACCTAGCCAAATCAAAGGAAAACCTTGTTGATGCTCTAGAGGTCACATTTTTGAAGTGATCATCATGAATCTTGCTCAAAATGTTTGTCTTGATGATTTCAAGGTGATGTATAGTTTTCTGTCCAGTGACTCTCTTAAGTTTTTCCATTTAGGTCAGTTTCTCAGTAATTATTGGTCCTACAGAGTGATATTTGGTACTTGTGAAGTGTTTGTGTTTAGGTCAGTTTCTCAGTAACTATTGCTCCTACAGCCAGTGATACTTAGTACATGCATACATCTAAGCATGGCCTCTTGAGTGCAGTCATCCATATTTGACCTTGACCTTTATTTCACAGTCCATTAGACATGCTACATTGTCTTACTTGTTAATATAATCATTTTGAACTTTGATCAGAATGTTTGCCTTGATCAGTTCTAGATCAGGCTCTCAAAGTGCTATGTTGCTCAGGTGAGCATTACAGGGCCATCATGGCCCTCTTGTTGAAGTAATCATCATGAATCTTGCTCAAAATGTGTCTTGATGATTTCTAGGTGATGTTTATTTCACTGTCCAGTGACTTTTTTTAAATTTCTCCATTTAGGTCAGTTTCTCAGTAATTATTGGTCCTACAGAGTGATATTTGGTACTTGTGAAGTGTTTGTGTTTAGGTCAGTTTCTCAGTAACTATTGCTCCTACAGCCAGTGCACATGCTTAGTACATGCATACATCTTAGCATGGCCTCTTGAGTGCAGTCATCTATATTTGACCTTGACCTCTATTTCATAGTCCATTAGACATGCTACATTTTCTTACTTGTTAATATAATCATTTTGATTTTGATCAGAATGTTTGCCTTGATCAGTTCTGGGTCAGGTTCTCAAAGTGCTATGATACTCAGGTGAGCATTACAGGACCATCATGGCCCTCTTGTTTTCAGTTTTGGGGCATATGCAAATGAACTATTTTGTCAAAATTGCAGTTTTATTTCTACTACCAATATACCAGCAAAACACACAATAAATAACAACTCTGAAGCTCAAATAATTCTGGAGTAATAAGGGTCAGTTTCACAGGATGTCAGTCATCTATTTGTTTATCTATTTATTAATATTATTTATTTATTTATATACTAATCACATTTAACAAAACTTAAGTTTCCACAAGTTACCCTTAAGTTGAGAACATTCATCACTGATTTTCATACATTATGACAACGAAATTCCAAAAGATAGTCAAACTTCATTTTTTTTTTAAATTTTCTTCTTAAAATGTTAATTTTAATGATCTATGATAATTTGAATGGTGGTTTTTGGTGGTCTGTGGTAGGTCTGTGGTGGTCTGTGGTAGGTCTGTGGTGGTCTGTGGTAGTCTGTGGTGGTCTGTGGTAATTATATCCACCCCAGGAAGTATCATAATCATGAAGCACAACCCTCCCGAGGCATCAAAGGAAGGAGAGATGAGGAACAAATAAGGACACCATAAAAGCCACATATGAAATCACATATGCACAAAGAAGAACCATAACAAAGGAACTGCCTTGGAATGGTCAGAAGGAAAACTACTGGCGGCTAAACTAGTCTTACTGGTTAAGTTTTAAAAGAAGCTTTCATAGTTTTTATGCTTACTGAGTTTATGTTTCTGGTTTACAGCTTTAATTTCATGGTTGCTTTCACTTAATGTCATGGCTTCATTGAATCATACATTAAGATTCAAATTCCTGTTAAACTATCGTTCATGTTCAGCTTCACTGTTAGTCCTCTCCTTACTTTTACTTTTGTCAAGCTTATATTCATCACTTTCTTCCATTTCCTCGTTTGTTTTTCTGTTGCCGCCTTCAAGCTGATAAATCTCAATATTATCATCATCTTCTTTGGATTGTATCAGAATAGTATTGTGTTCTGCATCATATTCAATACCACCTGGGCTTATGAGTTCATCTTGTCTTGTCAGCAGTATGTCTAATTTTTTCCCTGTTGCAGTAGAAACTTGGTGAATATTGTTTGATACTCTGCAGGCTATGAAAAGATTGTCTTTACCATCAGTTGCCAAGCTGTGAGGACGCTTTAGTCTTTCATCTTGGTACACAAACATAACTCCAACTTCAAGATCTAAACATGTGACACTATTATTAGACCAGTCTGAGATTAGAATTTGTTGCCCTTCTTTAATTGAGATCAGATATAGAGGATCTCCAAATGTTAGATCTTCAATATCGCCTGCTTCAATACGATGAACAATTTCACCTTTTGCATTGAGTATAACAAGTGTATATGTATCACCTTGTTTTACAGTGACAGCTATTTTATTTGTCAAACAGCTTGTTATACCCCAGCATCCACCTGCTAATTCAAATGTTTTTAAAATTTTTAGTCCTGGTTCTGTGCTAACTCTGTAAATTGAACCAGCAAATCCAGTTGCATAGATTTCTGTTTCATTGATATTTGAAAGACATATATCATAAATTTTCGGTTTAAGTACAGAAATGCACCGAAAGTCTTGATCAAAAAGTTTTGTGTTTTCATTGTTGTTGTCTACAACTATAAGTCTGTTGTTTGGAAGAAGTAATGTAGACCTAACACTCACTCTCTTGGCCTCACCTGGGAGCTTGATTCGGTGTTTGCCAATAAGTGTAGCTTTTGTGCTTTTGATAAAAAAATCGCTACCAGTCGGCTGTATTTCAGTTAGCCAATTTGAAGTGGCCTGTAAAGTACCTGTAAAAGTGTTAATGTCTTCTTGGATTGGATCTGAGAGAAGGGTATTTGAGACCAGAGAACCCTCATCATCTAATGTGCTAAATTCTGTTACTATTAATTCCTCCTGAAATTCATTCACACTTTCTCTAGCCAGGAGCTTGTGCTTTGACATTCTGATAACAAGTATGAAGTTTACTATGCATAGAGTTTTTTTATCTTTTTCATCCACTTTTTTGTCTTTTTCATTCACTTTCTTCAGATACATTTACTTTAGACTGTCCATTTGCTAATTCTCTCTTTTTCTGTTATATACTTTGAAATGGTTCCTTTTGCTTCTGCTTTTACATTTGTTTGTTGATCTGACCTTTTTTTTCAGTAGTCAAATAACAAAACTCTAGTTGTCTCCACAGAACTTTAATATTGATGTATTTTGTCACATGTAGTAAACAGGCTTGACTCAAATATCACCAGAGAGTGAGTAAACACACAATACTTCATTTATATAAAATACTTTTAATAGTGCAGTTTCAAAATTAATCTTTTTTCAAAGTTTGATCATTCAGCCAGTCAGTGTTAAATTTCTCCAATATTTCTACTGTTAGTGCAGCATTTATATCCTTTAAATTAGTCTTGAAATATCAATCATCAAAAACCATTGGAGTGAATAATTTTATGGCTGGTAAAAATGTCTACAGGATGATTAAAGCTTTACTATCCATTAAGCAATCCTGTAGAAAAGGGAACTTTGAAGTTTATGCATCCATCCGTGCCTCTAGATAAAAGTAGTACCCAGATAAATACATAGTTCCAGATAAGAGGGAGTTTTAGGAAATTATTTTTCTTATTTCTCCATGAAAACATATGTTGTGGGTACTCATTAGAAGTACCTTGGCAAGGTGCTTCTTATGAGTACCCACAACATGTTTTCATGGAGAAATAAGAAAAATATCAACCACTTTTGGTTAAAAAAAATGCCTTATCTGGAATTGTGTAACTTTTTCTTATTTCTCCAAAAACATATGTTTTTGAGGAGAGAAATAAGAAACATCAATACTTTTTGAGAAAAAGTCTTATCTAGAGATATGGCGGCCATTTATAGAGTATTATATCAAAGAAGAGTGAAGGCCTTGATCACACTGCAGAGATGCACAAGCTAATCTGGGACTTTTCTGTACATATGTCCTGAAGGTCCCTTCCTTATTATACAGCTCTTTTCACTTGATCCCAGTAAGAAACAAGTTACTGGGACTTGCAGATGGAATGCAAAACTTCACTGTCAGATCGGTTATCCAAGGTTTGCTAGGAATTCCTTAAAAACACATTAGCATATATCCAACATTTAATATGTGAGAATATTTACTAGTGTTTAGCAGTTATCTTGTTGTAGTCACTTTTTCTGAAAACATACACTATGTGAAAGGTCTTGCATAATACTGTTGTTGTTTTTCTATTATTATTATTGTCTTAGATTTAAATTCTATATGAGTTACACACCAGCATTATCATTCCATTTCATTTATATCTTAAGTGCTCTGTTAAATGCATTGGGTTGTTTCTGTCTTTGGTGTAATGATATCAGATTTCAGTGAGGAGAATTAAATCCATGTTAAATCAATAGCTGAGAATATAACACAATTTTTGTTCCCAGGTACCTCTCTTGTCTTCTAACAAGTATTAGTATAATTTAATCTAATAAATCAATGATCAACATAGCAATGTATATTGTTCCTTTGTCTGATTAATTACCACTGTCTTGACAAACTTCAATACAGTTGCTACTCCAGTCCACAGATATGTATTTAACTGTCATTCTTTAAAATATGGGCCTCTAGTGATTAGTTATTGGGTTATATTTGAACAAGTTTGACTATAATTGAAGGTAATCTTCTGGCAAAATATTTACCCACTGGGATTTAAAATAAGTCATTTACTAGAGAAGTGATAGGAATATTGAATGTGTTTTATTATTCCTTGGTCTTTATCAAGTTAGACATCTCGTTATCCAAATGACTGGATAAACCTCAGGACTCTCCCTATTTAAACCTAACAAATTCATTGCTTGCTGTATTTACATCCCATTAATAGGATTTCAGTGATTTGGACTATGACTATATAACAGACCTTGAACCGTTCCACCCACATCACATACAACACCTCAAATAATATGGGACTCTAGATAAATAGTTCCTTATTTATACTTGAAAAACCTACATTTCATTAGAATAATCTGTATATAGATGTAATAAAACATGTTTAATGAAAAAAAAAACAACAACTAATATCTATCAGTGGCTTGCCATCGCTTATCCCCAAGCTTTCATCACTGGCTTTAGGTGTGACTCATGGAGAAGATGTATCGCCAATTTGGCTGAAATCCATGCACTGTAGGAGAAAATAGCATAACGGGCCTTAGATCACCCCTATCATTACATATTGGGCCCTAAGGGTCAAGGCAAAAAATGATGTGGTTTTGCATGACTGTAGGATATTGGAAAGATATATGGTTAACTTGGTTGAAATCCAGCCAGTGGTGTAGAACTACAGGTAGGACATAGCTTAAAAGACAAATGGTATCCGGTGTAACAGTTTATCTTGTCCCCCATGGTATCTTGTCCCCGGGGACAAGATACCATGTGGTATCTTGTCCCCCTCTGGGTTATTTTGTCCTCGGGGACAAGATACCGCGGCTACTGTATCTTGTCCCCGGGGACAAGATACCGTAGCCACGGTATCTTGTCCCCACTCTTATTTCCTTTATTTATTTAAGTTTTTGCTATTTTTTTTTTTTTTCAACTTCAGTACTCAAAGTCTTTCACCTCCTGACAATGATATACAAATCATACTAGTTCTAGTATAACTTCTTATTTTAACTGTTGTCATCAGATGTCAACAAACTTCAGAGATTTGGTTGCATGTCTGTCTTAAGAAAATAAAGGTTTATACGATTCTGTTGCCTGACAGAAAGACCAAAAGGAAGAGATATGAAAAATTTCTGAGAAGGGACATGGGCAGGGGTTTACTAGATACTACAACTGCCTCATTTTGTCCCCATTACCACCATACAGCATTTGGCTAGGTTGCAACAATTTATAAGTTCAGGTTTAGTGCTATCCAGAGATGAGTATTTTTGGCCAATATGGGATACAGTTTTTATACCCCCACAAGCAAAGTTTAGAGATGGGGTATACTGTTTTCACACTGTCCATCTGTCTGTTCGTCCATTTGTTGGTAACACTGCTTTTTCCTAAATATCTTGATTAATACTATTAGGAATCTTATCATATTTTGCATAAATGTTGATATTCACGAATACCCCCAGCCGGCCCCATTTCTTAATTATAAAATATTTGTTAAGTTAATGACAATGATATTAGACAAAATATAGTTTACAATGTCAGTCTCTGAGTGACACTGATCTGTCATCCTAAGTACAACTTTACTGGAGTTAATAGTCTTCAAGACATGAAGCAAATTTATTGGACCATAAAATAAAGGTCACTGACCTACATATACTTGAGAAGTTAATCTGATGTTAATCCATTAAATAATCTGAAAGAAATTAACCAAAATCTTATAGACCATGAAATATAGGTCATGCTGATTTATATTTACTTTGAGGTGAAAGTTTGGGTCACACTGTGTCATTATATGTAAATATGACACTTAGGTATCAAATAGTGGAAGATATAAGACAAAATCACAGGGCTATGAAATATAGGTCACATAATCCCAAAATATGATAGTAATACATCAAATTGTCTTCAAGATGTAACATAAAATCACTTGAACATGAAATATAGGTCACAGTGACTACATTTTCTTTTAGGTCAACTGTTGGATCATACTGATTCATAATCCCAAATAATGATGTTCATACATCAAATAACATTCAAGATATAAGGCAAAATTACTGGACCATGAAATATAGGTCAAGGTGACCTACATTTGTTATGCTGTCAATTGTGGTGTCACACAGAACCAGTGTTCCAAGTATCACATTAATCCATGAAATAGTCTTCAAAATATAATGCAAAACCACTGGAGCATGAAAATAAGGTCACAATGACCTTGACCTTATTATACTGAATGTTGATGTGATAAACATGTCTGATGCCCATCCTTCTTTATTAAGAAGTTGTTTGTATAAACAAACTGCAGTATGCTACTTTATTGGAGTGTCCTAGATTTTGACCTCTAGCCCCACCCTGGGGCATGACCCAGGGGTTCATAGATGTAGAATGGAAGAGAACCCTCGCAGGTACTCCCATACCAAATATGAAAAGTTTCTTATCAGTGGCTGCAGAGTTATAAGTAATCGAAAAACTTCGAAGTAAAACTTGGTTATAGAAAAGATTAACGGACGGATTCACAGACGGACGGAAGGATTGACAGATGAACGGACAAACAGAACTGACGAAAACTATATACCCCTTCGGCATACTTCGTATGCCAGGGGTATAACAAGAGAGGGGACAAGATACCATAGGTATGGTATCTTGTCCCATAATTAAACTGTCTGATCAGAAACATTTCAATGTGTACCTGAGGGAACTATATACATTTATAAATGAGAAAAATTGTGATCTTCTGTAGAAGAAACACAAAATAAAGATGTTATAACCTGTTGAAAAGAGAAAACACTTGAAATAAAACAGACAAACAAAAGTATAAATAACAAACGGGGGGACAAGATACCCTGGGTACGGTTTCTTGTCCCCTAAAGGGAAACACTTGAAATAGAATAGAAAAAAAGCATGGACAAACAAAAAAAAAAGGCATAACAACAGCTTGGTGGTGGTGGGTGGGGGGGAGGGGTGGGGTGGGGGGACAAACTGTGGGTACTGTATCTTGTCCCCTGATTATACCTGTCCAATCAGCAACATTTCAGTGTGTACTTGAGTGAACTATGTATATTTAACTTCACAAAGAGAAAAAATTGTGATCTTCCAAAGAACAATCTCAAAATAAAGATTTTCTAGCCTGTTGAAAGAAGAAAACACTTGTAACAGAACAGAAAAATTGGCATAGACAAACAAAAAAAGCCAAAACAAGAGGGGGGACAAGATACCGCGGCTACGGTATCTTGTTCCCGAGGACAAAATAACCCAGGGGGGACAAGATACAGGGGGGACAAGATAAACTGGGACACCAGATTTGACTTTTCAGTCCCTGCCCTGGGTCCCAGAGGTAGGAATAAAAAATCAACATAGTGTTGCATGGCGATAAAGTATTTAGCAAACTTGGTTCAAACTGAACTTAAGTATATAATAGATTTGACTCTCTTCAAAGTTTGTTAGCTTGTGCTCGTTACAAGAATCCACGAGAGCTGATGATTCACCCCAATTTTTGGATAGCATTTGTGGTTGGAAATCTAATAGGAAGTTATCGCTTTACATCTGTTAATAGTTGTTTAACATAGCATAGCTTTTGCCCAATATTATTAAAAAACTAGAGCTGGTGTTTGTAAAACACTATGCCCCCAACTGCCTGACTCTAACACTGCTTGACTCCCAACACTGCTTGCCCATGACGGTAACTACAGTACAAATATACAAGATTTCAATGTTATATTATTAAAAGGGAAATAACTCTAAAATGGGAGATAATTTGTGTAAGAAAAATATATGGGTCACCTATTTTTTCATGAAGAATCCATACATGAAATTTCAAAACATTAGCATACATGGTTCTAAACTTATGCTATACACAATAAAGCAACAACATTAAATGGCCAGAAATTGCAAAGGGCCATAACTCCAACATCATTTCATTTAATTGATTCAAAATTTAATCAGGTGATCTCCTCCTCAGTAACAATCAGTATACCAAATATCAAGGCTCTAGCTCAAATACTTTTTATCTTGCTAAAGAGATTTCCATGTTATTTTATTAAAAGGTAAATTACTCAAAAATGGGAGATAATTCGGATAAGAAAAAAATACCGGTCACTTATTTTTTCATGAGGAATCCATATGCGAAATTTCAAAACACTAGCATACATGATTCTAAACTATAAATGCTATGAAAAAAAGAAAATACAAGGTAAAATGGCCCAGTCTACAAACAGACATAACCCATAAGTATTTTTCAGAACTTATTCAAAAGTTAATCAGATCATCTACTCATGAAGTTTCAAGGCTCTAGCTTCAATAGTTTTTGAGATATTTTGCTGTCAGGGGAAAAATGCCCAAATTTATAAAGGGCCATTACTCATAAAATATTCTTCAAAATTTTATTTAAAAGTTAATCAGTTCATCTACTCATCATTAACAATCAATTCACCAAGTTTCAAGGCTCTACCTCCAACAGTTTTTGAAATATTTTGCTGACAAGGTAAAAATGCCCAAAATTACAAAGGGCCAAAACTCATGAAGTATTTTTTTTTAAAAGTTACGGTAAATGTCCTAAAATTTCGAACAAAATTAAATAATTTCAGTTGTTGCTGTTCGAAATTTTAGAAATTATGCTTTACTAAAAAATTTACTGTTCGAAATTTTAGGACAGATTCACTTACAGCCAAAATTGACCTGGCTATCGGACGCTTTCGGACACCCGAAACGACAAAAAAGGACCTACACGATGAAAGTGTTTTCTTATTTGCTATGTGTGATTGGTAAACTGAATGCGAAATTGTATGAACAAATAAATAAATACCACACTGATGTTTGTTTTCAATTCCATCCGATTAATTCCATGCCGAATTATGTTTCTCATAACAAAACAATTAATTATCCGGTACACTAATTAATCACCAGATACGTTTGTTCGGCACTCCGGGAATGTGCCACTTTCTTAAACTAGGCTGGCTTAGTCCACTGTCTTCTTACATAACAACCCTCTTCACTTTACCGCACTGAGATACACAAACTGACCAAATAATACTTCAAAAGGTTACCGTATGTTTGTTCTTGTTTGAGCCACTACAGAAACACAAAAGTCCCTTTCCTCAAAGGTGAAGTGTACTGAGTTTAAATGTGAAAAGCGCAGACTGATTAGAATTTCCGCCGTTTTGAAGCGCAGTATTCACACTGCTTGCTGACATCTGAGGCTGACATAATGCATTCTGTTGGCGATATGCGTAGACCCAGATCAGACTGCCCCAATACATAGACTGCCCAGATGCGCATGTTGATCTTGTCTATGCTGGTCTCAAATGTCATAAGGTCGTTTCTATTGGAAAGGACTCCTACATAAACGAACAGTGCGGACAACCAGATCTGAATGCAGCCTGATCAAGATCAAAGATTCTAGCTCTGCACCAAACTGAACTACGTATGCCAAACCTGTGAACTGCCATTATCGTTTTTAGCAATATTTCTTTCATTAAAAAAAAAAAAATGTATTGTCGTTTAGAATTCGGTAACGAAACTTATTGCAAGAATTATCTGTCATATCAATATTAATCCTTTTATTAGATCCCTGTTCAGGCCAAAATGTCCCTTTGTGTATATGTGTAAGTCAGATCAGAATGCGGGAAGCAGTCTAGTGCAGGATGGTGTCCACTATCTGCCCCGATGGTACAAGGTATCAAGTAAGGGTTTATCAAACTAAAAGAATGTTTAGAACAATATGTCACCTAAGGTGAGTTCAACACAGTAAGCGCTCGCATGATCTCTATGGACAGGAACTGTTTATACACATACATTGTGTACACTACATTGTGTACAGTCGGTTGGTCTCACACAGGCGATTACTCACAGTTTTGAACGTATATTGGGTGATTAGAATATCGCCCTAATTATGTCTCCCCTTTAGGGTTGGGAGACATATTGTTTTTCCCCGGGCGTCTGTCTGTCTGTCTGGCTGTCGCTTAGTGTCTGCTCTATACCTTGAAAACCGTTCAAGCTATCTTCACGAAACTTCATAGAAATATCAATCAACATTAAAGGACGTGCAGAGCACGACGTGCAGAGCACAAGAACCATAACTCTTGCATTTATATTTTTTGAGTAATTTCCCTTGGACTCTGTCACAAAATCCTGTCCGCTCTATAACTTGAAAACCGTTCAAGCTATCTTCACGAAACTTCATAGAAATATCAATCAACATTAAACGACGTGCAGAGCACGACGTGCAGAGCACAAGAACCATAACTCTTGCATTTATATTTTTTGAGTTATTTCCCTTGGACTCTGTCACAAAATCCTGTCCGCTCTATAACTTGAAAACCGTTCAAGCTGTCTTCACGAAACTTCATATAAATATCAATCAACATTAGATGACATGCAGAGTGCAAGAACCATAACTCTTGCATTTATACTTTTTGAGTTTATACTTTTTGAGTTTTTTCCCTTGGACTCTGTCACAAAATTGTGTCCGCTCTTTCACTTGAAAACCGTTCCAGCTATCTTCACGAAACTTCATATAAATATCAATCAACATTAGACGACATGCAGAGCAGAAGAACCATAACTCTTGCATTTATATTTTTTGAGTTATTTCCCTTGGACTCTGTCACAAAATAGTATCTGCTCTATAACTTGAAAACCTTTCAAGCTATCTTCAGGAAACTTCATATAAATATCAATCAACATTAGACGACATGCAGAGCGCAAGAACCACACCTCTTGCATTAATATTTTTTGAGTTATTTCCCTTGGACTCTGTCACAAAATCGTGTCCGCTCTATAACTTGAAAACTGTTCAAGCTATCTTCAGGAAACTTCATATAAATATCAATCAACATTAGACGATGTGCAGAGAGCAAGAACCATAACTCTTGCTTTTATTAGCTCACCTGAGCTCTGCTCAGGATGAGCTATTGTGATCACTTTTCGTCCGTCGTCCGTCCATCCGTCCGTCCGTCCGTCCGTCCGTGCGTCCGTCCGTTAACATTTTCAAACGACTTCTCCTCTGAAACCACTGAGCCAATTTTGCTCAAATTTCATATGGAGCCTCCTTAGGGTGGGGGAACGAAAAATTGCTAAAATGGTTGCGGTTCGTTGACCAAGATGGCCGCCACGCCCATATATGGTAAAAACCTTTAAAAATCTTCTCCTCCAGAACCGAGAATGCCTTGGGGCTGAACCTTTGCAGGAATCATCGGGGACGGGAGGTCTACCAAAATTGCTAAAAGAATTGTCGTACGTTGACGTTTGACCTTTTTACGGCAAGGTCAAGTTTGCTTCCCTATGCATTTGTATGGGAAAAACCTTTAAAAATCTTCTTCTCCAAAAACGAGCAGGCCTTATGGCTGAATCTTTGCATATATCTTCGGGAATGGGAGAGCTACCAAAATTGCTAAAATAATGGTCGTACATTGACATTTGACCTTTTTACGCTAAGGTCAATTTTGCTTCCTTATGCATTTGTATGGGAAAAATGTTCAGAATTTCAAACAACTTCTCCTCTGGAGCCTCTGGGCCAATTTTGCTCAAATTTCATATGGAGCCTTCTTAGGGTGGGGGAACGAAAAATTGCTAAAATGGTCGCGGTCCGTTGACCAAGATGGCCACCAAAATTGCTAAAAGAATTGTCGTACGTTGACGTTTGACCTTTTTACGGCAAGGTCAAGTTTGCTTCCCTATGCATTTGTATGGGAAAAACCTTCAAAAATCTTCTTCTCGAAATTCGAGCATGCCTTTTGGCTGAATCTTTGCATATATCTTCGGGAACAGGAGGGCTTCCAAAATTGACATTTGACCTTTTTTAAGTTAAGGTCAATTTTGCTTCCTTATGCATTTGTATGGGAAAAATGTTCAGAATTTCAAACAACTTCTCCTCTGGAGCCTCTGGGCCAATTTTGCTCAAATTTAATATAGAGCCTCCTTAGGTAGGGGGAACAAAAGATTGCTAAAATGGTCACGGTTCGTTGACCAAGATGGGCGCCATGCCAATATATGGTAAAAACCTTTATAAATTTTCTTCTCTAGAACCAAGGATGCTTTGGGGCTGAATGTTTGCATAAATCATCGGGGACAGGGGGTCTACCAAAGTTGCTAAAATAATGGTCATACATTGACATTTGACCTTTTTACGGCAAGGTCAAGTTTGCTTCCTTATGCATTTGCATGGGAAAAAACATTTAAAAATCTTATTCTCCAAAACCGAGGATGGCTTGTGGCTGAATCTTTGCATATATCATCTGGAACGGGCGGTCTACCAAAGTCGCTAAAATAATTGTCATACATTGACATTTAACCTTTTTACGGCGAGGTCAAGTTTGCTTCTGTATGCATTTGTATGGGCCCCATACATTTGTATGGAAAAAATGTTGATAATTTCAAATGGCTTTTCCTCTGAAGCCTCCGGGCCAGTGTTGCTCAAATTTCATGCGGACCCTCCATGGGCAGGAGAATGAAAGATTGCTAAAATGGGTATGGTCCATTGATCAAAATGGCTGCCATGCCCATATATGATAAAAACCGTTAAAAATCTTCTTCTCCATAACCAAATAAGCCCTGGGTCCTTATCTTTGCACAAATTACGGGGGACAGGAGATCTACAAAAATTGCTCAAATGATGGTTCTATATTGACATTTGACCTTTTAGCCTCCAAGGTCAAATTTGCTTCCCTATTTGTGTGGGCCATATACATTTATATTGAAAGTATCGAAGTGACTTGTAGATCAACAGTAGTTAAAATTGTTCTGATTGGAAATCTAAGAGGGCCGTCATCTGGTTTATATTTATAATATTTCCCTGCCACTGTGCTGTTTACATGTATAAAATCATGATTCTTCAGAAACCACTTAGCCAATTTCCACCAAATTTCACATTGATCCTTCTGTTGAAATGTGATTGATAGTTTATTCAAATGATCATGCTCCATTGACTGTCAGGCCCATATATTCTTCTTCAAAACTAAGAACTGCTCAAATGATGATATTTTCATTAGTTGCGATGATAGGATTGGAAAAATGTTGCATAACATCTGCATGTCTGCAGTGGCTATGTCACTCAGGTGAGCGAACCGTGGCCCGTGGGCCTCTTGTTCTTTTTGAGTTATTTCCCTTGGAACTTTTTCTGTCACAAAATTGTGCCGGCTCTGTAACTTGAAACCTGATCAAGATATCTTCAAGACATTTCATGTAAATATCAATCAACATTAGACAACATGCATAGCACAAGAACCATAACTCTTGCATTTATACTTTTTTAATTATTTCTCTTGGAATTTTGTCCATCATAAAAAACGTGTCCACTCTATAACTTAAAAACCGTCCCAAATATCGTCATGAAACTTTATATGAATATCAATCAACATTAGACAATATGCAAAGCGCAAGAACCATAACTCTTGCATTTATACTTTTTGAGTTATTTCCCTTGGAATCTCATTAGTTAATATAAATGTTCGCTGAATGTACAAAAGAATATGACACCAAAAAGGGGGGAGACATCTATGTTTTGTAGAAAAACAAATTCTAGTTTTATCCTGATATGATGGTAATTCTTTTGAAGAAAAAAAATGAAGCAAAACTGATTATCTACGTCAAAATGTTTCAGTGAAGATTTGATTTGTAAGCCGTTTTCCCATAATGAAAATTTGTGTTTTAATTGTGCCATTATTGATTGACCATGTACGAAAAGGGACATAAACATGTCTTTATTTAGCTTTCTGGACAGATGAAGATGTAGAAAAACAGTAATGTCATAGAAGGAGGTGGCAGTAAAATAAATGTTTTTTTTTTTTGTTTTTGTTTTGTTTTTTTGTATTGGTATTTTATGGCCTTTCAACATTTTAAGGTCATTTTGGGCATGGTCAGTTAACCTAACCAACCACACTGCTACTGGCCAAGCCTCCTAGGCAGAACTCTTTTGCCAGTAACTGATAATTGCCCTTCTTGAATCAGTGGAAGAGGGGAATGTCCATTATCATATTGTTTTTTCTTCAGCGAATCTCCACGACAGATCTGACTGAGCTACCCCGCCCGGCAGAATAAATGGGAAGATTCTATGGTGCTAGATGACAGCATAGGTTAATGGTCTGAATAGTCCTGGCTTCCCCATGGACTTCTCACTGAATGTTGTGCTGGTTTCTGTGGGAGAAATGATGCAAATACCAACATATCATAAACAAAATTCAACACTTTGTAGGACAACGGTTTTCATATTATGTATAGGAGTGGAGATAAGTAGGCATGAACTTTGGTATGGAAGTGTGTCAAAAACCTGAAAAAAAAAACAACAAAACAAACAACAAACCCATCCCATTCATGTATACTGGACAGCTCAAAACAGGGAACCAAATCAGGTCCTCTCTGTTTGTGGTTCTTCCTTCCACAAATAGACAAATTTATCAAAGGACAATTCTAAATGTTATTTCAACCAAAACTGAGACAGTACCATTTCTGCATTTTAATGCATAATGAAAATTGCATCAAGGTCATTTTAAGTACTGCTAAGACAAATGTACTTTCAGATAGAGCAATAATGACTGAAGTCATATAAAGTTTTTTTTTTTTTTTTTTTTTTTTTTTTTTTTTTTTTTCAAACTCACCTGAGCCTTTAGTCTCATAGGTGAGCTTATGGTATAGGCAGGCTCTGTTGTCTGCGCATCCGTCCGTTATCCGTCCATCCGTTGTCAGTCATCTGTCATCAACACTCTTCAAACATCTTCTCCTCAGAAACCACTGAGCCAATCAAAGCTAAACTTCATATGGAGCCTCCATGGACAAGGGGCAAAAGAGTTTATTTGCCATATCTGGGTCACATGACCAAAATTGCCACAGTGCCCATATATGGTAAAAGCCCTTTAAAAAACTTCTTCTCCAGAACCAAAAGGCCAGTCATAACGAAAATACATCTATTCAAATATACGTGGCAAAAGAAGTTAGGGATATTTGTATGTACGGTGAAATAAAAGGAAACTAAGACATATCTGAAATCTGAAATTGATATATTTGATTACATCATTTCATTTACAGACAAAAATCCATCCGTTGGAGTCTGTAGCACTAGATGGGAATGAGAAAATTTGTATGGAAGATCACTAGGGTCACCAATAAAACCTCACAAATCTGTCAATATCACGCATGTCCACCTGTTGCATCTATGCAGGCCACACAACGACGATGCATACTCCTGATGAGTCTGGCAATCTGTAGCTGGGGTATCCTCCTCCACTCCTCCTGCAAGGCTGCGCCCAAAGCTTGGAGCGTTCTTGGTCATGGAACTCTCTGTCGTACAGGCTGGCCGAGAATGTCCCAAATATGCTCGATTGGCGACAAGTCAGGGGATTGTGCAGGCAAATCGAGATGATCCACATTGTTCTGCTGCAGGAACTGCTGTACTATCCTCGCCCGATGAGGTCTTGCGTTGTCATCCTGCAGCACTACGTGGTGTTGTTGAACGAAAGGCAGAACAACCGGCTGTAGCACTTCATTGATGTAGCGTTGGCCTGTCAGAGTTCCGTTAAGCACAAGCAGCTCTGTACGGGAATGAACAGATATGCCGCCCCATACCATAAGACTTCCTCCTCCATACCGGTCATGTTCAACAATGGCGCAATTCGCGTACCTCTCACCTCTGCGACGCCAAACGCGACGTCGTCTGTCAAGCATATCCAGCAGAAACCGTGACTCGTCAGTAAAGAGTACAGTCGCCCATTGTTGGTTAGTCCATCGACGATGCTGCCTTGTCCATGCTAGCCTGGCTTGTCTATGTCTCTGGGAAAGTGGCACCCCAATGTAAGGTCGCCGAGCTCTAAGTCCAGCGCTGTGAAGTCGATTCCGCACGGTTTGAACAGACACTCTTGTTCCAGTTCTTGAGAGACATTTGCGCAGTTGTTCGGTACTTACTGATCGTGATCTCCAGGCTGACGTACGCAGGAACCAATCCTGGGCTTGTGACGTAGACCTCGGGCGCCCACTTCGACGTCGATCTAACGTGCTGTTGGTTTGTGCCAACCGAGTTCGTAGGCGGCTGATCACACTCTGTGAAACACCCAAACATCTAGCAACTTCGACTTGCCTCATGCTAGCTTCGAGCATTCCAATAGCGCGTAAGCGCGCGTGGTTTGGCAGATGTCGACGTTGTGGCATTTTGTTGTCAATAGTAAAGCAATAGATTTGTTAACTAGAAATTTGTTCACTTTTGAAAGGATTAGCGCTCAAATTCAGGTGATGAGCAAAGCTCACCGGTGAAAATTGAGCATTGTGTATTTGTGACATTTTTCACTCAACCCTACTGTTGTATTGTGCATGTTTTTTTTTTCTGTACAAGAGAGTGAACTGATTTCAGTTCTACAAAATTTATTGTTATTGAATAAACTTTATTATTACACCATAATATAATTAATACCTGTTATACATTGGTTTAATACCTGTTATACATTTCACTCAAGAATAAAAAAATCCCTAACTTTTTTTGCCACGTATATATAGAAAACTTCACCTCCAAAAACTGACAATTTTCAGATAAAAAACTCTGATATTTTTCATATTTCTGCTCAAAACATAGATTGTGGGTACTCGTTAGAACTGCCTTGGCAAGGCAGTTCTAACGAGTACCCACAATATATGTTTTTGAGCAAAAATAAGAAAAAATAATGTATACCCCTGCAAACCCCAGTTTTACTATATAAAAGTGGGGTTTAAAGGGTCAAAATTATAAAGGCATGTTTTCATGATGGCCCTGGGGCTTGGTATGCAGCATTGAGGACATGGGCTCAACAATATTTAAAAAAAAGATGATGACATTAGGTTGACCTTGACCTTTTTTTACAGAAAGGTCAAATTCTTTTACATACTTGTATAGGCAAAACTTTAAAAATCTTCTTGTCTGAAACTAGAAGGCCCAGGCCTTTGATATTTGGTATGTAGCTTCATCTTGTGGAACTTTATCAAAATTGTAAAGCCCTGGGGTTAAAAATGGTCCTGCCCCAGGGGTCACTTGTTTTACATAGACTCATATAGGGAAAAAGCCCATACTCTTTAAACGTTTCCTCCTCAGAAACCACTGGGCCAATCAAAGCCAAATTTCATATGGAGCCTTCATGGGCCAGAGGAACGAAAATTTGTTTGCCACATTTGGGTCACATGATCAAGATGGGCGTCATGTCCATATATGGTAAAAACCCTTCAAAAACCTTATTCTCTGGAACCAAAGGGCCAATGGCCCTGGGGCTTAGTATGCAGCATTGGGGACATGGACCCAACAAAGTTTGAGAAAATGATAACATTGGGTTGACCTTGGCATTTTTTAAGGAAAGGTCAAATTTTTTTACATGGACTCCTATAGGCAAAACTTAAAAAATCTACTTTTCTGAAACTAAAAGGCCCAGGCCTTTGGTTTAAACATATTTTATTTCATTAATAGTACATGTGATACACACATAAATATCTCAAATAAAGGAGGGATTAGAACTAAAGCACGAGTGCTTATAGAGTTCTTCTCCCAAACATGTAATAACTTGTCGACATTATGGCGATAACATGATTTTACAACAAATGAAACAAAATAACATTTAAAATGTAGTAAATAAATTGAAAAAGAGAAAGAAAAAAATAACATAATAAATAGAATCAGTTCAGGAAATGAGAGAAAAAAAAATATGTATATAAACCTAGTAATTGGATGGAGGATGGGTGGCGCCTTTGGGGGGTAATTTGGATTGCCTTAAATAGCCAATCAGTGTGGTTATACTGCTACATGCACATTTCTAAACTCATTAAGGTTGCAAACATTTAGTTTGTAAAATAAACACTTGTACTTTTTCAAATATTGTTGTATTAATTTCTGGTGACAAAGCTTTATCACCATACAGTAAAAGATTTAGGCTAGGACTCTGGTACTGGGAAACAGCTTCAAGAAGTACAGTTCGATGAAGCTGGTATTTTCTACAATGAAAAAAGAAGTGTTGCGCATCCTCGACACTGCCACAAAGACATAAGGGAGAGTCGGACATATTCTTTAAGAAGAGATCTAATTTTAGAGAGCTACAGTTTGTTTGCAGTCTGGTGTGAAATGTTTGAGCTTTTCTACTTCCAGCATAATAGTATTTTTGAGTTAGATCTTTATCTTTGTTAAGAAAGTACTTAAAAGAATTAGTTGACTCTGACTGCTTGGCGGTAGAAGGTAAACTGTTCCATGCTCTTACAGTTGAGGCTAAAAATGAGTTATAAAACAAACTAGTTCGAGCTTCTACAGTTTGTAAGTCACTAGAATTTCTCAGATTATAACGTGATGCATTGCTGACAGTCAGTGGAACAAGAGAGGACAAGTAGAGCGGAGAGAGGGCGTTTGTCATCTTATAGAATAATGTCAGTTTATGTTTCCTACGTCTTTCGTCTAGAGAGTCCCATCTTGTTTCTCTATATAACGCAGCGATTGAGACTAGTTTTGTTGCACCTGTTGCTATTCTAGCTGCTTCAATCTGAATTTTTTCAAGTTCCTGTTTTTCGGATTGCAAGCAATTATCCCAAATAATGTCACCGTATTCAAGCAGAGGTCTGATAAAAACTAAGTATATTTGTTCCAAAGATTTACGGTCCAGCTTGAATTTTAAACTTGAACACATAACTCCAGTGTTAAAGGAGTTACACTGGATACCTGTTAACCACAGAGTGGAATTCAAGGTCCTAATGCTAACGTATAAGGCATTAAATGATCAGTCGCCAAGTTACATTAGAGACATGTTACAAATTTATCATCCGGCGAGAAGTCTGAGGTCACAGAACACCACACAGTTAGTTGTACCAAAAACAAGGACAGTAAGATACGGTGGAAGAAGCTTTTCTTCTGTCGCACCCAAGCTATGGAATGCTTTGCCAACTTCTGTCAGAAACTCTGAAACTGTATACACTTTCAAAAAGAGATTAAAAACTCACATGTTCAGACAGATCTTTGGATGGATAGTGCTGACAATTTATCCTGAAATGACTGTCAGAACAGTGGTTAATTGTTTCCCATGATAGTTTAATTATTTTCCACAATACAGTGTCAAATGTGTTATAAGAGACTATATTAAGTACTTAAATATATGCATATATACATTTTATCAGGAAACTGCAAAACTGAGAGATGATATATGGTTTTAGGATCATAAATGACTTTTTTAAATTTCCAATCGGTTTTAACTCACTTGAACATTGTATATTTTAGCTGTGCAAAGCACTTTTGAACATGGATATAACATGAAAAGAGTGCTATATAAATGTGGTATAATAAATAAATAAAATAAATAAATTAAACGTCTCATGGTATTTATTCTAGTCCATGCTTTTTCAGTTATATAGTTGATATGCTTGTGCCAGGTGCAGTCATTCGAGAGGTACAGGCCTAAGTGTTTGTGTGAGTCGACTTCTGTTATCTGGTGATTTTGCATGAAGATAGGTGGATGGTGAGGTCTGTTTAATTTGCGAGAAAACAGCATTGCTTCCGTTTTAGTAGGGTTAAAAGATACAAGCCAGATTGTTGCCCACTGCGATATTTTCTCAAGGTCAGTGTTAAGCTGGCCAGGGGCAGTCAAAGGGTTATCGACAACTATAAAAAGACTAGTGTCGTCGGCGAATAATCGAATATTTGAGCCAATTTCAGATACAATACCGTTTATGTAAAGCAGGAATAGTAAAGGACCCAATATTGACCCTTGGGGCACACCTGCATGGATAAAAGTCCAGTTCGAGTTAGCACCAGGAAGAAGACACGCTGTCTTCTGTCAAAGAGATAACTCTTAAACCAATTCAGGACGCTTCCTGTGACACCAGCAGATTTTAGTTTAAGTAGAAGTCCAGCATGCCACACTCTGTCGAAAGCTTTGCTGATGTCGCAGAACACTGCCCTGACTTCTTTAACTGAGTCAAGTGCCTGGCAAAATGTGTTATAGAGAAATGTAAGCTGATTTATTGTAGAATCTCCGGGTATAAAGCCAGATTGTAAAGAAAAAAGTAAATTATTATCTCGTAGATGGTTAAACAGGTATTTAAACATAAGTCTTTCAAGTAATTTGTCCTCAGCATTTAAGAGCGATATAGGGCGGTAATTGGAGACAATAGATAAATCACCCTTTTTTGGAACTGGACTGACATTAGCTTCCTTATATGAGGAGGGTACAGTGCCCATGCGAATGGACTGATTAAAAAGACATTGGTATGGCTTTGCTAGTTCATTAGATAGTTCATGTAGTAGATGATTGCTGAGGCCATCAGGACCTGAGGCTTTACCAGTAGGAAGCAATTTCAAAACAGATTTGACTTCATCGGCCGTGAAAACAATACTTTCAAGGGGTACAATTGAAGCAGGTGGAGGTAAATCTGGTAGAACAGCATTTTCCTTGTTTAAGACAGTTTGGCTTTGAAAGAAGTCGTTTAGAATATTTGCTTTGTCAGTTTCATCTGTGTGTATAATTCCATTAAGTGAAAGGGGAGGGACTGATGTGGTTGAGTTTGGACTAATAAAACTTTTAAGCGTAGTCCACCAGTCTTTGGGAGAAAGTGTTGGTGAAGAGAGTTTGGCCGCAATGCTGTTATAAAAAGACTTTTTGGAACTTCTAATTTCACTTATAGTTTTGTTATGCAGCCTTTTAAATTTAATCCAATCGTTAGCTAAGTTTGTGCTTTTAGCTCTCTTATAAGCTCTTTTTCGCTTCCTGATGTAGCTTTTAATTTTCAAATTAATCCAAGTGAGTTCAGTTTGTCTTACTCTGACGTGTTTATTAGGGATACATTCGGTAGCAAGAGACATTACGGTAGAGTGAATATTATTGGCATAGGTGTCAATGTTGTTATCCTGAAGAGAGTTCCAGTCGACAGCATTTACTTTAATGTGAAGTACGTTGAAATCACATCTGTCATAATACCATATACGTCGTGTAAATGAGGTGACCTTAGGTTTGGAGAATTTGAAGATACCATATATTGGACAGTGATACCTCAAATCTTGGTTGAGAAAAGCATCAGCAACTCCACTGTGAATTAAGTGGTCCTTGTTACTGACAAATAATAGATCTATTACTAACGATGAATGTTCTGTATAATGTGTAGGTTCATCAATACATTGGTAAAGAGAAAACTGGGTACAAATTGAATGGATTTTTCTGAAAGCCTGTTGATTAAATAGACTGAGGTTAAAATCACCAGTAATTATTAGTTCAGGAATGCCTGTATCGATTTCAAGTGAAATTGAGTCTTCGGTGTGTGCAAATGACAACTCTACCTTTCTTACTTTTGGCGTTATCTCCCTTTGTTATATTTGACAATGATAATCCATTGATTTTGTGTCCGCTCTGTAAGTCAAAGACCTTTTGGAATATTTTTATGATACTTGGCAGAAAAGTAGAACAGGACCAGACGATGTGTTGCGTACAAGAATGACAACTCTGCCTTTCTTACTTTTGGTCTTATCTCCCTTTGTTATGTCTGACAGTGATTATCCTTTGATTTTGTGTCCTCTTTGTAAGTCAAAGACCCTTTGGAATATTTTTATGATACTTGGTAGAAATATAGAACAGGACCAGACAACATGTCGCATACAAGAATGACAACTCTGCCTTTCTTACTTTTGGCATTATCTCCCTTTGTTATATTTGACAGTGATTATCCATTGTTATTGTGTCCGCTCTACAAGTCAGAGAACCTTTGTAATATTTTTATGATACTTGGTAGAAATGTAGAACAAGACCAGACGACATGTTGCATACAAGAATGACAACTCTGGCTTTCTTACTTTTGGAGTTATCTCCCTTTGTTTTGTTTGAAATAGATTTCTTGTCTGCTCTGTAACTCGAATACCCTTTGGAATATTTCAATGGTACTTGGCAGAAATGTTGAACAGGACCATACGACATGTCACATACAAGAATGACAACTCTGCCTTTCTTACTTTTGGCGTTATATATCTTTGTTATGCCCCGCCACCAAAAAAGTGGCGGGGTATTATGTTATACCCTCTGAAATTTTGAGTGTCCATCCGTCTGTCCATCCGTCTGTCTGTCCGTCTGTCCGCCCGTCAGCGCCCCCCACCATTCGTCTGCCCGCAACTCCTCCTACAGTTTTAGGCCAATCCTTTTCAAACTTTACAGGCGCTTTTAGGATGGTCTGAAAATATGCATATTGTTTTTTCAGAATCCTGAAATTATTTTTTATCACATTTTTTTTCATTTTTAACAGACTTTTTTTGAGCCCTAATACTACAGAAATGTATAGGGAGTATGTACCTTCTGCCCGCAACTCCTCCTACAGTTTTAGGCCAATCCTTTTCAAACTTTACATGCGCTTTTAGGATGGTCTGAAGATATGCATATTGTTTTTTCAGAATCCTGAAATTATTTTTTATCACATTTTTTTCATTTTTAACTTAGACCTTTTTCGAGCCCTAATACTACAGAAATGTATAGGGAGTATGTACCTTCTGCCTGCAACTCCTCCTACAGTTTTAGGCCAATCCTTTTCAAACTTTACAGGCGCTTTTAGAATGGTCTGAAAATATGCATATTGTTTTTTCAGAATCCTGAAATTATTTATTATCACATTTTTTTTCATTTTTAACTTAGACTTTTTTCGAGCCCTAATACTACAGAAATGTATAGGGAGTAAGTACCTTCTGCCCGTAACTCCTCCTACAGTTTTAGGCTAATCCTTTTGAAACTTTACAGGCGCTTTTAGGATGGTCTGAAGATATGCATATTGTTTTTTCAGAATCCTGAAATTATTTTTTATTACATTTTTTGCATTTTTAACTTAGACTTTTTTTGAGCCCTAATACTACAGAAATGTATAGGGAGTATGTACCTTGTACGCGCAACTCCTCCTACATTTTCAGGCCGATCCTTTTGAAACTTTACACACGCTTTTAGGATGGTCTGAATATATGCATATTGTTTTTTTCAGAATCCTGAAATTATTTTTTATCACTTTTTATTGCATTTTTAACAGACTTTTTGGTGTGTTTTTTTTTTGAGTTATGAAATAACTGTTTATTGCTTCTCTTCATGTTTAACTTAGATTGTTTTCAGCCCTTATACTACAGAAGTGCATAGGGAATATGTCCCTGTGTGGCGGGGCATGGTGCATGGCTTGCAGTTTTATTATATTTGACAGTGATAATCCATTGATTTAGTGTCTGCTCTGTAACTCAAAGACCCTTTGGAATATTTTTATGATACTTGGTAGAAATGTAGAACAGGACCAGACAACGTGTCAAGTACAAGAATAACAACTCTGCCTTTCTTACTTTTGGCCTTATCTCCCTTTGTTATGTCTGACAGTGATTTTCCATTGATTTTGTGTCCGCTCTGTAAGTCAGACCCTTAGGAATATTTTTATGATACGTGGTAGAAATGTAGAACAGGACCAGATGACATGTCGGGTACAAGAATGACATTTCTGGCTTTCTTACTTTTGGAGTTATCTCCCTTTGTTTTGTTTGAAATAGATTTCTCATCTGCTCTGTAACTGGAATACCCTTCAGAATATTTTGATGGTACCTGGTAGAACTGTAGAATAGGACAAGATGACATGTTCCTTACAAGAATGACAACTCTGCCTTCCTTACTTTTGCTGTTATCTCCCTTTGTTATATTTGACACTGATTATGCATTGATTTAGTGTCCGCTATGTAAGTCGAACACTCTTTGGAATATTTTGATGATACTTGGTAGTAATAAAGAACAGGACCAGACGACATCTCCCCTTCTTGTGTTTGAATTTGATTTCTTGTCTCTGCTTTGTAACATGAATACCCTACAGAATATTTTAATAATGATGCTTGGTACAAATGTAGAACAGGACAAGATGACGTGTTGCGTACAAGAATGACAACTCTAGCGGGATTGGGGGGGGGGGACATTTGTTTTTTAGCTCACCTGAGTAAAAGCTCAGGGTGAGCTATTGTGATTACCCTCTGTCCGTCGTCCATCGTCAGTCGTCTATTGTTCGTCATCAACAATTTTAATTAGTTAACACTCTAGAGGTCACAGTTTTGATCCAATCTTGATGAAACTTGCCCAGAATGTTTGCCTCTATGAAATCTAGGTCAAGTTTGATATTGGGTTACTTGTGGTCAAAAACTAGGTCACCAGGTCAAATCAAAGGAAAACTTTTAACACTCTAGCAGTCACATGTTTGAAGCAATCATCATGAATCTTGCTCAAAATGTTTGTCTTGATGAGTTCTAGGTCAAGTCTGAAACTGGGTCACTTGGGTCAAAAACTAGGTCACCGGGCTAAATCAGTAGAAAACCTTGTGAACACTCTAGCAGTCACATTTTTGAAGCAGTCTTCATGAATCTTGCTCAAAATGTTTATCTTGATGATTTCTAGGTCAAGTTCAAAACTGGGTTGTGTGGGGTCAAAAATTAGGTCACCTGGCCAAATCAGCAGAAAACCTTGTTAACACTCGAGCAGTCACATTTTTCAAGCAATCATCATGAATCTTGCTCAAATAGTTTGTCTTTATGATTTCTAGGGTAAATTTGAAACTGGGTCACTTGGGGTCAAAAACTAGGTCACCAGGCCAAATCAAAGGAAAACCTTGTTAACATTCTAGAGGTCACATTTTTGAAGCAATCATCATGAATCTTGCTCAAAATGTTTGTCTTGACAAGTTCTAGTTCAAGTTCAAAACTGGGTCACTTGGAATTAAAAACTAGGTCACCAGGCCAAATCAGCAGAAAACTTTGTTAACACACTAGCAGTCACATTTTTGAAGCAATCATCATGAATCTTGCTCAAAATGTTTGTCTTGATGATTTCTAGGTCAAGTTTGAAACTGGGTCACATGGGATCAAAAACTAGGTCACCCAGCCACATCAAAGGAAGACCTTATTAACACTCTAGAGGTCACATTTTTTAAGCAATCATCATGAATCTTGCTCAAATTGTTTGTCTTGATGATTTCTAGGTCAAGTTTGAAACTGGGTCACTTGGAGTCAAAAACTAGGTCACCAGGCCAAATCAAAGGAAGACCTTATTAACACTCTAGAGGTCACATTTTTGAAGCAGTCATCATGAATCTTGCCCAAAATGTTTGTCTTGATAATTTCTAGGTCAAGTTTTAAACTTGGTCACATGGGGTCAAAAACTAGAACACCAGGCCAAATCAAAGGAAAACCTTGTTAACACTCCAGAGGTCACATTTTTTAAATAATCATCATAAATATTGCTCAGAATGTTTCGTCTTGATGATTTCTAGGTCTAATTTAAAACTGGGTCACTTGATGTCAGAAACTAGGTCACCAGGCCAAGTCAAAGGAAAACCTTGTTGACACGCTAGAGGTCACATTTTTGAAGTGATCATCATGAATCTTGCTCAAAATGTTTGTCTTGATGATTTCTAGGTGATGTATATTTCACTGTCCAGTGACAAGATTTTCCTTTTAGGTCAGTTTCTCAGTAATTATTGGTCCTATAGAGTGATATTTGGTACTAGTGAAGTGTTTGTGTTTAGGTCAGTTTCTCAGTAACTATTGCTCCTACAACCAGTGATACTTAGTACATGCATACATCTTAGCATGGCCTCTTGAGTGCAGTCATCCATATTTGACCTTGACTTCTATTTCACAGTCCATTAGACATGCTACATTGTCTTACTTGTTAATATAATCATTTTGAATTCTGATTAGAATGTTTGCCTTGATCAGTTCTAGGTCAGGTTCTCAAAGTGCTATGATACTCAGGTGAGCATTACAGGGCCATCATGGCTCTCTTGTTTCTAAAAATACCTTTTCTAGTTGCCTGTTAAACATAATAACCCAATAGAGTGTATTGTACATAAAAAAATTGTTTTGTCATCTAAATTTGACACTAAGTGTAGTCGTCTAGAGTGTAAAATGAACCTTTTATGTATGAATTGTAAGCATGAAATAAATGTTATTTGTAGCAGCTGTTTTTTTTTTTTCTTTTTTCAGCATTATAATAATGTAATGTATGTAACGCAAGGTAACAAAATATGTTCAATTTGAGTGATTATTTTGCTCAATGGTGGTTTTTGCCTAACTTTTGATGATTTAAATTTAATGTACTGATACAAAGCAGACACTTTCTATGTAGATATTGTAGTTATCGATGTATACAGAAAATTTGCCAAAATACGACATAGAATGTAACAAGTTACTCAAGCATTTATTACTGCCCTTGCCTTCTTACAAGTATACTGAAGAAGATCCGTTATGTTTTTATCTTTATACTTTGCTTACAGCCTTCAAGAAAAAAAAAATGGTTAAAAGCCAATTACAATGTTACCCATGTTACCTTCGTGGAAGACAATATCATGTACGTAACATAATATACTGTATAGACCTTAACATATTTGTCTAGTCCAATTTCTGTGCATACAGAAATTGCCTCAGTTACTCAAGTTTAAATGGAAATAGTTTGATCAAGTCTTGTTAGCAAAAACTCTTGTACCAGAACAAAACCAAGTACAAAATACATAAATGCAATGCTGTAATACAACTAACATATTAAGGATTACTTGTATAATCCCCATGGCTCCTTTGTCCTGAAAATAGTTCAACATGTAGAACAGCATAGATAGTTTTGATTTATCATTCAAATAACATATATGGTTAAAAGATAAAGTATGTGAGGCCTGTAATATATAGTACAAGTAGAAACAATTTTAAGATGATCAATTTAGAGCATAAAGCAAACATAAAGCAGATGCCTTACAAAGCTAACAGCTTATTGCATGTTACATGCATTACCCTGCTTTCAAAGTGTTTTGCCCCAACAGCTTATCAATTCTCATCAGATTCATCCTCAAACACACCATCAACCATATTCGTCAGCTCTACTTCCTCATCATTATCATCATCATCTAAATCCTGCTCTGCTTCCCCATCGTTATTCTGATCACACAAAATATCAATCAGCTGTGCTGGGACAATCAAATTATCTTTCACCCAGTCATACTCGATTTCCTCTCCATCTATGTTCCATCCACTTTTGTCCAGATTTGGAAAGTCTGGGTTGTTTTCATGTGAGTGTATCCAGACAAACACTTGGTAATTCACCCTTCGTACATGCATCTCAAGTGCAGAACAACATGGTGGTAGCAAGCTCATGTCCATGCCATTTGAAATATCCAATGCATTTCTATGACTTTGATACTTCTCCAGAAACATGTCATACCTCAACTTATTTACATTGGTGTAAGTTGCACCACCATAAATAGCACAAGTGAGTGCTTCCATATCACTGATAAGGGCCTCAGAACAGTATTGCTCTTGTCCTACCCCTGTTTAAATTTAGGGGATTTTTCTCTAACAGTTTGATAGGTGCAATCTTTACATGCCAGACAAATGCACTGGTAGTATCGCAACCTGTAAAGCAGTGTATGGCTGGTAAGACTGCGACAATATCTTCGCTCTTATTCTGAACTATGTCATTGACATTGAGAAGGCGTCTTTTGTTGCCTGTGCCTGTGTCAAACAAAATTCTCAAGTTTATTCCCTTGCAATATCTTGCAAGCAGCACTAATACATCCATGTCTTGTGATCTGACAACAATAGTTTTTGCATCAGGCAGTGATGTTCTAACATTGAGGCAGTGAAGTATTATTCTGGTGTCTGCCTCCTCCTGGGAAGAAGATAAACTTTCTTCTGGATAATTTGATACCCTCTTTTCATCTTCACAGGTAAGACGGAACACATTTTCACCGACAACATATATGTTAGGGCCTATATGCCTAGATGCATACTTGTCCATCTTCCACTGATCCAAAAGTAAGTTTATGAGCTGTGTCTTGTTTTTGTCATTGCTCATAAAGCTCTTCCAGTCATGTGGAGTCTTAGTCCTGGCATCAGATAATAGATGTGCCGGTGCTGTTCCCTTGCATGCGCATTCATAAGATTTGATGGAATGCTGTACATATGTATCAGTGATGAAATCTACATGCTTGGCCTTTGGTAACTGGTTGAAAACAGATTCTGCCAGTTCTTCATAGGTATCTGGAATTGCTGTTAAGCTTTGTAGAATGGCATTGGCATTACCATCAATGATATGAACAGCATCAGATGGTCAGTCTATTGTTGGTTCAGTTTGAGATTCCAAATTATGGAGAAGTTTTTATATGTGTTTTCATAGGCATGCTGTCAGCAGTTGCCAAAGACCATGGTACAGGTCCCAAAGGGAACGATAAAGTCAGCTCAAGGTCAACATTATGTTCAATGGAAAGAAGAACAAGCTGAACAAAGACATTCTTTTCAGCTCTTATCTGGCTGATTTTGTTTTAAGAACTGGTCAACACCTCGCAGGCTGCAAATATTTTCAGCTTGTTACACTTGATCAGGTTATGAAAGCCAATAGATTTATCAACTAGTCGTGATTGGATGAAGTCTCTTTTTATAGAGAAGAGTATTTCACAAACAATTCTGCGCATGTCAGGCATAATCTTTTATTTTTGAGTGAGGCTCTGCATGACTCCAAAGGTACTCATTCATGGACATTTCTGTGGAAATTTAATTTTATTCCAAGTTTGATTTCTGAGAACCCCAGTTTGCCCTTTGACAAGTGTGTCTATTTTTTAAGACAAATGATTTGTTGAATGACTAATACCCCCAAGTAAATTAGACTTACCTTGGTTAAGTTGCTGTTTGGTTGGGATTCTTTGTAATCATCAAAACATTGGAGGGATCAGATGAGATGCACCCTTGAATTCTCGGCTGAGATGCACCCTTGAATTCAGCCGAGAGCTCTCAGTTATTTAAAAGCTTTTAAAAGTTGAACAAAAATTTGTCCAATGTATACAGGCAATTTTAACTGCACAAATACATTAACCTATAGATAATGTGCTATTCTGTTCTATATTTCAAACCTTCCACAGAAAAAAAGACAGTTTAAAAGTCATAATGAGTCTTAATCCAGAAGGTCCCTTAGGCAGTTACCTGTGTGACATCACTCTTCCCGCTCTTTTGATCATGTGTCAGTTTCTTTTCTATGGACAAGAAAGTAAACAAAGGATTTTTTACCAGGTGAAAAAAAATCTGTTTTTTCTTTCTTTTCTCCAGTTTACTTTTCTTAATCCTTGTCTTTCTTATGTTCTTCTATCATTCCTCCGAATATCTTATTACTTTCTGTAAATCGTTTTTCGATTTCTTGTTATTATTGATCACTTGTCCATGTCATACGTTTTCGCTACTTTTCATTAAGATCATTTGCGGCAATTGTGGACATATTAAAGCGCGGTGGGATAATCATCCAAGTTGTTTACCATGTTCTTCTTGTTCCAGGTTGTCAACTTGTTCCACCTCTAGTCTCTGGTCAGAGAAGATCTGGGTTCTTGCAGATAAGAGGTGTATTCATTCTGCAGGAAAATCGGTCATGAGAAAGAAGAAACAGATTAGGAAAAGACAAGTTGTCGAATCAGATGCGTCTGAAGACAACTCTTTTCTAGATGGGAGCACCACCCCACAGGGCTATACTGCCAGGGGTAAGACCCAATGGGGTGGCTACTATATGGGTGCTGGAAGCACCCAAAGTTTGTCCACCAGGCACCAGTCACCACTCAACCAGGCACTAGTCAATAAGGCACCGATCAACCAGTCACGGGTCAACCAGTCATTTGGCAGTTTATCACTGGTCAACCAGGCACTGGGCTACCAGGCACTGGTCAACCAGTCACCAGTCAACTGATACCAGGCACTGGTCACCAGTCACTGGTCATCCAGAAGTGATTACCAGGCACCAGGCACCAGGCATTTAATCACCAGGCACCAGGCACCGGTCAACCAGTCACCAGTCACCAGGCACCAGTCAACTTACCAGGCACCGGTCATCAGGCATCAGTCGATCAGCACTGAATACCGGTGTAATGGTCAGTTTCTTCCCCCACCCAAATCTTCCCCTGGGGGAAGAAACAGACTGGTTGGTTTCTTCCCCGGGGAAGAAACCAACCGGTTGGTTTCTTCACCTGGGGAAGAAATGGACCAGTTGGTTTCTTTACCCCCCTAGTCCATTTCTTCCCCCCCTTGAGATTTTTTCAGCAGCAGGCTCAACCGATTATATATGTGTCAAATATCGTGGTAAATCAAATAAAATAGCCTTCTGAAGTAGCAAGAGGTGTTATAAGTATGACATTGTTTATTCCTTCCCTCCACCTCCGCCCCCACAACCCCTCATCATGGATTTGTTTCTTTGTTTTTGTCAGTATGAAATTCTCTCCTAGATATATACAGGTATGTTTAAGCAGAGAAAGGTCGGGGGTAAACTGTGGCTGTGAAATCAACAATCACTCAAAAACTAGAAGGGGGGCTGGAGGAGATGGGGAGAAGAAACTGACTAGTTGGTTTTTTCCCCCCCTCCCCCACTAACCTCCCTTGGACTCTTTTTTTTTGTTTGTATAGGTATATTGAACTTTACTTGTCAAAGGAAAGTGGTATTTACCTAGTTCAGCCCATGTTGAAAAATTTGCAGTGGTGGTGGTGGGGAAAAAACCAACTAGTCAGTTTCTTCCCCCCCCCCCCCCCCCCCCCCACCCCACTCCACCCAGTCAAGGTGCTTTGCGGTACTAATAAACTGTTCTAGCTATTTAAATTATCATATGTAATAATTTACTGCCATTTATTTGACATATATAACTAGTTCACCCTTATGCTGAAAAAAGTCCAAGAGGATGGGTGGGGTGTGGGGGGAAGAACCCAACTAGTTAGTTTCTTCACCCACCCTAGTCTGTTTCTTTGCAGTAATGATAAAACCTTCTAGCTTATGATTTACCATCATTTATTTCATGTATTTAACTAGTTCACCCTTATGTTGAAAAAAAAATCCCCTAAGGTGGTGGGTTGGGTGGGGTGGGGGGGGGAGGGGAAGAAACCAATGTCAGTTTCTTCCCCCCCACCCTCCATTCAAGATGCTTTGTGGTAATGATAAATTATTCTTCCCCCACCCTAGTCTGTTTCTTTGCAGTAATGATAAAACCTTCTAGCTTATGATTTACCATCATTTATTTCATGTATTTAACTAGTTCACCCTTATGTTGAAAAAAAAATTTCCTAAGGTGGTGGGTTGGGTGGGGTGGGGGGGAGGGGAAGAAACCAACTAGTCAGTTTCTTCCCCCCCACCCTCCAGTCAAGATGCTTTGTGGTAATGATAAATTATTCTAACTATTTAGATTAGCATATATAACAATTTACGGCCATTTATTGCACATATATAACTAGTTTACTGTTATGCTGAAAAAAAGTCTAAGAGGGTGGGTGGGAGTGGGGTAGTGGGGGGGAGCAGCAGGAAGAAACCAACTAGTCAGTTTCTTCCCCCACCCTAGTGAGTTGTTCCCCAAGCGATCAGTGCTCTTTGCCGTAATGATTAAACCTTCTGACTTATGAACATTATTTTATGACTTACCACCATTTATTTCATGTATTTTACTAGTTCAGCCTTATGTTGAAAAAATTTCCAGAGGTAGTGGGGTGTGTGTGTGAGGGGGGGGGGGGGGAAGTGGGGGTGGCGGGGAAGAAACCAACTAGTCAGTTTCTTATTGTTTTATGACTTACCACCATTTATTTCATGTATTTAACTAGTTCAGCCTTATGTTGAAAAAATTTCCAGAGGTAGGGGTGTGTGTGTGTGGGGGGGGGGGGGGGGGGGGGGTGGGGGTGGCAGGGAAGAAACCAACTAGTCAGTTTCTTCCCCCCCCACCCTCACCCCCTACCCTCCAGTCAAGGTGCTCTGCGGTAATGATAAATTGTTACAGCTATTTAAATTATCATATGTAACAATTTACTGCCATTCGTTTGCACATATATAACTAGTTCACCCGTATGCTGAAAAAAGTCCAAGATGGTGGGTGGGGTGGGGGGTGGGTCAGTAGTCACCCTAGTCAGTTTCTTCCCCCACCCTAGTCCGTTTCTTTGCAGTAATGATAAAACCTTCTAGCTTATTAACATTAACTTATTTTATGATAAACCACCATTTATTTCATGTATTTAACTATTTCAGCCTTATTCCCAGAGGTAGTGGGGATGGGCGTGGAGGTGGTGGGGGGGGGGGGGGCAGCAGGAGGGTGGCGGGGGTGGGGGGGGGGAAGAAACCAACTAGCAGTTTCTTCCCCCCTTCCTCCAGTCAAGGCCCTTTGGGGTAATGATAAAACCTTCTAGCTTATTATCATTAACTTATTTTATGATTAACCACCATTGATTTCATGTATTTAACTAGTTCAGCCTTATGTTGAAAAAAAAATTCCCAGAGGTGATGGGGGTGGGGGGAAAGAAATCAACTAGTCAGTTTCTTCCACTTCCCCCCCCCCCCCCCCCCGCCCCCACCACCACCACCCCCACCTCCACACCCTCCAGTCAAGGTGCTTTGCAGTAATGATAAATTGTTCCAGCTATTTAAATTATCATATGCAACAATTTACTGCCATTCATTTGCACATATATAACTAGTTCACCCTTATACTGAGAAAAGTCCAAGATGGTGGGTGGGGTGGGGGGGAAGAAACCAACTAGTCAGTTTCTTCCCCCACCCTAGTCCTTTTCTTTGCAGAAATGATAAAACATTCTAGCTTATTAACATTAACTTATTTTATGATAAACCACCATTTATTTCATTCATTTCATGTATTCATGTATTTAACTAGTTCAACCTTATTCCCAGAGGTGGTTGGGGGTGGGGGTGGGGTGAGGAGGGGGAAGAAACCAACTAGTCAGTTTCTTCCTCCCCTTCCTCCAGTGAAGGTCCTTTGCGGTAATGATAAATTGTTCCAGCTATTTAAATTATCATATGTAACAGTTTACTGTCATTCATTTGCACATATATAACTAGTTCTCCCTTATGCTGAAAAAAGTCCAAGATGGTGGGTGGGGTAGGGGGGAAGAAACCAACTAGTCAGTATCTTCCCCCACCCTAGTGAGTTCTTCCCCAAGCAATCGTGGCTCTGTGCCGTAATGATAAAACCTAGCTTATTGATATTAAATTATGATTTACCACCACATTTCATGTAGTTAACTAGTTCAGCCTTATGTTGAGGGAGGGGGTGGGGTGTGGAGAAGAAACCAACTAGTCAGTTTCTTCTCCCCCCATCCAGTAACGGTGCTTTGCGGTAATGATAAATTGTTCTAGCTATTTAAATTATCATATGTAACAATTTACCGCCATTTATTGCATATATATAACTAGTTCACCCTTATGCTTAAAAAAGTCCAAGTGGGTGGCGGGTAGAGAGGGGGAAGTGGAGGGGGGGGGGGAGGGGGGGAGCAGGGGGGGAAGAAACCAACTAGTCAGTTTCTTCCCCCACCCTAGTCAGCTAGTCAGTTTCTTCCCCAAGCAGCCAGGGTTATTTGCAGTAATGATAAAACCTTGCTTATTAACAGTAACTTATTTTGTAATTTACCACCATTTTTTCACATTTACAGCTAGTTCAGCCTTATGTTGAATTAAATCTCAGAGGGGGGAAGAAACCAACTAGTCTGTTTCTTCCCCCACCCAGTCAGTGTGCTTTGCCATAATGATAAATTGTTGTAGTTAATCTAAATTATCATATTTAATGATTTGCTGCCATTAATTGCACCTATATAACTAGTTTACCCTTATGCTGAATGGTCCTGTTGGGGGGAAGAAATGGACCAGGGGGGAAGAAACTGACTAGGGGAAGAACCAGCCTGTTACACCGGGTGGCCAGTCAGACACACAGGAGTTCTGAGCATTCATTATCAAATGAGCCTCAGAACTCAACAACTTCAAAGAGAATATTATTACCACTGGAGTCAGACTTTAGTCAAATGTCGGATCCAAGTATAATCATCGATCTGCCTAGTAATACGTGGATTTTCACCAAACTAATGGACGTAATAGCAGCGCACTTGCGTCAACGTGCCATCTTGTTATTTGCATACCTAAATGATTGGCTTATAAGAGATCTAATTCGCAGCAGACTAGTATCTCACACAATATATTGCCTTCAAACTGTGCAAAGTCTAGGGTTCATTCCAAATCTAAATCATGCTTTTAATGAATGACCCTTGTGTAAGCTTGCATCTATTTTTAGATATTTTGATGCCCCGGTTTCCAGGAACTGGCTTATCTCAGCCTCATCTGTCAGGTGATAATAATCCACCAATAGGCAATTAGCTTATCCCCCTCAGGAACACAGGAGCATTGGTTTTTGGCGTCTGTCTTTGGCGGCCCTGCAGCATTAATCTCAGCAGCATGGAGCCAGCAGCATCGCTATCCACCATATTGGAAAATTTTTGAAAATTGTTTCCCCATGAACCTTCCACTTTTTCGATACAAGATTCACTATACACTTCTATTCAACTAATTTTATCTTTTGTTGTTCATACATTTATGTTGTAGTTTTAGTCATGTAGAGTAGGTAGACCAATAAATTCGCTGCATTGCTATTCCAATATTAACATATTAAAACATTTCGCATTTGATAATGTGATAGATTCTGTTATGATTACTGCACTATAATAGCCCTATAGACACTGGTTCAAATTAGGACAAATAAGGACATTGATGTGTATCTTGTGAATGTGACATTTAACCCTGGTTCAAAGTGATTGACATAAGGATATTAATGTGTATCTTGTGACTGTGACACTTAACCGGCAATTCATGGATTATTGTTTATGTGGCATATAAACTGTGGAAAGCCCTTGTACAGGGCAATATGTTAATGAACACAAGTGCTGGATTAACACAATGACATTCTTCACATCATCATCATCTCCCTTGGGAGATCATTTGCCCTAAACAAATGAATTACCTTTGCTTTGCTGTGTCTTTATTTTAAATGCAAGTTTTGCCAGCTGCATGTATCATATTTCAGTACTTGCTTTTGCATAATTAAATGGTTTACATTGTACCCAAACCCAGTCTTTCTCATCATTACAATCTCTGTCTATAAGTTTAGTGCAGTGCATCTTAGTAAGAGAAAATTAATTTATTTATTATCACAAGTCCACGACATCTTATTTCATTCTGTGTTAACAGTACAATGTTGTGAGTACTCGGTATGTTGACGCTTTCATAACATCGGCAAGACAAGAGGTATGGTTGCAAAATTTCAGATTCTGAAAGGAATAGGTGGATGATCTATAATTTTTGGACGGGTTTTTCAAAAAATCTGTCCTTTAAAATAGCGATATCTGGGCAGGTGGGCTGGCATCCAGCAGCATTCCAGAAGCAGAAATGTCTTCTCAAAAGATTGAAAATTGTACTGATATAGTTTTCTTGTCTCTAAACCTGTTATTTAGCTTTGTTTGCTTTCTCCTTAAGGGACTAAAGAACTTGTCCAAAGACAAAGTGCTTAATGCAAAGTACCAATCACAACTGCAGCAGATGACGTTCTAAAATATGTTATTTTTAAGGTTTCAAATTTCATGTGAATCATCTGCTTAGACAACTCGCATGAATGTCAAGCATTATGTCCTCAGTAAATCAAAGCACTGAGAGTGCTGATGGTGGCGGTTTCCTTAATTTCTATAAGCCTCTAGACTACATATCATCTGTACTTTCATTTTGTTCAATATTTCTTGATATGTAACTAAAGCAATGCCATTTTCGCTACACCATGTGTGCATTCTGCACAATTCAGAGTAACTAGTTTCAGTATCATGAATATTTGATCCACATCACTGTGGTTCTGAACCCCTTTTAACCACATTTTTATTTAATTTCCCTGTACTGTGTACAGTAACATTATTTATAATCAGATAACACAGTTTTTTTTTTTGTTTTTTTTTTTTTGTTTTTTATTTTTCAAGTATGAAATACTTACATGTTACTTATTTCTTAAAGGACTGAAAGGATTGTAAGTTGTGGGTATTCATTACAACTACCCTATCAATAACTTTCAAATAAGTACCAACAACATATGTTTTGTGTAGAAATTATAATTAAAAAGATAATCTGGATAATCATCTAGAGTGCTTAAATGTACATAGTTCTGGCCTTTTACCGTTTACCGTCTGTTATTCCATCCATTTGAGGAGTCATTATGTCCATTCTGTTATATATATATATATATTGTATCTAGAAACAAACAAGAGCTCTACAAGCGGAGGCATCATACGCCCTTGGCGAGTAATAAGATGTAGCACATATACGGACTACTGTGCAGTTCTGTGCTCCAGACCTGAGTAAATTTGTAAGTGGAGTTAGCTGGAAACCAAATAATTACCAAAAATTTCAAAGGGACATAATGCTGCTACTATTTGTTGGACTGTAATTTTGGAATAATATGTGCTGCTCCACATCATGGTCAAACTACAAATCAAGTTTCAGCTTGATTGGATGTAAACTATATGAGGAGTTAGCCGGAAACAAAAGATTAACAGAATTTTAAAGGGGCATAACTCTGCTAATATTTGGTGTACTGTAACCTCCTAATAATATGCGCTGCTCCACACCACGGTCTAACAATAAATCGCTTTTCAGCATGATTGGATGTAAACTATAGAAGGAGTTAGCCAGAAATGCAAAGTTTATGGAAATTTTTAATGGGGCATAACTCTGGTAATATTTGATATTTGGTAACCTCAAACTAATATGTGCTGCTCCACATTATATTCTTATTATAAATTGAGTTTAAGCTCAGTGTAAGTATTTACAAAGTTTCAGTTTGATCAGGTGTAAACTATAGGAGTTAGCCAGAAACGAAAAGATTACAGAATTTTCAAAGGGGCATAGCTCTGCTAATATATGGTGGACTGTAACCTCAAAATAATGTGCCCTGCTCCACTTCATGGTGTAACTATAAATCAAGTTTCAGCTTGATCCAATGTAAACTGTAGTAGGAATAAGCCGGAAACAAAAAATTTACAGAAATTTTCAAAGGGGCATAACTGCCAATATTTGGTGGACTGTAACCTTGAAATAATTTGCGCTGCTCCACATCATGTTCTTACTATAAATCAAGTTTAAGCGCGATCAAATGTAAACTGTAGGAGGAGTTAGCTGGGGAAGTGAAAAATTTACTGAAAATTTCAAAGGAAAATAACTCTGCTGATATTTGGTGGACTGTAACCTCGAATATATATGAGCTCCTCGATATCATGGTCTAACTATAAATCAAGTTTCAGCTTGATCCGATGTAAACTAGGAGGAGTTGGCCAGAAACAAAAAGGTTACCGAAATATTCCAAGGGACATAACTCTGTTAATATTTGGTGGAGTGTGGCCTCAAAACAACATGCGCTGCATCACATCATGGTCTACCTATAAATCAAACTTCAGCTTGATCGGATGTAAACTGTAGGAGAAGCTAGCAAGAAACTAAAAAATTTAGCGAAATTTTCAAAGGGTCATTATTCTGCTAATATTTGATGGACTGTAACCTCGAACAAATATGAACTGTTCCACATCATGGTCTAACTGTAAATCAAGTTTCAGCTTGATCCGATATAAACTGTAGGAGGATTTAGTCAGAAACGAAAAGTTTACTGAAATTTTCAAAGGGACATATCTCTGCTAATATTAGGTGGACTGTAACCTTGAAATAATATGCACTGTTCCACATCATGGTCTAACATACATGCCATACCTCACACTGTGAGACAAAATCTCACAGAATTTTGGCCCTTCTGGACCCTGTTTCCCATAAGATTTTCAAATCTCACAGAATTTTCATACCATTTAATAAGCTATTTTTTGAAGAACTAGAAATTAATCACACATTAGCATGGCTATCCCAAGCTTAAGTCATTAAAATAATGGCTTTTAACTTCCTATTGTAAGCTTGAAAGTGACTTTCATAAAAATCTCACAGAATTTCATCAAATCTCCCCTAAAAAATTGCAAAATCTCACAGATTCCTGTCAACAGCTAATGGCATGTATGGTCTAAGTATAAATCAAGTTTCAGCTTGATTGGATGTAAACTGTAGGAGGAGTTAGCTGGAAACAAAAAACTTACAGGAATTTTCAAAGGGGCATAACCCTGTTAGTATTTGGTGGACTGTAACCCCAAAACATTATGTGCTGCTCCACATCATGGTCAATTTATAAACCAAGATTCAGCCTGATGGGATGTAAACTGTAGGAGGAGTTAGCTGGAAACAAAAAAGTTTATGGCTTCGGACCCCATAACCTAATACGCCCTGTTTGAAAAACAAGTATAATAAAAACAGTAGTGAGCTTAAAGATGTTCAGATACATCCCCTAATTTCAGAATATTTCAAATTACGGTAAAGATATTGGCAAAATGAAAATTATGTTGAAAACCCCATTGAGAGATTCCTGAATGTTCAAAGTCTTATTAACTGGTATTGCTATTTATACTTTGTAAAAAAGCTATCCCACAATACACTATCCTATGATGTCACTGATTCTTTTAGATTTTAAATCCTCATCATTTTATTCCAGACTACTAATTTTAATTAAAAAAAAAAAAGTAAGTATTCTATTACTATTGATATTAAGACTTAAAATTTCAAGCTAGAATTTTTTTTTTTTAAATTATGAAAATTAAATTCCAAAAACATTTTTTTTAAATATGAAAAATGCAAGATACAGGTTACTATGTTGGAAAAAAAATTACCAAGAACAAATTTATTCTTGATAATTACATTCCAAAGATCATTACAAAATACACATAAAACTTCAGTAAAATAACTTCAGACAATGGAATTTAAATTTTAGTTTGACATAAATTTGATTTCTCAAAATTAAATTGTATCAAACTAAATATGAAAATGTATAAGCACTGCACCCTAACAAAAAGGGAAGAGACCTTTTCTCTCTGTATACATTCTTTGAATATTTTCAAATTAAATTTTTTTAAAAGATTTTTGAAAAAAATTTCATAAGAACCACTGTTGTAAGTACATGTATTTGGAATATTTTCAAATTAAAGTTTTTAAAACATTTTTTTAAATTTTTCATAAAAACCAATGATGTAAGTATTTGGAATATTTCAGTAAGGTTTTCACCATTTGACTCGCTAGTCACATGTCTTTCTTTTTAGCACATATACAACCAAAAGTGAAATAAGAGGATGTGTCTGCTTTAATCTATGAAAAATATTTGTGGTTAAAATACGGTTTCACAAAATCCAAAATCAAGCTTCGAATTCAACTGTGATTTTTGTTTGTCTCAGCTCTCTGCACTCTTCATATATAAACAAGAGGACCATGGTGGTCATTAACGCTCACCTGTGCCTAAAGGTCACTCAGTGTCTACAATATTCATTAATCTGGAGGATATAACTCCAAAATATCCATGTCCTCCACTTCAGCAAGTTTAAGGAAGATCCAATTTTAACTGATGAAGCTATGCAGCAAACAAGTTTCTACTACCAAATACTGTCAGGGGAGATAACAAAAAAAAAACAACACAACATCCAGAGTTGTGGTCCTTACATGCAACACACCTTTTTAACCTCATGTACAATTCTACCAAGTATCATCAATGTATCTTCCATGGCGCTTAACTTATGACAATCACATGGTTTCCACTGACAAATACTGTCAGGGGAGTGAACTCAAAAACTGCAGTATTCTAAGTTACAGTTTTTGGATACGACTAACTTTCTTACCTCCTGTTCAATCCTACCAAGTACTGTCAATATATTTCAAAGGGTGTTGGACTTACAAGGTCTCTATTACCAAATACTGACAGGGGAGATACCTAAAAAATTGCAGTACCTAGAGTTGTAGATCTTGTACAAGATGCGTCTTCTCAACGTCTTGTACAATTCTCCTTAATATTATCGATATATCTGAAATGGTGTTGAAGTTATGGCAATCATAAGGTTTCCATTACCAAATACTGTCAGGGGAGATAACTAAAAACTGTGGCATCTAGAGTTGTGATTCTTTTTTGTGACATGCTTTCTCAACCTTATGTACAATCCTACCAAGTATCATCAATGCATCTGAAAAGATGTTGGAGTTACCAAGATCACAAAGTTTCTATTAGGGGAGATAATTCTAAACCATAGCACCTGGAGTTGTAGTTTATGCAACACATCTTCTCAACCTCATGTACAATCCTACTGAGTTCAATCAATATATCTGAAAGGGTGTTGGAGTTATCAAATGCACAAGGTTTCTTTTACTAAATACTGTCAGGGCAGATGACTAAATAACTGAGGGACCTAGAGTTGTAGTTCTTGTATGTGCCACACCTCAATTCTTTCAAAACATATGTTCTGGGAACTCAATGAAAGCATGCTACCAGGACGTTTCTAGAAGTCCTAGTTAGTACCCACAACATATGTTTACTAGGGGAAATAAGAAAATATGTACCTAAGCACTCCTTTAATCTGGAACTCTGAAATGTAGACATTTCTCGTCTGATTCTCTTGATGTTAATACATTTTAAGATTTTTTTTTTATCTATTTCAAAAGGTACAAATTATCTGACCAGCAAGAGAAACTGGGCCTAATTCAAAATCATATTATTTAAGTAGTTGTGGTCATGATACACTCAAATTACACAAACCTTATTCCAAACTCATAAATCTGTAAAATAATGATGAATCAGAATGTTCAGACCAACAGACATGGACCCCAGAATAAAGGGTATAATCAGGCATCCATGGACAGTAAGCCTTACTTGGTAAGCAAGCTTTGCCCACCATGCCCATAAGCCTGAACAAAAGACATGTAGGTAGAAGTGTTATGTCCGGGATTTTGGAAGGATACTTATGAAATCAGTAAAAAAAGTAACCATTTCTTCAAATCAGAATATTTTCTGACTAATTTTTACGAGACAACTAATCTATCTATATTCCTTGCATTCATTACTGTTTTTGCCTGGCAAGAAATAGAAACAAAATACTGGGCCTATTTACACACACACACACACACACACACACACACACACACACACACACACACACACACACACACACACACACACATCGGATAACTTAAGCATGTGTCATAAATTAATGTATTCATTTCTTGAAAAGCTTAAATTATGGGGAATATTCACCAGATAATCTATTTATCTGAGGATTCTTGGTACTGATTCATTTAATAATGTAACTCTTATATAACTGGCAAGAAATAAGAACAAATACCTGTTTGCTTTAAAAAGTTACAACTTGTATCTTAATAAATGTGCTAAAATCTGATGACAAAATACAGCTGTATTGCGTTATGCATATTCTGGTATATTTCCACAAGACAAACAATCAATTCAAGGATTTCTTGTGTTCATTTCAATTTGGAGAGTTAAACTCTGTATAAATATGAACAAATAAAAATCAAAATATAGCCTTACTCTTAAAAATGTACACTTAATATAGCTCAAACAAGTGGACAGGGTCACTTATACTGATATATCTGGACAAAATATTACAAATTGAGGCATAATCACTTATAAGTTATCGATTTTAAAGTTAACACATTATTTATTTTTACTTCGATTGCACAGAAAGCTCAGCAATCTTATGCACTTGTTCTATAAGACATGGATGTTGGTGTTTCGTGAATGTGTGTTAGAGGAACCCAGATTACACAGGGAAAACCATCGACCAGCGCTACCCCACCCTGTTTTATGCCTGATCCTGGTGCCCCATAAATCCAATGTCGGCTGCAGTGAGTTATTCACATTGGGCACCATTAAAGGAAACTAGGGAGGGAAAGTGTGTTGGATGCAGGACTGAAACCTGTGACCTCTAGCTTGCAAGTGCTCTACCCAACTGAGCTAACCAGATGGCTGTACCCCCAATCACCACACCAGGATTTTTTGATGCCTGAATAAGATTAATGTGTGTGTGTGTTTTGATGATTTTTTTTTTTTTTTTTTTTTGATTTGGGTTTTATGTCTCTTTCAAGAATATTTCACTTATATCGAGCCAATCGTTCATCAAAGGTGGGTGAAAACTGGAGTACCCGGGGGAAAACCACCTGACCATCCGTAAGCAGAACACGGTTTTCCCACATGTGACGTGACCCGAGCGAGACTCGAACCACAGCGGTGAGAAATGATGAAATTTTAGTATCAGTTTACAGTATAAATATTTTGTATGCATATGTGTGTGCAGTGTTGGGGCCTAGAGGATGACAAAACAATGAACTGTCATGGATTCATGGAATAACGGAAAGTTCCGAAAAAAGTACTGAAATGTCCGTAGTATTGGACTATAGTCACCCAAATGGTCCCAAGCCTTGTACATGGAGTTAACAAAACACGAAAACATTGGCACTGTTGCATCTTCCAAATTGTATTCAGCATTCCCATTTACCCTCTGCAGAGGGGTTTTTATCCCCTCAAAATTTTTCTTATACCCCTAAATTTGAAAAGAGTAGTATACTGCTTTACAATGGGCATACAAAAAAAAGAGAACAGAGCAGATTTACCCCCAGTTTCAAAATGCAGTGGGAATCCTGATATTAACAGCAGTGCTTTCACTGAATTTCCAAGCAAGCCAGAATCGAGAAAAAAAAACGTCTTTATATACAGGCCCACAAGATCCCACTACAATCTGATGTTCCAGTGCACAAAATGTCAGCATTGGTTCCATCCAGAGTGCCAAGATATCAAACTGAAAGAGTGCCAGTTGAAACATTCAAGAACTGTTGGATGTTTCGAATGTTGACTAAAATGAAAACTTGCATGTAGCAACTGAGTAAATGTTATCAATTTATTCTAATGGATCTATTTCCTTTCAAATTCTCTGTTAATACTACTACTGAATGTCTTTTCTAGCGACTGATTTTGCTTCTTTTTCCCGGCCTTGCACTTAATACTTTTCATGCATATGTGTATCTCGGATACACTACGGAGCTTCCATGGAGCTTTATCATATCACTGATACAAAATTTAAATGACTGACAGACCTTGACCACGGAACTTTCATGGATTCATGGAGTTTTTACGGATTCACTGAAGTTCCTTAAACTCATAGAACTTTCACAGATTTACAGACAGTTACAATAACTCATGTCATATAAATTTAGCAAAAGATGAGTGATAAAATAAAATCCCCTTATAAACACAAAAAATCTTCGGGGTATATGTAACGATAACAACTCCAAACATTCCATATAAAATGCCATTTCCCTGTTTTTTCATGGGCGGTATCAATTATATTTTGAGGGTCCCAAATTTTGTTTTGTACTTTTAAAGCTCATAAATTTTTCCTGATAACTGAGAATTAGAATGTGGGTCAACAATATTTCAGTCATTAACAATATTGCCTCCAGATTTGTGGGACTTTTACCCAACCTGATCACATGATGAACTCAGGCCCTGCTTAAGCAGGTCTGCCTTGGAGGCTACAGGCAGCCCATCTACTTCACGGGCCCCAATGGGCGGGGGCCGTGGTTCCCGAATATCCGATAATTAGTGAACCTCGGTAATAGGCATCTCACTGACGATACACTAACAGTTGGCCTCCTGAAACGCATTTTACTGCTTCAGGAATTTTGCTGGAGATCTTGAAACTTTTCTGCTTTTCGGACGTTATTTTTAGCGAGCCTATACATGAACTACAAAAAATCTTCGAGAAAATATAATTTCTATCGAAGAAAATTATTACCATGGCGGAAATCAGTGTGATTGGGTCGGACTTGATTCACAGTTTTCTTAGTATCCGGTATATCTGGAAGGCACAAAGTGACAGGCACAGTGGCCTGGTGGCCGCAGGAAAGTAATACCACAAAAATGTAAATAAAATGTTATTTTTATTTTTTTTTTATTTATTTATTTTGTCAAAAAATATTTATAAATAATTTTCATAAAAATATATATATTTAAGTGAACGTTTAGGAAAAACGTGCTGCTAAATACATATGTAACCGCACTGTACTTTACTTTTTCGAAAATATTCATGCGAAGTGATTTCGGCCGAAACTGTTTATGGTGAATAGCCTAAAAAAACTGCTGATGCTTTATCACATATTTATACCTTTCTTTGATATGCTTTCGGAGACTTTGGGAGAATTTTTTTGCATCAATTTTCAAATTCTCTGCCTCAGAAGGTTCTGGAGGCTGAATCAAGTTCCACCGTTTGTTTATTTTGACTGGTTCCCTCACCCTATAGCTCAATACTTCACATATAGAACACAGGAAACCAGTTAATTGTTTATTCTGTTTATATTCGTCTGCCGAGATTGCGCTCAACATCATTAAATTATTATTTCTTCAAAAGTTTGAAGTTTTCTTTGTTTTGTATATTCGGTCGCTCTTTATAATTATCAGAGTGTAGAAGGCTTACATGTTTGAATGCAGAATTAAGCGACTCAGCATCAGAATGGAACTACTTTTTAGGAAGTTATTAGGTTTGCAACTTTGAGAAGACGGATTGTAGAAATTCCGTATAGTAAATTTGGCGGCGGTAAACCGCCACCAAAAAACCCATACTATTTCACCTGATCCAATTTAGCAATTAAATTAGACTAAATACTATATTATTATACCCCGCCACACAACAATGGCGGGGTATTATGGTTTCACGCTGGATGTCCGTGTGTCTGTCCATCCATCAGTCGTACGTCCGTCCGTCCTTTTTTCGTTTCCAGATGATAACTTGAGTAAACATTAATGGATTTTCACCAAACTTGGTGTATATATTGACATTAAGGAGATCTGGTTTGGAATTGCTAATGGGCAAATTTCGTCAAAGTTTTACGGAGTTATCTGCCCGAGACACGTTTCCAAACAATAACTTATGTAAATAACAAGGGATTTTAACCAAACTTGCTATATGCATTGACATTAAGGAGATCTGTTTTGGAATTGCTAATGGGCAAATTTAGTCAAATTTTTATGGAGTTATCTGCCCAAGACATGCCCATATTTTCGTTTCCAGACGATAACTTAAGTAAATAACAAGGCCTTTTAACCAGACTTGTTATATGCATTGATATTATCAAGATCTGGTTTAGGATTGTTATCTGTCCATTGATATTATCAAGATCTGGTTTAAAATTGTTATCTGTCCCTCCGTCATTTTCTTTCTAGACATTTTCGCAACGATAACTTTAATACATAAACAAATAATTGCTGTAGTGGGGTATTATGCTTGCGGTGCTTTTATACATAGCACTGTTTTTTGTCATTCCTCATAAGTGAGACAGAATATTCTGGACATAAGAGCTATGAAGATGTAAACACCACAATATAGTCTTCAGGATTTCAACACTTGTATAGTGCGACAAAATTAAACTGAGACAAGTAGTTTCCGCCAATATCTTCGTAGGTTCCCGGTATTAACTACGATCAAATTTTACGTTTAGCAGAAGAGGGTATCGATGGGGTTTATTGACTGCCTATTAATGGCCTAATTTTTACTGACTGCTGATTTGTGGCCTAACATTTAGTTGACTGCTGACTTTTGTGATGTTGGATTTAGCGATTCAGCTCAAACAATCCAAACCATACTAGTTTTTGTGAAAACAGCTTTGTCGGTTACTGACTGGGGAGCTAAGATATTTTTGGTACCCCCCTCCAGACCCTCATGATTGTTCATTGCAGTTAATCAAGCAAGACTATGGTGTAATGGTCTACCACAATGTATTGTCATCAGAATTCAACGATTATCGAATTGAGTTCACGGAATATGCTAATGTTTCAGTTTAATGTTGACGCACTATAACTTCATACGTCCATATCGCATATACTGCACAAAAAACACAAGATTTTTTGGGGGTGTTTTTTTTTGTAACAAATGAATAAAATATATTAGGAAAACTCTGAACTGGACTGAAACAGAATGAAACAGACAATACAAATGAAACATCATGAAACAGACCAACAACCTTGGTCAAGGCTCATTACAAAAGAGGGCGAAACAAAATGAAACAGATACTTTTCCCAGACTTTCACTTTTTTTATACACCCCTTTCTGTTTTGTAACAAAAGAATCTGCATGAAACAGACAAACAACCTTGGTCAGTGCTCATTTCAAAACTGTTTCATAAGAAGCACTGACCAAAGTTGATAGCCTGTTTCATTTGTTTCATTTATTATGAAACAGAAAAGGGTTTATAAAAAAAAGAGTAAAAAACTAAGAATAATAACAGTTTCATTCTGTTTCATATTGATTTGCCCTGTTTTATAAGGAGCAAGTTTGATAGCCTTTTTGGATGTTTTTTTCAAAAACTCCAATATCCAGGCAGGGGATGTCAGGTGTCAGGTGAGTGTCAGGTGGGTGGCAGGCATAGGGCAATGGGGATTGTCCCAGGTTCACCTTTTGGTTAACCTTTTTTCAAAGTTATATGTTACCTTTATTCTTCAGTGGATTGCTTTCATATTTGGTAGAGATGAAGAGGAGGACCAGTAGTCATGTGGTGTGCAAGAGAGGCAACTCTCACTTTCTTCATTATGTACTTATCTCCCCTGACTTTTGAGGTTTACCTTTTGGTTAACCTTTTTTCAAAGTTATATGTTACCTTTACTCTTCAGTCGATTGCTTTCATATTTGGTAGGGATAAAAAGGAGGACCAGTAGGCATGTTGCGTGTAAGAGAGACAACTCTCACTTTCTCTGTTATGTACTTATCTCCATTGATGTCCGAGGTTTACCTTTTGGTTAATCTGTTTTCAAAGTTATATGTTACCTTTATTCTTCAGTGGATTGCTTTCATATTTGGTAGGGATAAAGAGGAGGACCAGTAGGCGTGTTGCGTGTAAGAGAGACAACTCTCACTTTCTTTGTTTATGTACTTATCTCCCCTGAAGCCGAAATATTGTGCAGGCCCTAACTCCCATACTGTTTGAGATAATTTGATGATATTTGGGAGGGACATATATCTGGTCAAGAAGGAGTGTCACATGCAAGAAGGACAACTCTTGCTTCCTTATTTTTTTCTAGTTCTCTCCCTTATCTCCCCTGAACAAATTTCTAAGCCAAATTCTTTTGCACTCCATAACTTCTTAATGGTTTGAAATATTTTGATAATATTTGGTAGAGACATAGATAAGGACCAGAAGAGGTGTCATGGTAAGAGAGACAATTCTCACTTTCTTCTTTATGTAATTATCTCCCCTGAAAGAGAAATCTTGTGCAGGCCATAACTCCCATACTGTTTGAGATAATTTGATAATATTTGGTAGGGACATATATCAGGTCAAGTAAGAGTGTCACATGCAAGAAGGACAATTGCTTTTTTTTTTTTCTAGTTATCTCCCCTGAATGAATTTCTAAGTCAAATTCTTGTGCACTTCATAACTTCTTAATGGTTTGAAATAATTTGATAATATTTGGTAGAGGCATAGATAAGGACCAGAAGAGGTGTCATGGTAAGAGAGACAATTCTCACTTTCTTCTTTATGTACTCATCTCCCCTGAAGCCAAAAGCTTGTGCAGTCAAAACTGATGTTTTGACTGGTTTTTCAAAAATACGTCCTTTAAAATGGTGATGTCCAAGCAGGTGGAAGTCAGGTATTGACCATCGTCTGAGGTTTACCTTTTGGTTAACCTTTTTGAAAAACCCGTCCATAATGCCGTTAGGCATTTTTCTTGTTCAGTTGTTAAAAAGGTTTATAAAAAAAATGAAAGACTAGGAATATTTCCTAGTGTCTGTTTCATTTCATTTCATCCTGTTTTGTAGCAAGCACTAACCAAGGTTCTTGATCTGTTTCATGCTGTTTTATTCAATATATAGAGGATATTCAAATGTTTGGAGTGAATATGATTTTTATTTCATCGAGTGAAGTGAAAAAATGTATATTTCATGAGTGCCGAAGGCACGAATGAAATACACATTTTTTTCACATCACGAGATGAAATAAAAGTCATATTCACGACAAACATTTGAATTTTCTTTTTATTATATATATCACTTTCGATAGAAGAGATGCAAATCTTGCATTTGCAAGCGGAAGTCTGACATGCAGTTTTGTCCCTTGGACATCCACGCCATGACGTTCATGTTTTGTATGGTGACATTAGATATGATGTCAGAAACGCGCATTGGCCTGTAAACAATAAAATAAAAAGAAAATTTACTCTTTTTCAGTGAATACCATAAAAATTTTCATCTCGTGTAATGAAAACATTCAAATTTTCACGAGTGCGAAGTAGTTCCAGATCTTATATTTTTCACTGCTCAGAGGAGTGAAAATATAAGTTTTATATTTTCACTAGTGAAAATATAACATTTTCAAAATATGCATTTTATTTCATTAATAATTCTCTATATTTCATTACTTTGTATATAATAAAAATAGTTTTCCCTATATATCTCATTACTTCAATTTATTACGGAACAGAAAGAGGTTTATAAAACAAAGTTTGAAGACTGAAGTAAAGTATCTGTTTTATTTCATTTCTCCCTGTTTTGTAACAAGAACTTATATTTGTCTATTTCATTCTGTTTTAGTCCATTTCTGAGTTTTCCTTGTACATGCCATTCATTTCATTTGTTTCTGCTACAAAAGAAACATGCCCCTAAAAAAACACATGGTTTTTGTGCTGCAGTATCTACAATATCAGCCTATGTAAAAGCTGCTACTTTCTTACAAAGTGATGTTATGTACTAGACTAAATAACAAAATAATTACCAGAAAAAAGTTTTATATCTGAAGTACAGAATGATATTCTAGATTTTTATCTAGGCCACTGTTAAATTGGAATTCTGGTGTTCTCAGCAGTGACCTACAACAAAATCATGTTCATTGACCCTAGACTGTACTGATGGATGATCCAACAGTTACACCAATAATGAAGATATATGGGAACTTGAATACAACATCAATTCTTCTCACTGTTCTCATATTACATTCTTTTTCATAGTTTCTTTAGATACTTCCCTCTCAGATATATTCTATTTCGGGTTTCTTTGCATTCAGAGACTGAATTCATTTCAGCTGTATCACAACAATGGGTACTTAAATAACAGTAGAACAGGGAAGTCCCAGGTCAGCATCATGTGCATACCTGCAATCTGAATCTGTACATTCTGCTAGCAAACAGCAATAGGCCTCTTCAGATTGCACAAGCTTATCGCAGCATTCCTTCTTCAAATACAAGTTACACGGGCACCTCATTATAACCCTACTCATTATGACATTTTTAGCTCACCTGAGCTATAGTGTTCACTTTTTGTCCATCATCCATCTGTCTGTTAACACTTCAAATGACAACTCTTCCAAAGCTTCTAATGCGATTTGTCCCTAAATAGGTAGGAATGTTGCTTGGGTAGGGGGATTTTTAGCTCGCGGGACTATGTCCCTGGAGAGCTTATGTTGTCACCCAGGCATTGGCGTCGGCGTCGGAGTCTGCGTCAGTGTCGGCATCCACGTTAGCACAATGTTTAAGTTTTCAAATGTGTGCTTAGTTTTTTAACTGTTTAAGGTACTGCTTTCATATTTGGCCTACACCTTACTTTAGGGTAAGACATTTCAATAGCATACACCCCCATCCCCAAATAGACTCTTTATGTAGGTCAAGGTTATTTCTTACTTTGTCTTTTACACCCATGTTTAAGTTTTGCGTTTAAGTTTTGAAAAGTGTACATAACTGCTGAAGTATTCAAGATAGAGCTCTAATATTTGGCCCGAACCAGCCTTAGGGTTAGACCTTTCAATAACACACACCTCTTCCTCAGTTTGACCTTCTGCCTAGGTCAAGGTCAGGTCATACTTTGTCATTTGAACCCATGTTAGAGTTCTGCATTTAAGTTTTGAAAAGTGTTTGTAACTGCTGGAGTATTCAAGATACCGCTTTAATATTTGGCCCACATCAACAGTAGGGTAAGACCTTTCAATAGCACAGGCCTTTTCCTCAGTTTGACCTTCTGCCAAGGTCAAGGTCAGGTTATACTTTGTCATTTAAACTTATGTTTGAGTTTTGCATTTAAGTTTTGAAAAGTGTTCATGTATTCAAGATGCTGCTTTAATGTTTGGCCCACACCTAAGGGTAAGACCTTTCAATAGTACACACCCCTTCCTCAGTTTGACCTTCTGCCTAGGTCAAGATCAGGTCATGCTTTGTCATTTATACCTGTGTTTAAGTTTTGAAAAGTGTACATAGATGCTGAAGTATGTAAGCTATAGCTTTCATATTTCATCCACACCAGCCTAAGGGAAGATGTTTCAATGGCATATACCCTATCTGTCAGTTTGACATTCTTCCGACATCAAAGTCAGGCCATACTCTGTCATTTACTGCTATGTTTAAGTTCTGCATTTAATCTTTAATATTTAAAGATTGTTTTCTTATCCGATCAGCCCTTTCCGGCGAGCTGCATTGCCTTCTGACAACTCTTGTAAAATAGCTAAAATTATGGTGGTCTGCTTTTTTGTTTGGTTGCTATGACAACTGAAAGGTCCTATGGACTTATAATGGGAAAATGGTGAAATTGCAATTTCTCTATAACATGAAGTGATGTGTACCATATTTGGCAGTTATAATCATTTGATGATCGTCTACCTAGTTTATGTGTTTTTGACCAGTGGCCATTTTGTTTGGTTGCCATGGCAAAATTTTAAAGTAGGAAGTTTGTAAATGACAACTTGCACCAGTAGGGAAAGAAGACCATGTTGCGCACCAGCATTCCCTGTTGAGGTGGTCTCTTGTCTGGCCTTGTACAGAGACAAAGGATATGTAGCATAGGTGGGAGTGGCAACATGCAATTGAAATACCTCTTCTCCCATCATTTCTTTGCTTATTCAATGAAGACAAGAGCTTGGCAAGTTTTTGCGTTCTGGCGAAGATGAATAAATTATAAAAAAGAATGACTTTTGAGAGCAATGAACACACACACAAAGACAAAAATAGCTGAAGTATCTTACAATATATGATTGAAGTAGCAAAAGCTTTAAGTTACAATCAAAATTTTATTCTGCGAGGGTTATCTTCCCCACTTGCTGTATACATGTATAAAATCAATTCTATTAAACAGCTTCTCTTCTGAAATCACTTAGTCAGTTTTCACCAAATTTAATGTTGATTCTAGGGTTGAAACGGGATTAAGAGTTGGTTCAAATGGTCATGCTCCATTGACTGTCATGCCCATATATGGTAAAAAAATAATAAACATTCTTCTTCTTCAGAACCAAGAACTGCTCAAATGAAGATCCTTTCATTAGTTGCAATGACAGGATTGGAAAAACGTTGCATAACATCTGTATCTCTGCAGTGGCTATTTCAATCATCTGAGCAAGGCATGGCTCGTGGGCCTCTTGTTGATATATGATAATACCATCAAGTTGGCCTTTGCCTATTGGGGTCCACAAAATAAATAAGCAGCCTGGTGTCTGCGTCAGCATTGCCAGTAAATTATGGCAAGACCTGTTCTATTATTTGACCAGGTCAGATAAAACCCCACAGATTTGGAGAAAACATCTAGATATTAGTGAAATTCTGTTGGCTTGGACATTAACTATTAAAGAAGGTGTTCAGGAAGTGTCATCTACAAGGGCGAGTCAATAAAAAACCAGCCTAACTTATTTCTGGGTGAGATCGATGTCTTCTTTTTTGATGTAATTGCCCCCTAGAATGATGCACTTGGACCAACGGTGTTCCAGTGCCATCAGCCCAGAACTGAAGAAGCCAGGGTCCTTGTCTCTGACCCACTCCTCAACTGCCGCCATGACTTCTTCGTTGGACTGGAAATGATGTCCACGGATATCCTTTTTCAAGTTTGGGAATAGGAAATAGTCACTAGGAGCTAAGTCCGGAGAATAGGCAGGGTGTGGTATTAGCTTGTACCCATTCCGCTCAACAGCTCCATTGCAATTTTGCAAGTGTGGACTCTCGCATTGTCCTGTTGGAGCAGAATCCCTTTGGAGAGTTTACCTCGGCGTTTTTCACGGATCACAGTTCTCAGTTGGTCGAGCAAATTTGCATAATACGCAACTGTTATTGTACTTTTCTTTGCTAGAAAGTCCAACATAATAATGCCTTGTGCATCCCAAAACACAGTTGCCATCACCTTGCAAGCAGAGGGTTGCTTTTTGAACTTCTTTGACCTCGGAGACCCCGGCCCTACACTCTGGCGACTTTAAGCTTTATTCTCTGGCTCATAATAATGGACCCAGGTCTCATCTACAGTCACCAGATGCGAAAGGAAATCATCTTCCTTTGACCTAAACCGCTTCAACAATGCACTGTATACTGATGCTCTGGTTGCCATTTGCTCGTCACTAAGGGATTTTGGGACCCAACGGGCTGTTAGCTTGTGCATACCCAAGCGATCATGTACAGTTGTTGAAACGCTACCATGTGAAATGTGTAATGCATTCGCTATTTCTTCCATCTTAATTTGCCTATCAGAGTAAACCAGATCCCGTACTTTGTTACACATTTCTTCATTGGTGGCATCTGATGGGCGTGCAGACCTGGTTTCGTCTTCTAAAGACGTTCTACTGCGTTTGAATTCCCCAACCCAGAATTTAACTTTTGCATACGATGGTGCAGAAGACCCATAAACATTGGTCAACTCACAATGTATTTCCTGACCTGTTTTTACTTTCAAATACAAGTACCGAATTACAGCACGGACTCAACTTTTGACGAAAAGCTTACTTTTGCATCGCTAGCCATGTTTGATATTCAATATCTTATGAGTGAATGACACAATAAGGGTGCAATTTTGCCCTCAGGCCTAAAACATGTATTGAAACAAGGCATGAATGAAAATCTTGGGTGTCTCGGTCAACTGGAAATGGAATAGGCTGGTTACTTATTGACTTGCCCTCGTAAACTCAATCAAACACACTATCAAGATGAGATACTGATTTCCTGATGAATTCTATATATTCATAGCTCAAGATAAGGCAATAGTTGTAGTTATAATTTATCTTAGTTTTTTCATCAAAACTTATCTTATGGATTCATTGGAATCACCTCACAGAGTACCACACAATATATTTTGATGCAAATGTGAGAAAATTTATAATCTGAATACTTATCTGTGTATTTTATCTTTGTTATGATAATAATGTTCAGTTTAAAAGCTGTGTAATAGCATGGAGCCCAGTGATTATAAAGGGGCTGTCCTCTCAGGTTATTCATTCAGGATATAGTTATTATTGATATATTGGTGAGTTTGACTGGTCTAAGTGCTACACACATCAAGACTGCTTATTCTAACATCAAATGAGAATACTGCCACTATCCTGCCATTTTCCATTCCCAGTTAAACAATTGACAAAAACAGCACATGCTTCCTATCAGTCAGATTACATTGAAGTGTCACTTGAGTATGTCACCTTCCTTCTGTCTCCTTTTATTCAAGAGCAGAGAAAATTATAAATGTGTATATTTCAGTCTTTAGTGATTCTTTTTATACCCCACCACACAATAGTGGCGGGGTATTATGGTTTCACGTTGGACGTCCGTTGTGTCTGTCCCTCCGTCCATCCATCCGTCCGTCCATCTGTTTTTCGTTTCCGGATGATAACTTGAGTAAACATCAATGGATTTTCACCAAACTTGGTACGTGCATTGATATTGTGGAGATCTGGTTTGAGATTGCTAACGGGCAAATTTCGTCAAATTCTTACGGAGTTATCTGCCCTAGATTCGCCCATATTTTCGTTTCCTGACGATAACTTGAGTAAATAACAAGGGATTTTAACTAAACTTGCTGTATGCATTGACATTAAGGAGATCTGGTTTAGGATTGCTAATGGGCAAATTTTGTCAAATTCTTACGGAGTTATCTGCCCAAGACACGCCCATATTTTCGTTTCCTGACGATAACTTGAGTAAATAACAAGGGATTTTAACCAAACTTGCTATATGCATTGACATTAAGGAGATCTTGTTTGAGATTGCTAATGGGCAAATTTCGTCAAATTTTTACGGAGTTATCTGTCCGAGACACGCCCATATTTTCGTTTCCAGACGATAACTTGAGTAAATAACAAGAGATTTTAACCAAACTTGCTATATGTATTGACATTAAGAAGGTCTGTTTTGGAATTGCTAATGGGCAAATTTCGTCACATTTTTTACGAAGTTAACTGCCGGAGACATGCCCATATTTTCGTTTCCGGATGATAACTTGAGTAAATAACAAGGCATTTTAACCAAACTTGCTATATGCATTGGTATTATCAAGATCTGGTTTAGGATTGTTATCTGTCCCTCCGTCATTTTCTTTCCAGACATTTTCGCAACAATAACTTTAATACATAGACAAATAATTGCTATGGCGGGGTATTATGCTTGCGGTGCTTTTATTTATGAATATAATGGATGGTTTGGGAATATTCTACAAATTATTTAAATAACAGAAAAAGGTAAAAAAAAAAAAAAGATAACTGATGCATGTATAAATTTGTACTTTCTTGTGTGCCATTGTAAAAGGGGTATAGTTTTTTTGTAAATGCCTTTTACATGTATCCGTGTCCTTCAATATGATTCATTTTAGTAGTATAGGGATCTGAATATTTTAAAACAGTAGCAGTTGCAAATATTACAAAATAATTTTAAATAATCACAAAGTTAAAATGTGATTTAAATTAAAATGAATAAATTTCATGTACGGGGGCTGATTGAAAAATTATGAGCCTCACATATAAAGATTTGACTTTTGGGAGACATATTGTATTATTTTTTCAACATAATCCCTCTCAATGTCTATACACTTTTGCCAGTGTTGTTGAAGGGCCACAATGCCACTTTTAAAGACCTCCTTTTCTTGACTGTCCAGAATGTCCTCCACTGCATGTATGACATCATCATCTGACTGAAAATGGGTACCAGAAATGGTCTTTTTCAACTTTGGGAATAAATGGAAGTCTGATGGGGAGAGATCAGGTGACTAAGGGGGATGTTGAATCAATTCAAAGCCATTATCATTGATGGCAGCCGTAGCAATGACAGATGTGTGAGCTGCAGCATTGTCCAGGTGAAACAACAGACCTTTACTGAGTTTCCCACGGCGCTTGACCTTAATATTTTTCTCTTAACTGCCTAAGAAGTGAAACATAATATGTTCCATTGATTGTCTGCCCTTTTGGAACTCTACCATAAGAATCTACCATCAGCATCCCAAAAAAACTGAGGCCATACCCTTCCCAGTTGATGGAATAGTCTTTGCCTTCTTTGGCGTGGGTGAGCTAGGGTGCTTCCATTGTTTAGACTGTTGTTTGGATTCTTGGGTGAAATGATGGACCGATGTTTCATCCATAGTCACAAAACTCAGCAGAAACTTATCAGGATCTGCCTAAAAAAGGTTCAGATTAGCGTGTGACATATTCTATCATGTGCTTCTGATCAGCTGTCTTTGTACCCAATGGGCTGAGAGTTTTCTCATATCCGGATCTTCCGTAATATTGGAATGAACTCTTCCCTGAGAAATCCCAACAGCACTAGCTATGTATCTCTCTGTAACTCATCTGTCACCCATAACCATATCATGGACTTTAGTGACTATGTCAGGAGTTGCCACAGTGACAGGCCTTCTAAATTTGGAGTCATCCTCAAGGCTCTCCCTGCTACTCTTAAATTCTGCCACCCACCTTTTTGCAGTAGCATATGAAGGGGCATCCTTCCCCAGTGCTGCTACCACAACAGCATGAATAGCCTTAGGTGCTAGACTCTTTTTATGCATATATTGAATCATGGCTCTTTCAGCAATTGTGTCCATTTTGCAAAAGTCATCTACCCTGATTACTTTGTGTTACCACTTCAACATAATGACATAACCATAAATAGTCAAGGAATAATAGGGCTTAAACTAGGCAGCCCCGCTTAAATCCTTCAATACAAGGCTCAAAATTTATTAATTATTCCTCTGTACATACTTCAGTGAGCTGAAAAAAAAAAATGCATGGCATAAGTCCATTTACTATGTGAAGTGAAAAAAATGCTAAAGCAAAAAAAAAAATAAATAAATAAAAACTGCATTATCCTGAATCACATGCCATGTATATCTAATGAAAGAGAAGTACAGAGCAGACTGTGCCACTGCATGCTTAATAAAAGTATTTATATATCAGAAACAAACATGGTAGGCAATATCATGCTTTTAGCGTCCACATTTTTTTTTTCAAGTATTTGTAATCAGTCATCAGATTTTCTTAGACCAAAACCAGAATACTTTCTGATGTCATTGTCATTTCATTTCTAACAACTTCTTAATTCAACATGGACATTTGCATTATGCTTATGTCAGTTTGGCTTTTGATGTGAACCCTAACATTACAAAGCCCATGATACTTTTACTGTAGCTCATCAGTTCTTTCTGATAGACCAGTTTGAAATATCAATTTGATGATAGGTTGCTGACCATGTTTGCAAATACTTGGGACTGTTTGTTTCATGGGTGGTGATCATACTATTACTGTTAAAATCAGTTATCTGGTCAGAGTTTAGTCACTAGAGTAAAGATAAAATGTTTATTTGCAAACAATTTTGTTCACTAAGTATTCTGTTTGCTCAGAAGCTTTACTTTTGCACAGACCAGCAAACAATTCAAAAACTGTTACTGACTGGGTGGCTAACTCTTGCTTTGCCTATTCCATTTAGATTCCAAAGTAGAAATGAGAGCTACAGATCCTTAGAAGATTACCTATGTAATAACTAGGTGTAAAGATAATAATGACCTGTGTTAATTCATCAAGCACTCCTTTCATGGCTGCAGTTATAAATTATGGAATAATTTTGCATTACAGAGCACCAACGGAGTTCAATGCAAAGAAAACCTGAAACTTATTATAAAATTTATACACAACCAAAACGAAAAGATGGAATTATTCACTTCATTTATTAAATACATAACAAACATAAACACAATATATATTTGGCTCTTTCTTTGGGGGCTACTCACTCGATGATCGTAAACACTGAATGTTTAAGTGTTTACCTGATTTATCTTCTTACTTCCCCCGAAAACAAAACATACAGACCTTTGAAAGTCTTACAGTCTAGGGTGTCTGACTCCACCCTTGCATTTCAGAAATGAAGACTGAGCCTGAAGAGCTCAGCTTGGAATTGGAGGAAGTAGAGGAGTTGATAAGCCAGAAGTGGATTGTTACTTCCTCTGTTTGCAGCAATAGAATAGATCAATTGACCCTCAGTAAGGCAAATGAATTAGGTTGATTAACAACCAAGCAGACTGGAGATTCTCATAATAACAGACGTAAGCCTGGTAAACAATGCATAGCAAGTGAATACAGTTTTTGGGGTTTTTTGGGGGATTTAAGAAGGCCTTGGGGGGATTTAAGAAGGCCCATGACAGCAGATCAAGTGATTAGCCCCTTGAGTGTATACATGTATAACTGTAGAAGACAATTCTTAAATAATGTCAAAAGGACATAATTCCACCTGTAGCACAATAAAAAAAAACAGGTTGCTGAACATTAATATTTGCAGTAATTCTGATTAAGTTGTGATTGTGGCTTTAAATAATGCCCATTTGAAACATATAGGTATAATTTAAGATGGTGGTGATGGGGATGGCTGGTGGGTTAGGCTCCTGATTATTGACCAAGCACTTCCTTCTACAACAACAAAAACTGAACTGACCCACATGAGGCAGCTGTATATTACTCACCAGTTGTGTTATCTAATTGTCCAGTATCTGACCTTTCTTTAAGACAAATATCAAGCAGTGGAGCTTATGTAATGAATAGTAATAGTTGTGCCAGAGAAAACAACCTGGAATGCTCCCGAGGTCAGGGTAGGAACTCTCAGACGGATCTTACCATATTTAACTATGATGAATTGCTGTTCTTACCATATTTACCTGTATGTTGATTACTGTTCTTACCATTTTATACTAGTATAGTGAATGATTTCTTACCATATTTACAAGTATGGTGAATTGTTGTTCTTACAATATTTACCCATATGGCAAATTTCTGTTCTTACCATATTTACCTGTATGGTTAATTGCTGTTCTTTCATTATTTACCAGTATGGTCAATTGCTGTTCTTAACATTTACCTATATAGTGAATTGCTATTCTTACCATATTTACCCATATGGTGAATTGCTGTTCTACCATATTTACCAGTATGGTAAATTGCGGCTCTTACCATATTTTCGAAAATAATGTATTGCTGTTTACCGTAGTTACTAGTTGGGTGAATAGCGGTTCTTACCATATTTACAAGTACCTGTATGGTGATGTGCTGTTCTTACCATATTAACCAGTAAGGTGAATTGCTGTTCTTGCCATATTTACCAGAATAGTGACTCGCTGTTCTTACCATATTTACTAAATAATGACGTGCTGTTATTACTGTGTTTCACCCTAAGGTCTACTGCTGTTCTACCATATAACCAGTATGGTGAACTGCTGTCTATCAGATAGATTAGGAATGACTCCCTTAATGCTACCCCTAGTTTCATGATGACTGGCTGATAATTGTGCCAAAGAAATGGACCTGGGCTGCTCCTGAGGTCAGGATAGGATCTATCCTCAGATGATCAGTGAATAACAGATAGAATGGGCTGACTCCCATGATGCCGCCTGTAGATTCTAATGTCTGGCTGATAATAGTACCTGAAAATGGACCTGTGCTGCTCCCGAGGTCAGAGTAGGATATACTCTCAGTCAATGAATAACAGATGGACCTGGGTTCTCCCCTGGTACCATCCATTGATTCTGATGAAGCTTGCTGTGACCCGAGCTGGACCGGAGGTCAGCAAAGGTGTCCTGATCGTCCTAATCAACAGTAGTTCACAGATATAATCTAATAGATAATGCTAATCAAATGATATATTCCTCTCCTGTGTACAGTCACATGGCATGTGAACTAAGCACAAACAAGGAGTATCATACAGCACAGACCCAGAAGAATGCCGTGTTCAGACAGGGTCTGTTCTGCCTGCCACTCCTCCATATAATCTATCCCAGAACTGGCACAGTTTAGAGCATTAGCTCAGACCACACTTAAACAACAACATAATACACTAAACCCATTAGTGCCTTAATAACCACAATGAATATTCTTTCATGAATGTTGGAAAGAGCTGTTAATGCAGGGGTGAAATGCCAGAATTGCCATTACTGCCTTAATTAATGAAGCATCCAGTGTGCGCATGCAGTGTAGACCCCAATTTGTAGCCATGTTTGCTGCATCCAGTCAGGGTTCACACCAACTGTTGCTTATGTGTTTGTGGAAATGCTAAGCATTAATAGGCAAAAAAAAAAAAAAAAAGAAATACTATTGTATATATGCACATACATGTAATTATTATAAGTGTCACAAATTTCAAACCATCTGGGCCTTTCATGTCAGTTTATAGCACTGAAAATCTCCTGTTATCACTGATAAATTTCCAGTAGTTTGTATCACAACTTCTGTGTTAGATCCTATTTGAAGGTTCGTAAATAGTCCTGTGGTGAATTTCCAACTGTTATTACTCATCAAATTCCCTTCCTTGTCTTTGATACTGACACTGTTGATATATAGGCAGAAAATTATTAATGTCCCCTGATATTTTTGCAAAAATTTCTGTTTGTATGTGTCTGCCTTATTAGCTCACCTGAGCTGAAGGCTCAAGGTGAGCTTTTGTGATCACTCACCGTCCGTCGTCGTCGTCGTCCGTATGTCCATCTGTCCGTCCACAATCTTTAAACAACATCTCCTCCTAAACCACTGATTGGATTTTGACCAAACCACAGGAATGATCCTTGGTTGGTCCTCTTTCAAAGTTGTTCAAATGGTTCCGGTCCGTTGCATATCTAGGTCATAGGAGCTAAAAATAGATTTTTTAACTAAAAACTTAAAAAATCTTCTTGTCAGAAACCACTGGACCGATTTCAATATAATTTTGCAGAAATGTTCCTTTGGTGATCCTCTACCAAGATTGTTCAAGTCATTCGGATTAGTCAAAAAACATGGCTGCTAGGGAGCGGGGCTTATTTCCCCTATATATCTATATAGAAAACTTTAAAAATCTTCTTGTCAGAAACCACTGGACCGATTTCAATATAATTTTGCAGAAATGTTCCTTCGGTGATCCTCTACCAAGATTGTTCAAGCCTTTGGATTCGTCAAAAAATATGGCCGCCAGGGGGCGGGGCTTATTTTCCCCATATATCTATATATAAAACTTTAAAAATCTTCTTGTCAGAAACCACTGGACCAATTTCAATATAATTTTGCAGAAATGTTCCTTTAGTGATCCTCTACCAAGATTGTTCAAGCCATTTGGATTCATCAAAAAACATGGCTGCTAGGGGGCGGGGCTTATTTTCCCTATATATCTATATAGAAAACTTTAAAAATCTTCTTGTCAGAAATCACTGGACCGATTTCAATATAATTTTTTCAGAAATGTTCCTTTGGTGATCCTCTACTAAGATTGTTCAAGCCATTTGAATTCGTCAAAAAACATGGCCGCCAGGGGGCGGGGCTTATTTTCCCTATGTATCTATATAGAAAACTTTAAAAATCTTCTTGTCAGAAACCACTGGATCGATTTCAATATAATTTTGCAGAAATGTTCCTTCGGTGATCCTCTACCAAGATTGTTCAAGCCATTTGGATTCGTCAAAAAACATGGCCGCCAGGGGGCGGGGCTTATTTTCCTTATATATCTATATAGAAAACTTTAAAAATCTTCTTGTCAGAAACCACTGGACCGATTTCAATATAATTTTTCCAGAAATGTTTCTTCGGTGATCCTCTACCAAGATTGTTCAAGCCCCCATGATTTGTCAAAAAACATTGCCGCTAGGGGGCGGGGTTTATTTTCCCTATATATCTATATAGAAAACTTTAAAAATCTTCTTGTCATAAACGACTGGACCGATTTCAATATAACTTGGCAGAAATGTTTCCTTAGTGACCCTCTATCAAGATTGTTCAAGCCGTCATGATTTGTCAAAAAACATGGCCGCTAGAGGGGGTGGGGGTGGGGGGGGGGTGGGGGCCAGGCTTATTTTCCCTATGTATCTATATAGAAAACTTGAAAAAATCTTCTTGTCAGAAACCACAGGACTGATTTCAATATAACTTCGCAGAAATGTTTCCTTGGTGACCCTTTACCAAGATTGTTCAAGCCGTTATGATTTGTCAAAAAACATGGCCGCTAGGGGGCGGGGCTTATTTTCCCTATATATCTATACAGAAAATTTTAATGATCTTCTTTTCAGAAACCACTGGACCGATTTCAATATAACATTGCAGGAATGTTTCTTATGTAACCCTCTATCAAGATTGTTCAAGCCGTCATGATTCATCAAAAAACATGGCCGCCAGGGGGCGGGGCTTATTTTCCTTATAGATCTATATAGAAAACTTTAAAACTCTTCTTGTCAGAAACCACTGTACCGATTTCATTATAACTTTGCAGAAATGTTTCCTTGGTGACCATCTACTAAGATTGTTCAAGTAATCATGATTCATCAAAAAACATGGCTGCCGGGGGCGGTGCTTATTTTCCCTATATATCTGTATATAAAACTTTAAAAATCTTCTCTTCAGAAACCAATGGACTGATTTCAATATAACTTGGCAGGAATGTTTCTTTGGTGACCCTCTACAAAGATTGTTCAAGCCGTCATGATTCGTCAAAAAACATGGCGGCTAGGGGGCGGGGCTTATTTTCCCTATATATCTATATAGAAAACTTTAAAAATCTTCTCGTAAGAAACAGTTGGACTGAGTTCAGTGTAACTTGGCAGGAATGTTGCTTTGGTGACCTTCTACCAAGATTGCTCAAGCCTTCATGATAGGTCAAAAACCATGGCCCCCAGGGGGGGCGGGGCTTATTTTTCGTATATATCTGCATAGAAAACTTTAAAATTCTTCTTGTCACATACCCCATGACCAATTTCAATATTACTTGGCTGGAATGTTGCTTTGGTGACCCTCTACCAAGATTGTACAAGCAATCATGATTCGTCAAAAAACATGGCTGCCATGGGGTGGGGCTTATTTTCCCTATATATCTAAATAGAAAACTTTAAAAATCTTCTTGTCAGAAACCACTGAACAGATTTCAATATAACTTGGCAGGAATGTTCCTTTGGTAACCCTCTACCAAGTTTGTTCAAGCTGTCATGATTCGTCAAAAAACATGGCCGTTAGGGGTAGGGCTTTATAGCTATATAAAACACTTTAAACCACTGGACCAATTTCAGTATAACTTGGCAGAAATGTTCCTTTAAAAAAACATGGACAGGGGTGTGGTGGTGGGGGGGGGGGGGGAAGAGGTGTGGGGGGGGGGGGGTGGGTTGGTGCTATAAAATTTATACAAAAATCCTGGAGCAGTGAACTTGGCTGAAACTTCAACAGTAAATATGCAAATCTGTTTGCTCAGGTGAGCGATATAGGACCATCATGGTCCTCTTGTTCCTTGTATTATTCTGATCTATTTCCCTGTCCATCATTATAAAGAAGCTTCTCGAAGTGATCTCCTGGCAAAGTTATCCCGGCTTCAGTTGTTTGAGGTGTACAGTCCAATTAACCCATTAAGATTAAGTAGAGAACACAGTCAATGCAGCTTGAATTTGAGAAACTGTAAATCCAGGTAGGAAAGCAGACCCCTGCATCCTCTTTAGGAGCCTGGCATTTACACTGAAGTATATCCTGTCACAACCACGAAACTCCACTTATGGTATTTGTTTAAGAGAGGAAGAATGGTCAGCATACATGTCACTGTGCATGTCTCTGTAACCACCACAACCAATATTTATGATTTGTTGTGAAATCTGTCTAGTTAAATAAATTTCATGACTTAAGTGCAGTGGTGCAAGTATAATATCCCAGTCAAGTCTTACTTTATATGTATCCAGTGGTGAAAAAACATCCAGGCAGCTTTCATTACAAGTATCCTGAGGTGAATGGAAAGTATCTCCTTCAACTTTGTATTATGTGTATCCAAAGGTGGAAATAATGTACAGTATACATATACACAGCTTAATTATGAGAGTCCAGTGGTGAATGGGTTTCAAAAAATATAAATAAATTATCCACTCAGTTGTCATATAGAGAAGTTATATAATTATCCCCTCTAACAATTATTTGTGTTTTAGATATTCCTAAAAAAGAAAAGAACCAGGCAGAAGACAAGTGCTCAGGATAATCGATAACCAGGAGCCCCAGAAGGTTATAAAATATAAATATGGAAACCCATTGTCAAAATAATTGTATTGCATACAATAATGAATAATAATAATAAAAAAAAATATATATATATATAATATATAATAAGTATTAGGCTCCTGATTATTGACCAAGCACTTCCTTCTACAACAACAAAAACTGAACTGACCCACTTGAGGCAGCTGTATATTACTCATCAATTGTGTTATCTAATTGTCCAGTATTTGACCTTTCTTCAAGACAAACATCAAGCAGTAGAGCTTATGTAATGAATAGTAATAAATGATAGCCATACAGTTCTACTACAGAAATAAAAATGATAACTGCAAAAAGGCAGGTAAAGGTCTAAAGTCATAGATATTTAAACATATATTGTGTATAAACTACAATTATATAAATTGAAATTCAATGAATAAATTCCAGTCAAAACATCCAGAATAAATCATTCTGCTGTGTATAGCTTTTGTAGTTCAGCTGATCAGCCATTGTTATTATTTCTCCAGTATCCCCTCTTCATGCTCTGAGCAAGTGTTTTCCATCTGATTTCTTGACCAGTCTCGAAACTCTATCAGGAAAAAATGCCTGCTCACAGTCTCATCCTGTAATGTTCATACATGACTCGATTAGTCTGTGAATACACAGATTCCTCTAGACTCTTACTCTTTGTAGAGTATTTAAAATACCTTTAACTCATCATTGCCAAGTGAGGAAGGCCCCAGACTGCACAGACTTTCTTTCCTTATCACCCATCTACTATCTGGTTATAACTGAAAGAGATCTTACTGTATTTATGCTAACTACGTGGACACCATAACTCCTTACTATACTGGTCCTAAAATTTGAATAAATCAATTTTACTGATGTGTTTAAAAACTGCTGGATGAATAGCAGACAATGTAGACCCTGATTGAACACAGTATTCTGCAGTGTTTGATCTGAATCTACACTGTTTGCTAAGGTCTATCTGTCCAAAGATTTAGTATAAATATAATAAACAACAAATTCTTCCAGCCATCCAAATGGCTCACAAATGAAGTCATTACAGTTTCTTGTATTTCTTAACACTATTCCTGAGTAGTTATTTAGGAGACAAAATGCTGCCTGATACTTGTGGCTGTTTTTGTTGGAAAATGTGTACTGGCCTCTCATTAGAATCACCTCACTGAGGGTTTGTTGGTACAGAACATACATTAGGCTTTTCTGGAGAAATAATAAAAAAAGTATTAGTCTGACTGGAACTCTGCTTACAAAATTGACAAGTAAATTAGTTCTTCAATTTCTTTTGCAAGATAATTTATTGACACAAATGACAAACTCCCTTGAGAGCCAAATTGAATTTGTTGAATGAAATCTTGTTACTGTGTTCTTCTCCCATTCCATATTTTTATTTTTATATAAGATGTAGTTGATCATTGGTACATTTTGTGCAGTATTTACTGGGAAAAAAACTATTCAGTAGGTATTTTTTTTTAAATCTATGTCAGCCCTTACCATGCTTAATCCTTCAAAATGACAGTTTAATTTTCAGCCTTGTAGGTTTTCACAGAGCATTTACTGATGTTTCTTACTTATGCCTTCTGAGAATTCTGTTTCTAATAATTTAGGCTGAAACCAGCCAGACCATGGTAATTCAAATGTCTGTCTTAAACACTATAGATATGCCTCTGTTATCCTAAATCCAAACCTCTTGATTCCTTAACGTGTCTGCTGATGGTATTTAAATCACTTTAAGAATCAAGTCATACTTAGGACCATAGAGAATAATAGAATTGATGGGGAATTTTATTCTTATGAAAAGTAACTTATTTTTGTCTCATAATTGAGACATGGACAAGTAAGACCAGGTTATAGGTAAAAAAGCAGGCAGTGGTAATGAGCTAAAAGTTTCTTGAAAACGTGAAACTTGAGGGTTCATGGCATGCATATCCTTGTCAAAGGGGGTCCGGGGGTCCTGTACACTCCTACAGATATGCACTCGTACACTCTTTAGAACATTTTCCTGAAACTTCAAATGTACATTCTTAAACACTTTGGAATACACTAGTTTCTTGAAACTTCATATTAGCACCCCTAAACTCTTTAGAATATTTCCATGAACTACATATGTGCACTCCTAAACTCTTTTGAATATTTTCACTTCATATGTACATTCTGAAACCCTTTGGAATAGTTTAATGAAATGTGCTGTCCTAATCACTTTTGAATAGTTTCATGAAACTTCATTTGTACACTTTTAAAGGCTTTGGACTAATTTCGAAACTTCAATGTACATTCCTAAACCATTTAAAATAGTTTCATGCACTGAAGGCTTTGGACTAATTTCGAAACTTCAATGTACATTCCTAAACCATTTAAAATAGTTTCATGCACTGAAGGCTTTTGACTAATTTCATGAAACTCCATATGTACATTCCTAAACCCTTTGGAATAGTTTCATATAAACTTCATATGTACATTCCTAAACCCTTTGGCATAGTTTCATGAAACTTTATATATGCATTCTTAAAGGCTTTGGACTATTTTCATGAAACTCCATATGTACATTCCTAAACCCTTTGGAATAGTTTCATGAAACTTCATTTGTACATTCTAAACCCTTTGGAATAGTTTCATCAAACTTTATATGTACATTCTAAACCCTTTAGAATAGTTTCATCAGACTTCATATGTGCACTCTAAACCCTTTGGAATAGTTTCATCAAACTTTATATGTGCACTCTTAAAGGCTTTGGACTATTTTCATGATAGAGGGCTATGAAGGGAAATGAAACTGCAAGAACCATAACCCTGTCACAGTATTTAAGGAGTTACTTCCCTTCTTAATTTTTGCAATAAAAAGCTTGTCCGGAGCATATCTCTGAAAGTATAGAAGGGAATTAAATGAAACTTGATACATTGATAGATGGCCATCAGAGGAAGTGCAGAGTGCAGGCAAAGGTGTCTGAGCATCCCTCTGGCTGCCTGGAGTTATCTTCCTTACTTATACTCTGGATGCACACGCTATTTTTTTTTCATGAGTTTTTACATTCTTTGTTGAAAATCACTTACTAGGGAACACAAAACTGAGTTTCTTAGTCTTATGGTTTAAGAGTTACAGACCTTGCAGGCAAAGGGCCTTATATTTCTCATTATTTTTGGATTCTTTGTTGAAAATCACTTACTAGAGAACACAAAATTGAGTTTCTTGGTCTCATGGTTTAAGAGTTACTTACCTTGCAGGCAAATATTATATTTCTCATTATTTTTGGATTCTTTGTTAATTAGAAATGTATCCAAAGTACACAGATGCCCCCGCATTGATGTAGGCTAATTTGGCAAGGTTGCACAGTTTTATAGAGAAACCAAAAGCAGGGGCATCCATGTACTGTGGACACATTTCTAGTTTGTTTGTTTTTTTTGTTTTGTTTTTTTTGTACATTTTATAGGCTTTCAAAAGGATCTCTAGTCATTTGTCATTGGGCCTTCATATGCCCAGGTCACCAGCGCCTACAGTGCTATGATTGCAATAATAAGCTTGTCCTTAGCATATCTCTTAAAGTACTTTAGTCTTTCACTAACATAACCCTCCCACTACTGCGCATCTTCGAGGAGCATTCTTTGGTTTCACTGATTCTCTTGTTCCAGAGAGCAAGCACATGTGAAGATATGAAACAGATATTTACCTTAAGCCTTAGATTAGTGTATGCAATACAAATCAAAAGCTTTGTCATAAAAGTGACAAGGGACAAATAATAAAAGTGAAAAGTGCTTACCTCTGAATAGTACTGGGCATTTTCTGTCTTTCCATTGGGCACCTGGTGTTGGAGGATCATTCCTTGTTGGTCCATGAAAAACACAACTGTGTTTTCCAACAGTAGTATTTATTCTGTTGAGAAAATCCTCACCTTCTGTTTCATAACAGTTGATAAACTTCCTTGATGTGGCCACTCATTTCTGCTTTTCTTCATAAACACTTTCTCTCACATCCTTAAAACATTTATGCCACGTAAACACCAACACGTAGCTGCATTTCCACATAGATTTTGATTATTCCATCAATTAAAGCGTCTGTGTTTTACCTAGCTCCACGCAGAATTTGAGAATTTGATATTCAATGTTTCCATTGACATCATGTTACAGAGCTGTGGATGCTGTGGTTCTCCATGTAACTTTCCTGCTGATAAACAAATCATGTTCAACTTTGGCAGAAATGACAAAGGAATGTTCCGCTGATGCCATGTAACATTTCCTGCATTTATATGAAGTATAAACATTTCAAACTGTCCTTAAAGTTAGAGACAAACATATCTACTTATGAAAGAAAGTATCCTCCCCCGCATAGCAATAACCTTGTTGCCATGGAATCTGCCTGGCACAATTGGAAAAATTCAATTTAATCAAGCTTGGTTTCTCTGACTTTCGCATGTTTACACCATTATTATGCAGAATTTTTATTAAAATATAATAAATTGTTACATAAATATGTAAAAAGTCTACCAACGGCGAATAACTTGCGTACATTCCTAAACCCTTTGGAATTGGTCATGAAACTTCAATGTGCACTCCTAAACTCTTTGGAATATTTTCATGAAACTTCCCACTCCTAAATCCTTTGGAGTATTTTTATGAACTTTCACATATGCACTCCTAAGTTCTTTGAAATTTTCTAATGAAACTTAATATATGCACTCATCTCACTGAAGCATTGTGTCATGAATCTACTTCAATTCTTACTCATTTGTCTTAAAGGCTCCATATTCCTCAAAAATAGACATTTTATTATCTGAGAATGTTAAATAAATTGATATACGATATTAATACAATTATAAAATGTGGCACCTGACAGCCTATAAAATTTCAGTTAGTCTCTCGTTCTTGAAATGAAATGATTTTTTATCATATCTCTGAATTAATGTTGGCAACATTAATTCAGAGATATGATAAAAAAAAATCATTTCATCTTTGATCCAGTTCAAAAATGGGAGACTAACTGAAATTTTACAGGCTGTCAGATGTTACATTTTATGATCATATCAATACTATATATCAATTCATTAAACCTTTCTTGGATAAAAAATGTCTATTTTTGAGAAATATGGAGCCTTTAAGAGTTACCTGGCATTTGCTAAGTTTTTGGGGAATGTTTTCATAAAACTTCACATTTGTACTCAAAAATAATTCTTTAGCATTTATCTTAGAGTTTTCTCCACTGGCAAAGTTTTGTGTATAGGCTACAGTCTGAACCCTTGGGATTATTTTTGAGAAACTTCTCATGCATTTATCATACTGGAACAACTTGTTAAAAATATGTGAAGATACCCAGGAAACAAATCATGATGCACAGCCCTCCTGAGGCACAGGAAACAAATCACGATGCACAGCCCTCCTGAGGCACAGGAAACAAATCACAATGCACAGCCCTCCTGAGGCACAGGAAACAAATCACAATGCACAGCCCTCCTGAGGCACAGGAAACAAATCACGATGCACAGCCCTCCTGAGGCACAGGAAACAAATCACAATGCACAGCCCTCCTGAGGCACAGGAAACAAATCACGATGCACAGCCCTCCTGAGGCACAGGAAACAAATCACAATGCACAGCCCTCCTGAGGCACAGGAAACAAATCACGATGCACAGCCCTCCTGAGGCACCAAAAGAAGGAGAAATGATGTGCCAGAAACTGCTGGATGAGTGGCAAACAGTGTAGACCCTGATCAGATGCCCCATTATGTGGTGTCTGATCTGTATCCTGCTGTGTACAGTCTTTTAAGGCCTTGCTGACATTCATTTTCATATGCACTAATGAAAGAAGTGGGTGAGAAGAGCGAGAGTTATGTTCAAAATTTTGGTGATTGTTTTTTGTATTGTCCAAGGAACGGTACCGACATACTTGAGATCTATCTTCAAACGTGTTCAGGGACATTACAGCTTGAGATCATCCAATGAAATATGATTTATTGTATCTAGGACCAGACTAGGATTGCTGACCAATCAATTACTGTGGTGGGGCCCAAATGGTGGAATGCCTTGCCAAATGACATTAAGACTTGTACAAATGACACTACTTTCAGAAAAAAACTGAAAACACATTTGTTTGCAAAGTTTTTTTCATTGACAATGTAATGGATTCAGTGAACTGTGTGAAGTGCAACAGATTATTTCATTATAGATTTTTGCACTATACAAATGTATTTGTATTTGTATTTGGGTGGGGTTGGCAATGTTAGAAAGGCATGTTTAAGGAAAAATTATACACTAATTCTGTTTCAGACACACTACAGTGTAACTATATATAATGTTTATTGATAAGAAAAAAAAGAAAAATGCTTTACATGCAAGATAATGCATGTTTTCTAATGTAAAAAAGTACTACAAATGGTGTACCATTATTCACCTTATAAGGCTGTTTTTATGAATAAATTAAATCTGGGACAACTTTGTCTAATGTATGTAGTTTGTAAGCTGAGAAGCCATTGTTTACAAAATATCTTCTTGAATGCAATATTTGCAAAAAAAGTAACACACCCAAGTCCAGAAACTTTGATACTGATATTATGAATAATACACAGACAATTGGTAAAGTAGTACTAGTGTAACAGTTCATCTTGCCCTGATGGGCAGCTTGTCCCCAAGGGGGCAAGATATCCTGGGGTATCTTGCCCCTAGCCCTGGGCAGCTTGCCACCCACCCAAGAAAACCTGGAGTACTCAGTTCAAAATGATATTTATTATTTTTTTTATGACTCATTTATATTGCACAGTCATTAGAACAGTAGTAATATATGCTTTTCATTATTTTTCTTTTTATGGGAGGAGATTGGGGCAAAGATACTGTGGCCCGAGACGTTTGCTCCCAACCTCAGAAATTCTTGTAATCAGAGTTCAGAAAATTATTTTTATCTTTTTTAAAACAATTTCCCATTTAACAGGTCATTTGAATATTTCTATTATTTACTTTAATCTATCTTTGTTCACACAGGAAGGGGTGGGGGTAAGATGCCCTGGCGATATTATGAATATTTAAATAAATGTTCAACAGAAAAGTCTATTAAATGATAAACTATCTTTTGGAATGGAGTCTACCAGGTTTTCTGGCATAGGTGCAAGCTTCTAAGACCACTATATGTGGCTCTCAGTTTCCTCCTAACCAGTAAAAGATGTATATGTACATAAAAACTCAGTTTTGCTATGTTTCTGTTATAAGGATTTTATTTAAAAGAAAAACAAATCTTACTGAATTAAGTTGTGTCAGATTTTCTGGAGCCAGGGGGCAAGCTGCCCAGGCCAGGGTATCTTATCCGCCACCCCTTCTCATTTAGAGAAAAACAGGTATTTGTTGATATTATGATTATTTAAATGAATATTCAATAGGAAAGTCTATTAAATGATAAACTATCTTTTGGAATGGAATTTGCCAGGTTTTCTGACATAGGTGCAAGCTTCTAAGACCACTATATTCTGACCCTCAATTTCCTCCTATCAGGTAAAAGATGCATATGCACATAAAATATCAGTTTTCCCATGTTTCTATTATAAGGATTTTTATTCAAAAAGAATAAAATCTTTCTGAATTAAGTTCTGTCAGGTTTACTGTGGGTGAGGGGGCAAGCTGCCCAGGACATGGTATCTTCACCCCTGGGGGGCAAGCTGCCCAGAAGTGGCTTCATCCCCAGGGGGAGGGGGGGCAAGCTGCCCAAGGTTTGGGCAAGATACCCCGGGGTATCTTCACCCCCAGGGGGCAAGCTACCCAGGGTGTAAGATAAACCCAGAACACCAGATTTACACAGTTATTTCAGTATGGTTGCTAAATATTGTCATCACACACAAAATGCATAGCTGTTGATAAGACTCTTTTTTCCAACCAAAAAGTATCTGTGTTTTAACTGCATAACACATTAACCTATAAATAATGCGCTATTCTCTTCTGTATTTAAACCTTCCACAGAAAATGGCAAGTCTTATTCCAGAAGGTCCCTTTGGAATTTACCTGTGTGACGTCACTCTTCCTGCTGTTTTGATCATATGTTCAGTTTCTTTTCTGTGGAACAAAGAAAATAAACAGGACTTTTTATGGCGTGAAAAAAAAATCTAATTTATTTTTCTTTTCTCTGGAATATTTCTTATTTCCTGGTATTCTTATGGTCTTTTAGTATTCTTTTCACAGATGATTCTATCTCTTTTCAAAAATTGCTTTTTGATTTCTTGTTATTATTGATCATCAATCTATGTCATACTTTTTCGCGACTTTTGATGACGGCTGTTTGAGGCGTTTGTGGTCATATCAAAGCGTCATGGGATAATCTAACTGTTTGTCTTGTTCTTGTTCCAGGTTATCAACCTGTTTGGTCTGTAAGACCTGGACACCTAACATATGGGATCTTGCAGACAAGCGCAGATTATATAGTTCAAGAAGATCTACCATGACCAGGAAAAGACTGTCCAAAAAGAAAGTTGTTCGGTCGGACTTGTCCGATGACAGCTCTGCATGAGATGGGATCATCCCCCTGCATGGCAGTACTGCGTGGGGTAGGCCCCGTATTGGTAGCATCATCACAGATGGGCATAGCATCTATAGTCTAAGTCCACCAGTCACCGGGCACCAGGCACCAGTCATCCTCACCATGCACTGGTCAACCAGTCACTGGGCACCAGTCACCGATCAATGGTCATCCAGGCACCGGTCATTAAGTGGTGAATACCAGGCACCAGTCAATGAGTGTTGATTACCAGGCACCAGTCAACCAGTCACCGGTCACCAGTCACCAGGCACTGGTCATCAGGCAGCAAACATTAGGTGCTGAACACTGGGTGGCCAGTTATAGACAATATTTGAGTTTGGAGCAGTCCGTGACGAATGAGCGTCCAAACTCAATAAATAAACAAAGGGTGCTACTACCACTGGAACCAGATTTCAGTACTATGTCAGATCCCAATATTGTGATCGATCTGCCAACAAGTACTTGGGAATCAAATAGGCCTGCATCTCTAAAGAGAATGAGCAGAAGAGATCGGCCTAAATCAAGACATAAGAAGAGAAGAAGATACCGTTTGTCTCCATCTTCTTCTTTGTCTTCTCATAGAAGAAGCAAGAAGTCAAAGAAGTCTTAAATTCACATAAGAAAAGAAGACGTCGTTCTTCTTTGTCTTCTTCTCCTCAATCTATGAAAGACTATGATAGATACCAAAGACAAAGACATCCCTCTCCTCAGGTTGTCAATGTTCAGACAACACAACAACCAGCTAGGGTTATAGAGGAAACACCAAATATACATTCTGATAATGTGTTGCACCAACTATCAAAGGACTCAGGTTTGGAATCCGAACAAGAAGCCTGGTCCTTTGATAAGGCCACTAATGAAGTCTTCAGGTTATTACCAGAGGAGATGTGTCCGAAACCTTCGGAAGATCATACTCCTTCCAGATCTCTCTCAGGAATTGAACAGCTAATGGAGTCATGTTCAGCTCCCTTGCAAGTTCTTCCTCAATCTAAATTAATAGAAAGTACTACCAAGTACATCCAGGATAAGTTAAACACGGAAAAACTTGGTCAAGACTGGACATGTCCCCAACAATTGGTTAAGTTGTTGGCTCCTACGAGATATTATAAGAGCAAATCTCAATATTTTCCACCTGAGATTGTTCCCCATTTAGATACAGACACTTCACAATTAGACATATCTATCACCGGGGCGTCCAACTGATATTGGCTTACAGTTGGGCAAGGCCTGCTATCCTTGTAGTGGGTAAGGGTAGAGGGGGAATGTTTTTATTTCTTCTGTTTCTTCACTTTCATTCCTGTTCCTCTTTCTTCCCTGTCCCTCTCTTTCATCTCCTCTACTCTCTCTTCTATCTCTTTTCTCCCTTTCTCTGGGAGACGACACAAAATGACCCTCAAGGGTTGACGTGTCGTTAAACCCCAACACAATCAATCAAATTAGACATATCTAGAAGGGGCAAATATTCTATTTCAATAAACAACATGGCAATATGGGAAAAAAAAGAACCTGCAATTTAGTGGCTATTAATTCTCATGCTGACCTGTTTTCATCGGCAGCTTATCTATGCCTGCAACAATAGTAATGCCTTGTCCAGGTTCTTGGAAGCAGTGGCCAAATCAATCAAGCATGCTACAGCCATGTCGACTATATTGGCCGTAGAATTGTTTCAGGCTAGACATGACGCAGCTATAGCCTCATCTAAACTACTGTTGGATCAGTCTAGTCATGAACTGAGAAATGCTCCAATTAATTCTCAACAATTATTTAACAATAAGGTCAAGGAAGTTGCAAAATCTAATTACGAAGTGTATTGCACTGATACATAGCATCACTAAAATATGCCTATATAATTTTGACCCCCTTAAACCCCTCTTTTATATAGTAAAACTGGGGTTTACAGGGGTATACATTATTAGCTTACCTGAGCTATGCTCAGGATGAGCTATAGTGATCACTTTTTGTCCGTTGTGCGTCCGGGCGTCCATCCGTTAACACTTTCAAATGACAACTCCTCCAAACCCATTGATGCAGTTTGACCCTAATTTGGTAAGAATGTTGCTTTGGTAGGGCATTTAAAAATAGCTAAAATTATGGTGATCTGGCTGTTGGTTTGGTTGCCATAGCGACAGAAAGCTTCCATAGACTTATAATGGGAAAATTGTAAAATTGCATTTTCTCCATAACCACTGAAGTGATGTGAACCACATTTGGCAGTTATGATCATCTGATGATTGTCTACCCAGTTTATGTGTTTTATGACCAGCAGCCATTTTGTTTGGTTACCATGGCAACATTCAATTTTGAAAAAGGAATTTTTTAAATGACACCTCCTTCAAAACCACTGAAGCAGTATGACTCTAATTTGGTACAAATGTTGCTTGGATAAGGGCAATCCAAAATAGCTAAAATTATGTTAAGATGCCTCTTGGTTTGGTTGCCATGGCAATGGAAAGCTCCCATAGACTTATAATGGGAAAATGGTTAAATTGGATTTTCTCCATAACCACTGAAGTAATGTGAACCATATTTGGCAGTTATGATCATCTGATGATTGTCTACCCAGTTTATATGTTTGATGACCAGCAGCTGTTTTGTTTAGTTGCCATGGCAACATTAAATTTCAAAAAAGGAATTTTTTAAATGACATCACCTTCAAAACCACTGAAGCAGTATGTCTCTAACTTGATTCAAATATTGTTTGGGTAAGGGTTATTCAAAATAGCTAAAATTATGGTGATCTACCTCTTGGTTTGGTTGCCATGGCAACAGAAAGTTCCCATAGCCTTATAATGGGAAAAAGGTTAAATTGTATTTTCTCCTTAACCAGTGAAGTGATGTGAACCATATTTGGCATTTATGATCATTTGATGATTGTCTACCCAGTTTATGTGTTTTATGACCAGCGACCATTTTGTTTGGTTGCCATGGCAACATTAAATTTTAAAAAAGGAATTTTTTTAATGACATCACCTTCAAAACCACTGAGGCAGTATGACTCTTATTTGGTACAAATGTTGCTTGGGTAAGGGCAATCCAAAATAGCTAAACTTATGCAGATCTGCCTCTTGGTTTGGTTGCCATGGCAACAGAAAGCTCACATAGACTTATAATGGGAAAACAGTTAAATTGCATTTTCTCCATAACCACTGAAGTGATGTGAACCATATTTGGCAGTTATGATCATTAGATGATTGTCTACCCAGTTTGTGTGTTTGATGACCAGTGGCCATTTTGTGTGGTTGTCATGGCAACATTAAATTATTTAAAAAAAAAGAATATTTTAAATGACAACTCCTCCAAAACCACTGAAACAGTATGACTCTAATTTGGTACAAATGTTGCTTGGCATAGGACAATTCAAAATAGCCAAAAGTTTGGCGGTCTGCCTCTTGGTTTGCTTGCAATGGCAACAGAAAGCTCCCATAGACTTATAATGGGAAAATGGTTAAATGGCACTTTCTCCATAACCAGTGAAGTGGTTTGAGCCATATTTGGCAGTTATGATCATCTCAGTTTATATGTTTTGTAACCAGTGGCTATTTTGTTTGGTTGCCACAGCAACATTCAATTTTGAAAAAGGATTTTTTCAAATGACAACTTCGAAACCACTGAAACAGTATGACTCTAGTTTGGTACAAAAGTTGCTTGGGTAAGAGCAATTCAAAATAGCTATAATTATAGTGGTCTGCTTCTTTGTTTGGTTGCTGTGGCAACAGAAAGCTCCTATTGACTTATAATGGGAAAATGGTTAAATTTTTATGCCCCAGGACAAAAAATGGCAAGTGTATTATGTTATACTGTCTGAATTTTTGAGTGTCCGTCCATCTGTCCAAGTGAACATCCAAGGTTTAGGGGCTATTTTTGGGCTATTTTGGACATAATTATGAGGTATTTTGGGGTTTATTCCATTTAAAATGCATTAGCTAGTCCCTAAACCAAAAAATAATAATTTGAAGAAGAAGAATGTGTAAAAAACACATTCTTCTTCTTCAAAACCAAGAACTGCTTAAATGATGATCCTTTCATTAGTTGCAATGACAGAAGTGAAAAAATGTTCCATAACAAATGCATATGTTTGTTTGTGTTGAGGTTTTATGGCCCAGTCAACCCATTGGGGTCATGTCGAGCGTGGTCAGTTTACCTAACCACACGTTTACTGGGCAGGCTTAGTCCTCTAAGCGGTTAACCAGTATTGTGCACATTCTTTCGCCAGAAACTGACAACTGCATTTCTTGAATCAGCGGAAGGGAGAGAATGACCGTAGAAAATATTTCATGATCAATCTCCACGAAAGAATGTTGCTGACCTTGGCAGGGATCGAACCCGCAACCTTCTGGTCTCCAGTAGGACGCACATCCAACTGAGCCACCGAGGCTGGCTACAAATGCATATGTGCATTGGCTATTTCACTCAGGTGAGTAAGCCGTGGCCCGTGGGCCTCTTGTTTTTCAAATTTTTACTCAAAAACATAGACTGTGGGTACTTATTAGAACCACCTTGCTGAGGCAGCTCTAACGAGTACCCATAATCTATGTTTTGAGCAGAAATACAAAAAATATCAGAGTTTTTTATCTGAAAATTTTCAGTTTTCGGAGGTGAAATTTTCTATATATTTGAATAGTCATGTTTTTGTAATGTTTTTGGATTCTCCCACTAGTAACACAAATATACAACAACAACAAAAATCATTATATTTGGCTACAGGTCTGTTCAGAAAGCCTAGACAGCCAACAAAATCTTACAGACCTAAACAGAACCAACCGTACAGGTTTAAGAATCAATCACAGTCCTATATGTCAAATACAGGAAAGGCCTTTACTAAGAGGAGTAGCAGCATAAAGCAGTTCCCCTCCTCTAAACCTGCCTCATCTTCCACAAAGTTCTGAAAGCCAACCCTTTCCACTACCTATCTTATCATGCCCAGAGGAAGTGAGAGGAAGATTGACACACTTTGTGGAACAATGGGGAGAATTAACTCAAAACAAATTGGTCCTAGAGTCTCTAGCGTCTGAAAAGGTTTCAGGATACCATTCAGTTCAACTCCCCCTTTTTCTACAGTTCGGATAAGTCTGAGTCAATCTTCCTCCCTGTTATTACGAGAAGAAATAACGGAACTTCTCCAGAAATGGGCAATGGAAAGGGTACAAGATCTGGGGACTCCCAGTGTCATATAATATTTTGACCTGCCTAAAAATTGACCTGCGGGTCATAATTTTATGGTGACAATGGTTTTTATTCCCGGTTATTTCTTGTCCCCAAAAAGTTATGTCCTGTAATAGGTTAGATACTGCACAAAAATCCATGCAGGTTTTTTTTGGGCCTGTTTTTTTCTCCGTAACAGGAACAGACAAAACAATTAATATATATAAGGAATACTCTAAAATGGACTGAAACAGAATGACACAAATGAAACAGACCAATAGCAGTTCTCACTGATGGTCAGTTTCATTCATTTCATTTGTTACGAAACAGGATGAAACAGTTCAAACACCTTGGTCAGTGCTTGTTACAAAACAGGGTGAAACAAAACGTAACAATGAAACAGATACTTTTCTTAGCCAAGAAATTTTATTTTTTTTTATAAGCCCATTTCTCTTTTTTATAAGCCCATTTCATAATAAATGAAACAATTAAGATATATAGAGAAAACTCTGAAATGGGATGAAACAGACCAAAAAATTTGAAATATGCTCATTACGAAACACGGTGAAACGATGAAACATACATCTTATTTTTTTTATAAACCCATTTCTGTTTCGTAACAAATGAAACAAATAAGATAAATAGGAAAAATTCTGAAACAGGATGAAACAGTTCAAACACCTTGGTCAGTGCTTGTCACGAAACAGGGTGAAATGAAATGTAACAATGAAACAGATACTTTTCTTAGCCAAGAATTTTTTTCTTCTATAAGCCCATTTCTGTTTCTTAACAAATGAAACAATTAAGATATATAGGAAAAACTCTGAAACAGACCAAAAAATTTGAAATATGCTCGTTACAAAACAGGGTGAAACGAAATGAAACTATGAAACATACATCTTATTTTTTTTTTATAAACCCATTTCTGTTTCATAACAAATGAAACAAATAAGATATATAGGAAAAACTCTGAAACAGGATGAAACAGTTCAAATACCTTGGTCAGTGCTTGTTATGAAACGGGGTAAAACGAAATGTAACAATGAAACAGATACTTTTCTTAGCCAAGAAATTTTTTTTTTATAAGCCCATTTCTGTTTTGTAACAAATGAAACGATTAAGATAAGAGAAAACTCTGAAATGGGATGAAACAGACCAAAAGATTTGAAATATGCACGTAATGAAATAGGGTGAAACGATGAAACATACATCTTATTTTTTTTATAAACACATTTCTGTTTTGTAACAAATGAAACAAATAAGATACATAGGAAAAACTCTGAAACAGGATGAAACAGTTCAAACACCTTGGTCAGTGCTTGTTACGAAACAGGGTGAAATGAAATGTAACAATGAAAACAGATACTTTTTTATATAAGCCCATTTCTGTTTCATAACAAATGAAACGATTAAGATATAGAGGAAAAACTCTGAAACAGGATGTAACAGACCAAAAGACTTGTTCAAAGCTCGTTACGAAACGGTATGAAACGATGAAACATACATCTTTTTTTTTTTTTTTTTATAAACCCATTTCTGTTTCGTTACAAATGAAACTAATAAGATATATAGGAAAAACTCTGAAACAGGATGAAACAGACCAAAAAATTTGAAGTATGCTTGTTACGAAACAGGGTGAAACGATGAAACATACATCTTATTTTTACGAAACAGAGTGTAATGAAATGAGACGATGAAACAGATACTATTCTCAGTCTTTCAATTTTATTTTTAATTAGCCCATTTCTGTTTTGTAGCAAATGAAACGATTAAGATATATAGGGAAAACTCTGAAACAGGACCAAAAACCATGGTCGATGCTTGTTACCAAACAAGGTAAAATGAAATGAAACAGACCTACAACCTTGGTCACTGCTTGTTATGAAACAGGGTTTAACGAAATAAAACGATTGAACAGATACTATTCTTAGTCTTTTAATTTATTTTTTAATAAGCCCATTTCTGTTTCGTAGCAAATGAAACAAATAAGATATATAGGGAAAACTCGGAAACAGGATGAAACAGACCAAAACCCATGGTCAATGCTCGTTACAAAACAAGGTGAAACGAAATAGGATTTATAAAAAAAAAAAATGAAAAAAAATGTATGTTTCATTGTTTCTTTTCATTTCACCCTGTTTCGTAACGAGCATATTTCAAATTTTTTTGGTTTGTTGCATCCTGTTTCAGAGTTTTTCCTATATATCTTATTTGTTTCATTTGTTACGAAACAGAAATGAGTTTATAAAAAAAAAAGATGTATGTTTCATCGTTTCATTTCGTTTCATCCTGTTTCGTAATGAGCATTGAATAAGTCTTTTGGTCTGTTTCATCCTGTTTCAGAGTTTTTCCTATTATCTCTCTCATTTCATTTGTTATGAAACAGAAATGGGATTTAAAAAAAAAAAAAAAGATGTATGTTTCATCGTTTCATTTTGTTTCACCCTGTTTCATAACAAGCATATTTCAAATTTTTTGGTTTGTTATGCCCCCACCATTTTCAATGGGGCAGGGTGGGGGGGGGGGCATATAGTATCACCGCTGTCTGTACGTACATCTGTCCCATCCATCCGTCTGTCCATCCCATCCCGTCCGTCCCGTACGTAACACTTTTGGTTTCTGTGCGATATCTTTTGAAAGGATTGGTATATTGGTTTGGAATTTTGTACACAGGTATATAATCATAAAATATAGGTCAAGTTCGATTTAGAGTAAAATCCATCTATTATTTTGGGAGTTATAACCCTTTTTCATCTTCAAAAAATGGTTTCCCTTCCATAACTTTTTAAAAGATTAGTATATTGGATTCATATTTTATACACAAGCATATAATTATAAAATATAGATCAAGTTCGATTTAGGGTAAAATCCACCAATTATTTTTGGAGTTAAGGACCTTTATGTTGAAAAATAGTTGAAAAATGGTTTCAGTTCGATATCTTTTGAAAAGATTAGTGCATTGGATTCAAATTTTATACACAGGTATATAATCATAAAATGTAGGTCAAGTACGATTTAGCATTACGAAAACATGCCTATGCAAATATGTAGAAAATTTCACCTCCAAAAACTGAAAATTTTCAGATAAAAACCTCTGATATTTTTCATATTTCTTCTCAAAATATAGATTGTAGGTACTCGTTAGAACCGCCTCGGCGAGGCGGTTCTAACGAGGACCCACAATCTATGTTTTGAAAGTGGGGTTTAAGGGGGTCAAAATTATATAGGTATGTTTTCGTGATGGGGTAAAATCCACCAATTATTTTTGGAGTTATGGCCCTTCTTCAAGTTTGAAAAATGGTTTCCGTTCCATAACATTTGAAAAGATTAGTGAATTGGATTCATATTTTATACACAAGCATATAATTATAAAATATAGGTCAAGTTTGATTTAGGGTAAAATCCACAAATTATTTTTGGAGTTACGGCCCTGTATCAGTGTTGAAAAATAGTTGAAAAATGGTTTCTGTTCGATATCTTTTGAAAAGATTAGTGTATTGGATTCAAATTTTATACATATTTATATACATTTTATTATGTATGTCAAGTTGAATTTTGGGTAAAATCCACCAATTATTTTTGGAGTTATGGCCTTTTTTCAACTTTGAAAAATGGTTTCTGGTCCATAACTTTTGAAAAGATTACTGAATTGGATTCATATTTTATACACAAGCATATAATTATAAAATATAGGTCAAGTTTGATTTAGGGTAAAATCCACCAATTATATTTGGAGTTACAGCCCTTTTTCAACGTTGAAAAATAGTTTCAGTTTGATACCTTTTGAAAACATTAGTGTATTGAATTCATATTTAACACACAGATATATAATCATAAAATACAAGTCAAGTTCCAAGTAGGGTGAAATCAACCCATTATTATGGGAGTTATGGCCCTTTTCCACCTTCAAAAGATGTTTTCCTACTGATATTTTTTTAAAAAAGATTGATTTGTGTATTGGGATCATATTTTATACCCAGGTACATAATCAAAAATATGGTCAAGTTCGATTTAGGGTAAAATCTGCCAGTTATTATGAGAGTTATGGCCCTTTTTTCAACTTCATTTTTTTGTGGGTGAGGATGGCCCTGGGTGGGGGCATCTATGTCATACTGGCACATTTCTAGTTTCATCCTGTTTCAGAGTTTTTCCTCTATATCTTATTCATTTCATTTGTTATGAAACAGAAATGGGTTTATAAAAAAAAAGATGTATGTTTCATCGTTTCATTTCGTTTCACTCTGTTTCGTAACGAGCATATTTCAAATTTTTTGGTCTGTTTCATCCTGTTTCAGAGTTTTTCCTATATATCTTATTTGTTTCATTTGTTACGAAACAGAAATGGGTTTATAAAAAAAAAAAAGATGTATGTTTAATCGTTTCATGTTTCATAACGAGCATTGAACAAGTCTTTTGGTTTGTTTCATCCTGTTTCAGAGATTTTCAGAGATTTTCCTCTATATCTTATTTGTTTCATTTGTTACAAAACAGAAATGGGTTTATAAAAAAAAAAAGATGTATGTTTCATCGTTTCATTTGGAGCATAACGAGCATATTTCAAAATTTTTTGTCTGTTTCATCCTTTTTCAGAGTTTTTCCTTATATCTTATTCATTTCATTTGTTAAGAAACAGAAATGGGTTTATAAAAAAAAAAAAAGATGTATGTTTCATCATTTCATTTCGTTTCACCCTGTTTTGTATCGAGCATATTTCAAATTTTTTGGTCTATTTCATCCTGTTTCAGAATTTTCCTGTATATCTTATTCATTTCATTTGTTACAAAACAGAAATTGATTTATAAAAAAAAAAAAAAAAGATGTGTGTTTCATCATTTCATTTCATTTCACCCTGTTTCGTAATGAGCATATTTCAAATTTTTTGGTCTGTTTCATCCTGTTTCAGAGTTTTTCTTATATATCTTATTTGTTTCATATGTTACAAAACAGAAATGGGTTTATAAAATAAAAAGATGTATGTTTCATCGTTTCATTTTGTTTCACCCTGTTTCATAACGAGCATATTTCAAATGTTTGGTCTGTTTCATCTTGTTTCAGAGTTTTTCCTATATATCTTATTCATTTCATTTGTTTCGAAACAGAAATGGGTTTATAAAAAAAAAAAAGATGTATGTTTCATTGTTTCATTTTGTTTCACCCTGTTTCGTAATGAGCATATTTCAATTTTTTTGGTTTTTTTCATCCTGTTTCAGAGATTTTCCTCTATATCTTATTCGTTTCATTTGTTACGAAACAGAAATGGGTTTATAAAAAAAGATGTATGTTTCATCGTTTCATTTTGTTTCACCCTGTTTCGTAACGAGCATATTTCAAATTTTTTGGTCTGTTTCATCCTGTTTCAGAGTTTTTCCTATATATCTTATTTGTTTCATTTGTTACGAAACATAAATGGGATTATAAAAGAAAAAAAATGATGTATGTTTCATCATTTCATTTCATTTCACCCTGTTTCATAATGAGCATATTTCAAATGTTTTGGTCTGTTTCATCATGTTTCAGAGTTTTTCCTATATATCTTATTCGTTTCATTTGTTTCGAAACAGAAATGGGTTTATAAAAAAAAAAAAAGATGTATGTTTCATTGTTTCATTTTGTTTCACTCTGTTTCGTAATGAGCATATTTTAATTTTTTTGGTTTTTTTCATCCTGTTTCAGAGATTTTCTTCTTTATCTTATTCGTTTCATTTGTTACGAAACATAAATGGGTTTATAAAAGAAAAAAAATGATGTATGTTTCATCATTTCATTTCATTTCACCCTGTTTCATAATGAGCATATTTCAAATGTTTTGGTCTGTTTCATCCTGTTTCAGAGTTTTTCCTATATATCTTATTCGTTTCATTTGTTACGAAACAGAAATGCGTTTATAAAAAAAAAAAAGATGTATGGTTTATCGTTTCATTTCATTTCGCCCTGTTTCGTAATGAGCATATTTCAAATTTTTTGGTATGTTTCATCCTGTTTCAGAGATTTTCCTCTGTATCTTATTCGTTTCATTTGTTACGAAACAGAAATGGGTTTATAATAAAAAAAAAGTTTCTGTTTCATTGTTACATTTCATTTCACCCTGTTTTGTAACAAGCACTGACCAAGGTGTTTGAACTGTTTCATCCTGTTTTGTAGCAAATGAAATGAATGAAACTGACCATCAGTGAGAACTGCTATTGGTCTGTTTCATTCTGTTTCAGTCCATTTTAGAGTATTCCTTATATATTTTAATTGTTTCATCTGTTTCTGTTAAGGACAAAAAAACATGCCCCAAAAAAACCTGCGTGGTTTTTGTGCAGTATATGTTTCTTGGTCTAATGACTGTCATTTTAGCTCACCTGAGCTGAAGGTTTGTGAGGTGAGCTTATAGTGTAGGCTTGGTCTGTAGTTTGTCATCTGTCATATCTGTCATCCATTGTCAGCCATCCGTCATCATTCACACTTTGAACCAAGAATATCTCTAATAAGTAGGCCAGTCTAAATCAAACTTGATATGCAGCATTGTTGGGATGGAAAATTGATTGCATATTGGCAGCATTGTTGGGATGGAAAATTGATTGCATATTGGTTTGAGGCAGGTCTTTTCAAAACCCTGGTTGCTATGGCAACCAAAAGGGCCTATTGACTTTTAATGGGGAAAACCGTGTCTCCAACTTTTCTTGGCCATTTTTGATTGGATTTTCTTCAAACTTGCAGGTAACCAGGATATGCATAAAGTCTCAAATGAGTTCAAATTTCAGCCAACTCAGACTATTCATTTCAGAGTTGTATACTATTGAGTTAAGAAAAAAATCCCAATATGGTTGCACTTTGAAACAAGAATATCTCTTAAGATCAGTAAGCCAATCTGAATCAAACTATATATGTAGCATTGTTGGGATGACGGATTGATTGTATATTGGTTTGAAGCAGGTCCTTCCAAAACACTGGTTGCTATAGCAACTGAAAGGTCATATTGACTTATAATGGGGAAAATGGTGTCTCAGACTTTTCTGGGCCATTTTTGATTGGATCTTCTTCAAACTTGCAGGTAATCAGAACAGGCATAAAGTCTTGAACAAATTCAAATTTCAGCCAGATTAGACAGCTCATTTCAGAGTTATGTGTTCTTGATTTTAGAAAAAAGTCCCCATAGGGTTGTAACAAGGAAAACAATGTCTGCAACTTTTCTTGGCCACTTTTTCTGTTCTTCATCTTACTTCCAGGTAAGTGGGACTGTAATAAAATTTCAACTGAGTTTGATTTCTGTCCAGATTGGACTACTTATTCAAGAATTAAGTGCCCCTGGATCTTATCTGACTAGCTGTTTCACTTAAGACTAAAAAGTTGCAAATATAGGCTTTTTTGGCACTCAAGGACAAATAACTCCAACATGAATTGCTAGATATTGGCTGAATGTATCAGTCGTTGGCCATCAGTTATTCCTATGCATTTTTTCTTGTCTGCAAATGGTCGATTGATGAGCAGAATCAGTCATGGGCCATCAGTCGCTTAATGCATCTTTCTTTGTCTGCTGATGGTAGCTTGATATAAGGGCAATTGTCAGTTGATACCAGATGCTGAAAGCTTTGATGTTACCCCAGGCCATCGATGATGTATACTTTTAATGTAATAGCTCCTGTTGCCAGATTAAATGATTGTCTTTGGCCAGTCAACAGCAAAACAATATTGTTGGCTCACTGTCCTTTTTGATGTAATGTAGGCATTAAGAGCCTTCTTCTCAGGTGAGCTATATATAGCTGAGAAAAGGTAGAGACTCTGCTTTCCCAAACAGAATTATATTTCTAAGCTCAAGGGTAAATAACTCTGAAACTAGAAATGTGTTTGTAAAACAGTATACTCCAAACTATATGCTTGTCCATACAAAATGCCAAAGTTGGAAAGGGGCATAACTCTGACAAGATTACTGAGATTTTTTTCAAAAGATAATCAGGTGATCTATTCATCATCCTCAATAAAATCACTTAGTTTCAAGGTATTTATTGATCAGCTCCGTTACCAATTAACTATATGATCTACAATCATGAAACTTAAAATAATAAATACACTGTGCTATCATTTTGTGACCATGACCTACATTTCACAGTCCACTGACTTTGTCATTCCTTACATGAATAGTACTGTTTAGTTCTATTGTAATACTGACAGGCATTGGCAGATATGAGAAATTTTTCAATGAAATTTTTGTGTAAATCATGGTTGCATGCAAGATGTTCTAGGAGCACCAAGGTTATCTCAGTAAGATAAGAGATCAAAATAAGTTATATGTTTGAAGAACATGTAGGGCAATTCAGTAATGTGAGTGTTCAAAGTAAGAGTGGGTACCATATTTACTCTGGTATGAGCAAACAGTGTAGACCCACATCAGGTGCTGCAGAAAATGGATCTGATCAGGTCTACACTATCTACCACTCATCCAGCAATTTTTTGACAGATCAACAGGTAGTAAAACTGACTTGTTCACATTTTAGAAGAAGTATTATAAAGAGATAAGGTGTCCAAATACCAAGGGTAAATGCTGTGTATCATGTGGATATGAGCCTCCAATATTCTGGGAGCACCAAGGGTAGCTCAGTAAGTTCACTGCTCATCTCGGAGTTGTATCCCATGATCAAATTGTGAACCAAACAGCACCATTAAAGGAGGAAAAAAAATCCCAAGAGTGGTGTGTCTATCAAACATAAAGCAAATAGTAAGACATTGATCTATCAGTTTTCAGTCCATTTCTACTATAGCTCAATCACCAGACTCTCTGAGGTATCATTTTAGATTGTTCAAATGAAAAGGTACTCATTACATTAACAAGTCTATGTAATCTGGACCCCCCCTGTTCCCCTATGAAATATAGTGAAAACTGGATATAGGGGTATGTATTGTAGTTGAATTTTTATCATTTTTTTCTGTTTGTAAAACTTATTTCAGTCTGTTTGTTAGTTTTGTCAGCCATTTGCACTTCATAAATATCTATTTGTAGGTGCAATAACCAAATTTTTGTCATTTTCCCTCCAGGTATATAAGGTGAACATGCCATGTTAGGATGACTGTCTGTGAAAGGCTGTCTATAGTTAATTTGTACCAATACTGGCTAATTATTAAATAACTACTATGCTCTTATTGGAATGTGTGCAGTCATAAGGTGGAATAAAGCAGAATATCTTTATATACTAGAAATAAATTTGTTATCAGTAATCTAATCCTTAAAGTGCTATTTGTGACTATTGTCATTTTGGAGGGGTATGCAAACTCAGCTTGTCATTCATACTTACTATTCACCAGATGCAACCATTCAGAGCACTGTATTAGAAAGTCAGGTGCTGGATTTTACCCACACTAATAAAGACAGAGTATACCAAATTTCAAGCTGCCAGCAATTTCGGCACTCACTTTTTTCAGTTTTACCACAGGTTTTCTGGAAAAAAAACCCCGTAACACCTTAATCATTTCCAGTGAGGAAGAAGTTGGAACAACAGTTGAACCTACATGTGTCACTGGTTTCTTTCTGAATAACACATATTAAGCGCTGATCTCTTGTATTTTTTTTTTAAGTGTTTTAAATGGTTCCCAGTTGCCACAGATGAATGGAAGACATATGATCATCACTTCTCCGGTAAAATGGCCACATATGGGTAAAGTGGCCACATAACGATTGGCAAAATATGTGTGAAAATAGCATCAAAATCAAGGCAAAATCAAGGGAGTAATGGCTTCTCAAGTAGGGTACCCTCTCTTAGAGGCCTGATTTATGAGTTATGCAGCAGTCTAAGGGTTAATTGTTTAGTGTTTATTATCAGTCATTCTCATTCTGAAGGAGAGATGGACATGTGGAATGCTCCAGTGGTGCAATCAAGACAGCCTTTGACATACAGGTTAATGGAAAGCATGGGCCTGGGAGGCCCAAAATGACATGGAAGCAGCTGACAGAGAGGGATTGCTGAGAGTGGAAGCTCATGATAGACGTACCTGGAGATCTGGTGTGAGATCTGCCATGCGTGCAGCAAGCCAGCTATCTGGAAGGGGGCCTACTGGTGTGGATGTTGCCCCTGTACCTGCACGTTAATCAAAAATCCGATTATGATATGATATATCAGTATAATGCTGTCCAAAATAACATTGATATAAACACTTGAGAAAATGCATGTACCTTTGGTGTGTAAGAATTTAATAATGTGAAATTGTTGTACATTGTAGTTTCAAGCAGAAAGGATGTGAGCAGCCTTCCATTCTCCAGCCATCTTTCATCTGTTCACACCTTTATATACACCTACATATCTCTTTGGAAACTGCTGGGCCAGTTTCACCAAATTTCATGTGGAGCCTTCTGATCAATGTTTTGATATTTTAATGCTGCCTATATCCTCAAGGTACTACTGAACAAATGATTGTTTGTAAAAACAAATCTAAGATGGCCATTGTTTATACTAATATAAAACAAAAACTAAACCACTAGTCAGATTTTCTCTGGAAGCAATGTTGTTACGCAAATGGTTTTCCAATTAAAATTGGCCAACAATAGGGAGGCGAAGGTAGTGAGTTTCATTTCTAGAGTTTCTCCTGCCTTGGTGGAAATAATCAATGATAGCACCCGTTTTAGTTTTTACAAATCTTTGCTGGTCTGTTGGTAAAAATGTACAAGATTTTAGATTTTTAGCTCACCTGAGCAAAGCTCAGGGTGAGCTGTTGTGATCACCTTCTGTCCCTTGTCCATTGTCAACAATTAGTTTTTTTAACACACTAGAGGTCACAGTTTTTATCCAATCTTGATGAAACTTGCTCAGAATGTTTAGCCTTATGATATCTAGGTCAAGTTTGAAACTGATCACTTGGGGTAAAAAACTAGGTCACCAGCTCAAATCAAAGGAAAATATTACTCTAGAGGTCACATTTTTCAAGCAATCATCATGAGTCTTGCTCAAAATGTTTGTCTTAGTGATTTCTAGGTCAAGTTTGAAACTGGGTAACTTGGGGTAAAAACTAGATCACTAGGCCAAATCAAATGAAATAAAAGTCATTGCCTTTGGAAACAAAGAACACACAAAATCACAAATCGGAGACTCAGTTTGATTGAGTCTCTTCATATGCAACACTAGTTTGCGAGGCTGCATACACCCCACTAGCGCCGTCTTAGGAGGTATTCGATTTTCAAAGTAACCAGGATTGGCTCAATGATCCCAAAGGAAATAAAATATAACCTGCCCTATGATGATGTATGGGGAGACTTTTTACAGCTGCCACACGGTACAACACCAGCTACAAGTAAAGTTAGAAAGGATTGCCTTTGGAAAGAAAGAACACACAAAATCACGAAAATCGGAGACTCGATTTGAGTCTCTTCATATGCAACACTGTAGTTTGCGAGGCTGCATACGTCCCCTAGCACTGGCTTAAGCTGTATTTGATTTAACAGTTCAGAGATAACATTTTTGAAGTTATCATTATGAATATTGCTAAAAATGTTTGTCTTGATGATTTCTAGGTCAAGTTTGAAATTAGGTCACTTGGGGTCAAAAACTAGGTCAATGGGCCAAATCAAAGGAAAACATTGTTAACACACTAGCAGTCACATTTCTGAAGCAATCATTATGAATCTTGCTCAGAATGTTTGTCTTGATGATTTCTAGGTCAAGTTCAAAACTGGGGTCACTTGGATTCAAAAACTAGGTCACCTGGCCAAATCAAAGGAAGAACTTTTTAACACTCTAGAGGTCACTTTTTTAATCAATCATCATGAATCTTGCTCAAAATGATTGTCTTGATGATTTCTAGATCAGGTTTAAAACTGGGTCACTTGGGGTCAAAAACTAGGTCACAAGGCAAAATCAACAGAAAACCTTGTTAACACTCTAGCGGGCACATTTTTGAAGCAATCATCATGATTTCTAGGTCAAGTTTGAAACTGGGTCACTTGGGATCAAAAACTAGGTCATCAGCCCAAATCAAAGGAAGACCTTGTTAACACTCTAGAGTGTTCAAAATTTTAGGATAGATTCACTTACAGCCAAAATTGACCTGGCTATCGGACACCCGAATCATCATGAATCTTGCTCAAAATGTTTATCTTGATTTCTAGGTCAAGTTTGAAATTGGTCACTGGGGGTCAAAAACTAGGTCACTAGGCCAAATCAAAGTAAAACCTTGTTAACACTCCAGAGGTCACATTTTTTAAATAATCATCATGAATATTGCTCAAAATGTTTGTCTTTATGATTTCTAGGTCTGTTTCAAAATTGGATCACTTGGAGTCAGAAACTAGGTCACCAGGCCAAATCAAAGGGAAACCTTGTTGACACTCTAGAGGTCACATTTTTGAAGTGAGTATCATGAATCTTGCTCAAAATGTTTGTCTTGATGATTTCTTGGTGATTTGGAACTGGGTCACTTATGACATATATTTCACGGTTCAGTTACTTTCTTAAGTTTTTCCATTTAGGTCAGTTTCTTAGTAACTATTGGTCCTACAGAGTGACATTTGGCACTTGTGAAGTGTTTGTGTTTAGGTCAGTTTCTCAGTAACTATTGCTCCTACAGCCAGTGATACTTAGCACATGCATACATCTTAGCATGGTCTCTTGAATGCAGTCATCCATATTTGACCTTGACCTCTATTTCACAGTCCATTAGACATGCTACATTGTCTTATTTGTTAATATAATCATTATGAATTTTGGTCAGAATGTTTGCCTTGATCAGTTCTAGGTCAGGTTCTCTAAGTGCTATGATACTTAGGTGAGCGTTACAGGGCCATCATGGCCCTTTTGTGTTTTTTTCACTTCCAGAACTACAAAATGGATTATTACAAGATCTGGCAGAAATGACTGAATCAAAATACTGTATTAAATGAATTACCACACATACCACTATAAGTGCACTGTCAAGCAATTTCTGTGTCTTTTTTTTTTGTACTCATTTGTCAACATATTTTTTTTATAATATCAGGGTATTTTGTTGAAATTTTGCATGAGTATTTTAGGGCTTCTTTTTAAGCATCAGAACATGACCTCCCCACGGAGGACACTTTTAGACACTACCACTGGGCTATATCCATGGTAAAAAAAAAAAAGAGGATTTGAAACCATTTTGTTTAAACATGTCAATAGTGCTATAGAGAATGAAGGGCTTACGGTAAATGTCCTAAAATTTCGAACACTCTAAAATTTCGAACACCTAATATTTTTGCCCAAAATTATTTCTGGAACTGTCCTAAAATCTCGAACAGTAGCAGTTTTGCAAAAAGGGGATTTCTAAAATTTCGAACACATCTTTCTTCAAGTAATTTTTTATCGGCAAATTCTAATTTCGGTAACTTTTTTTTTTCTTTCCATTACAGAACCGGAAACTAAAATAGTAGTGTTGAAAGCCACCGCAAAATGTAAATGCACACAGCAGTGTCATAATGAATTTTATGTACATAACTGGCATGGGAACCGTATTTTAATTTCATACAAACCCAGGAGATACTGACTGAAAATTCACAAGAAAAAAAAAAAAAAGACTTCCATCACAATGTTAGCCATTTCCAGTGACAGTCACGTGGATGTCCGTGTGATAAGAATTAGATTATGCGCAGGCGATCTAGAACTGTTGTTACTTTGTGGCAGACATGATAAATATTCCGGTTGAAAAACGAAGGCCAGGATAAATCTATGGATCTGCGCTGTACGATCTGACTATTTGCTGTTTGTTCGTGTATATCACCACTACTTCGTATGTCTTATTGCTATACCTAGGTACATTTTTATGGATCTGCTCAGATACGCCACTGGGCGACGACACACAATTCTGGGACAGTCTCATTTCCAATATAGATTACAAAAATATATGTGAAAATACAGAAAATGCAACAGTCACATTCCCTTGCCCCACATGAAGAAACCGCATGCTCGTAATGGTAACGTCACGAGAAATCTTGGCGGAAACCGCTTAGAGGGAAAACACACTCTTATGTTCATTAAATTATAGAGCATTTTTTCATCAGAAATGCATATGAAACTGGCAGGTATTAAAAGTAGAACCTAAGTATTGGGACAGATAGGCCAATGCAAACTGACTCAGATCAGATCCCGCAGAGAAAGAGGGAATGAAACTAGTTAGGGGAACAGGGAACATGGAACACACTTTTAGGACAATAAGACGTGCGACCAGTGAAGACTCGGATCATCTTCTGATGCAAGGGCAGTCAGATTTTGCCATTTGTGGTAACAAACAGGCATGTAAACTCCAGTTTTTGGAGAGATTACAAATCTTTGGTTAAATACATCACTGTTTCAGTGAAGGTTTTACATGCGTTTTGCGGCGTCTGATCTGGGTCTACACTGCTTGCTCAGGCCTGTCTGTCCGAATACGTAGAGTAAGTATGGAAATTCGATCAAATCGAATTCCTTCAGAAATCATCCTGGATCCGCCCCTGATTCATAAAAAAATGCTGGGTCCTACTCGTAAAAATCATCATCAAGGCATCATATGCAATTAGCTCCCATTAAACAGTAAAACCTTATGAGTGAAGACCTTACTCCGCATTTACCAGGGTATAAGTAAATATTAGTACTGTTATTCTTTTACATTATGTATATATTGAGAACATTATAATTATTAAAATACCCAGAAAATGAACAGTCACAAAGCAACATTTCCCTTGCCCCACATTAAGAAACCACGTGCTCGTTGCGGTACGTCACATGAAATCATGGCGGGAAACCTTTTCAGGAGAAAAACAAACTTATTTTATAGAGCCTTTTCTTATCAGAAATGCATACGAAACTGGCATGTATTAAAGATTTAAAGAACCTAAATATTGGAACAGATAGGCCTATGCAAACAGCGTAGACCCAGATCAGATGCCGCAGAGAACAAGGGAATGCAACTAATTTGAGGGAATAGGGGAATTGGCCTCTGGGCTTTTCAAGATCGTCCTCCGAGTATATTCGTTTCTTAATTAAAGCCAGTATTGGTGTCTTCACAGGTATTCATGTATTTTTCACGGGTATTCAGGTATTTCGGTAGTATTCCGGTATTTCGGTAAGTCGTGTGACCGCCAGAATTCCAAAGTTGATCTGATCATTTCTGCAAAGCGTGACGCACATGCGATAGTAAGAAAGCGCTACATGCGAAATTGTAAATTAGCATGTGCATCCACGCATTCTGATCTGGGTCGTTCCTGCTCATCCGTACACTGTGTCCTTCGATAATATCTGCCACTAATAGTTAAGTTTAGCATGCCAAAGGTTTCAATAAGCACTCCGAAAACGTTTTCGTCAAGGGGATTAACGCCTCCGGCAAAATATTTCCTGTCTGACAGCGTGATCATCATGATATACTCAGTGCATCCTATTTGAACAGGTAATGGTCCCAATAGAGATGATAGGTCCCAACATGCTAAAATGAACCTAATTATTTGTTACAAATGTGATCAGTCTGTGCACTTGCTGGAGACTGTGATTCATGTATTACAGTGTTTTATACCAATGACCTAATCAGCGAATTGAGTGGACACCATCCTGCACTAGACTGCGTCTCGCACTCTGATGTGACTTACACATATGCCGCGCAAAGGGACATTTTCGCTGAACAGGGATCTAATGAAAGGATTACTATTGATGACAGATAATTCTTGCAATAAGTTTCCTTACCGAATTCTAAATGACAATACATTTTTTTAAAGAAAGAAATATTGCTAAAAACGATAATGGCAGTTCACAGGTTTGGCAGTTTGGTGTAGAGCTAAAATCTTTGATCTTGATCAGGCTGCATTCAGATCTGGTTGTCCGCACTGTTCGTTTATGTATGAGTCCTTTCCAATAGAAACGACCTTTTGACATTTGAGACCAGCATAGACAAGATCACCATGCGCATCCGCGCAGTCTATGTATCGGAGCGGTCTGATCTGGGTCTGGGCATATTGCCAACAGAATGCATTATGTCAGCAAGCAGTGTGAATACTGCACTTCAAAACGGCGGAAATTCTACTCAGTCTGCGCTTTTCACATTTAAACGTACACTTCAACTTTGAGGAAAGGGACTTTTGTGTTTCTGTAGTGGCTCAAACAAGAACAAACCTGCGGTAACCTTTTGAAGTATTTTTGGTCAGCTTGTGTATCTCAGTGCGGTAAAGTGAAGAGGGTTGTTTCGTATGAAGACAGTGGACTAAGCCAACCTATTTTAAGAAAGTGGAACATTCCCGGAGTGCCGTACAAACGTATCTGGCGATTAATTAGTGTACTGGATAATTAATTGTTTTGTTATGAGAAACATAATTCGACATAGAATTAATCGGATGGATTTGAAAAGAAACATCTGTGTGGTAATTATTTATTAGTTCATACAATTTCACGTTCAGTTTACCAATCACACATAGCAAATAAGAAAACCCTTTCATCGTGTAGGTCCTATTTTGTCGTTTCGGGTGTAAGATAGCCAGGTCAATTTTGGCTGTAAGTGAATCTATCCTAAAATTTTGAACAGTAAATTTTTTAGCAAATCATAATTTCTAAAATTTCGAACAGCAAGAACTGAAATTATTTAATTTTGTTCGAAATTTTAGGACATTTACCGTATCTGTTTATGCATTAATCTGAGAGATACACAGCTCAGCTCTGAGATAAGACAGATCGGATCATTCTAACTGGATCATGGAATTTAAACCTACACTTGCAGACTCATTGTAAACTATACTAGTTTACCTTCTGATTTTGATCAATTGCTGGAGCTTTCTGACCATATTGAGGTTAATGTGAATGAATATTTTTAGGGAAGAACTACTCTAAAAAGAAAGAATTAGCTCCCTTGGGAGCAAATTCTTTTCTTTTAGAGTAGACCCCATTACAGAAGAGGATTCATAATGCAGGAAAGCAAACAGGAAATCATAAAAGATGTCTCCCTTTTAAAAAATGGCAGAAAATCTACCAAGTGTATCCAGTCTACTTAAGATTGAGCAAAAATGTACAGATTTTTTTTTTCTACAAAAGTAGGAAAGGCTCTTTATTAGGGTCTAAAGCAAACAGTCAGACAGTGATCTGTCAAACTTCTCTCCAGATTCTGACAAATCCGGCTCCAGTGCTGATTCAACTATTGATTTTACATTGCGGGCCTGGTTTTTCTCTGACTTTCGTATAAATGAGCACATGCATTTTGAGAAACCAATTCAAAATAGACTTGTATATACTGATTTCAATGCCCATGTTGTTTTTCCCCACTTTTTATGCTCCCCAAAGTGTGGGCAAATAGTTGCCACTTTGTCTGTGCATCCTTCCAATTCATTCAGCCCTTCTTTTTTATCCAGAGGAATCCCTTTAAGTAATGAACAAATGGTATTATTGGAAAAATGAATAAAAATAGCATGCAGTTACAAATGGTTATGAAAAGGTAAAAAAGTAGAGTTTGTTCTAGGGTACCAGTCTTCATTTATGTTTTCATCTGTGTCCTAGTTGCAAGCATAAGTCTACATCTGTTAATGACGAAATCAGTCGAATGTCAGTACAGATACTGATTCTTTATGGTCAAGTGCAACACTGACCAGTACCTTAAACAGTTACTGCTTCTTATCTGAGCCTAAAATGTTCTGGTTTTGTTTATTCTTGAAACTTCATGTAATGACATGATCAGGCTGATGTTTTTTACAACTTGTGACAGGTCATGGTACTAAGCCACTCAGCTGTTAGATGAGATCGTAATGCTGATATTATCAGACATCAAATCTATGCCACAAATGGGAGGCAAGGACTAGACATTTATTCATCCAAAGATTTACAGTTTTTTTTAATACACATTAAACAGTGCATCAAATGAATTGTTTCAGTTTATTATCTTTTACAACCATTATAACCAACAAAATGTTGCTTAAAAAGTAACTATGGAAAACCCTGCATCATTATTGTCACTTGTGACACATGCAACATAATAAGATTGCATTTTTTTTTTTTTTGTAAAGATTTGATACAACAGCCTTTCATGCATTTATAAGATTGGTTTAATTTCAGGTCTGTTATTGTTCTTCTCTAATGGTAAGCAACTTGCTTATAATGCCAAAAAGTGAGTTTCATTAGCAGAGTACTAAATTCAAATTATCTTTTTCAAATTGAATTTTTGTGGTAACTTTTTAAAGTTAAGTTTTTATATAAACTATCCAAGATAAATGTTGTAGAAAAAGTTAGGTGCCAACATCTCCAAAAAGTTCCATGGACATAACATTGAGCAGTATTGCTATACAGAGATGAAGATTTTCAAAAAAGTAAAATTCTGCAGATTTTCTTAATCTGTGATTGACATCTACGTGCACTTTTCAAGTAATGTATACTACGGATACCCATTCGTCATTTAACCCTTACCCTGTGGGTCGCATATATGATTTCATGGGGGAGGCCTATTTGAGAGTACCTCAGGGCTTCTCAAAACAACTCAACAAGATGGAAAATATTATTTAACATATACTTTCTTACTAAATGCCCCTATTTTTATGTCCCCCCCTTTAGGGTTGGGGGACATATAGTTTTTCCCCTGGACGTCTGTCTGTCTGTCTTGTCTCTCTGTCTGTCACACTCATGCCCACTCGATAACTTGAAAACCGTTCAATCAACATTAGATGACATGCAGAGCACAAGAACCATAACTCTTGCATTTATACCTTTTGAGTTTTTTCCTTCTGACTCTGTCACAAAATCGTGTCCGCTCTATAACTTGAAAACTGTTCAAGCTATCTTCACAAAACTTCATATAAATGTCAATCAACATTAGATGACATGCAGAGCACAAGAACCATAACTCTTGTATTTATACTTTTTGAGTTATTTCCTTTGGACTCTGTCACAAAATCGTGTCCGCTCTATAACTTAAAAACTGTTTATGCTATCTTCACAAAACTTCATATAAATATCAATCAACATTAGACAATGTGAAGAGTGCAAGAACCGTAACTCTTGCTTTTATACTTTTTTCCCTTGGTACTTTGTCCCTCACAAAATCGTGTCAGCTCTGTAACTTGAAACCTGTTCAAGATATCTTCAAGAAACTTCATGTAAATATCAATCAACATTAGACAACATGCAGAGCACAAGAACCATAACTCTTCCTTTTATACTTTTTGAATTATTTCCCTTGGAACTTTGTACATCATAAAAAATGTGTCCACTCTATAACTTGAAAACCATTCAAGCTATCTTCACGAAACTTTATATGAATATTAATCAACATTAGACAACATGCAAAGCACAAGAACCATAACTCTTGCATTTATACTTTGTGAGTTATTTCCCTTGGAATCTCATTAGTTAATATAAATGTTCTGCATGTACAATACAATATGACACCACAAAGGGGGGAGACATCTATGTTTTTGTAGAAAAACAAATTCTAGTTTTGCTTAAAATTGTTTTTTTAAGAAGTTAATAATTGCAGCTGTATTACCTCCCTTGGTTAAGGTTTACCTGCAAGCTCTAAAGTTATCTGTTTTACCACCCTTGGTTAAGCTCTCAAGTTATACAAATTTTCTCTGGACAATTTCTCGGTAACTATTGGATGGATTGTTCTGAACATTTGGAATATGAAGTTTTGATATGAAAATTTTGCAAAGGGTGCCCTGGGGTGATGTCCAGCCCCCCACATTTCATGAAAGGCCATATATCTCAGAACCCTTAAACCATATTTATTCTTGTTCCTTATGATACGACACATCCAATGTTATTGAGTCAACTGGGCATGCCCCACCCCCTTCACTCCATAAAATGCCTTACATCTCGGAAACCATTCAGATCCTCACCCCTAAACCATATGTATTCTTGTTCTTATGAACAGACATATACAAAGACACTGACAGGGGGTCAACTTGGAGTCCCCCAGGGGCATGCCTCACCCCCTTCACTTCATAAAAGGCCTTATATCACAGAAACCATGCCAATCCTCACCCCTAAACCATATTTATTGTAGTTCCTTATGATAAGACGCATCCAATGACATAGACTGGGTTTCCCAAGGGGGTATGCCCTTGTATTTTTAATATCTTGCCCTCCTTCAACTTATGCCCCCCATCGGTCACACTGGAATGGGCAGCAAGAGCATCTTCTGCAATGGCTGCAAGCACTGGGTGCACAAGAAATGCAGTTGACTCAAGTGCTTGACAAAGGACCCTGATTACAGATGTACATGGTGCCAGAGAACTGCTAGCCCCTTGGACAGCAGACCACAGAGGGAAGTCCAAGTTTGACCTGACAAGCTGGAGATGGTAGCTTCCTTTTGCTACCTAGGAGACATGCTATCAGCAGCCAGTGGCTGTGAACTTTCAACCACAACACATGTGAAAACTGCCTGGAAGAAGTTCAAGGAGCTGCTACCAGTTCTCTCTTCCCGCCACCTCTCTTTCAAGGCATGTGGCCGCGTGTACAGCTCTTGTGTGCTGAGCGCAATTTGTGGTCCCGGGAGGTCCAAGATGACATGGAAGCAGCTGACAGAGAGGGATTGCAGAGAATGGAAGCTCTTGGCTATCAACCCTCATGATAGACATACCTGGAGATCTTGTGTGAGGTTTGCCATTCGTGCAGCATGCCAGCTACCTGGAAGGGGGCCCACTGATGTGGATGTTGCTCCTGTACCTGCATGTTAATCAAAAGCCCGATGATGATGATAATCAGTGAGCTATGTTGTCTACTGATAAATCTTGTTTTTTTGTTTTTTTTTGTCTCACCCCTATCCAGTCAAATAGGCTCCTGTACCAACCATGTGAACTCTACTTAAATAACTTCCAGTGATAAATGTACACAAATGGTAGACGTGTCATCACAAGTTGTCAAATCTTTCCTGCAATGGCCACCTGTAGCTCTCGTCTCTTGGAGTTTTCTTTTTTTTTTCTTTTTTTTTTTTTCTTCATAAGTATGGTATATAAAGCAAACACCAGTTTGTAACATGACTCACTATCACTTGGTAGCTGTGTGATCAGGACTATTACATTAATAGTAAACTAGTCCAATGATACATCACATGCATGAGTGTGAAGTAAGTCAATGCAAAAGGAGGGAAATAACATGTGCTCGGATAATAGTACTCCTTCCAAAGACCCAGATCTTTTGTAGCAGGATAAGGGTTAATGCATGGCATTTCATTGCTAGTTATAAGCATTCAGATAATCTTGGCTTTAATTTTATAAATAGTTTGAAGCATTAGATAAGTAGAGTATTTAGCTGTGTTTTCTTTTTTTTCTTCACAAAAAGTTGTGTACTAAGATCATTTTAGAACCATCTCATTTAGGCAATTTGAATAATATTCAATTTCGAATCATCTCACTTAGATAATTTGAATTATATACAAGAAGGCACATTTTTATGTAGGAAATAGCAATAAACATGAATGTTTTATCTTTTAATCATGAATTTGATCTTGGTTTCTTACAATCACTGAGGCATAGAGGGGCGGTGCTCTTTGACTAAAAATCTATGGAACTTAACCTTCATCTGATTATAACGAAACCTATGTAATTCTTAAATTTGAAACCTCTCTGAGATGTCAGTGCCTACAACTTTTATCCAAGAAAGTTTCTTTAAAAACATATATTTAAACAATTATCACAAAAAAATCAACTTGAAAAAGATAAAAATTTGAGTTTATTGTCCGATAGAATATTCCCGTACTTGTCGGATAATTACCACTCATTGGGTGCTTTGACATACTTCGTCATACTATGCCAAGTTATAAATATTTCTGCTTTGTTCAAATGCTAAAACAGGAAAATAACATAAACTTAAATATTTAGAAACAAGTGAATGTATTTGTAGCTCACCTGAGCTACGAGGGTCCTGCAAAAAGTTTTGTCACTGGGTTCGGATTACTTCAGTGCTACATTTTATCAAACATATTTTTATTACAAACTTTCAAAGTATTCCCCCTTTACTGAGACACATTTTTGTAACCTTTTTGCCCAGTCGCGAAAAGCAGATAAATAGTCTTCTTTTGGTGGAGACACTGATAAATAGCGCTGCCAAGAGAACTTCTAGACATTTACTTATTTCCAGAAAGTATTTCCTTAAGCCTTGGAAATAAAAACAAGTCACAGGGACTCAGGTCAGGTGAATTAGGTGGATGGTTTAAAACTTTCGCCTTTTCAGAAGCCAAAAAAGACTTAACAACCTCACACTTATGAGAGGATGCGTTGTCATGTAAAAGGTGGACTCCTGACCATCCTTTGCTTGGTCGTTTCTTATTGTAAAACTCTTTCACTTTCTTCAGTACAGAATTCTTGTAGAATTGCCCAGTGACTGTATGACCAGATGGACAAGGCACTTGAATGACTGGCCCACCTGAATTAAAGAAAATTGCGTACAACATCTTTTTCGAACTTATGGTTCTCTTGGCAATACATGAGCATTTTTGATGTTTTCGCTTCCATTGATTATTATCAGCCCTTCTTTGTGGCTCAAACATGTGCACCCAGGTTTCATCACCTGTTAGCAAGTTAGAAATAACCCGACTATTACAGCCTTTGTATGTTTTCAAAAGTTCCCGGGCACATTTAAGGTGTTGTGTCTTTTGCTCCTCAGTGAGCAAATGAGGTACCCACCCAGCGCAAACCTTTCTCAGGTCCAAACGCTTTTTCAGAATTGTTTGCACACTGCCTTTTGATATGCCAGTACAACTAGCTATATCTGTGACAGACAATCACGCATCCTGTTTGACCACAATCTTTACCGCAGCGATGTTAGCCTTGATAACATAGGCCTTCCAGGACGGGTATCATCTTCAACAGAAAATTTCCCAGCTTTAAAAGCTTTAACCCACCTAATACTGTGCGCATTGAAATGGTCTGATATATACCACACAATTCATTAAATATCTGCTTTGAATCTATATTTAGCCTAATGCGGCATTTAATATAGCTATGAATTTCAGTCTTCTGGTCCATGTTCCAATGTAACAAGTAAATTGGTCAGTGTATATGACTGCATCTATTTCAATTTGAAATAACTCAGTCAGCAGGAAAGCAATTTGCACAAAATAAACAGGTATCGTTAGCTATTCAACACACCATTCAAGTGCAGTGAAGCATTTTAAAATATACCTGGGATAAAACCAAGGAAGCCTATTAGTGACAGAACTTTTTGCATGACCCTCGTATGCTCAGGATGAGCTGTTATGATTACTTTTCGTCCGTCGTCCGTCTATCCGTCCGTCCGTCCTTAACATTTTCAAACTACTTCTCCTCTGAAGCTGCTGAGCCAATTTTGCTCAAATTTCATATGGAGCCTCCTTAGGTTGGGGGAACATTAGATTGCTAAAATGGTCACGTTCCTTTGACCAAGATGGCCACCATGCCCATATATAGTAAAAACCTTTAAAAATCTTCTTCTCCAGAACCGAGGTGCCTTGGGGCTGAATCTTTGCACAAATCATCAGGGACGAGAGGTCTACAAAGTTGCTAAAATAATTGTTGTACATTGACATTTGACCTTTTATCGGCGAGGTCAAGTTTGCTTCCCTATGCATGTGTATGGGCACCATACATTTGTATGGGAAAAATGTTGAGAATTTCAAATGACCTCCTCTGAAGCCTCTCGGCCAATGTTGCTCAAATTTCATGTGGAGCCTCCTTAGGTTGGGGGGACAAAAGATTGCTAAAATGATTGCGGTCCATTGACTAAGGTGGCCGTCATGCCCATATATGGTAAAAACCTTTAAAAATCTTCTTCTCCAGAACAGAGGATGCCTTGGGACTGAATCTTTGCACAAATCATCAGGGACGGGAGGTCTACCAAAGTTGCTAAAATCATGGTCGTACATTGACATTTGATTTTTTTATGGCGATGTCAAATTTGCTTCCCTATGCATTTGTATGGGCATCATACATTAGTGTGGGAAAAATGTTGAGAATTTCAAACGACTTCTCCTCTGAAGCCTCTGGGCCAGTGTTGCTCAGATTTTATGTGGAGACTCCTTAGGTTGGGGGAACAAAAGATTGCTTAAATGGTTGAGGTCCAATGACCATGGCTGCCATGCCCATATATGGTAAAAACCTTTAAAAATCTTATCTCCAGAACCAAATAAGCCCTGGGGCCTTATCTTTGCACAAGTCCTCGGGGACAGGAGATCTACCAAAATTGCTAAAATGATGGTCCTCCGTTGACGTTTGACCTTTTTACGGCAAGGTCAAATTTGCTTCCCCATGCATTTGTATGGGCCCTATACATTTATATAAGAAAAATGTTGAGAATTCATATTTTGGACATCTCCTCTATAATCCAGTTCAATCGAAACTTGATGATGAGCATTAGGGCACTTATGAGACACAAAATAGCTAAATGAGCCGATAAAAAATCCAAGATGGCCACCACAGCCGCCATCTTGAAAATCAATTTTCGACATCATTCTCTTCTCAAACCTTAGATCTCTTTGAGCAGAAACTTGCTCTTTAGCAACAGGATGACTTCTGGATCAAAACAAGCTAAAATTGTGTGGATCCAAAATCCAAGATGGCCACAATGGTTCTGCTTCATTGAACAAGATGCCGCCAGAGCTAAAAAATAGAGATTCTTCAAATGACATCTCATCCTTTGCCAATGGCCTGATTTCAACCAAAATTACTATAATGGCTCCACTTGGCTGAACAAAATGGTGGCCAGAGCTAAAAATAGAAAACCTTTAAAAGACATCTCCTCACAGACAGTGTCCTGATTTCAAAGTAATTTCACAGAAGTGTTCCTCTTATGGCCTTTTACCAAAAATGCTAAAAAAGTTCTGCTCGGCTGAACAAAATGGCCACCAGAGCTAAAAATAGAAAAAAAACTTTAAATATCTTGGCCAGTGGCCTGATTTTAAAATGATTTCACAGAAATGTTCCTCTTATCCCCCTTTACCAAAATTGTCAAAATGATTCTGCTCTGCTGAACAAAATGGTCACCAGAGCTAAAAATAGAAAAAAAAAACTTTAAACGACATCTCCGTGGCCAGTGGCAAGATTTCAAAATAATTTCACATCAATGTTCCTCTTATGCCCCTTTGCCAAAATTGCTAAAATGGTTCATTGCCTTGTCGTAAGTTTCAATATTTGACAGTACTGGAAAAATGTTGCATGCCATCTGCATATCTGCAGTGGCGGTTTCACTCAGGTGAGCGAGTTGTGGCCCCTGGGCCTCTTGTTTTATGACTAATCTGAACTTATAGGATAATACCCCTAGTGATGTTATTGAAGATAATCAAACAAACTTGGAATATTAATGGTGGGCAATGGGAGGAAAGGCAGAATAAAAAAAGTGATTGTCCTGTGAGAAAAAGCAGAGTTGTCTTTATCCTCTCAACCATCTGCCTATCCTTCCTTCCATCAGACTTTCATGAGGAACATATCTAAAATGGTATAGATGGTAAAATAAAACTAGTAATGTTAATAGAGGGCAGTGAAGGCAAGTGCTGAGTACAATGTATAAACTGCATGACTCGTCTTATGTAATTACATAATGATCAAAAAAAGAAATGAGCTTCTGTACTGCAAAGAAGAGTAAAATTAATGCATTATTGTTTTCTGTTGCAACAAAAAATTATCTATTTGTGTTGGGCCATGTATGCTATGTATTGAGGAATAAACAATACAAATATGATTTACATGCACATTTTACACACTATAATTATCAGTTTTACTATGATAAGGTATTAGTCTCCATTTCTTGTGCTATTAATGATAATTATCTCAGCTTTTTATTAGCTGACCTGAACTATGCTCAGGATGAGCTATTGTGATCACTTTTTGTCCATCGTCCGTCCATCCATGTGTCCGTCCGGTTGTCCATCCGTCCATTAACACTTTTCAAATGACAACTCCAGAGCTATTGATGCAGTTTGTCCCTAATTTGGTAAGAATGTTGCTTTGTTAGGGGGAATTAAAAATTGCTAAAATTATGATGATCTGGCTCTTGGTTTGGTTGCCATGGCAACAGAAAGCTCCCATAGACTTATAATGGGAAAATGGTCAAATTGCATTTTCTCCATAACTACTGAAGTGATGTGAACCATATTTGGCTATGATCGTGATGATTGTCTACCCAGTTTATGTGTATTATGACCAGCGGCCATTTTGTTTGGTTGCCACAGCAATTTTGAAAAAGGAATTTTTTAAAAGACAGCTCCTTCAAAACTACTGAAGCAGTATAACTCTAATTTGGTACAAATGTTGCTTTGGTAAGGGAAATCCAAAATAGCTAAAATTATGGTGATCTGCCTCTTGGTTTTGTTGCCATGGCAACAGAAATCTGCCATATACTTATAATGGGAAAATAGTTAAATTGTATTTTCTCCATATTACCACTGAAGTGATGTGAACCATATTTGGCAGTTATGATAATCTGATGATTGTCTACCCAGTTTTTGTGTTTGATGACCAGCAGCTGTTTTGTTTGGTTGCCATGGCAACATTAAATTTAAAGAAAGGATTTTTTTTAAATGACAACTCCTTCATAACTTCTGAAGCAGTATGACTCTAATTTGGTTCAAATGTTGTTTGGGAAAGGGCAATTCAAATTAGCTAAAATTATGGTGATCTGCCTCTTGGTTTGGTTCCATGGCAACAGAAAGCTACCCTAGACTTATGACGGGAAAATGGTCAAATTGCATTTTCTCCATAACCACTGAAGTGATGTGAACCATATTTGGCATTTATGATCATCTGATGATTGTCTACCCTGTTTAAGTGTCTTCTGACCAGTGGCCATTTTGTTTGGTTGCCATGGGAACATTAAATTTTAAAAAAGGAATTTTTTAAATGACCACTCCTTCAAATTCACTGAAGCAGTATGACTCTAATTTTGTTCAAATGTTGCTTGGGAAAGGGCAATTAAAAATAGCTAAAATTATGGTGATCTGCCTCTTGGTTTGGTTACCATAGACACAGAAAGCTCCCATAGACTTATAATGGGAAAATGGTTAAATTGCACTTTCTCCATAACCAGTGAAGTGATGTGAACCATATTTGGCAGTTATGATTATTAGTTAATTGTCTACCCAGTTTATGTGTTTAATGACCAGTTGCTATTTTGTTTGGTTGCCATGGTAACATTCAACTTTGAAAAAGGAACATTAAATTTTAAAAAAGGAATTTTTTAAATGACAACTCCTTCAAATTCACTGAAACAGTACGATTCTAATTTGGTACAAAAGTTGCTTGGGTAAGGGCAGTTCAAAATAGCTAAAATTATGGTGGTCTGCCTCTTGGTTTTGTTGCCATGGCAACAGAAAGCTCCCATTGACTTATAATGGGAAAATGGTTAAATTGCATTTTTATGCCCTGCCACAAAAAGTGGCAAATGTATTATTTTATACTGTGCAAAATTTTGAGTGTCCGTCCGTCTGTTTGGGCAAACATCTAAAGTTTAGGGGCTATGTTTGGGCAATTTTGGACATAATTATGAGATTTTTTGAGGTTTATTCCATTTAAAATGCATCAGCTAGTCCCTAAACCAAAAAATAACAATTTGAAGAAGAAGAATGTATAAAACAAACACATTCATTCTTCAAAAACAAGAACTGCTTAAATAATGATCTTTTCATTATTTGAACTGACAGAAATGAAAAAATGTTGCATAACAAATGCATATCTGCAGTGGCTATTTCACTCAGGTAAGCGAGCCGTGGCCTGTGGGTCTCTTGTTCATTCTTGCTCAGAAATTATTGAAGGTAAACAGACTTGGAATATTGATATGGCGCTTTGAGCTGAAGTGCAGTGTATGAATCATAAGTGTGTAATGAGTAGCTAAAACATTATCTCCCCATTTTTACTTTTTAGCTCACCTGAGCACAAAGTGCTCAAGGTAAGTTATTGTGATAGGCCTCTGTCCGTCGTCCGTTTGTCCGTCGTCAGCTTTTGCTTTAAACAATTTCTTCTCAAACACTGCTGGACAGATTCTGAAATAATTTCACAGAAATGTTCTTTGGGTGACCCACTACCAAAATTGCTCAACCGTTCCACTCCAATGAACAAGATGGCTGCCAGAGCTAAAAATAGAAAAACCTTTTAGCGACTTCTCCTCCTAAACCAGTTGATGGATTTTGAAATAATTTCACAGGAATGTTCCTAAGATGACCCTCTATCAAAATTACTCAAGCTGTTCCACTCCGATAAACAAGATGGCCACCAGAGCTAAAAATAGAAAAACCTTTTAATGACTTCTCCTAAACCGGTGGTTGGATTTTGAAATAATTTCACAGGAATGTTCCTTGGGTGACCCTCTACCTAAATTGCTCAAACCGTTTCGCTCTGATGATCAAGATGGCCACCAGAGCTAAAAATAAAAAAACCTTTAACAGACTTCTCCTCCTAGACCAATGGATGGATTTTGAAGTAATTTCACAGGAATGTTCCTTGGGTGACCTTCTACCAAAATTGCTCAAACTGTTCCATTCAGATGAACAAGATGGCCACCAGAGCTAAAAATAGAAAAACCTTTAAATGACCTTTTCTCCTAAACCGGTGGATGGATTTTGAAATAATTTCACAGGAATGTTCCTTTGGTGACCCTCTACTAAAATTGCTCAAACTGTTCCACTCCGATGAAAAGATGGCCACCAAAGTTAAAAATAGAAAAACCTTTTAACAACTTCTCCTCCTAAACTGGTGGATGGATTTTGAAATAGTGTCACAGGAATGTTCCTTGTGTGACCATCTACCAAAATTGCTCAAACTGTTCCGCTACACTGAACAAGATGGCCACCACAGCTAAAAATAGAAAAAAAATCCAAACAAGTTCTCCTCTTGACCCTTAACCTGCTGTTCACGACAACCCCTACCTTTACAAACAAAGTAGATCCAAATCAGGTGGCTTCTGAAGAAGCCATCTGATCAGGATCTACACTGTTTGTCATTCAGTTTGTGAATTTGAACGAAAACATTATATGATATAATCTGATTGGCTGATAGTCAGAAATGGATGTAGTTAATTAAATTATTCAGCAGGATAAGGGTTAAACCAGTGGATGGATTTTGAAATGATTTCACAGGAATGTTCCTTCGGTGACCGTCTACCAAAATTGCTCAAACTGTTTGGCTCCAATGAACAAGATGGCAGCCAGAGCTAGAAACAACTCTGTACATTGTCTGTGCGTCCGTTGTCAACTTTTGCTTAAAATTACGCTTGGGTCACCATTTGTACAATGTAGATCAGGTGAGAGATCCAGGACCTTCATGACCCTTTTGTTTAAGCATGAATACTATAGGGTAGTCTTGTTCCAAGTATAGAAAGGAATCAAATGAAACTTGCAACATTGAATGATCCAAGGAGCAACAGAGCATGAAGCTGAATGTCAGTGCATCCATATGTAACACTTTTGTCCCAAGCCTAAAAGCTGAAAAAGTACTAAATACAAAAAAGTATAATAAATTAGAACATGGAAAACTAAAACTAAACTATACTAAATATAATAATATAGAACATGACAAAAGGCTGTAGGAGGAAGTGCAGAGTGTAAGAACCATTATGTTCTCTTTCATTTCATTCAGACGAAACATAAATTAATTATGATCTAAACTTCTTAATTTTGGAAAGAAAATATAATACACAGAATTATTAACTGAACATGACGTACATATACCACACCAATGCTAAGTATCTCTAGCATAAACCAATAAATTGCATCTTACGTGTACCTCATATCCATGTATAACCTCCGGTATGATACCTTAAGTAATATAAAACTCAACAACATATACGTGTGATGGCAAGCACAGACGCGGAGTGCATGTTCATATATTCGAATACAAATTTCACAAACAATATGACCAACAGCAACCCTCCATCCAGATTTGGTTCCATGATCCACATAGAATAAGTGGAAAAGTCCAAAGTCCCCTAACACAAAAACTTTAAGCTCCTTTGTAAACACTGGTTAAGCTCGCATGGAGCAGTCCAAAGTTTGGAACACATCACATACACAACACAAAACATCCGTAATCTAACCTTCACATACTTCAAACAGTCAGCATGCCTGAAACAAACTGAGAAAAAACAACTGCTTAATAATAATGTAACAATAGTTTCTTTGGTGACCCTCTACTAAAATTGCTCAAACTGTTCCACTCCGATGAAAAGATGGCCGCCAAAGCTAAAAATAGAAAAACCTTTTAACAACTTCTCCTCCTAAACTGGTGGATGGATTTTGAAATAGTGTCACGGGAATGTTCCTTGCGTGACCATCTACCAAAATTGCTCAAACTGTTCCGCTACACTGAACAAGATGGCCACAACAGCTGAAAGTAGAAAAAAAATCCAAACAAGTTCTCCCCTTGACCTTTAACCTACTGTTCACGACAACCCCTACCTTTGCAAACAAAGTAGATCCAGATCAGGTGGCTTCTGAAGAAGCCATCTGATCAGGATCTACACTGTTTGTCGTTCAGTTTGTGAATTTGAACGAAAACATTATATGATATAATCTGATTGGCTGATAGTCAGAAATGGATGTGGCTAATTAAATTATTCAGCAGGATAAGGGTTAAACCAGTGGATGGATTTTGAAATGATTTCAAAGCATTTTTAACTTTCATATAATACTAATTTAGCTTTATGCTTTGCTACTTTGAAAACATTAAACGGGGCAGGGCGGGTGGGAGAGCGCACAGAAACCTGAACCAAACTGCTTGCTCCTATGGCCTGTCAAACCTCGAATGACCAGTCACATTTGCCAAGCAATATTTATAGCCCTACTGAGCATAATTCTCTGGTAATTCATGAAATTCTAATACTTATGTAAGTTTTACATAACCACATTGAAGGATATTCTCAAGGTTAAAATACTGAACTGCTACCATATATGCTGTAATACAAGCTTTTACTAGCAGTAGAATAAAATATAATACATATTTTACTCTGAGTTCACAATCCATACCAACCAAATAAATATCGCACCCTATAATAAATATATTTATGCTATCATAAGTAATAATAAGAGAATTGTTTCCCTTTTTTTCCAGTATAAATATTATATAGTATCCAGCAAGACCTTGCAGCATTGATAGAGAAAAAGTTAACAAGAGCAAAGTGCAAATTACTTAACCCTTGCAGTGCAGGAAGCAAACATACCAATGTTTGTTTTTCAAAGAGTACTTGTGAAAGAGGGAAAGTTGTGAAAGAAATTGCTATATTTTGTATTGAGTCACCAATAGTAAATAAAATGCAAAAATGCTGAGATTTTAAATTGATAGTTTCTACTATTAAATTATCTAATAATATTATATCTCGGAAGCTTGAAGACATATTGTTTCTGTCACGGTCATCCATTTTTCAGTCCATCCTTTACTCTATTTCAAAAAATCATTATCTGCTCAATATCTTTACAACTGGTAAGAAATTTCATTCATGTTTAAAATAAAATGGCAATTTACTTTCTAAGTGAAGTACTCTGAGCTTTGATTCTTTCAGCGATACATAGAGAACATTTGCTTTTTTTGAGTGAATACCATAACTATTTTCATCGAATGTAATAAAAACATCAGTAGTCTCATGAGTGTGAAGCACAAGTGAAAATTTGAATGTTTTCATTACAGGTGATGAAAATATTTAAGGTATTTATGGAAAAAAGCATACTTTCTTTTTATTTTATTGTTTTCATGCTTTAGCGCCTTTGACGTTATAACTGATGTCGCCAAACAAAACGGACACATTATGACATCGACATTGATCGAGTGCTTACCACAAAGAGAGAGAAAAACAAATATTTCGGCAAATCAAAATAATTTTGATACCAGAATGTTCCTTACTTTCTAACTAGGAAAATGCATAGCCAACTTGGTAGCCAGGGGGCGGGGCGTATTTTCCCTATATATCTATATAGAAAACTTAAAAAATCTTCTTGTCAGAAACCACTGGACCGATTTCAATATAACTTGGCAGAACTGTTTTTATAGTGACCCTCTATCAAGATTGTTCAAGACGTCATGATTTGTTGAAAAACATGGCCGCCAAGGGGCAGGGCTTATTTTCCCTATATATCTATATAGAAAAATTTAAAAATATTCTTGTCAGAAACCACTGGACCGATTTCAATATAAACATAGCAGAGATGCTCTTTTGGTGACCCTCTATCAAGATTTTTTTAAGCCGTTATGATTCATCAAAGACCAAGGCTGCCAGGGAGCAGGGCTTATTTTCCCCTTTATATCAATATAGAAAACTTTAAAAGTCTTCTTGTCAGAAACCACTGGACCAAGGTCAATATAATTTGGCAGAAATGTTTCTTTGGTGATCCTCTACCAAGATTGTTCAAACCATCATTGTGACCCTGTACCAAGATTATTCAAGCCATCATAATTCGTCAAAAAACATGGCTGCCAGGGGGCGGGGCTTATTTTCCCTATATATCTATATAGAAGACTTAAAAAATCTTCTTGTCAGAAAGAACTGGACTGATGTCAATATAATTTGGCAGAAATATTTCTATGGTGACCCTCTACCAAGATTGTTCAAACCATCATGATTTGTCAAAAAACATGGCTGTCAGGGGGCAGGGCTTATTTTCCCTATATATCTATATTGAAAACTTTAAAAATCTTTTTGTCAGAAACCACTGGATGGATGTCAGTTAGATTTAGCAGAAATGTTTCTTTGGTGACCCTCTACCAAGATTGTTCAAGTCATTATGATTGATAAAAAAAACATGGTGGCCAAGGGGCAGGGCTTATTTTCCCTATATATCTATATAGAAAACTTTAAAAATCTTCTTATTAGAAACCACAAAACTGATTTCAGTATCATAAAGCAAAGATGTTTCTTTGGTAACCCTCTATCAAGATTATTCAAGCCATCATGATTCGTCAAAAAACACGGCTGCAAAAATCTTAAAGCAGTGAACTTGGGTTAGTATGCAAATATTGCTCAGGTAAGTGATATAGGACCATCATGGTTCTCTTGTTTACAGATATAAGTCAGGTGAGTCTTTGGGGGTTTCACACACACACACACACACACACACACACACACACACACACACACACACACACACACACACACACACACACACTGCTTCAATAAACAGTACATGAATCATACTATAATAGAGAATTTTTCAGATTTTAAGAATAATGAGGAAATGAGGAAAAAAAAAAGAAAGCAAAACAAAAAATTCATTTTATTGTCTCATTATGAAACAGATAATTATGATGTAATGGACTGAAGCAGAAGAGATATTCCCATACATGTCAAGGTGCGACTTTTCTAGAGGGAGCAGATCATTTTCTTTAAGAGTAGTTTCACAGCACTCCATTCTAGGTTTAAACCCTGATGGAAACTTTACAAAACTATGAACAAATGCTGGACTTAGCAATTTGGCACAAACTGATGCTGTATCTATGTGCTCAAAGAATTACACTCCCACCCATTAACATAGGAGAGATGAATATACACTTCCTATCCTGTTGTATGATTATGAGAATCTATCATAGGTGTGAGGGGTAGACAGAAAAACCTGTCTCGAGGGTCACGGTCTTTCATCACGAGGCTTGCCGAGTTATGCCAGACTTTGATCCCTAGTGATGGATTTTTAGCTCACCTGAGCTATGCTCATGATGAGCTATTGTGATCACTTTTCGTCCGTCGTCCGTCCGTCCATCCATTAACATTTTCAAATGACTTCTCCTCTGAAGCCACTGAGTCAGTTTTGCTCAAATTTCATATGGAGCCTCCTTAGGTTGGAGGAACAAAAGATTGCTAAAATGGTTGCAGTCATTGACCAAGATGGCCGCCATGCCCATATATGGTAAAAACATTTATAAATCGTCTTCTTCAGAACCGAGGCTGCCTTGGGGCTGAATCTTTGCACAAATCATCGGGGACCAGAGGTCTACCAAAGTTGCTAAAATAATTGTTGTACATTGACGTTTGATCTTTTTACGGCGAGGTCAAGTTTGCTTCCCTATGCATTTGTATGGGCACCATACATATGTATGGGAAAAATGTTGAGAATTTGAAACGACTTCTCCTCTGAAGCCTCTGGGCCAATGTTGCTCAAATTTTATGTGGAGCCTCCTTAGGTTGGGGGAATGAGAGATTGCTAAAATGGTCACGGTCCATTGACCAAGATGGCAGCCATGCCCATATATGGTAAAAACCTTTAAAAATCTTCTCCAGAATGCAGGATGCCTTGGGGCTGAATCTTTGCACAAATCATCGGGGACCAGAGATCTACAAAAGTTGCTAAAATAATTGTTGTACATTGATGTTTGACCTTTTTACGGCGAGGTCAAGTTTGCTTCCCTATGCATTTGTATGGGCACCATACATTTGTATGGTGAAAATGTTGAGAATTTGAAACGACTTCTCCTCTGAAGCCTCTGGGCCAATGTTGCTCAAATTTTATGTGGAGACTCCTTAGCTTGGGGGAACGAAAGATTGCTAAAATGGTTGCAGTTTTTGACCAAGATGGCTGCCATGCCCATATATGGTAAAAACCTTTAAAAATCTTCTTCTGCAGAACCAAATAAGCCCTGAGGCCTTATCTTTGCACAAATCCTCGGGGACAGGAGATCTACCAAAATTGCTAAAATGATGGTCCTACGTTGACATTTGACCTTTTTACGGCAAGGTCAAATTTGCTTCCCCATGCATTTGTATGGGCCCTATACATTTAGATGCGAAAAATGTTGAGAATTAATATTTTGGACATGTCCTCTATAATCCATTTGAATGGAAACTTGATGATGAGCATTAGGCCACTTATGAGACACAAAATAGCTAAATGAGCTGATAGAAAATCCAAGATGGCCACCACAGCCTCCATCTTGAAAATCAATTTTCGACATCTCTTCTCAAACCTTAGATAGCTTTGAGCAGAAACTTGCTCTTTAGCAGCAGGATGACTTCTGGATCGAAACAAGCTAAAATTGTGTACGTAGATCGAAAATCCAAGATGGCCGCATTGGTTCTGCTGTATTGAACAAGATGGCTGCCAGAGCTAAAAAATAGAAAATCTTCAAACGACATCCTGTCCTTGGCCAATGGCCTGATTTCAAAATTTTGCACAGAAGTATTCCACCAATGGCCCTCAACCAAAATTACTAAAATGGCTCCGCTTGGCTGAACAAAATGGCAGCAAGAGCTAAAAATAGAAAAAAAACCTTTAAAAGACATCTCCTCTGCAGCCAGTGTCTTGATTTCAAAGTAATTTCACAGTAGTGTTCCTCTTATGGCCCTTTACTAAAATTGCTAAAAAAGTTCTGCTCGGCTGAACAAAATGGCTGCCAGAGCTAAAAATAGAAAAAAAAACATTATAACATCTCCTGCTTGGCCAGTGGCCTGATTATACCCCTGACATACGAAGTATGTGGGGGCATATAGTTTTTGCTTTTCCGTTCATCCGTTTGTTCGTTCATTCGTCTTTCCGTCACAGGGTCAAAGTTTTTGCGTTAAAGTTTATAAGACCTCATATTTTAAAGACCCTTTGATGGATTTCATTCATATTTGGCATGATGGTAGATATAGGTCTAAAGTTTTTATCAGCACCATCCCCACCCCGGGGGTGGCCTTGGGGTCAAGGTCACGGACTTAGAATTTTCATTAAAAAGTCAAAGTTTTTTGTGTTTAAGTTTATATAGCTATATCATCAAGACCCTTGAGGAATTCCATTTATATTTGACATGTTGGTAGATATCGGCCTAGAATCTTACTCAGCATGATCCCCACCCCGGGTGTGACTGAGGTCAAGGTCACAAACTTAGAATTTTCATATAAAAGTAAAATTTTTGCGTTTAAGTTTATATAGCCATATTATCAAGACCTTTTGTTAAATTTCATTATCCCCTAACTGAAAGGTTGAGCGGATATTGCTATCAGCAAGGAATCTGTTCCTCTGTCTGTCCGTCCGTCCGTTGAAGCATTATTCATTCATACTTTTTTTTTGTCTTAGGGTCAGAGTTTTTACTTTTACGTTAAAGTTTATAAGACCTTATATTATTATGAAGACCCTTTGATAGATTTCATTCATATTTGGCCTGATGGTAGATATAGGGCTTAAGTTTTTATCAGCACCAATCCTACCCCGGGGGATAACCTTGGGGTCAAGGTCACAGAATTTTCATAAAAAAGTCAAAATTTTTGTGTTTATGTTTATATAGCTATACCATCAAGACCCTTTGAGGAATTTTAATTATATTTTACATGTTGGTAGATATAGGTCTAGAGTTTTACTCAGCATGATCCCCATCCCGGGGTATGACCTTGAGGTCAAGGTCACAGACTTAGAAAATTTCATATAAAAGTAAAAAGATTTGCATCTAAGTTTATATAGCTATAACATCAAGACCTTTTGTTGAATTTTGTTATCCTCCTACTGATAGGTTTAGGGGATATAGCTATCAGCATGGAATCCATCTGTCCATCCATCCGTCTGTCTGTCCATAAACGCATTATTGTGCACCCCATAACTCCTAAGTACCCTTTGAGCTATTTTCATGAAACTCTGTCAGGTTGTAGAGGGCATTTGGTAGGGTTGTCGGGTACAAGAAAGACAACTCTAACTGACTTGGTCCATGAGTTATATCCCCTTGTCTCCGAAATTGTAAAAATTTTGTGTGAACCATAACTTTAAAACACGTCAAGATATTTTCATGATACTTCACCAGTATGTAGAGGACATTGAGTAGGCATATCACATTCAAGAATGACACTCTAACCGACTCTATTCTGCAGTTTTTGCCTTTGGTTATTTAAGTCTTGTGTGGGCAATAACTCTAAAAATTCTTTAAGATATTTTTGTGATACTTTACCAATATGTAGAGGACATTGAGTAGGCAGTTCACGTTAAAATTTTCATTAAAATTTATATAGCTATATTATGAAGACCCTTTTGTTGGTTTCATTAATATTAAGCTTGATGGTATATATAGGTCTAAAGTTTTTCTCGGCACCGTCCCCAAGCTGGGGTATGGCTTTTAAGTCAAGGTAACAGACTTTCCATACAAATGTCATTTTTGCTTATATTATAAAGACTGATTGATTTCACTGGTCTATGGTGATAGTTATAGGGCTGAAGTTTTAATTAGCTCAATCCCTGCACCTGTTCCTGACCTTTGAGGTCAAGGGCTTCACATAATGTGTGATTGAATTCTTTCAATGTTATAACATATGGCATACAACTGCCCTCTCCAGAGTCAAAGCTACATACTTTGTGCTCTTTAAAAAGTGGCGGTAGCTCTGGTTGGGGGTATACATGCCCCACTGGGCACTTTGTCTAGTTTCAAAATAATTTCACAGAAATGTTTCTCTTATCCCCCTTTACCAGAATTGCCAAAATGGTTCTGCTCTGCTGAACAAAATGGTCACCAGAGCTAAAGATAGAAAAACCTTTAAACGATATCTCCATGGCCTGTGGCAAGATTTCAAAATAATTTCACATCAATGTTCCTCTTATGCCCCTTTACCAAAATTGCTAAAATGGTTCTGCTTTGCTGAACAAAATGGTTGCCAGAGCTAAAAATAGAAAAAACAAAACCTTTAAAGGACAGGATAAGTAGATGAACCAAATGACTTCTGAAAAATATCTGAACTTTTTTTAACTTATGGCGTTTTGAAAATTTCAGCATTTTAACCTTGTAAGCAAGATATCTCAAAAACTGTTTAAGCCATTGCCTTTCATAAGTTTCAATATTTGACAGTATTGGAAAAATGTTGCATGCCATCTGCATATCTGCAGTGGCGGTTTCACTCAGGTGAGCAAGTTGTGGCCCGTGGGCCTCTTGTTCTATATACCCCTCACACCCATTATAAATTCTTTTTCTTGCATACCTTTCATTTCTGAATATGGAGTTTTAGCATACCCGGGCCGAAGGCTCCAGGGGAGCTTACAGGATGGTAGGCCATCCATCCTCCATCCGTCTGTTGTCCGTCCGTCATTCTTCCACACCATTGACCAGTTATATCTCCACAGTCTGCAGGCTGATCTCATCTATAGCATGCCTCTAATGGGGCATCGATGATGTAAGCTTAGCATGGAAATCCAATGAAAACCTTGGTTGCTATAGCAACCTTAAGGTCCCATAGACTTACAATGGGAAAATGCTTGTCATTAGCATAAGACGTTCAGTTTTGATTGGATCTTCCTGAAACTTGCAGATAAGGTGGATATGGATGAAATCTCAGATGATTTAAAAAACTGGCCAAATCAGATCTTAATCTTATAGTTACATCCCCTTGATTGCTGAAAACTGCTTTGTTTGACTTTGTCATCAGTATAACTCATTCAGTTTTAAGCAGATCTTTCTGAAACTTGCAAATAAGGTGGACATGGATAAAATCTTGAATGAGTTTAAAAACTGGTTAGATTGGATCATTAGTCTTAGATTTATGTCCCCTTTATTGCTGAAAAAGCCTCTGTTTGACTTTGTCATCAGCATAACTCATTCAGTTTTAATCATATCTTCCTGAAACTTGCAGATAATGTGAACATAGATGAAGTCTCGGATGAGTTTTAAACATGGCCAGATCGGATCATTACTCTAAGAATTACATCCTATTGATTGCTGAAAAAGCCTTTGATTGACTTTGTCATTGGCATGTCTCATTCAGTTTTGAAACTTGCAGATAAGGATGAAGTCTTGGATGAGTTTGAAAACTGTCCAGATCAGCTTATTTATTTTACAGTTACATCCCCTTGATTGCTAAAAATGCCTATTTTTGAGCTTGTCATCAGCATAACTCCTTCAGTTTCAATCAGATCTTCCTGAACCTACAGTTTTCATCAGATGAGGTTGAAACTTGGTGGACAGTTAGACTATAAGGTGGTACAGCACATATTGTTTCAAGGTTACAGTACACCAAATATTGATAGAGTTATTGTTCAGATTTAACTTCATTTCCGGCAAACTCCTGCTACAGTTTTCATCAGATTGGGTTGAAACTTGGTGGATAGTTAGACCACGAGATGGTACAATGCATATTATTTCATGGTTACAGTATACAGTATACGAGTACCAAATTTTGATAAATTTATCACTATTTTTAAAGCTTTTTCAGGCATGACGGTTTCCAGATAACTCTGTCTACAGTTTTTATTGAATGAGGTTGAAACGTGGTGGTACAGTGCATATTGTTTCAAGGCTACAGTACATCAAATTTTGGTAGAGTTTTTGTCTTAAAGATTGTTGAGATATGACTTCATTTCCGGCTAACTCCTCCTCCAGTTTTCATTGGACCATTCCAAGGTTACAGTGCACCAAATTTTGATAGAGTTATTACTCTTTAAAGATAGTTCACACCCAACTTCATTTCTGGCCAACTCTTTCTACAATTTTCATCTATCCAGCTGTTATTGGATAGTAAGACAATGAGGTGGAGCAGCATGTATTCTTTTGAGATGAGAGTACAGTCATCAAACATCAACTTTGTTGAAATTTGTACATAGCTCATACAGTTTTGATCAAATCACCCTGGAACAGGACATAGATACGCCAACTGGAAATCCAAGATGGCTGCCACAGCCGCTATCTTGAAAATCTATATTGAACATCTTCTCCTGAACCAAAAGACCAACTGACTTGAAACTTGGTAGGATGTATCAGGGTGACTTGCAGATCAAAAATAGCTAAAATCGTTCCGATATTGGAAATCCAAGATTGCCACCATGGCTGCCATCTTGAAAATCTATTTTGAACTTCATCTCCTGAACCAAAATGCCAAGTGACTGGAAACTTGGTAGGAAGTATCTGGGTGACTTGTAGATCAAAAATAGCTAAAACTGTTCTGATTGGAAATCCAAGATGGCTGCCACAGTCGCCATCTTGAAAATCTATTTTGAACTTCTCCTGAATGGAAACGTTAGTTGTCGTGAACTTGATAGAAAGTATCGGGGTGACTTGTAGATCAAAAATAGCTAAAATTGGTAATCCAGGATGGTCATCCTAGCTGCCATGTTTAAAATCTATTTTGAACTTTTTCTTCTGAACTGAAAGACCAACTGACTCAAAACTTCATTGGAAGTATCAAGCTGACTTGTAGATCAAATCATCATCATCATCATCATTGGATTTTGATTAATGTGCAGGTACAGGGGCAACATCCACATCAGTGGGCCCCCTTCCAGGTAGCTGGCTTGCTGCACGCATTACAGATCTCACACCAGATCTCCAAGTGTGTCTATCATGAGGGTCGATAGCCGAGAGCTTCCACTCTCTGTATTACCCCTCTGTCAGCTGCTTCCATGTCATCTTGGGCCTCCCAGGCCCACGCTTTCCATCAACCTGTATGTCACAGGCTGTCTTGACTGCACCATTGGAGTGTTCCACATGTCCATACCAGCGGAGCCTTCTCTCCTTCAGAATGAGGTCCAGATCCTCAGTGCCATGCTGTGCAAGTAGCTCATCGGACCTGATGGTGACAATGTCTTGTGGCTTGACATTGCAGAAGCTAAAATCATTCTGATTGGAAATCCAAGCTGGCCACCATCTTGAAAATCTGTATTGAACCTCTCCTCTTGAACCGAAAGGACAATTGACTTGAAAATTGTCTGGTAATCATGTGAGCAAAATAGGGCCATCTTGGTCCTCTTGTTTCATTCATAGCTCAATGAAATGAAAAAAAATCAAAAATAATTTCTTATAATTAATTTTCTCTTTGAAATTTTCATAGATTCACTTTCAGAAATGGTAAAAGCATTGTATTTTTGCCTTCATAATGGCAGGTTGGTGCACAAAACAATACTTAATTTGGTACATGTTTTACCCAAGCTGAGTGCCATGACAGTGACAGATGATAAAATGCATCCTTGACGACCTTTCAAACTTGCATAGACTAACATGAGATTAAAACAAAAGTAGAAGAATTAAGAACAAAAAAGAAACCTTCAAGATATATGTTATTTTTATATTAGATACAAAAGAAAAGCCCAATAAATAGGATATTTGCTCTTTTGAAGTGAATACCATACATATTTTCATTGTGTAATAAAAGCATCAGTATTTTCATGAGTGCGAAGCATGAATGAAAATTTGAATGTTTTCATAACACGATATGAAACTTTTTATGGTATTTACGTAAAAAAAGCAAAATTTTATTAGCTCACCAGCTTATGCCATGGCCTGTTGTCTGTCTGTCATCCATTTATCATTAGTCTTTCTATCGTCCATCATTAACTTTTCACATTTTCAACATCTCCTCCAGAACCGTAAGTCAGATTGGACTGAAACTTGGTGGGAGGCATTGGGACTACATGGAGATTCAGAATTGCTAAAATTGTTCTGTTCCAATATCCAAGATGGCTGCCATCTTGAAAATCTTCAAACGACATCTGCTCCTGAATGGTAAGTCGGATTAAACCAAAACTTGGTGGGAGGCATTGGGGAGATGTGGAGATTTAGAATTGCTAAAATCATTTTGTTCCGATATCCAAGATGGCCGCTATGGCGTCCATCTTGAAAGTCTTCAAATGACATCTCCTTCAGAACTGTAAGTTGGATTGAGCAGAATCTTGATGTGAGGCATCAGAGCGACATAGAGATTCAGAATTGCTAAAATCTTTCCTTTTCGATATCCAAGATGGCCACCATGGGGGCCATCTTGAAAATCTTCAAACGACATCTGCTCCTGCATGGTAAGTCAGAGTAAGCCGAAACTTTGCAGGAGGCATTGGGGAGACATAGAGATTCAGAATTACTAATTCATTCTGGTATCCAAAATGGACACCATCTCGAAATTCTCCTCCCAAACTGCAAGTTGGATTGAGCTGAAACTTGACTGGAGGCATCAGAGCAACATTGAGATTCAGAATTACTAAAATCTTTCTTTCTGATATCCAAGATGTCCGCCATGGCAGCCGTCTTGAAAATCTTCAAACCATCATTTTGTTACTTTATCCAAGATGACTGCCATGATGGCTATCTTGAAAATCTTCAGTTGTTATCTGCTCCTGAACAGTAAGTCAGATTGAGCCGGAACTTGGTGGAAGGATCAGGGCTACATGGAGATTTAGAATTGCTGTAGTCATTCTATTCCGATATCCAAGATTGCCACGATGGTGGCCATGTTGAAAATCTTCAAACCACATCTGCTCCTGAACGCTAAGTCGGATTGAGAACTGGTGGGAGGCATTGGGGTGACATGAAGATTCAGATTTGCTAAAATTGTTCCATTCCAATATCCACGTGCCATCTTGAAATTCTTCAAACGACATCTCCCAAACTGTAAGTGGGATTGAGCTAAAACTTGATGGGAGGTATTGGGGTGTTATGGGGAATCAGAATTGCTAAATTGTTCTGTTCTAGTTTCCAAGATAACGGCCATCTTAAAATTCTTCAAACCACATCTCCTCCAAAACAGTAAATCTGATTGAGCAGAAACTTGATGGGAGGCATCAAGGTGACATGGAGATTCAGAATTGCTAAAATCGTTTAGTTCCAATATCCAAGATGGTGGCCATGGCAGCCATCTTAAAAGTATTTTAAACCACATCTGCTCCTAAATGGTAAGTCAGATTGAGCCGAAACTTTGTATAAGGCATTGGGGCAACATGGAGATTCAGAATTGGTAGAATATTTCCATTTTGATATTCAAGATGTCCGCCATGGTAGCCATCTCGAAACTCTTCAAACAGCATCAGATTCAGAATTGCTAAAGGCAATCTGATCTGATTGCCAAGGTGACCACCATGGCGCAGTGTGACATATCATGATCAGCCTAATCCAGGCGAGCGATTCTGGCCCACTTGGGCCTCTAGTTGTTTTCATGCTTTAGCACTTCCGACATCATTACTGACATTGACAAACAAAATAGAAACATCATGACGTCTACATTGAGTGCTTACCACAAAGAGAGAAAAACAAATATTTAGGCAAATCAAAATAATTTTGATAACAGAATGTTCCTTACTTTCTAAGAAAATGCATACCCTACTTGGTAGTTTAATTCAGAAACAAAGAAGTCAGAGGTGTTCAAAAATCTGAAGTGGAGGTAACATCTGCTTTTGAAACAATGAAGAAAACTGAAGACATCCAAACCGAGGAGTGAAAATATCAGTTGTATCAGTTACAAGTGAAATGATATGATATCATTTCACTAGTGATTGATACCACTTTTATTTTCATCAGATATACACTGATTATTAATATAGTATTAATATACAAGAAATAATTTTTTTCTTAGTTTTAATTCTTTTAAATGTGAGAGAGATTATCTTCGACTTGTCGTACCTCTGGAGTTGGGTTTTACTCAAGGAGTGCAGTCGTAGGCAGGGCACCAGATTTTTGAATTTCATCGAGAAATGAATGGAATTTTTCCACCAATCAGAAAGCAGGAAAACACATAAATGTAAATAAAAAAATAATTATTTCAGAGTAAATAATCAATGGAATGATTTCTGGAAGATTATAATTAAAGTGAAATCATTTTTGGGTAAGGTAGTTTGGTATGTTATTGGTGATGGGAATCTTTAATGATGAACCTGTGAAATCTTTCACTTAATGGCAGGGTTTTTGTTTTCATTTACATCATTCATGACAGTTTGTTACATTTAAATTTAACACTTCTTTGGCAAGCAAATCTTGACTTAACATTAATTTTATCATAGGGACAATCTCTGTGTCTTTTTATTTTAAATCTAGTGGGAGATCTGATTGGATTTGTTTAGATGGTAATTTCAGCATTGATTTTCCCCTGGTGCAGTGTGTGTATAGAGAATGATTGAGTGGGATGCTACTTTCTTGATATTGATGCTGACTTTCATACCATACAGAAAGCACAATTTCACAGGAGCTCAGTTGCAAAAGGCATACACACCAGATTTTGGAATATTGTAGATATTGATAAAAAGACATTTAGTTCAGTTCTAGTGTTGAGATTGGTTCAGTTATTAATGAAAAGAGCTAGTGTTAAGATAAAAATTGATATTAATTTAGATTCTGTGGCTAGTATAAAAGAAAGAATGGAGTACAAAGTTACCATATTTTTACTTTAAGTATTGGGACAGACAGGCCTGTGCAAACAGTGTAGACTCAGATTAGATATTCAGAAGGCTGCATTTGATCAGGGTCTACACTGTTTGCCATTCATCATACAACTTTTAGACACATAAAAAGATAGGAGTTGTTCACATTTTAAGAGAAGTATGATAGGAGTTAAGACGTCCCAATGTTTAAGATAAGAATCGTAGATGTTGTAGTGAACAGACACACTGAAACATTAGGAGTATTAATATGTTGTAGTGAACACACACATTTAAAAATTAGGATTATTAATATATATGTTGTAGTAAACACACACATTAAAACATTAGGGGTATTAATATATCTGTTGTAGTGAACACACTCATTGAAAAATTAGGAGTATTAATGTAGTGAATACACATATTAAAACATTAGGAGTATTAGTATATAATTATGCCATAGTGAACACACACATTGAAACATTAGGAGTGTTCAAGAGAAACATTAGGAGTATTAATATACAAGGTTTGTCCAAAAAATTCGTGGATGTGCTGGAAAACATATGATATTGGTTATATCAATTTAAAATGGTTGCTGAAAAGTCGGACATCCACTGATTTTGCAGTGAAAATTTCATGAGAATTGATTTTTAGACCCCGCCACTATCGTGTATTATGGTTTCGCGTTGGCCGTCTGTGTGTCTCTCCGTCCATCCAACAGTCTGTCCTATGTCCATCCACCTGTCCATCCGTACATCCGTATTCCATTTCCGGATGATAACTCGAGTAAACATCAATGGATTTTGACCAAACTTGGTATGTGCATTGATATTATAGAGATCTGGTTTGGAATAGCTAATGGGCAAATTTCGTGAATTTTTTACAGAGTTATCTGCCCACCACACGTCCATATTTTCGTTTCAGTACAATAACTTGAATAAATGTCAGTTGATTTTCACCAAACTTGGTATGTGCATTGATATTGTAGAGATCTGCTTTGGGATTGCTAATGGGAAAATTTCGTCAATTTTTGACAGATTTATCTGCCCACCACATGTCCGTATTCTCATTTCGGGACGATAACTTGTGTAAATATTAATGGATTTTCACCAAACTTAGTATTTGCATTGATATTGTGGACATCTGGTTTTGGATTGCAAATGGGCAAATTTTGTCAGTTTCTGACAGAGTTATCTGCCCACCACATGCCATATTTTCGCTTCAGGACTATAACTTGAGTAAATATCAATGTTTTTTCACCAAACTTGGTATGTGCATTGATATTGTGAATTATCTGTCTGCCACATGCCATATTTTTGTTTCAGGACTATAACTTGCGTAAATATAAATGGATTTTCACCAAACTTGGTATGTGCATTGATATTGTAGAGATCTGGTTTGGGATTGCAAATAGGCAAATTACGTCAACTTTTGACAGAGTTATCTGCCCACCACACGATAATTGCGGGTGTTATCGTTTCTCGTTTTTTATTTGACTAGCTTTTGAGCTACATGGGGTTGAAATCATATAGGGTAAGCACCATCGATCACTTTGACATATTTTGTTGCAGCACTGTTCTGATGGGTTCAGAATCATCAATGAAAATCTATTGAAAGATCAACAATTTCTTATGTTTTTCATATACAATATGTAAACTACTGTATTTGTTTAATGTTTTGGAGAATTTTTATGCACATTGGCAATAATTCGTAGTTTTATCCGATTTCCAGATCTGTATGTAATCCTTTGTGTTAAAATTACCAGTAACTCAGCTTTGATTGCCTATTAAACCAATCTGAAGTATACTAGAAATCTACAGTTTCCGTTTTGAAAAAAATAGAAAAAGTATGTTATTAGCAGTGCAAAAAGTGTATTTTAATGCAATATGTTAAGAAAAGCATAATTTGTGGTTATTTATACCATTTTATGCTCGAGTATTTGTACAAGCACCAAAATGAGATCCTTAGAATCTTGTAATGTTGACATTTTACACCATTCAGAAATATGCCTTGCTACCTTAAATATTTGATAATTTTATGCCCCGTCACAAAAAAATGGCTAGGTATTATGTTATACCGTCCGAAATTTTGAGTGTTCGTCCGTCCGTCCATCTGTCCAAGCCAACATTTAGGGTTAGGGGGTTAAATTTTGTAATCACATTATGCTTTATTCCGTTAAGATACATTATAAACCTTTGGGTTAGGGAGCTTATAGCCCTTAAAACCCTATGGAAATTTACAATGGGACATAGCCAATTAATCTGAATTGCTGGAATGTCTGTTTGTCTGTCCAGCCGTCCAGCCATCCGTCAGCACTTTATGATTTTGTTTCTGCTCCATAACTCTGATACTGTTTGAGATATTTTCAGGAAACTTCACAGCAATGTAAAGCACCATTAGACAATGTGCAGAACACATGAACCATAACTCTAGTTTGCCTACTTTTAGAGTTATCGCCATTTGAACATTGAACATAGTCATTTCTATGATGTACTCGTGTCTGCTCCATAACTGTGATACCGTTTGTGATATTTTCATGAAACTTCACACAAATGTAAAGCACCATAAGACGATATGCAAAACACATAAGCCACTTTTGGAGTTATTGCCCTTTGAACGTTAAACATAGCCATTTCTACCATGTACTCATGTCCGCTCTGTAAGTTGAAAACCCTGTGAGATATTTTCATAAAACTTTTCACAAATGTAAAGCACCATGAGACAATGTGCAGAATACAAGAACCATAACTCTAGTAAACCTACTTTTGGAGTTACAGCCCTTTGAACATCGTAAATATTGAAAATAGCCATTTCTTCCATGTACTAGTGTCCACTCTGTAAGTTGGAAACCATTTCAGATATTTTGATGTAACTTCACACAAATTTAAAGCTTGACAAGACAACAAGCAGAACTCATGAACCGTAACCCTAGTTTGCCTACTTTTGGAGTTATTGCCCTTTGAAATTGAACATAGCCATTTCTACCATGTACTTGTGTCAGCTCTGTAAGTTGAAAATCATTTGAGATATTTTCATGAAATTTCTCACAAACGTAAAGCACCATGAGAGGATGTGCAGAACACAATGTTAACCTACTTTTGGAGTTACCACCCTTAGAACATAATAAATATTGAAAATAACCATCTCTACCATATACTCGTGTCAGCTCTGTAAGTTGGAAACTGTTTCAGATATTTTTATAAAACTTCACACAAATGTAAAGCATCATGAGACCAGGTGCAGAACACACAAACATACTTCTGCTTAACCTACTTTTGGAGTTATGGCCCTTTGAACATTGAATATAGTGATTTCTGTAATATGTGTCTGCTCTTTAACTTAAAAACTATTTGAGATATTTTCTTGAAACTTTACTCAAATGTATATCACCATGATATGATGTGCAGAACACAAGAATCATAACTCTGAATTACCTGCTTTTGGAGTTACCACCCTTTACACCCTTTCGACATTGTAAATAGTGATCCAAGTTGTATACTTGTGCCCTTTCTATAACTTAAAAATGGTTTCAGAGATTTCCTTGAAGCCTTGCAAAAATGTAAAGCAACATAAGATGATATGTAGAACACAAGAACCATAAGTCTGACTTAATTACTTCTTTAAACATTGAAAATAACAGTTTCTGTGGTATACTTGTTAACTTTACATGAATGTGAAGCACCATGCGGGGGTCTGCAGAAAATGAGAACTGTAAATCTGGTTTACTTATTTTTTGAGTTATGCCATTTGAACATTGAAAATAGTCATCTCAGTCATATATTCATGTCAACTTTATTTAGGGAAAGACTAATGCACCTGATTTCATTTTTGACAGAGATATGGCACTTGCTTGATGTAAGAGCAGTGGCGGGGCATGGTGCAGTGTTGCAGTGCTTTTCAACATGCATTTTTATTTGTTGTTCAAGTTTCATAAATATAGCATACAGGGATTATGGTTTTGAATTAAGAAGTTTCAGTATCATGAAACAACAAACTCAGTAGAAGCATTTTGTTTGGAAAATCAGAATTTCTGAAGCTCCAACATGAATAAATGCTTTCTGATGTATTTTAATAATTCTGACTATATCTGAAAAGTCCCAAGACCCGAATTTCACTTTTTGCCAATTTTCATGAAATTTCAACAACAGGACATACAATTAAGAACTGATTTTTTTTTTTTTTTTTATTATTTCATGGAGCCATGAATGAAAAAAATGAAGGATGGTATGCATGATTTCGTAGCGCATTCATGCACAACAGAGTCCTCCATTTTTTCCATTCATGGCTGGATGAAATTTAAAAAAAATCAAAAATCAATTCTTATAATTAATTTTCAGTTTGAACTTTTCATAAATTCGCATTCAGAAATAGCATCATATTTTGCCTTTACAGTGGCAGGTTAATGCATGCAAGAATATTTAATTCCATACGCATTTTTAGCCTAACTGAGCGCCATGACAGTGTCAGACGATAAAACGCATCCTGACTATATTTCAAATTCACATAGACTGACGGGAGATTAAAATAAAAGTAGAAGGATTAAGAACAAAAAACACTCAAGATGTATGTTATTTTTATATTAGATAGAAAAGAGCCAAGAAATAATTATTTTCTCTAGTAGTTTTATTCTTTTGATTGTGAGAGAGATTATTTGTGACTTGTTGTACCTCTGGCATTGGGTTCTGTTTCATATACTGCAAGTAGTGCAGTCGTAGGTGGGGCACCAGATTTTTTAGTTTAATTGAGAAATGAATGGAATTTTTCCAGCAATCAAAAAGCAGGAAAATGCATAAAATTTATAATGTAAATAATAATTATTTGCATATCGAGGGTTGAGCGCAAGACTGGCGTAAGTCAGATGGTTGTTTTTCCCCAAACTTAATCTCCTCACCATGAAGGCGTTATGAAGATTACAACATTTAGGTGCCATTGCTCGCATGAGCAATGGCACCTAAATCTGCATTGTTTACAAAGGGGTCCAAGTTGCCCCTAAACAAGGGTTTCAAAAATATGTTTGAGTTACCATAGTCTTGCGCTCAACCCTCGATATGCAGTCCACAAACTTTTTGGACAAATCTCGTACATGTTGTAGTGAACACACACATTGAAACATTAGGAGTATTAAAGAGAAACATTAGGAGTGTTAATATATATGTTGTAGTGAACACACACTTTGAAACGTTAGGAGTATTAAAGAAGAGAAATATTTTTCTATTGAAATCATGTTGTTCAAAATGTAGAATGAATATAGTGAAGGACTTTCATTTTAACACTATGAAGAATTTTAACAATTTGCAGCATGCTTGTGTTTGCTTGTGTGGGAGAGAGAGAGACATAGAGAGAGAGATAGAGAGATTAGTGGGAACAGTATTGCAGGGATAAATATACAACTGCAATAAGATATATATATGGGATTTGTGACTAAACTTGATCTCTTTTCCTGTTTTCTCATTTATTTGAAGATTAAAAGCAATTAATGCATTTTTATACCCCGCCACACAATAGTGGCGGGGTATTATGGTTTCACGTTGGTCATCCGCGAGTCCGTCGGTTTTTCGTTTCCGGATGATAACTTGAGTAAACATCAATGGATTTTCACCAAACTTGGTATGTGCATTGCTATTGTGGAGATCTGGTTTGGGATTGCTAATGGGCAAATTTCGTCAATTTTTGACGGAGTTATCTGCCCGAGATACGCGCATATTTTCGTTTCCGGATGATAACTTGAGTAAACATCAATGGATTTTCACCAAACTTGGTATGTGCATTGATATTGTGGAGATCTGGTTTGGGATTGCTAATTTCCTGTTTTCTCATTTATTTGAAGATTAAAAGCAATTAATGCATTTTTATACCCCGCCACACAATAGTGGTGGGGTATTATGGTTTCACGTTGGTCATCCGCGAGTCCGTCCGTTTTTCGTTTCCGGACAATAACTTGAGTAAACATCAATGGATTTTCACCAAACTTGGTATGTGCATTGCTATTGTGGAGATCTGGTTTGGGATTGCTAATGGGCAAATTTCGTCAATTTTTGACGGAGTTATCTGCCTGAGATACGCCCATATTTTCGTTTCCGGATGATAACTTGAGTAAACATCAATGGATTTTCACCAAACTTGGTATGTGCATTGATATTGTGGAGATCTGGTTTGGGATTGCTAATGGGCAAATTTTGTCAATTTTTGACAGAGTTATCTGCCCGAAACACGCCCATATTTTTGTTTCCGGACTATAACTTCAATAAATAACAAGGGATTTTCACCAAACTTGCTATATGCATTGACATTAAGGAGATCTGGTTTGAGATTGCTAATGGGCAAATTTCGTCACATTTTTACGGAGTTATCTGCCCGAGACACGCCCATATTTTCGTTTCCGGATGATAACTTCAGTAAACATCAATGGATTTTCACCAAACTTGGTATGTGCATTGATATTGTGGAGATCTGGTTTGGGATTGCTAATGGGCAAATTTCGTCAATTTTTGACGAAGTTATCTGCCCGAGACACGCCCATATTTTCGTTTCCGGACTATAACTTGAGTAAATAACAAGGGACTTTCACCAAACTTGCTATATGCATTGACAGTAAGGAGATCAGGTTTGGAATTGCTAATGGGCAAATTTTGTCAAATTTTTATGGAGTTATCTGCCCGAGACACATCCATATTTTCATTTCTGGATGATAACTTGAGTAACTAACAAGGCCTTTTAACCAAACTTGCTATATGCATTGATATCATCAAGATCTGCTTTAGGATTGTTATCTGTCCATTGATATCAAGATCTAGTTTTGGATTGTTATCTGTCCCTCCGTCATTTTCTTTCCCGACATTTTCGCAACGATAACTTTAATACATAAACAAATAATTGCTATGGCGGGTATTATACTTGCGGTGTTTTTATTTTCACAAAGGACATAAATCTTTTCATCATGGAAGAACATTTTAAACTTGAATAGTAAGAGATCAGAAGACATGTTACTAATTGTTGAAACTTATATCAGACTTCATGTGCCTTAACCCTTGTCCTGCTGAATAAATTAAGATGCCACACCCTTTTAAAATTTTCAGCCAATCAGATTACTCGATCCAGATAGTTGATATAAATTCACATACTGAATGGCAAACAGTGCAGATTCAGATCAGTTGGCTTCTGAGAAGCCAACTGATCTGGATCTACACTGTTTGCAAAGGCAGGGTATATCCGGGCTCAGCAGGACAAGGGTTAATATATTTCTTTTCTGATGTTTCTTATTAGACTAATGGCAACCAGATAAAAGCTATTTTATTAAATGAAATTAAACTAAGATGAAAGGTTTCATTAGTTATATTTGGTTCTCTGATTATTCATTCAGCTTAATGAATGAATTACATATTAATAACTACCCTGATCATCCAAGTAAAAAGAGTGCAGTTGAGTAAGATAGGCACTTGCAAGAGAGAAACATTTAATTCCAGGCAGTTTCATATACTCTATCATTTTTTCCCTTTTTAGCAGCACATATACCCCTACTTTCAATACTTTTTCTACTCGTGTTTAGCCAAACAACTTGGTACCTAAAGCATTACATAGCAGTAAAACTTCAAATTTTAGTCTTTTATCTTGTTTATTTCCTATTTCTTATTGAAATGGTGAAGAAAACAACATAGAGTGATTAGTTTTAACGTCTTTTCTTAAACAATAACATATATTAAGGTAATTTTAGGAGTAAGACAAGATAATAAAAAATAGTACCATTTCACCTGGTAAGCAGTAGGCTAGATTGCGATGTAAAAATAAGCCCTATTGTGTTTCCCAGACATTTCTGTGTAATCATGTGTGCTGTTTTTGTTTCAAACTAAGTGGTTGTCCCAGAAAAAAATATCATTTGTGAATACCTGATCTGCTTGTCATGTATATTTCACTTATGATTCATATAGTCAGATACAAAAATATTCTATTCCAAAATAATCTAAGAAAGCAGAACTGGTAAATCTAATGATAGGTAACCAATCATTAAATAGGTATTTCTGTTTTTAGCTCACCTGAGCAAAAATTCAGGGTGAGCTATTGTGATCACCCTCTGTCTGTCGTCCATCGTTGTCCATCTTCCGTGGTCAACAATTAGTTTGTTAACACTCTAGAGGTCACAGTTTTGACCCAATCTTAATGAAACTTGCTTAGAATGTTTGCCTCTATGAAATCTAGATCAAGTTTCATACTGGGTCACTTGGGGTCAAAAACTAGGTCACCAAGCCAGATCAAAGGAAAAACTTGTTAACACTCTAGAGGTCACATTTTTAAAGCAATCATCATGGAGTTTGTCTTGATGAGGTAAAGTTTGAAACTGGGTCACTTGGGGTCAAAAACTAGGTCACCAGGTCAAATCAAAGGAAAACCTTGTTAACACTTTAGAGGTCACATTTTTGAATCAGTCATCATGAATCTTGCTCCAAATGTTTGTCTTGATGATTTCTAGGTCAAGTTCAAAACTGGGTCACTTGGAGTCAAAAACTAGGTCACCAGGCCAAATCAATAGAAAACCTTGTTTACACTCTAGCGGTCACATTTTTGAAGCAATCATCACGAATATTGCTCAAAATGTTTGTCTTGATGATTTCTAGGTCAAGTTCGAAACTGGGCCACTTGGGGTAAAAAACTAGGTCATCTGGCTGAATCAAAGGAAGACCTTGTTAACATTCTAGAGGTCACATTTTTGAAGCAATCATCATGACTCTTGCTCAAAATGTTTATCTCGATGATTTCTAGGTGAAGTTTGGAACTGGGTCACTTATGACCTATATTTCACGGTCCAGTGACTTTCTTAAGTTTTTCCATTTTGGTCAGTTTCTCAGTAACTATTTGTCCAACAGAGTGATATTTGGCACTTCTGAAGTGTTTGTGTTTAGGCTAGTTTCTCAGTAACTATTGCTTCTTCAGCCAGTGATACTTAGCACATGTATACATCTTAGCATGGCCTCTTAAGTGCAGTCATCCATATTTGACCGTTACCTTTTTTTCACAGTCCATTAGACATGCTACAATGTCTTACTTGTTAATATAATCATCATGAATTTTGGTCAGAATGTTTGCTTGATCAGTTCTAGGTCAGGTTCTCTAAGTGCTATGATACTCAGGTAAGCGTTACAGGGCCATCATGGCCCTCTTGTTAGCTCACCTGAGCACGAAGTGCTCATGGTGAGCTATTGTGATCAGTCAATGTCTGTCATCTGTCGTGCGTCGTCCGTCGTGCGGCGTCAACAATTGCTTTAAAAGCCTACTCCTCCTACACCCCTGGGCCAATTGACTTAGTAGGAAGCATCAGGGTGACCTGTAGATCAAAAATAGCTAAAATCGTGCCGATCAGAAATCCAAGATGGCCGCCATGGCAGCCATCTTGAAAATCTATTTTTCGCTTCTTCTCCTGAACCGAAAGGCCAGTTGACTCCAAACTTGCTAGGAAGCATCGGGGTGACTTGTAGATCAAAAATAGCTAAAATCATGCCTATCGGAAATCCAAGATGGCCGCGATGGCCGCCATCTTGAAAATCTATTTTTCGCTTCTTCTCCTGAACCGAAAGGCCAATTGGCTCCAAACTTACTAGGAAGCATCGGGGTGACCTGTAGATCAAAAATAGCTAAAATCATGCCGATCAGAAATCCAAGATGGCCACCATGGCCGCCATCTTGAAAATCTATTTTTCACTTCTTCTCCTGAACCGAAAGGCCAATTGACTCCAAACTTGCTAGGAAGCATCGGGGTAACTTGTAGATCAAAAATAGCTAAAATCGTGCCGATCGGAAATCCAAGATGATCACCATCTTGAAAATCTATTTTTCGCTTCTTATCCTGAACCAAAAGGCCAATTGCCTCCAAACTTGCTAGGAAGCATCGGGGTGACTTGTAGATCAAAAATAGCGAAAATCGTGCCGATTGGAAATCCAAGATGGCCGCCATGGCAGCCATCTTGAAACCAAAAGGCTAACTGACTCCAAACTTGCTAGGAAGCATCGGGGTAACTTGTAGATCAAAAATAGCTAAAATCATGCCGATCGGAAATCCAAGATGGTCGCCATCTTGAAAATCTATTTTTTGCTTCTTTTCCTGAACCGTAAGGCCAATTGACTCCAAACTTGCGAGGAAGCATTTGGGTGACTTGTAGATCAAAAATAGCTAAAATCATGCGTATCATATCCAAGATGGCCACCATGGCAGCCATCTTGAAAATCTATTTTTCGCTTCTTCTCCTGAACCCAAAAGCCAGTCGACTCCAAACATGGTAGGAAGCATTGGGGTGACTTGTAGATCAAAAATAGCTAAAATTGTTCCGATCGGAAATCCAAGATGGCTGCCATGGCAGCCATCTTGAAAATCTATTTTTTGCTTCTTCTCCTGAACCGAAAGGCCAATTGACTCCAAACATGGTAGGAAGCATAGGTGTGACATGTATCACATCAAAAATAGCTAAAATTGTGCTGATCATAAATCCTAGATGGCCGCCATGGTGGCCATCTTGAAAATCTATTTTTAGCTTCTTCTCCTAACCCCAAATGCCAATTGACTCGAAACTTGGTAGGAAGCATTGGGGTGACTTGTAGATCAAAAGTACCATATTCGACTTAATTACCACACTGTGAGCTTAGGTTTCTCAGAAATACTGGGAAAACTTGTGGCAAATATGTACTAAGGGTATACACTTTAAAAAATGATCAGCGAAGGACTTATCAAATGATGCTTTTGCGATGTTTGTGTTGTTTTTTTTTTTTGTTTTTGTTTTTTCAGTTTCTTTATGAAAGCATATGTTGTGGGTACTCATTTGAATTGCATTGACAAGTCAATGGAATTCAAATGGCTACGCACAACATATGCCTTTATAAAGAAGTGGACAAAAAGTACACTGTGTGTAAGCTGAAGATTACGGGATTGCTTGACTGTGCGCTTATAGGGGTATGTGCAGTAATTAGGTCGAATACAGTAGCTAAAATCATTCTAATCGGAAATCCAAGATGGCCGCCATTGTCGCCATCTTGAAAATCTATTTTTCTCTTCTTCTCCTGAGCCGAAAGGCATATTGACTCCAAACTTTGTTGGACGCATCAGGGTAATGTGTAGATCAAAAGTAGCTAAAATCATGCTGATTGGAAATCCAAGATGGCGGCCATGGTGGCCATCTTGAAAATCTTTTTTTCGCTTCTTCTCCTAAACCCAAATGCCAATTGACTTGAAACTTGGTAGGAAGCATCGGGGTGACTTATAGATTGAAATTGGCTAAAATCGTTCCGATTGGAAATCCAAGATGGCCGCCATGGCAGCCATCTTGAAAATCTGTTTTTCACTTCTTCTCCTGAACCAAAAGGCTCATTGACTTTAAACTAGGTAGGAAGCTTCAGGGTGACCTGTAGATCAAAAATAGCTAAAATCATCCCTATCAGAAATCCAAGATGGCCACCATGACAGCCATCCTGAAAATCTATTTTTCGCTTCTTCTCCTGAACTGAAAGGCCATTTGAATCGAAACTTTGTAGGAAGCATTTGGGTGACTTGTAGATCTAAAATAGCTTAAATTGTTTGATCGGAAATCCAAGATAGCCAAGTTCATTGAAAGTATTGAGGTGACTTGTAGATCAACAGTAGCTAAAATCATTCTGATTGGAAATCTAAGATGGCTGCCATCTTGTTTATGTTTATTATATTTCCCTGCTACTGTGCTGTTTACATGTATAAAATCATAATTCTTCAGAAACCAATTAGCCAATTGCCTCCAAATTTCACATTGATCCTACTGTTGAAATGTGATTGAGAGTTTGTTCAAATGATCATGCTCCATTGACTGTCATGCCATATATAATATTCTTCTTCAAAATTAAGAACTGCTTGAAGGTTGATCTTTTCATTAGCTGCGATGACAGGACTGGGAAAATGTTGCATAACATCTGCATATCTGCAGTGGCTATGTCACTCAGGTGAGCGACCCATGGCCCGTGGGCCTCTTGTTTAAATATTAGGTGATACTTCAGTCAAAACTAAGTGGATGTTCTCTAGCATGGCAGATTAATTTCATTATACGCCCATTTGAAAAACGGGACATGTTATGTTACGGGGTATGGCGTCCGTCCGCCTGTAAACTTTTTCATTTCCGGCTAACTCCTCCTACAGTTTACATCCGATCAAGCTGAAACTTGGTATATAGTTAGACCATGATGTGGCGCAGTGCATATTGTTTCGGGGTTACAGTCCACCAAATGTTTGCAGAGTTATGCCCCTTAGAAAATTTCTGTCAACTTTTCATTTCCGGTTAACTCCTCCTACATTTTACATCTGATCAAGCTGAAAGTTCATGTATATAGACCATGATGTGGAGCAGCGCATATTGTTTCGAGGTTACAGTCCACCAAATATTAGCAGAGTTATGCCCCTTTGAAAATTTCAGTAAACTTTTCGTTTCCGGCTAATTCCTCCTACAGTTTACATCCGATCAAGCTGAAACTTGATTTGTAGTTAGACCATGATGTGGAGCAGCACATTTATTATAATACAGGGTATGGCATCCTTCTGTCCATTCCTCCGTAAACTTTTTCGTTTCCGGCTAACTCCTCCTACAGTTTTCATTTGATCAAGCTGAAACTTGATTTGTAGTTAGACCATGATGTGGAGCAGTGCATATTGTTTCAAAGTTACAATCCACCAAATATTAGCAGAGTTATACCCCTTTGAAAAATTTTATTAATTTTTCGTTTCTGGCTAAATCCTCCTACAGTTTACATCCGATCAAGCTGAAACTTCATAAATAGTTACACGATGATGTGGAGCAGCGCGTATTATTTCTTGGTTACAGTGCACCAAATATTGGCAGAGTTATGCCCATTTGAAAATTTCTGTAAACTTTTTCGTTTGCGGCTAACTCCTCCTACAGTTTACATCCGATCAAGCTGAACCTTCATAAATAGTTACACGATGATGTGGAGCAGCGCATATTATTTCGAGGATCCAGCGCACCAAATATTGGCAGAGTTATACCCCATTTGAAAGTTTTTGTAAACTTTTCGCAGCATATTGTTTTGAGGTAATAGTGTGCAAATTTTATTTTAGTTAGATTATGATTTCGAGCAGCGCATATTGTTTCAAGGTTACAGTCCACCAAATATTAGCAGAGTTATACCCCTTTGAAAATTTCCATTAATTTTTTGTTTCCGGCTAAATCCTCCTACAGTTTACATCCGATCAAGCTGAAACTTCATAAGTAGTTACACGATGATGTGCAGTAGCGCATATTATTTCGAGGTTACAGTGCACCAAATATTGGCAGAGTTATGCCCCTTTGAAAGTTTTTGTAAAATTTTTGCAGCATATTGTTTAGAGATAATAGTGTGCAAATTTTATTTTATAATAGGTATATTTTTTGCAAATAACTAATGTTATGGCCATATGGGCAAGTTATTTATTTTTTATTACATCTTCTTTTATTAGATTTGCAAGGAAATGTTGCCATTATTAAATCTTTATAAATATATTTTTAAAATGATACAGAATTAAGAAGCTTGACTAATATCAAAACTTTTAAACATAATTCTTTTTGGATTTTTAGCTCACCTGAGCTCTGCTCAGGATGAGCTATTGTGATCACTTTTCGTCCGTTGTCCGTTCGTCTGTCCGTCCGTTAACATTTTCAAACGACTTTCTCCTCTGAAGCCGCTGAGCCAATTTTGCTCAAATTTCATATGGAGACTCCTTAGGGTGGGGGAAAGAAAAATTGCTAAAATGGTCATGGTTCGTTGACCAAGATGGCCGCCATGCCCATATATGGTAAAAACCTATAAAAATCTTCTCCTCCAGAACCGAGAATGCCTTGGGGCTGAACCATTGCAGGAATCATCAGGGACGGGAGGTCTACCAAAATTATTAAAAGAATTGTCGTACGTTGACGTTTGACCTTTTTACGGCAAGGTCAAGTTTGCTTCCCTATGCATTTGTATGGGAAAAACCTTTAAAAATCTTCCTCCAAAACCGAGCATGCCTTATGGCTGAATCTTTGCATATATCATCGGGAACAGGAGGGCTACCAAAATTGCTAAAATAATGGTCATACATTGACATTTGACCTTTTTACGGTAAGGTCAGTTTTGCTTCCTTATGCATTTATATGGGAAAAGTGTTCGGAATTTCAAACAACTTCTCCTCTGGAGCCTCTGGGCCAATTTTGCTCAAATTTCATATGGAGCCTCCTTAGGTAGGGGGAACAAAAGATTGCTAAAATGGTCACGGTTTGTTGACCAAGATGGCCGCCATGCCCATATATGGTAAAAACCTTTAAAAATCTTCTTCTCTAGAACCGAGGATGCTTTGGGGCTGAATGTTTGCATAAATCATCGGGGACAAGGGGTCTACCAAAGTTGCTAAAATAATGGTCATACATTGACATTTGACCTTTTTACGGAAAGGTCAAGTTTGCTTCTATATGCATTTGTATGGGAAAAAACATTTAAAAATCTTATTCTCCAAAACCGAGGATGGCTTGTGGCTGAATCTTTGCATATATCATCTGGAACAGGCGGTCTACCAAAGTTGCTAAAATAATTGTCATACACTGACATTTAACCTTTTTACAGCGAGGTCAAGTTTGCTTCTGTATGCATTTGTATGGGCCCCATACATTTGTGTGGAAAAAATGTTGATAATTTCAAATGGCTTTTCCTCTGAAGCCTCCGGGCCAGTATTGCTCAAATTTCATGCGGAGCCTCCGTGGGCAGGAGAATGAAAGATTGCTAAAATGGGTATGGTCCATTGATCAAAATGGCTGCCATGCCCATATATGGTAAAAACCTTTAAAAATCTTCTTCTCCATAACCAAATAAGCCCTGGGTCCTAATCTTTGCACAAATTATGGTGGACAGGAGATCTACCCAAATTGCTAAAATGATGGTTCTTTGTTGACATTTGACCTTTTTACCTCCAAGGTCAAATTTGCTTCCCCATTTGTATGGGCCATATACATTTATATTGAAAGTATCGAAGTGACTTGTAGATCAACAGTAGTTAAAATTGTTCTGATTGGAAATCTAAGATGGCCATCATCTGGTTTATATTTATAATATTTCCCTGCCACTGTGCTGTTTACATGTATAAAATCATGATTCTTCAGAAACCACTTAGCCAATTTCCACCAAATTTCACATTGATCCTTCTGTTGAAATGTGATTGATAGTTTATTCAAATGATCATGCTCCATTGACTGTCAGGCCCATATATTCTTCTTCAAAACTAAGAACTGCTCAAATGATGATATTTTCATTAGTTGCAATGATAGGATTGAAAAAATGTTGCATAACATCTGCATGTCTGCAGTGGCTATGTCACTCAGGTGAGCGAACCGTGGCCCGTGGGCCTCTTGTTTTTTGGGTTTTTTTATTAATACTCTTCTGAGTTGGCTCTCTTGAAGAACAAAAATGAAATCAGTATAAAACAAGTTAAAGCTTTACAAAAAATTTTCTTGCGCAGCATTTTTTTTTTTTTTTTTTTTTGGTTGTTTATTTTTGTTTTGTTATTGTTTGGTCCGATATTGAAGTATAAGAAAAACAAATCAGCCAAAGGCTCATATGAGCTTATAATATAGCCATGCTTCTGTCATGTGTCCTCTGTTCGAAGGCACTTCTCCCTAGAAGCAGCAAACTTCTCCCCATTTTCCCAGGAGGGAGCAGAAGTCACTTCTCTGTTAATTTCTGGGCCAGCTTGGGCCCTTTGGTTACAGTTCACCAAATATCAGCAGAGCTATGCCCCAATGAAATTTTTTTTGTAATTCCACTTACAGTTTATATCCGGAGCACTGAATTATACAGGAGCCAGTTTATTAGCTACATCTTATTACTTGCCACGGGCGTATAATGCCCCGCTTGGCAGAGCTCTTGTTCCATTTAGGTCAGTTTCTCAGTAACTATTGGTCCTACAGCAGTGATACTTGCATACATCATAGCATGCATCATTGAATGCAGTCACCCATATTTGACCATGACCTGTCTGTCACTGTCCATTGATTTTCTTAAGTTTTTCCATTTAGGTCAGTTTCTCAGTAACTATTGTCCTACAGCACTGATACTTGGCACATGCACGTGTACATCTTAGCATGACCTCTTGAAAGCAGACATCCATAATTGACCTTGACCTACATTTCACTGGCCAGTGACTTTGTTAAGTTTTTGCATTTAGATCAGTTTGTCAGTAAGTATTTTTCCTACAACAGTGATACTTGGCACACGCATACATCTTGGCATGGCCTTTTGAATGCAGTCATCCATATTAGACCTTGATAAATATTTCACAGTTCAATGACTTTGTTAAGTTTTTGCATTTAGGTCAGTGTTTTTAGTAACTGTTGGTCTTACAGCAGTGATATTTGGCACATGCACACATCTTAGCATGACCTCTTGAATGCAGTCATCCATATTTGACCTTGACCTGTATTTCACAGTTCATTAGGCATGCTACATTGCCTAGTTGCGTATGTAATCATCATGAATATTGGTCAAAATCTTTGTCTTGATGATTTCTAGGTCAGGTTCTCCTTAAGTGCTATGATACTCAGGTGAGTGATACAGGGCCATCATGGCCCTCTCGTTTTATATTTTCTTTGCCCAAAAAAGTGCAATTAAAATCAGTCAAATATCAAACTATAATACAAGGGTGAGTCAATAAGTAACCAGCCTAACTTATTTCCTGTTGAGATCCACCTCTTCTTTTTCGATGCAATTGCCCTCTAGTGTGATGCACTTGGACCAACGGTGTGCAAGTTCCATCAGGGTCCTTTCCATTGACCCACTCCTCAACTGCCGTCACGACTTCTTCATCAGACCGGAAATGAAGTCCACGGATATCCTTTTTCAAGTTTGGGAATTGGAAGAAGTCGCTAGGAGCTAGGTCAGGTGAATAGGCAGGATGTGGTATTAATTCATACCCGTTTCGCTCTACAGCATCCATTGCAACTTTGCAAGTGTGGACTCTCGCGTTGTCCTGTTGCAGCAAAACACCTTTAGAGAGTTTACCTCGGCGTTTTTCACGGATGGCAGTTCTCAGCTGGTCTAACAAGTTTGCATTGTACACTCCAGTTATTGTACTTCTCTTGGGTAAAAAGTCCAACATAGTAACTCCTTTTGCATCCCAAAATACTGTGGCCATCACCTTGCCAGCAGATGGTTGCGTCTTGAACTTCTTTGGCCTCGGGGACCCAGGCCCTACCCACTGACGACTCTGAGCTTTATTCTCTGGCTCATAATAATGAACCCACGTCTCATCTACAGTCACCAGACGCAAAAGAAAATCATCTTTTGACCTAAAACGCTTCAACAAGGTGCTGCATACTGATGCTCTGGTTGCCATTTGCTCATCGCTAAGGGATTTGGGGACCCAACAGGCTGTTAGCTTGCACATACCTAAACGATCATGTAAGATTGTTGAAACGCTACTATGTGAAATGCCTAATGCCTGCGCTATTTCTTCCACCTGAATTCGCCTATCAGGGTATACCAGATCCCGAACTTTCTTGCACATTTCTTCGTCGGTGGCATTCAGTGGGTGTCCAGACCTGGCTTCATCTTCTAAAGACGTTCTACCGCGTTTGAATTCCCCTACCCAGAATTTAACCTAAGCATAAGATGGTGCAGAAGACCCATAAACATCGGCTAACTCGCCGTGTATTTCCTTGCCTGTTTTACCTTTTAAATACAAGTACCGAATTACAGCACAGTACTCAACTTTAGATGAAAAGCATGCCTTTGCTTCACTAGCCATGTTTGACATTCAATATCTTATTAAAGAATGACTTGATATGTGTGCAATTTTGTACCCATGTATAAAACATATATTGAAACAAAGCATGAAAATTGTGACTGTCTCGGTCCATCAGAAATGGGATAGGCTGGTTATTTATTGACACTCCCTCGTATATCAGTTAATTCAGAATTACTGTTGTTACGAGCCAGGCGTAACGAGAAAGAAATGAAAGTGAAACCAGCAACAAGCTTTAATTATTAACAATATTTATTCACAAAAAAATGAGACACGATTCAAAACAAAAGAATGTAAGTAGACAGTACCTTTCAAGTTTATGTCACAAAGTCCCTCTGAAATAATCCACGAGAATTTATAAAACAAATCCTTTGAATATCAGTTTCTGATCCCACAATTTAATGTTCCTGAATTCAGAATTTAAGTCCAGAATGAATAAAACAGTAAAGTAATCCAGTATAGAATAATTTCCAGTGAAAGTATACAAAGATGCCCAGATGAAAATCTGTACTCCTTATATAATATCAAAGAAGGTTCTAGAAAAAGAATTTACTACAAGCATCTCTTATTTTCCAGTTCCAATCAAGAAACTTCTAAATCTTCCATGACATTCCAAAAAGAACTCAGTCCAGAATCAAGGACATAAACATCATGTTATTGTAAACATGTTGTTCTAGAAAGTTATTTTTGGAAACATAGTAAATGAAGCTATTTATGGTAACATAGTAAACATGTTGTTTAAAACAATTGAACACCCTGTTATATAACACTGTCAAATATTAGTTGCCTCATCACTGGTGCCTGAGGATGTGTCCCATCAATCCTGAACATCGCCCTCTCGCTTGCCATATCAGTCTCATAGAAATGAAAAACAATATGCGTATAAGTTAAATATTCTTTTTAAAGTCAATGACTTAATATAGTTGGAGGCAGGGTATAAGAAAACTTATAGAATGCTATCTGTGTAATGTCAATGTTCATAATGGCCTTACTACAGCCACTCAATATATTGATGTGGTTAAGGTTTTTCATAGTGTGCAGAGACTGGAAGGCACTGATAGCTAATGCAGCTCTTCAGGGTGTCATTTACATTGTTTTATTTGCTGATATTTTTAGCTCACTTGAGCAAAAGCATCCTTTAAAATAGTGATGTCCAGACGGACGGGCTGGCGGGCGGGCAGGCATCAGGCATCGTCCAAGGTTTACCTTTTGGTTAACCTTTTCTTCAAAGTTGTATGTTACCTTTATTCTTCAGTGGATTGCCTTCACATTTGGTAGGGATGAAGAAGAGGAGCATTAGGTGTGTAACATGCAAGAGAGACAACTCTCACTTTCTTCATTATGTACTTATCTCCCCTGACATCCTAGGTTTACCTTTTGGTTAACCTTTTTTCAAAGTTATATGTCACTTTTATTCTTCATTGAATTGCTTTCATATTTGGTAGGGATGAAGAGGAGGACCAGTAGGCATGTGGTGTGCAAGTGCAACAACTCTCACTTTCTCTGTTATGTACTTATCTCCCTTGACATCAGAGGTTTACCTTTTGGTTAACCTTTTTTTCAAAGTTATATGTTACCTTTATTCTTCAGTGGATTGCTTTCATATTTGGTAGGGATAAAGAAGAAGACCAGGAGGTGTGTAGGGTGCAAGCGAGACAACTCTCACTTTCTTCGTTATATACTTAACTCCCCTGAAGTTGAAATTTTGTGCAGGCCATAACTCCCATACTGTTTGAGATAATTTGATAATATTTGGTAGGTACATATATCAGGTCAAATAAAAGTGTTGCATGCAGGAAGGACAACTCTTGCTTTATGTACTTATCTCCCCTGAAACCAAAATCTTGTGCAGGTCACAACTCTTATACTGTTTGAGATAATTTGATGATATTTGGTAGGGACATATATCAAGTCAAGTAAGAGTGCAAGAAGGACAATATCTTTGTTCTTTTTTAGCTCACCTGAGCATGAAGTGCTCAAGTGCAACATCAACAATTGCTTTAAAAGCCTACACCCATGGACCAATTGACTCTAAACTTCGTAAAAAGCATCGGGCTGACTTGTAGATCAAAAATAGCTAAAATCCTTCCTTTTGAAAATCTAAGATGGTCGCCATATATGGTGGCCATCTTGAAAATCTATTCTTCTTTTCTTCTCCTGAACCGAAAGGCCAATTGACTCAAAACTTGGTAGGAAGCATTGGATTGGGGCGACTTGTAGATCAAAAATAGCTAAAATCTTTCTGATCAGAAATCCAAGATGGCTGCCATAGTGGCCATCTTGAAAATATATTTTTCGCTTTTTCTCCTGAACCGAAAGGCCAACTGACTTGAAACTTGATAGGAAGCATCAGGGTGACTTGTAGATTAAAAATAGATAAAATTGTTTTGATCGGAAATCCAAGATGGCCACCATGGCAGCCATCTTGAAAATCTATTTTTCGCTTCATCTCCTGAACCGAAAGGCCAATTGACTCAAAAACCTTGGTAGGAAGCATCGGTGTGACTTGTAGATGAAAAATAGCTAAAATCATTCCAATCAGAAATCCAAGATGGCCACCATGGTGGCCATCTTGAAAATCTATTTTTCGCTTCTTCTCATGAACTGAAAGGCCAATTGACTCGAATTGACTCAAGATGGCCACCATGGTGGCCATCTTGAAAATCTATTTTTCGCTTCATCTCCTGAACCGAAAGGCCAATTGACTCAAAACCTTGATAGGAAGCATCGGTGTGACTTGTAGATGAAAAATAGCTAAAATCATTCCAGTCAGAAATCCAAGATGGCCACCATGGTGGCCATCTTGAAAATCTATTTTTCGCTTCTTCTCCTGAACGGAAAGGCTAATGGACTTGAAACTTGTTAGGAAGCATCGGGGTGACTTGTAGATCAGAGGTAACTAAAATATCGGAAATCCAAGATGCCACCATGGCAGCCATCTTGAAAATCTATTTTTCGCTTCTTCTCCTGAACCGAAAGGCCAATTGACTTGAAACTTGGTAGGAATCATCATGGTGACTTGTAGATCAAAAATAGCTAAAATGGTTCCAATCAGAAGTCCAAGATGGCTGCCATCTTGAAAATCTATTTTTAGTTTCTTCTCCTGAGCTGAAAGGCCAATTGACTCGAAACTAGGTAGGTAGCATCAGGCTGACTTGTAGATCAAAAAAAAAAAAAAAAAAATCATTTCGATCAGATATCCAAGCTGGCCACCATGGTTGCCATCTTGAAAATCTATTTTTCACTTCTTCTCCTGAACCGAAAGGCCAGTTGACTTGAACCGGGGTAGAAGCTTTTGGGTGACTTGTAGATCAAAAACAGCTAAAATTGTTTGCTTCTTCTCCTGAACAGAAAGGCCAATTGACTCGAAACTTGGTAGGAAGTATAGGGGTGACTGGTAGACCAAAATTAGCTAAAATTGTTCCAGTTGAAAATCCAAGATGGCCACCATGGTGGCCACCTTGAAAATCTATTTTTCACTTCTTCTCCTGAACCGAAAAGCCAATAAACTTGAAACTTGGTAAGAATCATCCAGGTGACTTGTAGACAAAAAATAGCTAAAATCCTTCCAATCAGAAATACAAGATGGCCGCCACAGTTGCCATCTTGAAAATCTATATGATAGGAAGTATCAGGGTGACTTGTAGATCAAAAATAGCTAAAATCATTCTGATCGGAAATCCAAGATGGTTGCCCTAGCAGCCATGTTGAAAATCTATTTGAACTTTTTCTCCTGAACCAAAAGGGCAATTGACTCAAACTTCATTGGAAGTATCTGGGTGACTTGTAGATCAAAAGTAGCTAAAATAGTTCTGATTGGAAATCCAAGATGACCTTCATCTTGAAAATCAATATTAAACTTCTTCTCTTGAACTGAAAGGCCAGTTGACTCAAACTTGTCTGGTAATCAGGTGAGAGATACAGGGACATCTTTGCCCTCTTCTTTCGTTATCTCCTCTGAATAAATTTCTAAGCCAAATTCTTGTGCACTTCATGACTTCGTAACGGTTTGAAATATTTTGATACTATTTGGTAGAGGCATAGATAAGGACCAGTAGGCATGTTGCATGTAAGAGAGACAACTCTTTCTTTGTTACGTACTTATCACTCCTGAAGCCGAAAGCTTTTGCAGCTAAAATTGATTTTTGGAAGGGTTTTTTCAAAAATCTGTCCTTTAAAATAGCAATGTTATGGCTGGTGGGCATTGGGTCTCCCTAGGTGTACCTTTTCATTTACCTTTTGAAAAACCCGTCCATAATGGCGTTTTTCTTGTGGAGCTGTAGTCTTTGTTACAGAATGTTTGGCAATGTTTCATGACAATAGTATAATGCAATCCATGACAAAATGCTGTATAGCATAGTTACCCTAAGACAGACCAGCCTGAGCAAATCAGACCTAGATCCGATTCCAAAGGTATCAGGAAAACTGACCCTTAGAAAACTGCAACCTGCAAAATTGCTCCCAGAAAACTGCCCCCAGGAAAATTGCCCCTGAGAAAAAAAAAGGCCCCTGAGAAAACTGCCCCCCAGGAAGCTTGCCCCCCTAGAAAACTCCCCCTCCCCCACCCCACATTGATTATTTTTTTTATGGTGATACTGATGCTTTTGATTTTTTCTGTGCCAGTGCATTGTGTGTGCTCTTTTTCCTATGAGATTATTCATAAGAGCTTTTATTTTAAATGCCTGATATTATTTGAAAAGTGCCTTAAGTAATAACCCTAAACATTAGGACAAACAGGCCTAAGCAAACAGTGTAGACCCAGGTCAGATGCTGCAGAATGCAGCATCTGGTCAGAGTCTACACTGTTTGATACTCATGCGGTAATAGTTTAGAGTCATTGACAGGTAGTAAATTGGACTTGTTCAAATTTTAGGACAAGTATGGCAAGGAGTTATGATGTCCCAATACTTAGGATGAATATGGTATATTTCTTTTGCATGTGTGTGTATTGTTCATTTGTTTTTTTTTTTTTAATGTTCCCATTACAGTATCAGTGCTACTTTATCAGTGCTACTTTCGAACAACAGGAAATTATTTCTTAATTGTTTTAGTGTTAATTTTAACATTTACTTATAAAAATTTAAAACAAAACAAGTTTATTTACTGTTTAATGAATTATTTGAAGAATTTTGCACTTTAAACTGTAATGTGAACATTTAAACATGATGTATATAATGAAAAGTGTAGTTTGTAGTGATAAAAGCACCAAAAAAGATGTGCATATTGCCCAACTAAAAGATGCACTCAAACATAAAAAAATAAGCACCAATAAAAGGCATAGATGCACCATACAAAAGATGTTCTTTAAAAAAATAAAAAAAAATAAATAAAAATAAATAAATAAAAAGAAATTATAGCAGGATATCTGTGGCAACTTTTAATTTTTAGTGAACTTATAGATAATAGCTAATGAGGCTCGTGGAGGAGCCGAAATAGGTTTTTGTAAAACATGAAATACATGCAGTTGAAAGAAATAAAAGAAATTCAATAGTTGTTTTCGAAAAGTGTTCAAAAGCAATAAGTTCACCCAATTCATCATATAAATATATGTGTGGGGGCAATTTTCCTAGGGGCAGTTCTCCTGGTGTATGTGTGGAGGGTGGGGGGGGGGAGGTGGGGGGGGGGGGATGAAGGAGGCAGTTTTCTTGTTGATATGTGTGTATGTGTGTAGGACAAGTATGGTAAGGAATTCAGGTGTCCTAATATTTGGGGTAAATACCATAAAAGATGTTGATTGGTCAAAGAAAATCAATTGTACTGTATTTACTTTAATTCACACAGACATGCCTGAGCAGTAAACAATTTGTTTGCCATTCAGATGGCACTTTTTAGACCCATTTCAAGTATAGTCATCATCATGTGTATCCCTTTATCTATACTCGGTACACATGCTCATTTTGAAATCGAAGGCTGCATTGACAAACACTATTTGCCTATACAAGGCAGACATAATTAGGGTTTATCACTGTGATGATTTTTCAAGATTTTTCAAGTTTTTCAAGATTTTTCAAGATTTTCTACTTAAAAAAAAAAAAAATCAAGAAAACCACAATATGGTAGTAAAGAATCTATTTTCTTTCTTGTCATTTTTGTTAATGTTTTTTTTTTTTTTTTTTTTTGGAGTGGAAGACGATGAAATAAACTGCATACATGTCTGTCTTGTTTATATAGGCACACAGAATCTCATTTCTTCCTCCACTTTGAACATATATCAAACTAAAGAATCCAAATATGTTTACCATACTTGTGTTAAAATTTGTCCATTTTATTATATGCTGATGTGCCTTAAAACTGCTGGATGAGTGGCAAACATTGTAGACCCTGATCAGATGCCTGGCTGATCTTGGTCTACACTGTTTGCTGAGGCTGTCTGTCCCAATACTCAGAGTGAATATGACATTCAAACTTTAAGATAAAGGAATTCTGTGTGAGAATATTTAGAATAATTCTGGTGCTGGTAGCTGGTAGCAGTTGTTTCTTATTGATTATTGTATTCAGGATATTTCCAAATAATTGTAAAATTGTGTAAATATTGTCCTTTGATAGATAAGTTCAGTTCTGTTCTGTTCATATTCCACTTATAAATTATTCATAAATCTTGTTTGGGGGCTTGGAAATTTTGTGGAAGATTTTATACAATCCGCTATTAGCGGTTTTTGGATATCAGGGGATAATACTGGACTCTTGTTGTTGTACAGCAGGCACCCAAGACAAATGAAGACAGCTCTGTTGAGATGTAATGTTAACCCTAGTCCTGGTGAACCCTGATATGTCCTGCCTTTGCAAACAGTGCATGCAAATTATCTAGGAGACAATTTGCATTGAAATGTAAAACTCTGTTTCTGAGGAAAAAAGGAAAAATATCACCAATTTGTCATCTGCTGAATTTTCCCAGAGTATGGTAGATGTTAAAAGTGGTGTTTGTAGCTAAATCAGATGGATATTAATTTAAAAGGAAATGTAAAATTTTAAATAAGTGTGTCTTATTCTAAAAACACAAAATTTTAGGTAACATTTGAGGAACATCAGACAAAAAAAATACAAAGAAATTTATAAAAATTGAAGCTTTGAACATTATTAGAGACAGAAAACACTTTAAGGTTTTATGATAGCAAAGAGCCCAAACAATGATGGGCACAAGAAGAAACACAATTTCTTAAATAAGACAGTAATAGGTCATATATCCAGCAATATGCAATGACAAACTCTGAACTATTCATTATTTTATTTCAGATTGATCTTACCTTTGCATTGAAAAGAGAGAGAGAGAGAGAGAGAGAGAGAGGGAGAGAGTGTGTGTGTGTGTGTGTGTGTGTGTGTGTGTGTGTGTGTGTGTGTGTGTGTGTGTGTGTGTGTGTGTGTGTGTGTGTGTGTGTGTGTGTGTGTTCATGGGTTTGGTAACTAGTTTACACTTGTCTGTCCATTCATCCATTCTTCCTGTCCTTCTGTCCTTTTTTATTCTTTTCAGGGTAAGAACCAGTTATTAGCTCACCTGAGCTATGCTAAGGATCGTCCCTCATCTGTCCGTCTTTGCATCCATCCATCTATTAACATTTTCAAACGACTTCTCCTCTGAAGCTGCTGAGCCAGTTTTGCTCAAATTTCATATGGAGTCTGCTTAGGTTGGGGGAATGAAAGATTGCTAAAATGGTTGGGGTCCATTGACCAAAATGGGCACCATGCCCATATATGGTAATAAGAGCTCTGCCCAGCGGGGCATTATACGCCCGTGGCAAGTAATAAGATTTAGCACATAAACTGGCTCCTGTATAATTCAGTGCTCCAGATATAAACTGTAAGTGGAATTACAAAAAAAAAAAAAATTCATTGGGCATATCTCTGCTGATATTTGGTGAACTGTAACCTAAGGGTCAAAGCTGGCTGAGAAATTAAGGAAGAAGTGACTTCTCCCTCCTGGGAAAATAGGGAGAAGTTTGCTGCTTCTAGGGAGAAATGCTTTCTGACAGAGGACATACCACTGAAGCATGGCTATATTATAAGCTCATATGAGCCTTTGGCTGATTTGTTTTTCCTATACTTCAATATTGGACCAAACAATAACAAAACAAAAATAAACAACCAAAAAAAAAAAAATGCTGCAAGGAATTTTTTTGTAAACCTTTAACTTGTTTAATACTGATTTTATTTTTGTTCTTCAAGGGAGCCAAATCAGAAGAGTATTAAAAAAAAAAAAAAAAAAAAAATCCAGAAAGAATTATGTATTTATAAAGATTTAATAATGGCAACCTTTCCTTGCAAATCTAATAAAAGAAGATGTTAAAAAAAAAAATCCATATCTTGCCCATACGATCAAAACTTTAGTTATTTGCAAAAAATATACCTATTATAAAATAAAATTTGCACACTATTACCTCTAAACAATATGCTGTGAAAAGTTTACAAAAACTTTCAAAAGGGCATAAATCTGCAAATATTTGGTGCATTGTAACCTCGAAATAATATGTGCTGCGCCACATCATTGTGTAACTATTTATGAAGTTTCAGCTTGATCGGATGTAAACTGTAGGAGGATTTAGCCGGAAACAAAAAATTAATAGGAATTTTGAAAGGGGTTTAACTCTGCTAATATTTGGTGGACTGTAACCTTCAAACAATATGTGCTGCTCCACATCATGGTCTAACTACAAATCAAGTTTCAGCTTGATAGGATGTAAACTGTAGGAGGAGTTAGCCGGAAACGAAAAGTTTACTGAAATTTTCAAAGGGGTATAACTCTGCTAATATTTGGTGGACTGTAACCTTGAAACAATATGCGCTGCTCCACATCATGATCTAACTGTACATGAAGTTTCAGCTTGATTGGATGTAAACTGTAGGAGGATTTAGCCAGAAAGGAAAAATTAATAGAAATTTCCAAAGGGGTATAACTCTGCTAATATTTGGTGGACTGTAACCTTCAAACAATATGCGCTGCTCCACATCATGGTCTGACTACAAATCAAGTTTCAGCTTGATCGGATGTAAACTATAGGAGGAGTTAGCCGGAAACAAAAAGTCTACTGAAATTTTCAAAGGGGCATAACTCTGCTAATATTTGGTGGACTGTAACCTCAAATCAATATGCGCTGCTCCACATCAAGGTCTAACTATACATGAAGTTTCAGCTTGATCGGATGTAGAATGTAGGAGGAGTTAACCGGAAATGAAAAGTTTACAGAAATTTTCTAAGGGGCATAACTCTGCAAACATTTGGTGGACTGTAACCCTGAAACAATATGTGCTGCGCCACATCATGGTCTAACTATATACCAAGTTTCAGCTTGATTGGATGTAAACTGTAGGAGGAGTTAGCCAGAAACGAAAAAGTTTACGGACGGACGGACGGAGACGGATGGACGGACGGACAGACGGACGCCATACCCCATAACTTAATACGTCCCGTTTTTCAAACGGGTGTATAAAAACCTTTAAAAATCTTTTTCTCCAGAACCGAGGATGCCTTATGGCTGAATCTTTGCATAAATCATCCGGGATGGGAGCTCTACCAAAGTTGCTAAAATAATGGTTGTACATTGACATTTGACCTTTTTACGGTGAGGTCAAGTTTGCTTCCCTATGCATTTGTATGGAAAAAATGTTGAGAATTTCAAATGACTTCTCTTCTGCAGCCTCTGGGCCAATGTTGCTCAAATTTCATAGGGAGCCTCCCTGGGGCAGGGGAATGAAAGTTTGCTAAAATGGTTGCCGTCCATTTATCAAGATGGCCGCCATGCCCATATATGGTAAAAACCTTTAAAAATGTTCTTCTCCAAAACAGAGCATGCCTTATGGCTGAATCTTTGCATAAATCATCGGGGAAGGTGGAGGTCTGCCAAAATTGCTAAAATAATGGTCATACATTGACATTTGACCTTTTTACGGCGAGGTCAAGTTTGCTTCCCTATGCATTTGTATTGGAAAAATGTTGAGAATTTCAAACGACTTCTCCTCTGGAGCCAATGTTGCTCAAATTTTATTTGGAGCTTCCCTGAGGCAGGGGGATGAAAAATTGCTTAAATGGTTGCCGTCCATTGACCAAGATGGCCACCATGCCCATATATGGTTAAAACCTTTAAAAATCTTCTTCTCCAGAATCGAGGATGCCTTTTGGCTGATTTTTTGCATAAATCATCAGGGACGGGAGATCTACCAAAGTTGCTAAAATAATGGTCGAACATTGACATTTGACCCTTTTACGATGAGGTCAAGTTTGCTCTCCTATGAATTTGTATGGGAAAAATGTTGAGAATTTCAGATGACTTCTCCTCTGGAGCCTCTGGGCCAGTGTTGCTCAAATTTCATTTGGAGCTTCCCTGGGGCAGGGGAATGAAAGATTGCTAAAATACTTGCTGTCCATTGACCAAGATGGCTGCTTTGCCCATATATGGTAAAAACCTTGAAAAAATCTTCTTCTCCAGAATGGAGGATGCCTTTGGCTGAATCTTTGCACAAATCATCGGGGACCAGAGGTCTACCAAAGTTGCTAAAATGATGATTGTACATTGATGTTTGACTTTTTTACAGCAATGTCAAGGGTGCTTCCCTATGCATTTGTATGGGCCCCATACATTTGTATGGAAAAAATGTTGATAATTTCAAATGATTCTCCTCTGAAGCCTCTGGGCCAATGTTGCTCAAATTTCATGTGGAGCCTTCCTGGGGCAGGAGAACAAAAGATTGCTAAAATGGTCATTGTCCATTGACCAAAATGGCTGCCATGCCCATATATGGTAAAAACCTTTAAAAATCTTCTCCAGAACCAAATAAGCCCTGGGCCCTAATCTTTGAACAAATTATGGGGGACAGGAGATCTACCAAAATTGCTAAAATGATGGTCCTATGTTCACATTTGACCTTTTTACGGCAAGGTCAAATTTGCTTTTCCATGCATTTGTATGGGCCATATACATTTATATGGGAAAAATGTTGAGAATTCATATTTTGGGCATCTCCTCTATAATCCAGTTGAATTTAAACTTGATTATGAGCATTAGGGCACCTAGTAGACATAAAATAGCTAAATGAGCCGATAGAAAATCCAAGATGGCCGCCACAGCCGCCATCTTGAAAATCAATTTTCGACATCTCTTCCCAAACTTTTGGTCGCTTTGAGCTGAAACTTGCTCTGTAGCAACAGGATCGAAACAAGCTAAAATTTTGTTGATTGGAATTCAAAGATTGCCGCAATGGTTACACTCCATTGAACAAGATGGCCGCCAGAATCTTCAAACGATATCTCTTCCTTGACCAATGGCTCAATTTCAAAATATTTGCACAGAAGTGTTCCTCCAATGACCCTCTACCAAAATTGCTAAAATGGTTTTGCTTGGCTGAACAAAATGGCAGCCAGAGCTAAAAATAGAAAAACCTTTAAAAGACCAGTGGCCTGATTTCAAAGTAATTTCACAGAAGTGTTTCTCTTGTGGCCCTTTACTAAAATTGCTAAAATAGTTCAGCTCAGCTGAACAAAATTGCCACCAGAGCTAAAATAGAAAAAAAAAAAACTCCAAAAAACATTAAACAACATCTCCTTGGCTAGTGGCCTGATTTCAAAATGATTTCACAGAAATGTTCCCCGGCCATGGCCTGATTTCAAAATGATTACACAGAAATGTTCCTCTTATCCCTCTTTTTTTGGACTAAATATGGCCCTTTGAAAATTTCAGCATTTTAACCTTGTCAGCAAGATATCTCAAAAACTTTTTAAGCCGTTACCTTGAAACTTGACAAGCTGATAGGGAATGATGAGTAAATGACCTGATTAACTTACAGCAGTTAACTCAGGTGAGTGTTGTGGCCCAATGAGCCTCTTGTATTATATTTGTAATAGTATTCTCAGCAACCATCCAAGAAAGTGTTCAAACAAGGTTTATACAATGTGTTGTAAGCTGCTGTAGACTGGCTCTAAGTATATCTGTATTTTTAGTTCACCTGAGCTATGCTCAGGATGAGCTATAGTGCTCACTTTTCGTCCGTCGTCTGTGCATCCGTCCATCCGTTAACACTTTCAAACTACAACTCCTCCAAAGCCATTAATGTGATTTGCCCTTAATTTGGTAAGAATGTTGCTTCGGTAGGGGGATTGAAAAATAGCTAAAATTAAAGTGATCTGGCTCTTGGTTTGGTTGTCATGGCAACAGAAAGCTCCCATAGACATAATGGGAAAATGATTAAATTGCATTTTCTCCATAACCACTGAAGTGATATGAGGCATATTTCGCAGTTATGATCAGTAGATGATTGTCTACCCAGTTTGTGTGTTTTATGACCAGGGGCCATTCTGTTTGGTTGCCATGGCAACATTCCATTTTGAAAAAGGATTTTTTTTTAAATGACAAATCCTTCAAAACCATTGAAGCAGTGTGATTCTAATTTGGTACAAATGTTGCATGGGTAGGGGCAATCCAAAATAGCTAAAATTATGATGATCTGCCTCTTGGTTTGGTTGCCATGGCAACAGAAAGCTCCCATAGACTTATAATGGGAAAATGGTTAAATTGCATTTTCTCCATAACCAGTGAAGTGATGCGAACCATATTTGGCACATATGATCATCTGATGATTGTCTACATCAGTGTATGTGTTTGAAGACCAGTGGCCATTTTTAGCTCACCTGAGCCAAAAGCTTAGGATGAGCTTTTGTGATCACACTCCGTCCGTTGTCCGTCATCCCTCTGTCCGTCCGTCCGTCTGTCCGTCCGTTCACACCTTTGAACGACCTCCTCTGAAACCCCTGGGCCAAATTTCTTCAAACTTTATGTGGAGACTTCTGTTAAAGGGGGATTGAAAATTTGTAAAAATGGTCATGGTCAGTAAATCAAGATGGCCGCCATGCCGATATATAGCTCCCATAGACTTACAATGGGAAAAACTTAAAAAATCTCTATATTGCCACGGCTTATATATTTTGTATGTAGCAATGTTTAGGGGCCCCCTACATAAATCCTGCCAATCAAGCCCCTGGGGTCCAAACTGGCCATGCCCCAGGGTGTTGTGAACTCCCATAGACTTATTATGGGAAAAACTTAAAAAAGATCTTCTTCTCTGAAACCATGAGGTCCAGAGCTTATATATGGAGCATTGCGCTCCGCACACAAGAGCTGCAGGCTGAGTACATGTAGAGTCTCTTGTTGGCAGCTAGATACTTCTCTTGCAGCTGCCTGACAACAAAGATTGCGTCTGTAGTGCCTCTGCCTGGGACGAAGCCAAACTGGGAATTGTCGATTGACACCAACTGTCTGATGAGGCCGTCCACAATCCTCTCCAGGATTTTCATAACTTATTCTGTCAGCTTGAGACCGCGGTTGTTGCCCCTTTCCAATGCATCCCCCTTTCTCTTGTAGAGGCAGACAATGAAACTCTGCTCCCAGTCAGAGGGTACCTTGCCATCACGAATGATTGCAGCTGCGAGGTCACGGATCATGGAGGCGCCCATGTCACCGGCTGCTCGTATCATCTCCACCACTATGCCTGATGGGCCCGGTGCTTTGCCAGCCTTCATTTGTGAGATAGCCTTCTTAACCATATCAGTGGTGATTGGGATGGGTGGGCCTTCCACTGGCAGTTGATATGACAGGTGGTCTGGGTCCCAGTCAAACTCAACATTGAGAAGCCTTTGGTAGTGCTCTGGCCAGGCCTTCTGCTTTGAGTCTTCGCTCATTGACATCTCTCCTGCATCATTCTTCACAGGTTTGTCACCAACAACATCAGTGTTCTCTCTTCTAAACTGGTTAGCAAGGCCATAGCTTCTGAAGACTTGGGGTCAATATTCTCGTAGACCTTCTTGTCGGCTTCTTGATGAGCTTGGTGCACTGCATGTCTGGCATTTCATTTGGCTGCATCATATGATGCCCTAGTGCCTTTACCAGCCTTCCAGGCCTTGAAAGCTTTCCGCTTGGCACCACCAGGTTTCACGACGCCAACGGTGTGGCCGAGTTGTGCCACACACCTCCTCAGTTGTCTTGAGCAGTCCAGTCTTGATGTTGTTCCAGATATCCTCAGTGGCCCCATCAGCTACACCTGCAGATGTGCTCACATGCAAGTTGAAGACCTCCTGGAAATGATTGCTTGTCTGAGGGTCTTTAAGCTTCCAAACTTTGAGGCGAGGGGTGAACTTGCGCTTGGATTTTGGTGGCACATCAATCCTCATGTCGCATACAAGAAGCTGATGTTGCAGAGCTACTTGCCAGGGATCACTTTTACATCTGTGACAAGTTTGCGCATGGTCCTATAGAAAAGGATGAAGTCTACCTGTGTGGCTATGTTTCCCGACTTGTACGTGATGAGATGGCTGTCATGTTTCTTCAAACATGTGTTCCCAAGAAGCAGGTCAAATGCTAGGGCGTACTCTAGGATTCTCTCACCCTCAACATCTGGTTCCGGCCTGCCATACCCCATCCCACCACGCACTTCCCTGTATCCAGTGCCTGCACGGCCTACATGGCCATTCCAATCTTTACATGGGATCAGAAGTTCTGATGCTGGGATCCTGGGAGTCACAGCACACAGTTGATCAAAGAACAGGTCCTTAACCTCATCACTTAGACCACTCTGTGGGGCATACATAGACAGAAAGGTAACCACACGCTGGCCAACTATGAGTTTCACTAAGATGATTCTGTCAGAGACTCTCTGAACCTCAAAAACTCTATCCACTCTTGTGCCACAAACACTCCTACACCAGCAGTGCCTTTATCGTTTCCTGACCAGAAGAGCTTGTACCTGGTGTCCTTGCCCTTGATTGTGCGGCAGTTGCCACCACAGTATCTGGTCTCCTGAATGCAGCAGACATCCACTTTCCTGCAGGATAGTGTTTCCACTACCTCGCAAACTCTTCCTCTCAGGATGTTCACATTGAGTGTTCCCACCCTGAATTTCCTCAGGTGCTTGCTTGATTCGCCACAATGGCCTGACCCTTCCTCCCACACCTGACAGGAGGCCAAGCCGGAGACGTTACCAACAGAATTTTGATGTCTGTTGGCACCGCCTAACTCTGAATCTATTCTTGTGCTTGCCATGAAAGATTTTGGAGCAACTGTTTTTATGGGATTGCCTGTCCTAGTTGACATCCCAACTCAGTTCTTTTACGTCATCTGAGCATGCACGCCGTTCCCGCAATGGGCAGTGTGCTTTGCCGTTGTCCTTATAAAGAAAGGATCGTTTATATAGAGCTATATAGCTAAAGAACATTCAAAAATCTTCTTCTCTGAAACCATGAGGCCCAAAGCTAACAGATTAAGTATGTAGCGATGTTTGGTGGTCTCCTACATAAATCCTGCCAACCATGCCCCTGGGGTCCAAATTGGCTGTGCCCAGGGGTCATTAGCTCCCATAGACTTAAAATGGGAAAAACCTAAAAAGTCTTCTTGTCTGAAACCATGAGGCCGACAGCTTATATATTTAGTATGTAGCAATGTGTAGTGGTCCCCTACTTAAATCCTGCCAATCAAGCCCCTGGGGTCCAAACTGGCCACACCCCAGGGGTCATATGATTATATAGAGCTATATAGCTAAAGAACCTTAAAAAATCTTCTTCTCTGAAACCATGAGGCCCAGAGCTAACAGATTTAGTATGTAGTAATGTTTGGTGGTCTTCTATATTAATTCTTCTAATCATGCCCCGGGGTCCAAATTGGCCACTTCTCAGGGGGTCATTAGCTCCCATGGACTTATAGTGGAAAAAAAAAACTAAAACAATCTTTTTCTCTGAAACTATGAGGCCCAAAGCTTAAATATTTAGTATGTAGCAATGTTTAGTGGTTACCTACATAAATTCTGCCAATGAAGCCCCTGGGGTCTAAATTGGCAATGCCCCGGGGGTCATTAGCTCCCATAGACATAATGAGAAAACCTTAAAAAAAAACTTCTTCTCTGAAACCATGAGACCCACAGCTCATATATTTAGTATGTAGTAATGTTTAGTGGTCCCCTACATAAACCCTGCCAACCATGCCCCTGGGGTCCAAACTGGCCGTGCTCCGGGGTCATTTACTCCCACAGACTTATAATGGGAAAAACCTTTTTTTTTTTTTTTAAATCTGTAAATTTTATTCCTTTTTTAAACCCCGTTACAATTCCTCTTTCAGACCCGGGTCATATCTAAAAGAGGTTCTCCAGTATTTTCTTTCTTTCATCTTTCAAATATCATGTGTACTACCCTCTTATACTCTTTCGCCCTGACAGTCTGGAGTCTGTCAAAAACATGAATATGTATAATTAGTATTTTATGCTTATGAATTATGTGGTAGTACACCTTTTTTTCTACTATCATACTATCTGCAAACCACTGTAAAAACTCCCAAGATTCTGGATGTAAAAATTAACTGTAGTTACCTGAAGAAGAGGAAAACAGTTCAGATCCAGGTCTTTCGGTCTAATCTGGATCTGCGCTATTATCCCATGTATATCCATTGAAAGCTTGGGGTTTTGATGGCTTATCAAAAAACTTAAAAGATCTTCTTCTCTGAAACCATCAGGCCCATAGCTTATGTATTTAGTATGTAGCAATGTTTAGTGGTTCCCTACATAAATCCTGCCAATCAAGCCCCTGGGGTATAAACTGGTTTTACTTATGGCCCTTTGAAAATTTCAGCATTTTAACATTGTAAGCAAGATAATTCAAAAACTGTTTAAGCCATTGCCTTGACACTTAATGGGCTAATAGGGAATGATGTGTAAATGACCTGATTAACTTACAGCAGTTAACTCAGGTGAGTGTTGTGGCCCATGGGCCTCTTGTTTTTGGTTGCCATGGCAACATAAAATTTCAAAATAGGAATTTTTTTAAATGACAACTCTTTCAAAACCACTGAAGCAGTATGACTCTAATTTGGTTCAAATTTTGCTTGGATAAAGGCAATTCAAAATAGCTAAAATTATGGTGATCTGCCTCTTGGTTTGGTTTCCATGGCAACAGAAAGCTCCTATAGACTTATAATGGGAAAAGGGTTAAATAGTATTTTCTCCATAACCACTGAAGTGATGTGAACCATATTTCACATTTATGATCAGTAGATGATTGTCTACCCAGTTTATATTTTATGACCAGTGGCCATTTTGTTTGGTTGCCATGGCAACATTAAATTTTAAAAAAGGAATTTTTTAAATGACAACTCCTTCAAAACCACTGAAGCAGTATGATTCTAATTTGGTACAAATGTTGCTTGGGTAAGGGCAATTCAAAATAGCTAAAATTGGGGTGATTTGCCTCTTGGTTTGGTTGCCATGGCAACAGAAAGCTCACATAGACTTATAATGGGAAAATGGTTAAATTGCATTTCCTCTATAACCAGTGAAGTGATGCAAACCATATTTGGCAGTTATGATCATTAGATGATTATTTACCAAGTTTATATGTTTGTTGACCAGTGGCCATTTTGTTTGGTTGCCATGGCAACATTAAATTTTATAAAAAGGAATTTTGTAAATGACAACTCCTCCAAAACCACTGAAGCCGTAGGATTCTAATTTGGTACAAATGTTGCTTGGCTAAGGACAATTTAAAAAAGTGAAAAATTTGGCGGTCTGCCTCTTGGTTTGGTTGCCATGGCAACAGAAAGCTCCCATAGACTTATCATGGGAAAATGGTTACATTGCACTTGCTCTATAACCAGTGAAGTGATGTGAGCCATATTTGGCAGTTATGATCACCTGATGATTGTCTACCATGACTGATGGCCATTTTGTTTGGTTGCCATGGCAACATTCAATTTTTTTGAAAAAGGACTTTTTCAAATGACAACTTCGAAACCACTGAAGCAGTATGACTCTTATTTGGCACAAAAGTTGCTTTGGTAAGAGCAATTCAAAATAGCTAAAATTATGGTGGTCTGCCTCATGGTTTGGTTGCCATGGTGTCAGAAAGCTCCCATTGACTTATAATGGGAAATGGTTAAATTGTATTTTTATGCCTCGCCACAAAAAGTGGTAAGTGTATTGTTATACCGTTCGAAATTTTGATTGTCCGTCTGTCTGTCTAGGTGAACATCCAAGGTTTAGGGGCTATTTTTGGGCTATTTTGGTATTTTGAGGTTTATTCAGTTTAAAATGCATTAGCTGGCCCCTCAACCAAAAAAATAATAATTTGAAGAAGAAGAATGTGTACAAAACACATTATTCTTCTTCAAAATCAAGAACTGCTTAAATGATGATTCTTTCATAAGTTGCAGTGACAGAATAGAAAAAAATTTCGCATAACAAATGCATATCTGCAGTGGCTATTTCACTCAGGTGAGCGAGCCGTGGCCTGTGCACCTCTTGTTTCTTTTTTCTTTGGAAACAAAGAACACACAAAAGAACGAAAATGGAACCTTTTTTATCTCTGTAACTGAAGCAGTACTGTCTAATCAGTGAACCATTGCAGTTGCTCTGTTGGTGGAGTGTCCACTTTGTGTCAAAAGTTGAGGGTTCAGTCCCCAGATGAGTCCTTCAGGAGACTTTTAAAAATGGTGGCAGTTGAGCCATACCAGCTGCTTTTTTGCTTGGCACTCAGCATTATAAGAGTAGAATCAGAGCTGGTCAGCCAGTTGTCAATATAATGTGACTGGGTGGAGTATCATGTCATGTGTCTGGGGTGTGATATTTTAGTATGATACAGCACTATAACAGTGAGCATTGAGCTCCCTGCCAGATCCAGATACCATAGCACTATGCATCATGAAAATATGCCTGTATTATTTTGACCCCCTTAAACCCCACTTTTATATAGTAAAACTGCGGTTTACAGGGGTATACATTACTTTTAGCTCATCTGAGCTCTTGTGATCACCCTTTTCCATCGTCCATTGTCGTCCATCATCCATCGTCCATCGTCAACAATTAGTTAACACTCTAGAGGTCACAGTTTTGGCCCAATCTTGATGAAACTTGCTCAGAATGTTTGCCCCTATGAAACCTAGGCCAAGATCGAAACTGGGTCACTTGAAATAAAAAACTAGGTCACCAAATCAAAGGAAAATATTAACACTCTAGAGGTCCCATTTTTCAAGCAATCATCATGAATCTTGCTCAAAATGTTTGTCTTGATATTTCTAGCTCAAGTTTGAACTGGGTCACTTAGGGTCAAAAACTAGGTCACCAGGCCAAATCAAAGGAAAATATTGTTAACACTCTAACGGTTACATTTTTGGAGCAATCATCATGAATCTTGTTCAAAATGTTTGTTTTAATGAGTTCTAGGTCAGGTTTGAAACTGGGTTACTTGGGGTCAGAAACTAGGTCACAGGGCCAAATCAGCAGAAGTTAACACTTTAGCGGTCACATTTTTGAAGCAATCATCATGAATCTTGCTCAAAATGTTTGTCTTGATGGTTTCTAAGTCTAGTTCAAAACTGGGTCACTTGGGGTCAAAAACTAGGTCACAAGGCCAAATCAAATGAAAACCTTGTTAACACTTAAGTGGTCAGATTTTTGGAGCAGTCATCATGAATCTTGCTCAAATTGATGAGTTCTAGGTCAAATTTGAAACTGGGTCATTTTGGGTCAGAAACTAGGTCACCAGGCCAAATCAGCAGAATACCATGTTAACACTCTAGCGGTCACATTTTTGAAGCAATCATCATGAATCTTGCTCAAAGTGTTTGTCTTGATGATTTCTAGATCAAGTTTGAAACTGAATCACTTCGGATAAAAAAAACTAGGTCACCAGGCCAAATCAAAGGAAAACCTTGTTAACACTCTAGCGGCCACATTTTTGGAGCAATCATCGTGAATCTTGCCTAAAATGTTTGTCTTGATAAGTTCTAGGTCAGGTTCAAAACTGGATCACTTGGGGTCAAAATCTAGGTCACCTCGCCAAATGAGCAGAAAACCTTGTTAACACTCTAGTGGTCACATTTTTGAAGCAATCATCATGAATCTTGCTCAAAATGTTTGTCTTGATGATTTCTAAGTCATTCCAAACTGGGTCACTTGGGGTCAAAAACTAGGTCACCAGTCCAAATTATAGGAAGACCTTGTTAACACTCTAGAGGTCACATTTTTGAACCAATCATCATGAATCTTGCCTAAAATGTTTGTCTTGATGATTTCTAGGTCAAGTTTGAAACTGGGTCTTTTGGGGTCAAAAACTAGGTCACCAGGGTAAATCAAAGGAAAACCTTGTTAACACTCCAGAGGTCACATTTTTAGCTCACCTGAGCTATGCTCAGGATGAGCTATTGTGATCACTTTTCCGTCTGTCGTCCGTCCGTCTGTCCGTCTGTCCGTGCATCCATCCGTTAACATTTTCAAACGACTTCTTCTCTAAAGCCCCTGAGCCAATTTTGCTCAAATTTCATATGGAGCCTCCTTAGGTTGGGGGAACTAAAAATTGCTAAAATGGTTGTGGTCCATTGACCAAAATGGCCGCCATGCCCATATATGGTAAAAACCTTTAAAAATCTTCTTCTCGAGAACCGAGGATGCCTTGGGGCTGAATCTTTGCGTAAGTCATTGGGGATGGGAGGTCTACCAGAGTTGCAAACATAAATGTTGTATATTGACATTTGACCTTTTTATGGCAAGGTCAAGTTTGCTTCCCTATGCATTTGTATGGGAAAAACCTTTAAACATCTTGTTCTCCAAAACCGAGGATGCCTTATGGCTGAACCTTTACATATATCATCGGAAACTGGAGGTCTACCAAAGTTGCTAAAATAATGGTCGTACATTGACATTTGACCTTTTTATGGTAAGGTCAATTTTGCTTCCTTATGCATTTGTATGGGAAAAATGTTCAGAATTTCAAATGACTTCTTCTCTGGAGCCTCTGGGCCAATTTTGCTCAAATTTCATATGGAGCCTCCTTAGGTTGGGGGAATGAAAGATTGCTAAAATGGTCGCGGTTCATTGACCAAGATGGCCGCCATGCCCATATATGGTAAAAACCTTTAAAAATCTTCTTCTCCAGAACCGAGGATGCCTTGGGGCTGAATCTTTGCATAAGTCATTGGGGACTAGAGGTCTACCAAAGTTGCTAAAATAAATATTGTATATTGACATTTGACCTTTTTACGGCAAGGTCAAGTTTGCTTCCCTATGCATTTGTATGGGAAAAACCTTTAAACATCTTGTTTTCCAAAACCGAGGATGCCTTGTGGCTGAATCTTTACATATATCATCGGATATATATCTACCCAGTTTTTTGGATAACTAGTCTTCATGATAAATGATTTATCCATAAACTGGAATATTCTATAAGCTGTTTATGATTTGATATGTCATCAATTTCAATTTTCTGTCCAATTTTCGATAATCGAGCTTAAACGAATTATCCTTAACAGGAATATTCTATAGTTATACATATACACTATAAGTGATGATATCATCTATTCTCACTCATTCCAGTAATATAGGTGCAGAATACTTATTCCTACCTCTCTGAACCTCTATGTCATTGGTTATCAGAGATATTAAAGCTATAGTATTATTCTGACTTGACATGTATACTTCTAAACTCAACTGTTTTTAGTGGAAGTTTCTATAATAAACTTCCCAATTTTTGTCTCATGTAGGAAGTTATCTAACATGGAGTCAAAAATTTGCTAATATAGTAGATATGTTATAGAAAGAAGAAGGTTAATTCGGTATTGACTTCTCTTTCCATCAGTGGCCATTTTGTTTGGTTTCCATGGCAACATTAAAATTTTTTTTAATAACTACTCCTCCAAAACCACTGAAGCAGTAGGACTCTAATTTGTTACAAATGTTAAATGGGTAAGGGCAATTGAAAATAGCTAAAAGTCTGCCAATCTGCCTCTTGGTTTGGTTGCCATGGAACAGAAAACTTCCATAGACTTACAATGAGAAAATGGTTAAATTGCATTTTCTCCATAACCAGTGAAATGATGTAAACCATATTTGGCAGTTATGATCGTTTGATGATTGTCTACCCAGTTTATGTGTTTTATGACCAGAGATGATTTTGTTTGGTTGCCATGGCAACATTAAATTAAAAAAAAATGATTTTTTTAAATGACAGCTCCTCCAGTACCACAGTAAGCAGTGTTGCAAACTCCATTACTGCTTATGAAGAGTCAGTAAAACTGAGACTCCCATTTCCTAATCTGTAGTGAGTTCTTTGTTTCCAAAGGCAATCTTTTTTGATGTTTATTATATTTCCCTGCTCCTGTACTGTTTACATGTATAAAATCATGATATTGTTAAACAACTCTTCAGAAACCACTTAGCCAAATTTCACATTGATCCTACTGTTGTAATGTGATTAAAAGTTTGTTCATATGATTGCGCTCCATTCACTGTCATGCCCATATATGCTTCTTTAAAACTAAGAACTGCTTAAATGAGTTGCAATGCTTTCATTAGTTGCAATGATAGGATTGGAAAAATGTTGCATAACATCTGCATATCTGCAGTGGCTATGTCACTCAGGTGAGCGAGCCATGGCCTGTGGGCCTCTTTTTATTCCTAATTTAACTTGAAAATGAAAAAGGAGAATAATTTGTAAAAATCTTATGGCTAATTAGAAATTATGAACTGGATACTTGGCAAAGAATCAGACCTCTACAATTACCCACGTCTTTAATTATATTAGCTAAATAGGCTAGACTATCTACTAATTAAAGGTTATCATTACATCTCTAAGATTTGTCTAAAAATCTCCAGAGGTGTCGGTTATCTATTGGAAACTCATCCCAGGAGACGTTTCCTTGTTATATATTATTTAGGCTCATAAAGATAGACAGCTATCTTTCCTGGGCATTTTGTTTGATAAGGTTCCGCTCAACTACATTATCAAACAGTAGTCTTGAATTTTTCTTTTAAATGTACAAATCTTGAAGGTTATGTCTCAACAAATTATCAATTGTTTTTTTTGGACCAATGGTTGGCCCAAAAAAGAGGGGTGGCGGGAGGGGGCCAGGAATTCAGGCCTCTGATGCTTGAGAAACTGGCAGTCTCCAGTCCATCATTAACATATAAGGTATTAAAACCTTAGAGATATGTTATAAGTGAATCTAGATCATTCTAATTTCTTAGTATATATTATAGAATGTTTCTGATTCCTTAGAGTTTCCTGAGTCTTAAACCAGAAGTTAAGGGAATCTAATTAATATATAGTATTAGAATTAGGGGAGCACCTCCCTCCTAATCTGCAAATTCTAGCACATTAACTATAGGATAATGTATTATGCAATTAAAATGAAGTTTTTATAAGTAAAACATATTTTAATCAATAATACTAATCCTTTAGATAAGAAATTCCCTCCTTCCTCCCAGCGTAGCCCAGTTATATTGTTTTATACTTCAAAGAAACTGACACGTGACTGGAATGGTGGGAAGAGTGACATCACACAGGTAACTGCCTAAGGGACCTTCTGGATTAAAATTCATTAAGACTAAAAAAACTGTCATTTTTTATGCCCCCGCCATTTTCAATGGGGGTGCATATAGTATCACCGCTGTCCGTACGTACGTCCATCCGTCCCGTCCGTCCCGTACGTAACACTTTTGGTTTCCGGCGATATCTTTTGAAAGGATTGGTGTATTGGATTGAAATTTTATACACAGGTATATAATCATAAAATGTAGGTCAAGTTCGATTCAACTTTGAAAAATTTTCAACTTTGAAAAATGGTTTCCGTGCGATATCTTTTGAAAGGGTAGTGTATTGGATTGAAATTTTGTACACAGGTATATAATCATAAAATGTAGGTCAAGTTCGATTCAACTTTGAAAAATTTTCAACTTTGAAAAATGGTTTCCGTGCGATATCTTTTGAAAGGGTAGTGTATTGGATTGAAATTTTGTACACAGGTATATAATCATAAAATGTAGGTCAAGTTTGATTTAGATAAAATCCATCTATTATTTTGGGAGTTATGGCCCTTTTTCAACTTTGAAAAATGGTTTCCGTTCTATAACTTTTGAAAAGATTGGTGTATTGGATTTGTATTTTATACACAAGCATATAATTATAAAATATATGTCAAGTTCGATTTAGGGTAAAATCCACCAATTATTTTTGGAATTACCGCCCTTTATTAATGTTGAAAAATAGTTGAAAAATGGTTTCCGTTCGATATCTTTTGAAAAGATTAGTGTATTGGATTCAAATTTTATACACAGGTATATAATCATAAAATGTATTTCAAGTTGGATTTAGGGTAAAATCCACCAATTATTTTTGGAGTTATGGCCCTTTTTCAACTTTGAAAAATGGTTTCCGTTCCATAATTTTTTAAAAGATTAGTGAATTGGATTTATATTTTATACACAAGCATATAATTATAAAATATAGGTCAAGTTTGATTTAGGGTAAAATCCACCAATTATATTTGGAGTTACAGCCCTTTTTCAACTTTGAAAAATAGTTTCATTTTGATATCTTTTGAAAACATTAGTGTATTGAATTCATATTTAACACACAGGTATATAATCATAAAATAGAGATCAAGTTCCAATACGGGTAAAATCAACCCATTATTATGGGAGTTATGGCCCTTTTTCACCTTCAAAAGATGTTTTCCTTCTGATATTTTTTTAAAAAAGATTGATATGTGTATTGGATTCATATTTTATACCCAGGTAGTATAATCATAAAATATGGTCAAGTTCGATTTATTGTAAAATCTGCCAATTATTATGAGAGTTATGGCCCTTTTTTCAACTTCATTTTTTGCAAAATACCCGCGCGGGGATGAGGATGGCCCTGGGCGGGGGCATCTGTGTCATACTGACACATTTCTAGTTTTTTTCTTTGGAAGGTTTGAAATACAGAATAGAATAGCACATTATCTGTAGGATAAGTAAAAATACCAAAATTACCCAAACAGTTCCATAAATTTCATATTAAATGACCACGAATGTAAGATTCTATTTATCACATGATCCTTCCAACCCGCCTTCCAAAGACAAAAAATGCACAATATATATAAAGATAACGTCTGTCCATAGCTAAACAGAACAACTCACTACCAACAAAAAATAGTTCGCATATTGTTTGATAAGTACCGAAAATAACAAGAAACAAGATAAATATGCCATTTTCATTTCATTAAACTGTAGGAAATAATGATGATTTTTATTTGAGGTAATGACTATTTCATTTGAATAAATCAATTCAAAAATATTCCCTTCAACCTCACTCAAGTGAGTCAATACATCATTGAATCAGTAGGAAAATGAAGCTTTTATAAGTAAAACATATTTTAACTAGCAATACTTAACCTATAGATAATGTGGTATTCTATTCTGTATTTCAAACCTTCCACAGAAAAATGACAGTTAAGTTGTCTTAAAGAGTCTTAATCCAGAAGGTCCCTTAGGCAGTTACCAATGTGACATCACTTTTCCTGCTCATTTGATCACGTGTCAGCTTCTTTGAAGGATAAAACAATTTAACTGAGCTACATGAGGAGGAAGGTGGGGTTCTCTTATCTATAGGTTAAGTATTGCTAGTTAAAATCTGTTTTACTTATAAAAACTTCATTTTAACTGCACAATACATTAACCTATCTATAGATAATGTGCTAGAATTTGCAGATTAGGAGGGAGGAGCTCTCCTAGTTCTAACACAAATATATATGTATATATAAATCCCTGTTCCTCTGGATTAAGGCTCAGGAAACTCTAAGGAATAAGATACATTCATGATATATAATCCTAAGAATGATCTAAATTCTTAACATATATGTAAGATATTAATTACCTTAATGTATGTGACATAGGCTTTGGAGGCTCTCAGTCTTCACTAGGCATCAAAGGCTCTATTTTCCTGATCCCACCACCACTTTTTGGGCAACAACTATTGGGCCCAAAGTCTAGAGATTAGCTTCTTGTTGAGGCATGTCTCTCAAATAGAATTTTGCAAAAGTAGAAGATTGATTCCATACTGCTGCTTTGAGTATTTCATTGAGCGGAACCTTATCAAAGAATGCCCAGGAAGAAGATAGTGCCCTAACTTCATGAGCTTTAATTTTCAGGAAAGAGATGTCTCTACGGGTGAGTTTCCTATAGGCAAGCTTAATAGTGTAAGATACCCATCTCGAGACAGAAACCTTAGAGATGTCTTGATTGCCTTTAATTGGTAGAAATAATCTAGTGCTATTCTGAAGATAAGAACTAGTCATTTTAAGGTAAAATTTTAATGCTCTTATCGGGCATAAAAGTCTGTCCAATTGTTCCCTTTTACAGGTTCGAGCTAAACTAGGGATAACTATAAGATTTGCAACACATCTGAACAAACATTTACCTGTGTTTGTTTCACCAATGCTGACTCCAGAGGCTCATGCAACAGCTGCTATGTCTCTCAGCTGAAGAGGGATGTGGGCTTATGCCTTCCCTCCCTTTCCTTTGATTCTTCCATATCTAAAGAAAATACAAATGGAAGAGTGTCTGGTGTGCTTCATAGCTCCACTTTAGGAAGGTCAAGCATGGTTTCCAATGCTCATGTCACTTCTGATAGCTCCTCCAATACGCCTGCCTCTGGACAAGGACCTCCTATTTCAACCAGTGTCACGATTTCTACATCCCACTCCAGGGATATTCTGCTTACATGCCTGGCTGCTATGCAACAGCGTATGCAAGTGTCAGGCATTTCTGGACCAGTTGCCAGACAGATCTATTGATCGAAAAGATCTTCCACCAACAAGCTCTATGATTATCAGTGGAAATCTTGGCTGGATTGGTGTATCAGACAAAAGATGGATCCCTTCAATCCTTCTGTAAATCAGTTTGGGCAGTTTCTTATTTCTATTCATGATAAGAATTTTTCTCCATCCACAGTCAAAGGGTATAGCCATTTGTACAACTTTGAAGCAGATATCCAAGGTGGACTTCGCAAATGAATCAGTTTGTCTGACTTGGTTTGTAGCTTTGAACTTGAGCCTCATTTTTCAAAATGGGATCTCGCTTTGGTTCTTACAGTTCTAGTAAGTCCTCCTTTTGAGCCACTTGAATCTTGTGACTTCAAAGAACTTATTCTCAAAACTGTGCTTTTGCTTGCCTCAGCTTTGGGTCGAAGGCGTAGTGAAATTCATGCCTTGTCCTATTCTAAAGTTTGATTATTTGAAGATTCAGTATCGTTATGCATGTTTCCAGGTTTTCTTGCAAAGAACCAACTTCCCTCAATTCCTAGCTCTTCCATTGTTGTTCCATCTTAGAAAGGTGAAAATATTTAATGTTAAGTTATGCCCAGTTAGGGCCCTTAAAATCTATTTGGCAAAGGTTTTGCCAAGGAGGAAGAACAGCAAAAGACTGTTCATTGCTCACTTGGAATCTTATGAAAAGGAGATTTCATCAGATTCTATTTCAAGATAAATTGTACAGGCAATCAAGTTCTCCTATAAGTCGAACAATCTTGAGGTATCCAAGGTTAATGCTCATGAAGTGCGAGCATGGTCATCTTCCTGGGCATGTTATAATAAGGTCCCTCTGGATGAAGTTATCAAAGCTGGTTTTTGGTCCTTTGAGAATTCATTTATCAGATTCTATCTCAAAGATACTTTTATGACAGCTAGAAGCCTAGCAGAACTTGGTTCTGTAGTGGTGGCACAACAGGTAGTTGTGCCTGGAACTTATAACCAGTACCTTTAACCGTAAGCTTTATAGCTTTATATTGGTTAGTCCCACCATCCATTAGTGTTGAAATCAGCACTATTCAGATGTAATGTAGGTTTAAAGAAACAAATCTAGAATTTTTTTTATTAATTTTCATACTTGTGGTTATACTTACGTTATATCTGAATCATTCTCCCTCCTCCTCCCTCAGTTTTATTTTAGAGGTAAAATTGATTATTTTTTCATCAATAAGTGTGAAGTAGTCACTATTTGTGTGTATTGATAAAAAGCGGATTGTCAAATGTTTTTTTCGGGACTACCCGGTACTGCGGTGAGCGGGTTAACCCCCTCAAGAGCACCATTCCGATGTAACGTAGGTATAACTCACAAATATGAAAATTAATAAAAAAATTTAGATTTCTCTGTATAGATTTATACAAATAAAATGCTTTTTAAACCCTCCTCAAACTGGTAAACCAGTCTTAGGTACAGTTCCAGCGAACACAGCTCCAGATAAGAGTGGGTACCCAGATAATGTTTTTTCTTATTTCTCCACAAAAACATATGTTATGGGTACTCATTAGAAGCTCCTGACCTTGATGATGGCCTGCTAATGAGTACTCACAACAATGTTTTTGTAGAGAAATAAGAAAAATATCTGTACTTTTTTGTTGAAAAACCTCTATATCTGGAGCTATGCAGTGATTAGCTCAAGATAAATTTTGGTATAAAAATTATAAAATTTGTAATCAAGTTCAAATTTTATGAGAAATTTATACTTACATGAGAGTATATACGGCAGGATTGGTTCCGGACTCACTCGGATTAACCCGCATGAAAATAAAGTGCCTCCTTTATCCCACGTGACATATCACTGAGACACATGTAACCCTCAGTTCTATATGGCGACAAGGTGCTTCCTTGTCACCAAAGAACTTTGTGGGGAGGCGGGTGGGAAGCCCTCATGTAACTATAAATTTCTCATAGAATTTGAACTTGATTACAAATTTTATAATTTTATTTCTAAATTTATACTTACATGAGAGTATATACGATAGAATGATTTCTTGGCAGTACTCTTCTTGGCCTGGTCCGTCTTTGGTGACTTTTGTCTAACATTCAGAAAATATTTATAACCACACTATATTCATCCCTCAATAAATGTACATAACACTGAACTTTTTAGTTTTTAAAATTTAAAATGTATACCATATAACATCATCTACTGGCTACATCACCTATATAGCCTCTTCATTCTGCTGATGATGCACACATACATAAAGTATAAAAACATCACTTGGCAACCCGCCGGATATAAAACTTTGTACACTGATATCTAAAATTCCCAACTTTGGGCCTCCATTTCTCTGTAATAATATTTCTTGAAAGTAGTATCAGAACTCCAGTCTGCTGCGTCAAGAATGGAAGAAATAGAAGCTCCTCTAAACAGGGCCCAGGAGGGGCAAATTGCTCTTGTTGAATGTGCCCTGATATTCATTCCTAAGTCTGAATCACCATAGGCTAACTTAATCACTTTGACAATCCAAGATGCTACTGTTTGTTTTGACACTGCCTTGTGTGGTTTATTAACCGTCAAAAATAATTGCCTTATTGTTTCATTCTCAGAACTTCTTCTAAGCTCCGATGTTCTTTTCAGATAAATGTCAACTGCTCTTTTCGGATCCAATTTCCTGTTTTTCTTGTAACTTGGACCCAATATACACTGGACTAGTAACTATGGTACAGGTATTGTATTTATTGGAAATATGTTGTCGTGGCTGAGTTTTCATAATTTTGTATGATGAAGTTTAAATGCTCATATTTCAGTTATTTCTCCAAATATCTGAGATTTGTTTTCAAAAAGCAATAGTTCAATATATTACCTTTAAGACTGCAGCATTATAATTAAGGAAAAACCAACAGTTTTTATAAACATCAACAAGAAACCTAGGTACCCATTTTAGCTATTTTTGGCACTTTTAGCAGAAAGTCATCAGAAATTCACCCAAAATGATGTTATTACTTCAATTTCATTAATTGTGACTTAACATTTTTCAACCAAACCTATTAAAAACAATTAATTAAAACTTCAGTCATTTTTAATGACAATAGTGCTGTAAAATAGCGCTAAAATCAAGCCATGACAACATATTTTGGCAGTTCAGTTAGTGGCAAGTCCGGGTATTATTAGGTCTGAGCTTGTAACAAGGAACAAAAATTTTCTTACAATTGTGACTAGGTCCATCTTGTTTAGACAATCCTTCGTGGATGAAAATAACCCTCTCTGAAAGAATATTCATAAAACAGACATCCATACTCAGCGCTTGAATGTCACTGCATCTTCTGAACATAGAAATCGCTGTAAGAAAAACAGTTTTCCATGTTAAGCATTTTAATGAAATTTTATTCATGGGTTCAAATGGTGGACTTGATAAAAGATCCGGAACTTTCAGTAAATTCCATTCTGGAACCAACTGTTTAACAGGTGGTCTTGAATTAAACACACCTTTCAACAACCTTATAATATCTGGATGTTGGCCCACTGGATAACCATTTATTTGAGGTAGCATGACTGACAACATGGACTTATAGCCCAATATGGTTCTGTATTTCAAACCTGTTTGGAATAGACTACTCAAAAAGTCTGCACAGTTTGTCAAAGTTGCAGCATTGGGATCAATTTCCCGTTCACAACACCAGCTATTGAACTTCTTGAATTTGACAGAATAGTCTTTCCTGGTGCCAGATCTCCATGATGCAACCATGAGTTTTCTAGTGTCCTCCAAAAATCCCTTATTTTGGAATGATCTGTTGACAGTAGCCATGCAGTCGGATTGAATATCTCTGGTTTCAGGTGAAATATTCTGGTTTTTTAGCTCACCTGAGCAAAAGCTCAGGGTGAGCTATTGTCATCACCCTCTGTCCGTCGTCCGTCGTCGTCCGTCGTCCGTCATTCGTCGTCCGTCGTTCGTCGTCAACAATTAGTTTGTTAACACTCTAGAGGTCACAGTTTTGACCCAATCTTGATGAAACTTGGTCAGAATGTTTGCCTCTATGAAATCTAGGTCAGGTTCGATACTGGGTTACTTTGGGTCAAAAACTAGGTCACCAGGTCAAATCAAAGGAAAAACTTGTAAACACTCTAGAGGTCATAGTTTTGACCCAATCTTGATGAAACTTGCTCAAAATGTTTGCCTTTATTAAATCTAGGTCATTCAAAACTGGGTCACTTGGGATCAAAAACTAGGTCACCGGGCCAGATCAGCAGAAAACCATGTTAACACTCTAGCCATCACATAATTGAAGCAATCATCATGAATCTTGCTCAATATGTTTGTCTTGATGATTTCTAGGTGAAGTTCGAAACTGGGTCACTTGGGGTCAAAAACTAGGTCACCGGGCCAAATCAGCAGAAAACCTTGTTAACACTCTAGCGGTCACATTTTTGAAGCAATCATCATGAATCTTGCTCAACATGTTTGTCTTGATGATTTCTAGGTCAAGTTCGAAACTGGGTCACTTGGAGTCAAAAACTAGGTCACCGGGCCAAACCAGCAGGAAACCTTGTAAATACGCTAGCGGTCACATTTTTCAAGCAATCAACATGAATCTTGCTCAAAATGTTTGTCTTGATGATTTCTAGGTTAAGTTTGAAACTGGGTCACATGGGGTCAAAAACTAGGTCACCAGGCTAAACCAGCAGAAAACCTTGTTAACACTCTAGCGGTCACATTTTTGAAGCAATAATCATGAATCTTGCTCAAAATGTTTGTCTTGATGAGTTCTAGGATATGTTTGAAACTGGGTCATGTGGGATACAAAACTAGGTCACCAGGCCAAATCAGCAGAAAACCTTGTTAACACTCTAGCGGTCACATTTTTGAAGCAATCATCATGAATCTTGCTCAAAATGTGTGTCTTGATGATTTCTAGGTCAAGTTCGAAACTGGAACACTTGGGGTCAAAAACTAGGTCACCTGGCCAAATCAGCATAAAATCTTGTTATCACTCTAGAGGTCACATTTTTCAAGCAATCATCATGAATCTTGCTCAAAATGTTTGTCTTGATGAGTTCTAGGTCAAGTTTAAAACTGGGTCACTTGCGATCAAAAACTAGGTCACCAGGCCAAATCAGCAGAAAACCTTAACACTTTAGCGGTCACATTTTTGAAGCAGTCATCATGAATCTTGCTCAAAATGTTTGTCTTAATGATTTCTAGGTCAAGTTCAAAACTGGGTCACTTGGGGTCAAAAACTAGGTCACCTGGCCAAATCAGTGGAAAATCTTGTTATCACTCTAGGGGTCACATTTTTGAAGCAATCATCATAAATCTTGCTCAAAATGTTTGTCTTGATGATTTTTAGGTCAAGTTCGAAACTGGGTCAAAAACTAGGTCACCGGGCCAAATCAGCAGAAAACTTTGTTAACACTCTAGCGGTCACATTTTTTAAGCAATCATCATGAATCTTGCTCAAAATGTTTGTCTTGATGATTTTAGGTCAAGTTTGAAACTGAGTCACCTTGGGTCAAAAACTAGGTCACCTGGCCAGATCAGCGGAAAACCTTGTTAACACTCTAGTGGTCACATTTTTCAAGCAGTCATCATGAATCTTGCTCAACATGTTTGTCTTGGTGATTTCTAGGTCAAGTTCGAAACTGGGTCACTTGGGGTCAAAAACTAGGTCACCTGGCCACATCAGCAGAAAACCTTGTTAACACTCTAGCAGTCACATTTTTGAAGCAATCGTCATGAATCTTGCTCAAAATGTTTGTCTTGATGATTTCTAGGTCAAGTTTGAAACTGGGTCACAGGGGTCAAAAACTAGGTAACACTTCAGAGGTCACATTTTTGAAATAATCATCATAAATATTGCTCAAAATGTTTGTCTTGATGATTTCTAGGTCTAGTTTAAAACTGGGTCACTTGATATCAGAAACTAGTTTACCTGGCCAAATCAAAGGAAAACCTTGTTGATGCTCTAGAGGTCACATTTTTTTAGTGATCATCATGAATCGTGCTCAAAATGTTTGTCTTGATGATTTCAAGGTGATTTATAGTTTTCTATCCAGTGACTCTCTTAAGTTTTTCCATTTAGGTCAGTTTCTCAGTAATTATTGGTCCTACAGAGTGATATTTGGTACTTGTGAAGTGTTTGTGTTTAGGTCAGTTTCTCAGTAACTGTTGCTTCTACAGCCAGTGATACTTAGTACATGCATACATCTTAGCATGGCCTCTTGAGTGCAGTCATTCATATTTGACCTTGACCTTTATTTCACAGTCCATTAGACATGCTACATTGTCTAACTTGTTAATATAATCATTTTGAACTTTGATCAGAATGTTTGCCTTGATCAGTTCTAGATCAGGTTCTCAAAGTGCTATGTTGCTCAGATGAGCCTTACAGGGCCATCATGGCCCTCTTGTTGTTGAACCAGAAGATCTTGTCTGAGTGGTAACCTTCTCGGTCATGCCACCGACATTTGCAGAAGATTGGTATACCAATGTCTCCTTGGCCACTGTGGGGTTATGAGTATTATCTGACACTGAAATTTCCTCATGCGCTGTAATACCTCTGGTATGAGACAGATTGGGGGAAATGCATATGCTTCCATGTTTTCCCACGCAATTGACAATGCGTCTGTCACTAGAGCCAACTGATTGGGAAACCATGTGCAAAACACTGGTGTTTTCCTGTTTGCTTCTGAAGCAAACAGATCTATCAGAGGAGTTCCCCAAATCTGATACAATTTGTGCACTACTGCATTGTTCAGAGACCATTCTGTTTGTCAGATTTTCACACAACAGATTGTCGGCCAAAGCATTCTGAATACCTGCTACATGAGCTGACTTCAGAAGAATGTTGTTGGCCCTTGCTAGATGCCATATGTCCCATGTCAGATAGCATAACTTGGGCGACCAGGTTCCCCCCTCCTTGTTCAAATACTGAACAACTGATGTGTTGTCTGAGCAAATCAATGCTGTGTGACCTTTCAGATGTTGAAGAAAGTGTCTGATGGTCAGATACACTGCTTTTAGTTCTAACCAATTGATGTGCTTTTTGGCCTCCTGCACAGACCAAGTTCCCTGACAGATTAGATCTTGTAAATGATCTCCATAGCCATGTTTGGAAGCATCGGTCGTCACTACATTTGTGCAATTTTGTACACAAAAAGTTTTCCCTAATTTCAACAGGTTTTCTTTGTTTAGCCAAAACTGGAGATGTTCCTGAACATGTTTGTTGAAGGGAACTATTGTCTGTAGGCTCATTGTTGATGGTCTACAAAAATGTAAAAGATGTAACTGGATTGGCCTCATGAACAATCTTGCATTGGGAACTAGTTCTAAGCAAGATGCCATTAGTCCTAGCAAATGCAAGTAACTTTGAGCTGTGGATGTTTTTCTTATCAACTTGCATGCTTCTTTTATTTTGTCTGTTCTTTCCCAAGTTGGACAAACAAGACCTTTTGCCAACAAAAAATGTGCTCCTATGTATACTACTGATTGACTGGGTTCCAGTGCGGATTTTTCTAGATTTATCATGAAACCTAGTTCCATGAGGAGACTGAGTATCCTCTTTTTGTCCTGAATCAACATCTTTCTGATTAGGTTTACTATAAAACAGTCATCTAGATAGACTGCTACGCGCATGTTCTGCATTCTTAAATGTGCTGCTATGACAGCTACCACCTTTGTAAATGCTCTTGGTGCCATTGTTGGACCGAAACATAGGCATGTGAACTGGTATACTTTGCCTTGAATGCAAAATCTCAGGAACTTTTTGTGTCCTTGGTGGATTGGAATATGTATGTATGCATCTTTTAAGTCTAGAGATATTGCCCAATCTCCTTGTTGAACTAGGTTTAGAACACTGTTTAGAGAGTCCATTTTGAAATGCTGTTTCTTGAGATACCTGTTTAGAGAACGGAGATTTATGAATGGTCTGAGATCTCCTGTCTTTTTGGGGACAAGGAAAAATGTTGAATAAAAACCTCTCTGAATATCATGCAGAGGGACAGGTTCTATCACATTTTTTTCTAACAATTGTTTTACCTCCTGTAGTGAAATAGGTAAATTTTTTAACTATTAGATGTGTTTCTTTGACTCCTGAAAAAGGAGGAATCGACAGAAATTCTAGTTTTGAACCTTCTTTTGTGGTTGATAGAACCCACTGATCATTTGTAATCTTCTCCCACTGGGGTAGAAAAAATCTCAACCATCCTGCAACAGGTATCTCTGGATAACGGCATAGGGTCGAGTCATGCTCTATTCGATCTGTTCCCTTAGGAATGAAAAGAACTTACAACAGATTTCCCACTGTTCTTGAAGTTAGACAAGTGAGAACCCTGCTTAAATGACTTCCTGAAATGATGAGCTGGAACCACTGCTATTGTTCCTGAACGACCTGTATGAACCATCATTGTTCCTGGCCTTCTTCACATTTGATTCTGCCTGAAAATTTGATTTCCTTTTCATAAACTGCTTTTTGTTCATTTTGGGCATTAATTCTGATAATAGTTTATCTTTTTCTTGACGATCCTTTAACTTTTTCTCAAAGTCCGGCCCAAAAATGCCTTCTCCTGACAAGGGAGATATCAAGGCCGCTTTTTGTAAATCTTTAGTCATGCATCGGCTACTGTCGCTTTCCTATGCACCAGGTGCATGAACGCCCCGGTTCTAGCAAACTGGTCCAGAGTTTTTGTGGATATAGCAAACAGGTCTTTCACATTTTGCACAGCCTCGTCCAAATTTGGAGATTCACTTTTCAAGTTGTTTAGAAGTAAGACTAATGCTTGCTGCGAGTAGCAAACAGAAATCAGTCCCATCCATAACGCTACTTGTCCTTGATACGCAATCTTGTCGATCAACTTGAAAGGTTGGGAGAACAAACTTTGAGAGCTCCCATAAGCTGCTCAATAGCCATGCTTCTTAATCAAAAGCCTTTCTGTCAGTTCGTCCAAACTTGGAACTTGTAGAAGTGCCTCTGTACTTTCATGAATAGGAAACGACTGTCTGTACGAGTCTTTGTATGCTGCCATCTTATCTGGAGCTTGACTCCTCTAAGAGGTATTTATTTCAACTTGGGCGTTGTCTAACATCAACCCTCTGTTATTTTGATTGTCTATCTGTGCATCCTCACCAAACATTTCTTTTAATAAGTCATGTGTTAAAGGCTGATTGTTTGTGTCACAACTAGTCACATTAGCCTGACTGGGTCTATAGTCTGTACCTGTGTACTTTCCAAACCTATGATTGGTCTCAGTTTCCATTTCAGCCAAAACTGAGTTCTTTTCTGAACCAACAGAATCTAGCAGCCCAATATTCTGGCGCTCTACCTGCCCAGGTTGAAGGGATAAAACTGACTGATTGTCTGGAAAGTCATGCCTTTCTATCCCAAAGTCAAGGTTGAATCTGTTGCCTATCGCCATTTCTTCCCATGTTGTATCGGGATTTGCGGGTGTTTCTGTGGGTGGTCTATGCGCACCTAAAGTGCTGCTAACCATACTTCTGTGGGGGTTAGACCTCCGCTGAACGGAGTCCGTCTTGTCAGAATCCAGGACTTCAAACAGTCATGCAAACTTACCATCCAACGATTCAAACCTGGTATTCATTTCCCCAACAATTTTAGATTCCAGACTCTTTAAGTCTGTCATTTTCACCATCCTGCAAGATGAGGATGAGCTCTCTTTAGCTTTTGAAGACAAGGACTTCTCATTTCCTACTTTCTTAGTCGCCATGTTCTTACCGGAAGTTCCACGTGTGGTAAACTCATTTGCCAAAATGCTAAATTCAGACAAAATTTCCTCAATGTCCTCTCCCGACTCTGCCTCATTTAATGCTGTAAACTCTGCTGTCTTAGCAATACTCACCTGAGTCATAGTAAAAACATATAAAGCAAACCATATAGACTTAAAACTCAAATGAATTCTTCTTCAATTAGCTGCTACAATTTACGATCCAAGCACCATGTCGCCGGAAATAAAACTGAGGGAGTTACATGTGTCTCACTGATATGTCACGTGGGATAAAGGAGGCACTTTATTTTCCTGCGGGTTAATCCGAGCGAGTCCGGGAACCAATCCTACCATATATACTCTCATGTAAGTATAAATTTAGAAATAAAATCTGAATACTTTACTTATCTGGAGCCATGTACAAGTTCTTGTGCTCATTTGACCAGGAGTGCAAGTTGTTACCAGCCTGCATTTATAACTGTAGTAAGATGCCTGTATATTTCAGGCTTTCAGGTTCAAATCTTATAGCTGAAGGCTTGTCAGTGTTGTCTGTGGAGTTTTGATGAAATAATCATTTTTGCAGACTTATTAGACTTGCTTAGGTATGTACACTGAATAGAAAAAGAAATTCAAGTTCATTCTCACTGTGTGACCCAAGTGAACTGTATTTTTTCCTAGACTGTATATATCAAAATTATGTTGGTAGACAAGCATCATTTTCCCAACCAGCAAAATAATTTCTAGTCATACCAGTTCTAAAATGCGGTATTTCTTCTACCAAAAGCAATTCTGTCATAACCAAGTGGACCTGCTGCTTTGAACTTTTGCTTATAATATGCATAAGTATACATTTACTGCATAAAAAGGTATTACCAGTATAGGGGTCAGTGAACAGCTGTTTCAGGTGGAATGCAGAATACCTAAATTGTACAATGGAAAGATCCTATTAAATATTGACTGTAAAAAACAATCAGTGACTGAATCTTTAAACATTACTTTACTTGTGTTAACTGCCATATGGCAGCCGTAAAACGTCTCCCCATACTTCACCATAGAGCAGATTGTATTTTATTTCCTTTGGGATCATTGAGCCCATTCTGGTAACTTTGAAAATTGAATACCACTTAAGCCAGTGCTAGCTGACATATGCAGCCTCACAAACTACATAACTGCATATGAAGAGGCTCAATAAAACCTACATCCCACAATAAAACTGCTTTAGCCAGTGCTAACCCACCCCCCACTACCACCCCTGTATACCATGGTTTTTATTATACCTTATAGGGAAATTAATATGGGTTCCAGATTACATAGACTTCTTAACCCTTGTCATGCTGAATAAATTAAGATGCCACGCCCATTTCTAATTTTCAGCCAATCAGATTTCTTGATCCAGATTTTTGATATAAATATACATACCTAATGACAAACAGTGCAAATGTAGATCAGTTGGCTTCTTCAGAAGCCAACTGATCTGGATCTACCCTGTTTGCAAAAGCAGGACATATCCGGGTTCAGCAGGACTAGAGTTAATATAATATAAGTACATGTACTGTATTTACCCAAAGTATTTAGACAAACAGGTCTGAACAAACAGTGTAGACTAAGATCAGCTGCTGCATCTGATCAGGATCTAAACTGTATGCCACTCATCCAGCAGCTTTATTGACACATCAGCAGGTTGTAAAATAGACTTGTTCAATTTATGTCAAGTATGGTAAGGTGTCCATATTTAGAGTAAATATGTTATTGCTTCAATATCAAAGTTTTAAAGAAAAATATCAACAATAGAACACACAACACTGTCTTCATTTTTCCTGTCAGGATGGCAATTATTAGCACCTTTTGCATTAACTGGTAATTTGTAGTTTTGTTTTGCTTATCAGACGTCATAGCATCTTGATGACTGGCAGCCATAGCTAAGAGGGGTATATACCCAGATAAAAAAAAGAGTCTTGCTTGTCTACCAAAAAACACTTCTGTGAGTATGCACAACATTTATTTTCCTGGGGAAATGAAAAACTGTCCCTGTGCTTCTGTTAAAGAGATGTAGTTTATCTAGAGCTGTGTTTCAGGTACAGAATCAATCTAGATAATGCACTGTTCTTTTTTTTTTTGTTTTTTTTTTGTTTTGTTTTTTTCAATAAAAAAAAAGGATAGTTTTCTTATTTCTCCAGAAAAACATGTTTGCTTGGAGAAGTGTCATTACCTCTACTTATCGAGCTATGACTACAGTGCTGCTTCAATGGCAGACATTGTAGACCCTTATTAGGCCTGAATATCCTTAGGAGTAATATGATCAGGATCCACAGTATCTCCTAGCATTTTGACACAATTAGACTAGCTACTGGTGGGATATCAATATTATTTTCATCAATCAATTATAATTATTAACTAAGGGCCATCTACTACTTACTGCTTGCCTCACCTCTTTGATAGCAGCAACTAATCTTGGAGATATCTGACCTTGATGTCAGAGACCAACTATTAGAGACTGGCTATACAAGATCTCATACATAAATTTGAATTAGCTTATAGTAAGGAGTGATAAAGCATGACATCAAGGGCTAGGAGCTAGTCTATGACACAATCTGATGTTAAAAAATTTACTGGATGTATAGGCTCCAGATAATGAGGAGGCATCAGGTACTTGTTCTTATTTCTCAATGAAAACATGTTATGGGTACTCATTAGAAGTGCTTTGGTGAGATTCTTTTAATGAGTATGCACAACCTACATTTTCTGGAGAAATAAGAAAAGTATCAATACTATTTTGTTGAAAGAAAGAAAAAAGTCTGCTTATCTGGAGCTATAGTAATGGCTGTAGTATCTGGGTAATTGAAGGATGTAGATGTTTATTAGGAAAGTATAATCCAAAGGATGCTAGTCCTCATGGAGTGATCAAAATTCTCATTAATAATTCTGCGGATATCTGTAACATGACTATGTTCACCAGTCTGATTGTTATAAAGCTGAAAGGAGCAGGACTTGTGATTGGACTGTTGTTTCATACAGTGATTACAAATGGATATAACATGAAATCTATGGAAAATTCAGGTAAGAAAAAATTCAGTATTGTGCTCAATTGTGTGGATGGAATTTTGCTTATAATTTCTCTCTTCCTGGCAGATTTTCTGTCATTTTTAACAAGGGAGACAACTTTTGTGACTTCGAGTTTGCTTTCCCAAGGGGAGCAAATTCATTCTTTATTGAGTAGATCCCTTTTCAGAAGAAGAGAAAAAAACTTAAACAGAGTAATCTTCCCAGGAAGTGTACCCATTCTCCTTCAACTCTGACAAGCTACAACATTGGACCTTTTGTAGATAGTGACAGTTTGATCAATTGCATCATTTATGGTAAAAAATAAATGTTTTTGTGTTTGAGATATTATTGAAACCAGTTAACCAATGCCCAGAGAGAATCTATCAAATCTGAGCAAACAGTGTAGATCCAGTTTAGACACTGTAGAATATAGCATCTGATCAGGATTTACACGCATTGCCACTCATCCAGCAGTTTCAGACAAATCAACAGGAAGTACGAGGGATGTGCGAAATGAATTGCTTATTTCTATCTGGAGACTTCAAATTTCAAGTTAGCCCAAAAGTACTCATTTCATGCCCTCGAAGTACTCCCTGTGGCTAGAAATGCAGCCGATGTATCTACTTCTTGAAGGCATCACGGTACGCTGATTTGGGCACAGTAATAAGGTACTGATGAATGGCAGATCCAAGTGCCTGTCGGGACTGGTATTTCCGCCCAGCAAGGAATGCTTTCAATTTCGGAAACAAAAAGAAATCACATGGGGCAAGGTCTGGGGAATACGGGGTGGGAGGGGGGGGGGGGTGGGGTGAGGCAAAACAGTTACTTGTTCTTTCTTCAAAAACGCCGTAACTATTGCGGAGGTATGAGCTGGGGCATTGTCATGTAGAAGATGGACATGTTTAAAACCAGTGGCAGGGCGTCGTTTCTGATAATACTTTCTCAGTTTCTTCAGTACTACGTCTTTGTAGTACTTTCCGGTGATGCTTTTGCCCTTTTTCACTGGTACTTTTGTTGCGACTCCTTCACCAGAGAAGAATGCATACAAAACCTTCTTTGTACTCAAAGAACGTTTGGCAATTTTTGGGCGTTTGCTGTGTTTAGTGGCCCAGATCTTATTGCTAACCTTTCTGACGGGCTCAAAATAATGGACCCAGGTTTCATCACCTGTGACGACATTGGCAAACTGCTTTTTGTCATATTTTGGAAACATTTGAAGCAGCTTTTTGGCCACTTTAACCCATTGCCTCTTTTGCTCGTCAGTCAACAGATGTGGCACCCATCAAGCAGAAATCTTTCTGACTTTCAAATGCTTCTTCAAAATAAGGTGAACCGTTGAAAGTGATATGCCTACCTTTCGTGCAATATCACGAACTGTAAATCTGGCATCTCCTTCAATGATTTCCTTTATTTTGGAAACGATTTCTTTACGAGATGCAGATTTTGGCCTACCTGATTTCGGTGCATTTTTTATGGACTCTACACCAGACTCAAATTTCTTTTTCCACTGCCGAACTGTGTCATAAGACACACAAGAAGGTCCAAAAGCAGTAGAAATTTCAGTCATCAGCTTCTTCAAAGAACAACCAAGTTTTGAGCGAGCTTTGATGTAAGCCCGTATTTCATCTTTTTTGTCGACGCTTCTACCAACCATTTTTACTGCAGTGGTCAATCAATGACTGCGTGTATTCAAATGGCAAATTTTATGTCTTACACTTAGTCTAACATGTACATTTATACACCATTGTGTAGATATTGAATAACCCTATACAGGTATGTATTGGTTTTTATCGTGCCCCACGTGGATGTCGAGCTAGAGGACAATAAGCAATTCATTTCGAACATCCCTCGTACAGTGGACTTGTTAATCAAGTTTAAGGACAAATGCGGTAAATGCCTTCAGGTGTTTGAATATTTTGAGTAAATAGAATAAATAAACTGTGTCTTGCAAAAAAAGGTGTTCTGAACATGTATGAATAAAATCAACCTATGCACCCGAGCAGTCTGATCAGAGGAAACCTGGATATTCTAGAACCTGCTTTGCATATAAACAGGCTGGTTGCAAGCTTTCCTGTTCATATATGGTATTTAAGCATGGTACAATGAATGTCTTGAAGATTTTTATATTCCAATAAATGAAGTATGAGAGAGGGTATATGTATCATCATGTTGTTTTTTTTCTGTTGATCGCGCTGTCCAGGTCTGTATGTGAACTACTTCTACAGTTTTTGTATTTTTTTTTTTTTTTTTTTTTAATAAAACTTCACAGAAATGATTAGCAATGTGTGACATTATGATAGGTTTGTTTTCATTTCAGGGTACCTTTGCCACTCTTCTAGTTTGTCAGTCTGACTACTTTTACAGTTTTTGCTAGATTTTCATAAAACTACAGAAATGATATTAGCATGATGAGTGGCAGTGCATTATATTAAAATATTTCATCCAACTAATTTTTATTAATAATGATCCCCTTTTACTGTGTAAAATGAATGCTGTTGGGTACCTTAAGTGATAGTTCTAATTATTATAAAGTTCAAGTCCATCCATGGCTACTGAGGGTGCAAGGAAATACTTTGTCTTTCTTGTTTTTCATATTTTTAGCTCACCTGAGCTATGCTCAGGATGAGCTATAGTGATCACTTTTCGTCCGTCCGTGCGTCCGTCCATCAACATTTTCAAACGACTTCTCCACTGAAGCCGCCAAGCCAATTTTGCTCAAATTTCTTACGGAGCCTCCCTAGGTTGTGGGAACGAAAGGTTGCTAAAATGGTCATGGTCCATTGACCAAGATAGCCGCCATGCCCATATATAGTAAAAACCTTTAAAAATCTTCTTCTCCAGAACCGAGGATGCCTTGTGGCTGAATCTTTGCATAAATCATCGGGGATGGGAGGTCTACCAAAGGCTAAAATAATGGTCATACATTGACATTTGACCTTTTTACTGTGAGGTCAAGTTTGCTTTCCTATGCATTTTTATGGGAAAAATATTGAGAATTTCAAATGACTTCTCTTCTGGAGCCTCTGGGCCAATGTTGCTCAAATTTCATAGGGAGCCTCCCTTGGGCAGGGAAATGAAAGATTGCTAAAATGTTTGCCGTCCATTGACCAAGATGGCTGCCATGCCCATATATGGTAAAAACCTTTAAAAATCTTCTTCTCCACAACAGAGGATGCCTTGTGGCTGAATCTTTGCATAAATCATCAGGGATGGGAGGTCTACCAAAGTTGCTAAAATAATGGCCGTACATTGACATTTGACTTTTTTACGGTGAGGTCAAGTTTGCTTCCCTATGCATTTGTGTGGGAAAAATGTTGAGAATTTCAAACGACTTCTCCTCTGGAGCCTCTGGGCCACTGTTGCTCAAATTTCATAGGGAGCCTCCCTGAGGCAGGGAAATGAAAGATTGCAAAAATGGTTACCGTCTATTGCCCAAGATGGCCACCATGCCCATATATGATAAAAACCTTGAAAAATCTTCTTCTCCAGAACCGAGGATGCCTTGTGGCTGATTCTTTGCATAAATCATCAGAGATGAGAGGTCTGTCAAAGTTGCTAAAATAATGGTAGTACATTGACATTTGACCTTTTTATGATGAGGTCAAGTTTGCTTCTCTATGCATTTGTATGGGAAAAATGTTGAGAATTTCAAATTACTTCTCCTCTGGAGCCTCTGGGCCAATGTTGCTCAAATTTCATTTGGAGCCTCCCTGGGGCAGGGGAATGAAAGATTGCTAAAATACTTGCTGTTCATAGACCAAGATGGCTGCCATGCCCATATATGGTAAAAACCTTGAAAAATCTTCTTCTCCAGACCCGAGGATGCCTTGTGGCTGAATCTTTGCACAGATCATTGGGGACCAGAGGTTTACCAAAGTTGCTAAAATAATGATGGTACATTGACGTTTGAGTTTGCTTATCTTTTTCAGTCCTCGAGTTTGCAATATTGCCCTTTATACTTGATGATTTGACAGCATTCTTATCTTTTGTTTCTATCCTATTATTTTGATTACTAGGCCAGTTTGTCTGACTCTTAACCCTATCTGCAGTTTGGTATCTCATAGTTTCACCTGACTGTTTCAAATCTACCCTGTCTGTTTGTTTGGCTCTATCTAGCCGTTTACCATTTTCTACTAAATTTCTACCTAACTGATTTGAATCTGACTCTACCCTTACTGTTTGCTTGGCTTTACCTTGCCAATCATCATTTTCTACCACATTTCTTCCATTTCGCTTCTGTGTATCACTGTTTATTGATTTCTTAGAACCCTTATTCACCTTTGTATCTCTAGTTTTTACTTGGCTCCGTGGCCCTTTACTTCTACTCTCAAATTTATTTTTACCTTGGCTCTGTGGCCCTTTACTTGTATTTTCAGTTTTATTTTGGCCCTTTGGCGCAGATTCCATATCCTCACCATTTCTTATGGTACTGTCTTTTCTGATTTCTACCTGATTTTTCTGTCTAACTTCAGCTTGTTTCTTACCATTATCACCTGTTTCTGCATCATCTGGTACTAAAATTCTCTGAACAGTGTCTAATTCTTCTGGATCTAACTCATCCTCATTATCAACTAACTGTTCAGGAGGATTAGTGGGCCTATCCTCAGAATCAAAGTATGGTTTCAGACGCATAGCATTAACAAGAGATCTGATCTCTGCATTGGTTTTCACATTCTGTAATCTGAAAGTGTGATTCGGATCCACCATGGTAATATAGTATGGTCCAACCCACTTTCTATGTAACTTTGGTGCTTTGCCAGGTGGAACCTTAGTACAGTATAGCCAAACCCTTTGTGCTGGACTGTAATCAGGAACCTTAGATCTCTTATCATACTGGTATTTGTATTTATCCTGTGCATCCTTAATGTTTTCACCAGTTATCTTTCTACATACCTCTAGATTTTGCAGTATTCTGCTCAGGTGAACCTTATAATCCTGAGGCAGATGATCCTTAGGTTGCAACACAGTGTCTATTGGCAGTCACATTTCTCGGCCATACAGCATGAAAAAGGGACTATACTATGTTGATTGAGTGGCAGGGGTCGACCCATATGCCATCGTTATACCAGGCAGAATCTGAGGCCAGTCATCTTGCTGTCTTTTGCAATATGCCCTGAGAGCCTGCAAGATATAGGAATTCTTTGACTCCGTCAGTCCGTTAGTTATGGGATGGTATGAACTTGTATAATGACGCTTGATGTCAAACAACTCTGTCAGTGCCTTGACTAGCTTTGACATAAAAGTTCTTACCTCGGTCACTGAGAATCGATCTCGGAGCTCCATACCTAGAACCTATTTCCTTGAACAACACAAAAGCTACCTACGTGGCCTCTTGTGTATGCAATGGGAAAAGTTCTACCCACTTGGAATAGCTATCTATCTACCAGTACTAGAATGTGCTTATACTTATCCTTAGTTGTCGGCAGACCACTAAGTATATCCATTTGCCACCTACCAAAAACATCATCTACAGGCTGTGGCTGCAAAGGAGGAGGTTTGGCGTGAAAAGCTCTTTTGGACTGTTGACACACCTCACAAGTCCTAACATATTGCCTTATGTCTTCATACATAGAGGGCCAGTAGTACTTGTTGCGCAGAGTGACGCATATGTCCTTTCGAGCCCACCACCTGCTATGCAGTCATGATACAACCTAAGCAGTTCATCTCTCAGACTTCTTGGAATTGCAGTCTGTTTCACCAGACATTCTTCCAAAGGCACATGCCTTCCTCTCTTGGAATAGAAGTGTTTTAAGACTCCATCTTCCAACTCATAACAAGGGTCAGGCTACAGGGCGACTGGGGCCAAATAGTCGCCCCTGAGGGCTCTAAGTCGCCTTCGGAAGCCCTGAGGGCGACAAAAACTTTGCCCTCGATTTTTGCAATTTTTGAAAAAGCTAGTACTTGTGCAAAAACGATCTTTTTGTTAGGAGAAATCCAGTGGTCCTACTGATCACCGCAGGACACCGCAAGACACCACAGGACACCGCAAGACACCTTTATTTACTATAAAATACCCACCAGATGAAATAAATATGCCTTTCAATGCATAAAAATAATAAAATAAACAAATATTACTTATAGTCCAGTCTCTTACATTGGCCAAAGATATCTTATGTCTTTGGAGTACACATATTTATTATGGGAGGTCGCTCTACCTGTATCGGACACTGCAGGACATATTTATTTACTATAAAATACCCACCAGATGAAATAAATATGCCTTTCAATGCATAAAAATAATAAAATAAACAAATATTACTTGTATTCCAGTCTCTTATATTGGCCAAAGATACCTTATATCTTTGAAGTACACATCTAAGGTTGCTCTCTACATGTAATGGACACCGCAGGACATATTTAGCACAGATACCTATTAGTAATATCCATACACGTGTAAAAAGGTATAATATGAAAACACAAAAATGGCTCCTTATGAAACTTATTTATTCTGGATTTAATTTAAAGTTCCTTATTAGAAGTTTCAACATGCTCATTTGTTAAACTTGCTGAATTATGGTAAAAAGTCCGACCGCTCTTGTGTTCATCTGTGCATCTGTACATCCATCCTTTTTTTCTAATTTGATATCAAAGGTTACAAGTATAATTATCTTAAAACTCTTTAATGTCTGTCAATTGTCTGTAATTACTTACTATGAGAACACCCGCAAGCTTGTTTGCTGATTACTTAATGATATGCCGCCTAATCCGTTTAACACCAACAAACAAACTGACGCATGCTGTTGACAGATGTCGCCACAAAGTTAATGATGATATTGTTTATTCTGCGAAGATGGTCGTTTTAGTTATTTTTCTATTCAAATCATATTAAAAGTATATAACTATTAATCTAGATTGAACATGAAATCCTGCAACGAGTCGCAAATTGAATTGCAGGTATTTGCTGCTATGCAATTACACTTGCGCGGTGCCAGCTGGAAACTAAGGATAAAATTTTATCGTTAGATAATATTTTATCCTTGGGCTAACGTGACAGGTCGCATGTAATGTAAAATGAAAATAATTTTGTAACAACAAACCATATAGAAACAATTTCCAATGTGATATTCATTGATATTTATACTGAGGCAAAACCATACCATACTGACCAACTATTTTTCAGCAATGTCTATTCAAAGTACTATAAAAGATATAAAATACACTTTTACACATTTTTCAAGTCAAAATGTATCAGATATATATAAAATAAAGGTGTCCTGCGGTGTCCTGTGGTGTCCTGCGGTGATAAGAGTGACCCGAAATCCAGTAAAAATTGAGAAAACATACAAAAGTAAAATTCCTTCAAAAAATAGTTGTTAGATGTATCAGAAATGCCACAGAATAAAAGTCTGATGTGGTTTAACAAGTATTGGAGGAAAACTGTTGGCCTACTATGTGACCAAAAGATCGTTTTCGTCAATGTCATTAGTTTTCGTGGGTGTCCGTTTTTTCATATATGAACCATTTATGAGCTGAAAATGGGTCAGAAACAGCATTAAAAATGCTAAAAATTAAGTTTAAAAGTTGAAAGACATTTTAGTTAACAAATTTCTTTTTATTATTATGTTTATAGCCATAGGGTCCTGTATCATACTATTTTTGAAGGTTTTAGATGCCTAATTGTATCTATAAAGTCTTTTAATATAGATATACTAGGCCCCTAAAATCTAAAAAAACAAGACGATACAGGCCCCTGTGTTTATAGCTTATCAAGCCACAGATCTTGATGTTTTGAGATCAATTTCCAAAAAGATATGGGTCTAGATATGATGCATTTGCCCTACTCATGTCTGTGTTTCTGTGAATCATTTAATTTGTTTAGAATTAAGAATGAACAGGTCTTCAGTAAAACATTGTTTCCTTTTTTGTTAATTCCCAAGATAATGTGGTAAAGCGAGTCGAGTGTCCTTAAGTGTCATGGTTTCAGTAAGGTGATATAGGTTAACCGAGTCTTGACTTCTCCCTCATCCTATAAAACTTCTCCCTGTTTTGTCTGGAGGGAGAAGTCACTTCTCCCTAAATTTCTGAGCCAGCTTGACCCCTGCATAATTGTAGGACTCTGCAACTACAGTTCGCGCCAACTGCGGGTCCTCTGGCACCTGGCGATGAGCAAATACTGGAAGATGTGTTTGAAGTCAGGACATTCCTGCTGATAGATTGCTAGTCCTATGAACAGCTCTCTGTCTTCATCAGGGAGGTCCTGAGCTTGCCCAGTAGCTGTATCAGCTAACATCAACTCAGCATCATCATCACCTGGGTATACCAAAGGTCTGAGTGTACATTCTAGTTTCAAGAGAGAAAATATGATCAGCCAGATCATTTGATTCCACTTGTGCAGAATCAACATTGTACCTCTGTCATCATATATATATCATAATCGGTTTTTTGATTAACGTGCAGGTACAGGGGCAACATCCACATCAGTGGGCCCCCTTCCAGATAGCTGGCTTGCTGCACGCATGGCAGATCTCACACCAGATCTACAAGTACGTCTATCATGAGGGTTGATAGCCGAGAGCTTCTACTCTCTGCAATCCCTCTCTGTCAGCTGCTTCCATGTCATTTTGGGCCTCCCAGGCCCAAGCTTTCCATCAATCTGTATGTCAAAGGCTGCCTTAACTGCACCATTGGAGCATTCCACATGTCCATACCATCGGAGTCTTCTCTCCTTCAGAATGAGGTCCAGATCCTCAATGCCAAACCGCACAAGTAGCTCATTGGACCTGGTGGTGACAATGTCTTGCGGCCTGACATTGCAGATCTGTCTGATCATTGCCCTGTCATTTCGCTGCAGACGCTGGAGGTTCGGCTTTGTCAATGGCCAAGTCTTGCTGGCATGGAGCATTGCGCTCTGCACACAAGAGCTGTACACATGGCCACATGTTTTGAAAGAGAGGTGGCGTGAAGAGAGAGCTGGTAGCAGATCCTTGAAGTTCTTCCAGGCGGTTTTCACATGTGTTGTGGTTGCGAGTTCACAGCCACCTGCTGCTGAGAGCATGTCTCCTAGGTAGCAAAAGGAAGCTACCACCTCAAGCTTGTCAGGTCAGACCTGGACTTCCTTCTGTGGTCTGCCATCCAAGGGGCATGCAGTTCCCTGGCACCGTGTACATCTGTAGTCAGGGTCCTTTTTCAAGTGCTTGAGCCCACTGCATTTCTTGTGCACCCAGTGCTTGCAGCCATTGCAGAAGATGCTGTTGCTGCCCACTCCAGTGCGACAGACGGCGCATGGAAACTCACCTGAATTCTGCAGGAGGTCCAGTCCCGTACCGCAGATCATGATCTTTGTCTTTCCTGCATTTACTCTTAGTCCTTTCTTCTCCATTGTTTCTTTCCCAGTCAGGAGCCTCCTGACACATTCCTCAAGTGATTCAGCGATGATAACAAGGTCATCGGCATACAGGTCCTCCCAGGGGACCCCAGAGCGGAACTCTCGTGATAAGGCTTCAAGCACAATGATAAAGAGCAGTGGGCTGAGTACTGATCCTTGGTGAACACCAACCTTCACTTCAAACTCTTCACTGTACCCCTCACCAACACGGACACAGCTCCGTGCTTTTGCATACATCCCCTGCACCAGTCGCACAATCCACTCCTCCACACCAAGTTTTCTCAGCGCCCACCAGATGGTCTTCCGAGGTACTCGATCAAACGCCTTCTTCAGGTCTATGAAAGCCATGTAGAGTCTCTTATTGGCAGCTAGATACTTCTCTTGCAGCTGCCTGACAACAAAGATTGCGTCTGTAGTGCCTCTGCCTGGGAGGAAGCCAAACTGGGAATTGTCGATTGACACCAACTGTCTGATGAGGCCGTCTTCAATCCTCTCCAGGATTTTCATAACCTGCTCTGTCAGCTTGAGACTGCAGTAGTTGCCTCTTTCCAATGCGTCCCCTTTTCCCTTGTAGAGGCAGACAATGAAACTCTGCTCCCAGTCAGAGGGTACCTTGCCATCACGAATGATTGCAACTGCGAGGTCACGGATCATGGAGGCGCCCATGTCACCGGTGGCTCATATCATCTCCACCACTGTGCCTGATGGGCCCGGTGCTTTGCCAGCCTTCATCTGTGAGATAGCCTTCTTAACCATATCAGTGGTGATTGGGATGGGCAGGCCTTCCACTGGTGGTTGATATGACAGGTGGTCTGGGTCCCAGTCAAACTCAACGTTGGGAAGCCTTTGGTAGTGCTCTAGCCAGGCCTTCTGCTTTGAGTCTTCGCTCATTGACATCTCTCCTGCATCATTCTTCACAGGTTTGTCACCAACAACATCAGTGTTCTCTCTTCTAAACTGGTTAGCACGGCGATAGACTTCTGAAGACTTGGGGTCAATATTCTCATAGACCTTCTTGTCGGCTTCTTGACAAGCATGGTGCCTCTTGGCTGAACAAAATGACGGCCAGAGCTAAAAATTGAAAAAAACTTTTAAAAGACATCTCCTCCACAGCCAGTGTCCTGATTTCAAAGTAATTTCACAGAAGTGTTCCTCTTATGGCCCTTTACCAAAATTGCTAAAAAAGTTCTGCTCGGCTGAACAAAATGGCCACCAGACCTAAAAATAGAAAAAACCTTTAAACATCTCCTCCTTGGCCAGTGGCCTGATTTCAAAATGATTTCACAGAAACGTTGCTCTTATCCTCCTTTACCAAAATTGCCAAAATGGTTCTGCTCTGCTGAACAAAATGGTCACCAGAGCTAAAAATAGAAAAACCTTTCAATGACATCTCCGTAGCCAGTGGCAAGATTTCAAAATAATTTCACATCAATGTTCCTCTTATGCCACTTTGCCAAAATTGCAACATGGTTCTGCTCTGCCAAACGAAAAAAAAAACAAAACCTTTTAAGTAGATGAACCAAATGACTTCTGAAAAATATCTGAACTTTTTTTTACTTGTGACGTTTTGAAAATTACAGCATTTTAACCTTGTAAGCAAGATATCTCAAAAACTGTTTAAGCCATTGACTTGTCATAAGAGTATTGGAAAAATGTTGCATGCCATCTGCATATCTGCATTGGCGGTTTCGCTCAGGTGAGTGAGTTGTGGCCTCTTGTTTCTGAAGTACTTGCAACAGTAATGATCCTGGGCCGGAATTCTTTGTTGAAGTTTGTTTAAATCTTTAATTATAATAATATTTCCAAGCTTCAGTATCCTGTGGATCCAGAGAGTTCTTTGTATATAATGAGTGCATTAGCGCACCAAAAATATACCCTATCTGACAGGTCATTCAGAGAAATCAAGCATAATACTGTTCCATGATATTTTTTTTTAACAAGTGTAGTGGTGCAGTGGTTATGTTTCCTGACTCTGAAGGGCTAGGCGCTGTCGTCATAGCCGGCATGGGTTTGAACCTCACACAGCCCAGTGGTATTTCATATTTCTCCCTATACACTTTTTTCTGAAGTACATGCATCAGTAATGATCCTGGGCTGGAATTCTTTGTTGAAGTTTGTTTAAATCTTTAATTATATATATACATATATATATATATATATATATATATATAATTAAAGATCTAAAAATAGAAAAAAAAAATATATATATATATATTTGTGTTAGAGCTATGAGAGCTCCTCTCTCCTATTTGCATGCAAATTCTAGCACATTATCTATAGGCTAATTTATTGTGCAGTTAAAATGAAGTTTATATAAGTAAAACATATTTTAGGTAGCAATACTTAAACTATAGATAAGAAAATCCCTCCTCCCTTCCCCGCATAGCTCAGTCATATTGTTTTATCCTTCAAAGAAACTGACATGCGATCAAAAGAGTGGGAAGAGTGATGTCACACAGGTAACTGCCTAAGGGACCTTCTGGATTAAGATTTTTTGAACTGTCGTTTTTTTCTGTGGAAGGTTTGAAATACAGAATAGAATAGCACATTATCTATAGGTTAAGTATTGCTTGTTGAAATATGTTTTACTTATAAAAAATTCATTTTACAAGCCCATTTGCTGGATCATGTTAGTATTAATCTGTATGCATCAAAATATTCCTTATGATATAAGAGTTACAGCCATTTCTGCTGTCACATTTTTGGCATCGGCTTTGCATGGGTCAATAAAAAGTGGCATTTAACAATTCCTTTGGCAATATCAATATCAATCTGTATACAAAATTTTATCAAAATGTTCCACATGGTTGAAGACCTATGGTGATTTCCATATTTTCACATTTTTGGCCTTGGCATTGCCTTAGTCAATGAATACCCTATTTGCTAGATCTCATTGGTATCAATCTGTGTGTGAAAAAATTATCAAAGTATTCCTAATGGTTCAAAAGTGATGTTCATTTTCACTAACTGACCATATATGGATGGACGGACAGACAGACTCGCAAGTCGATTATAGGGCACACTCTAAAAGTCAATCTTAGTTGGCGGATCAACTTTTCTGTGGGTCGTGTGATTTTATCCTCATAACTTAACATGTATGGATTCTACAGTAGTCAGAGGAACATGGTAAGTACCTTTAATACTAGACAGTACAGCTTTGCATATTGAATTGGGCTTTCACTGTTTGCATTCTCACTGAGTCATTTCTAACTCACCAGACAACCTCGTGCTTCAGCAAGGAGAGCTGCTTTGATGGGCAAGTTGTCCATCATCTGTTTACATTCAACATTTAAACCACTGGGCCAATTTTGAGGACGTTTCACGCGGATGATTTTTAGCTCACCTATCATGTAGTGACAAGGTGAGCTTTTGTGATCACATTTTGTCCCTCGTCCATCATGCATGGACCTGTCCATGCATGCATTCTTCTGTGCATGCATCCATCTATCTGTCCATCTGTAAACAATTTCTTCAAATGACATCTCTTTCTAAACCACTGATTGGATTTTGACCAAACTTCACAGGAATGATCCTTGCTTGGTCCTCTTTCAAAGTTGTTCAAATGGTTCTGGTCCATTGCATATCTAGGTCACAGGAGCTAAAAATAGATTTTTAACTGAAAACTTAAAAAATCTTCTAGTCAGAAGCCACTGGACCGATTTCAATATAATTTTGCAGAAATGTTCCTTTGGTGATCCTCTACTAAGATTGTTCAAGCAATTTTGATTCAGCCCTAAACATGGCCGCCAGGGGGCAGGGCTTATTTTCCCTATATATCTATATAGAAAACTTAAAAATCTTCTTGTCAGAAACCACTGGACTGATTTCAATATAAGAAATGTTTCCTTGGTGACCCTCTACCAAGATTGTTCATGCCATCATGATTCGTCAAAAAAAATGGCTGCTAGGGGGCGGGGTTTATTTTCCCTATATATCTATATAGAAAACTTTAAAAATCTTCTTGTCAGAAACTGCAGAACCAATTTCAATATAACATGGCAGGAGTGTTTCTTTTGTAACCCTCTACCAAGATTGTTCAAGCCATCATGATTCGTCAAAAGACATGGCCCCAGGGGGCGGGGCTTATTTTCCCTATATGCGAGAGTTCAATAAGTTCGTAGAACTCGGTATATTTCTATACAATTCAAGATTTCTTTTTTCATTTTTGTGCAGTGTAAACCTTTGTCAGTTGAATGATAACAGCCATTCAGTCAGCATGTACATTTTTTGCTCTTACTTTTTGTTTGAAAACCTATACCCATAGGCAAAAATGGAAAGTCAGAATATTGAGTTCAGAGCAGTCATAAAGTTCCTCACTAAGGAGGGTGCAAAGGCCAAAGAAATCCATCGGCGCATGGCTGATGTGTATGGTGATAGTAGCCCAAAGTATTCCACAGTGGCAAAGTGGTCAGCAGAATTTAAACGTGGGCGAGACTCCTTAGAAGATGACCCAAGGCCAGGTCGCCTGCTGATGTCATCAGCCAGGAGATGATCGACCGTATTGAGAGACTTGTGCTAAACAATCACCGAATCAAAGTTGCCGAACTTGCTTCAGAATGCGGTATTTCTAATGGAAGTATTTACACTATAATCCATGAACATTCAGGCATGTCAAAAGTATCTACCAGGTGGGTACCCAGAAACCTGAACATGCAAGATAGTCAGCAAAGGGTGGAGTCAAGTCAAGAACTTCTGGAAGTGTACTATGCCAATCCAGAAGACTTTCACACCCGTCTTGTAACAGGAGATGAAACTTGGCTTCACCACTGGGACCCAGATGCTAAAAAAGAGTCCATGCAATGGAAGCGCCCTGGCTCACCCCCACCAAAGAAATTTCGTACCCAACCATCAGCCAGCAAGGTAATGGCCACGGTGTTTTGGGACTCCAAAGGGATTATATTGATAGATTACAAACCTGCTGGTACTTCAATTACAGGAGAATACTATGCCAATGTCATTAAACAATTAAGGGTTGCTATTAAAGAAAAACGAAGGGGAAAGCTAGCTGCTGGTGTCCTTCTTTTGCATGATAATGCCCCTGTGCACAAGTCCAGAGTTGCACAAGCGGCTATTCATGAGTGCAAGTTCGAGCAGTTAAATCACCCGCCATACAGTCCAGACCTGGCCCCAAGTGATTATAATCTGTTTCGAAATTTGAAGTCCCACTTGCGTGGAACGAGATTTCGGGACGATGATGAGCTCAAGGCTGCTACAGAGGCTTGGTTTGAGGACCAAATAGATGACTTTTATTTCAAAGGCATAGACTGCTTAAAAGAAAAGTGGGCCAAATGCATTGAAGTAAAGGGGGATTATATTGAAAAATAATGTTGAAACCATCTTCCAATCTGTGAGTTAAACCCTGAGTTCTACCAACTTATTGAACTCCCCTTGTATCTATATAGAAAACTTTAAAAATCTTTTTGTCAGAAACCACTGGAGCGATTTCAATATAACTTGGCAGAAATGTTTCCTTGGTGACACTCTGCCAAGATTGTTCAAGCAATCGTGATTCGTCAAAAAACTTGGCTGCTAGGGGACGGGGCTTACTTTCCCAGTATATCGATATAGAAAACTTTAAAAATCTACTTGTCAGAAACCAATGGATTGATTTCAGTATAACTTGGCAGGAATGTTTCTTTGAAGATTGTTCAAGCTGTCATGATTTGTCAAAAAACATGGCCGCTAGGGGGAGGGGCTTATTTTCCCTATATATCTATATAGAAAACTTTAAAAATCTTCTTGTAAGAAACCGTTGGACGGATTTCAATATAACTTGACAGAAATGTTTCTTTGGTAACCATCTACCAAGAGTGTTCAAGGTGTTGTGATTCGTCAAAAAAACATGGCCGCCAGGGGGCAGGGCTTATTTTCCCTGTATATCTATATAGAAAACTTAAAAAAAAACACTTCTTGTCAGAAACCACTGGACCGATTTCAATATAACTTTGCAGAAATGTTCCTTTGGTGACCCTCTACCAAGATTATTCAAGCCGTCATGATACGTCAAAAAAACATGGCCACTGGGGGGTAGAGCTTTTTTTCCATATATATCTATATAGAAAACTGTAAAAATGTTCTAGTCATAAACCAATGGACTGATTTCAATATAACTTGGCAGGAATGTTTCTTTGTTGACCCTCTACCAAGATTGTTCAAGCTGTCGTGTTTTGTCAAAAAAACATAGCTGCTTGGGGAGCGGGGTGGGGCTTATTTTCCCTCTATATCTATATAGAAAACTTTAAAAATCTTCTTGTCAGAAACCACTGGACAGAGTTCAATGTAACTTGGCAGGAATATTGCTTTGGTGACCTTCTACCAAGATTGTTCAAGCCCTCATGATATGTCAAAAAACATGGCCGCCAGGGGGCAGGGCTTTTGCCTATATATCTATATAGAAAAATTTAAAAATGTTCTCGTCATAAGCCAATGCACCGATTTCAATATAACTTGGCAGGAATGTTTCTTTGGTGACCCTCTACCAAGATTGTTCAAGCCATCATCATTCGTCAAAAAACATGGCTGCTAGTGGGCGGGGCTTATTTTCCCTATATATCTATATAGAAAACTTCAAAAATCTTCTTGTCAGAAACCACTGGACAGAGTTCAATGTAACTTGGCAGGAATATTGCTTTGGTGACCTTCTACCAAGATTGTTCAAGCCCTCATGATATGTCAAAAAACATGGCCGCCAGGGGGCAGGGCTTTTGCCTATATATCTATATAGAAAAATTTAAAATTATTCTTGTCAGAAACCACTTGACTGATTTCAATATTACTTGGCAGGAATGTTGCTTTGGTGACCCTCTACCAAGATTGTTCAAGCAATAATGATTTGTCAAAAAACATGGCTGCTAGGGGGCAGGGCTTACTTTCCCTATATATCTAAATAGAATACTTTAAAAATCTTCTTGTCAGAAACCACTGAACCGATTTCAATATAACTTGGAAGGAATGTTTCTTTGGTGATGCTCTACCAAGTTTGTTCAAGCTGTCATGATTCGTCAAAAAACATGGCTGCTAGGAGGCAGGGCTTATTTTCCCTATATAGCTATATAAAACACTTTAAAAATCTTTTTGTCAGAAACCACTGGACTGATTTCAATATAACTTGGCAGAAATGTTTCTTTGGTCACCCTCTACCTCTAGTCAAAGATGTCAAAATGTTTGTCTACCTTTCCACATTCACCCAAAAAGTCACAAAATGTTTGTCTACCTTTCCACATTCACCCAAAAAGTCAGAACATGGCTGTTGCAGCCTTTCTTTCCAGATGCAAAAAAAAGTCAGAATGCTGATTTATTGTCTACCTATATACACACACAAAAGTCAGAATATTTGTCTACCTTTCCACATGCACTAAAGTCAGAAAGTTGATTTACATTCTACCTTTCCTTACACATAAAAAAGTTAGAATGCATGTCTTCTTTTTTTGTCTACCTTTCCATACACACAAAAAAGTCAGGATATATTTGCACACACACACAATGCATGCACACACACACACACACACATTCACGCACACACACACACACACACACACACACACACACACACACACACACACACACACACAGAGAAAAGAATATTGATTTACTGCCAACCTTTCCACACACACACACACCCATGCACACATACACACAAAAAGTTTGAACATTGATTTTCTGTGTACCTTTCCATACGCAAAAATGGGTCATATCCTGATAATAACTGATGCAGTTGTTGACTCTTAAGACAGACAGGCCTGAGCCAGATCAGATGCACAGAATGCAGTGCCTGATCAGGATCTACACTGTTTGCCAGTCATTGAGCAGTTTTTTGACACATCAACAGGTAATATAATGGACTTAATAGAAAGTCTTTTTCTGGGTATTGTGTTCTGCAAGTTAGAAAGCTTTTATCAGTTTCTTTTTTTTTTCTTACAGTTATAATGATGTATGGTAGGAAGTAATTTGATATAACTTTGAGGTGTAGGCTCCATGTGGTAAGAGTTAATTATTTAAGTTGCTTTCAGGAAATAATTGGTCTGTAGGTGCAATAAAAATGCCTTTGTCTTTCTGGGCACTTGGGCTACTGTGCTAGCTCTTCAACTGACATGATATGATAGGTTATGTTCTCCAGGTTATCTACTACATCTCTGCAAATGGTTATGCATAGGTAAACAATCACATCCTGTTTTCAATGCAGACACTTTGTTTGTTTTTTTTTCTCTGCAAAGACAAAGAAGTTCAAATTCTACAGATTGTTGAATTGCAAGATTTCTCAATATAGTGAAATAGTATTTGTAAATATCAAAATACATAAAGTTTTGCCATTTAATTAATTCAGCTAATAGTATTAGAACTGGTGTTAGTGTTGTATAGCAGTCTTAAAATATCTCCCTGTACTTCACTATAGTGTAGTTTATTTTTTCTGGTCATTTGTGATCATTGAGCCCTGTCCAGGAGTTTTTGAAATTATACGAGTCACTGATGAAGCCTAATTAATTGATCAAAACTAGCTAATCTGGCCCGGAAAACTTTGACATTTTGGCTGTTTTCTGTTCTGTGAGTGTTTTTGTTACTCTGAAGGATTATTCCTTTTAGAATCTATTAGTGCAATTGAATTTTGTATGTCCAGCTGATGAACTGTTTTTAACTAAAATATGCAGACACCTTAATACATAACATACTCATTCTGAATTTGAGCAATTCAATTTTACTACCTGTTGATGTTTTAGAGTGGCAAATAATCTAGACCCTGATAAGAGACTGCAGTCTGTGGCTTCTGATCTGGATCTGCAGTTTGCTCAGGCCTGTTCCAATATTTAAGGTAAATATGGTATGTTAATATTCTGCCATCTCTCCTTTGTTATCCAATCTTCAGAAAAAAGATTTCTGGCACCAGAAATGAAAGTTCTTTTGTTGTCTGCAAATGTACTGGAATCCCATGATGCCTTAATATAATCATATTTCAACCAATATGGAAAGATGAATTACTTTCCCTGACCCATGGGTGGGGAAATATAATCAGACAAATCAGAATTCAGAATGAGCTGTTTGTTTTGTCAGAAAGATAGAAACTTGACAATGGATAGAAATTACTATATTTCTGGAAATAATACAGAAGATAAGTACTGACTAAAACTGTGCTGAAAAAAAAAAATCAGTTGTGCAGTGTAATAAATTATATTGACTTCTTATTCCACAAAGGAAAAAAAAAAAAAAAAAGAGGATTAATTCTTTGCAGAAATGGAGAACTACGATTGTGTAGTTCAGAAGATGATAATTTTCAGATGATGATGATGATAATGATAATTTTCAGAACAAGCTATTTTTTTAGATAAAAACTTTCACTTCCTGTCTGTTGTCTGTCCATCTGAGCATCTGTCCCTGAGTCTGCACTTTTAAACTTTTCCAAAATGAGTGAAGCAGTTTGAATCTAATTTGGCAGAAATCTTGCTTGTGTAGAGGGCAAACAAATATACAAAATCAACCTTTGGGTAAAGTACACAACCCGCATTGAATAGCAGCTTTCAGTAAAAACACTTATTTCATGATGGAGAGATCAGGATGTTAACATCATATTAGAAAAATGGATACCTACATGTAAGGCTGGTACCCTGTCTAGAATACTATCTTTGTTGTATCGTATAGGGAGCAGTATCAGGCTAACCCACATGTAGGCTGGTACCCTGTCTAGAATACTATCTTTGTTGTATATAGGGAGCAGTATCAGGCTAACCCACATGTAGATTGGTACCCTGTCTAGAATACTATCTTTGTTGTATATAGGGAGCAGTATCAGGCTAACCCACATGTAGGCTGGTACCCTGTCTAGAATACTATCTGTTGTATATAGGGAGCAGTATCAGGCTAACCCACATGTAGGCTGGTACCCTGTCTAGAATACTATCTTTGTTGTATATAGGGAGCAGTATCAGGCTAACCCACATGTAGGCTGGTACCCTTTCTAGAATACTATCTTTGTTGTATATAGGGAGCAGTATCAGGCTAACCCACATGTAGATTGGTACCATGTCTAGGATACTATCTTTGTTGTATATAGGGAGCAGTATCAGGCTAACCCACATGTAGGCTGGTACCCTGTCTAGAATACTATCTTTGTTGTATATAGGGAGCAGTATCAGGCTAACCCACATGTAGGCTGGTACCCTGTCTAGAATATTATCTTTGTTGTATATAGGGAGCAGTATCAGGCTAACCCACATGTAGGCTGTTATCCCTAGATGCAAGTCCTAATGGTTTGAGTGTTATAGCCATTTTCAAATTTTTATATGCCCGTTTGAAAAAGGGACGTATTATGTTATGCCACTCGGCATCCGTCCTGTCTGTCTGTCCATCCGTCCATCTGTAAACTTTTTGCTCCCGGCTAACTCTTCCTACAGTATACATCCAATCAAGCTGAAACTTGATACTTAGTTAGATCATGAAGTGGAGCAGTGCATGTTGTCTTGAGGTTACAGTCCACCAAACATAACAGAGTTATGCCCCTTTGAAAATTTTTGTAACCGGCTAACTCCTACAGTTTACATCCAATCAAGGTTACAGTCCACTAAATATTAACAGAGTTATGCCCCTTTGGTAATTTCTGTAAACATTTCATTTCTGGATAACTCCTCCTATAGATGACATTTGATCAAGCTGAAACTTGATTTATAGTTAGACCAGGATGTGAAGCAGTGCATATTATTTCAAGGTTGCCTGCCGTCCACGAAATGTTAATAGACTTACGGCCCTTTGAAAATTTCTGTTAACTTTTAGTTTCCAGCTAACTCCTCCTACAGTTTACATCCGATCGAACTGAAACTTGATTTGTAATAAGACCATGATGTGGAACAGCCCATATTATGTCAAGGTCAAAGTCCACCAAATATTAACAGAGTTATGCTCCTTTGAATATTTCTGTAAACATTTCATTTCCGGCTAACTTCTCCTGTGGATTACATTATATTAAGCTGAAACTTTGTAAATAATTGCACCATGATGTGGAGCAGTGCATATTATTTCTAGGTAACAGTCCACCAGATAGTAGCAGAGTTATGTCCCTTTGAAAATTTCTGGAATTGTTTTGTTTCTGGCTAACTCCTCCTGCAGTTTACATTTGATCAAGCTAAAACTTGATTTATAGTTAAGACCATGATGCCGAGCAGCACATATTGTTTTTGAGGTTACAGTCCACGAAATATTAGCAGTAATGCCCCTTTGAAAACTTCATAAGCTAACTCCTGTAGTTAGACAATGATATGAAGCAGCGCATTTTGTTTTGAGGTTACAGTCCACCAAATATTAATAGAGTTGTGTCTGTCTGTCCATCTGTATAAACTTTTCTTTTCAGGCTAACCCGTCCTACTCTATGTCAGTTTAGGTGCTACATCTGATTACTTGCCACATTTGTATGATGCCCCGCGTGCGGAGCTCTTGTCACATTTTTTTGCACAGTCAAGTCCTAATGGTTTGTGTTTTGGCCATTTTCAAAGAGTTTCAGCCAATAGAGAATTAACATAGGACTCTGCCCACGGACAGAATCTTATAATATTAAGCACAAGTATTACCTAGGATATGACTGTTGTGCATAAGGTACCTATCCCACTTTATCTATTTCCCTTGCTTAAATAGACGGTTTTGTATAAAATCGCATCTGAATATATGGGTACCCCTGAAAAGCGCACTCCACAACTACCAGTAACTCATGATTTGGATCTGATTTGCTGATAAAAACAGTAAGTCACTGCTAAAAATGTTTATAGCACATATTTACTTATTTGTATGACATTGAGCTTTTATGTTTAAATAAGTTTTAAGTAGTCCCCATAATTCAACTGCATAATTATTTTCTGACAAATTTGGTCATTAATTAAATTGGGTTCCAGTTCTTGTCAACCTATCATTTTAATACAAAAATTGGCCATACCTATCTGGATTATTTTCACAAAATTTCTTAAAAATCAAAACTGGTAACAAATTGATTTTGAACATTAAATATGATAACCCAAATTACAGCAAAATGAGAAAATACACAAAATAATTGATTTTTATTCAAGTGATGTTTGATTTTTCATTCTGGTTCATGTTTTGGGGGTCCATTATTAATAGTTTGCTTAGAATCAACTAACCGGTTATTTCAAACTGTGGAAAATCAAAGAGATAATTAAATTGCACCCTGTGGGACACCTTTGAAAGAATGCAATAAAAAAACTGTTTTACAAGACAATTTTAAGATAGTATAGATGACTTGAATTTCTTTGCTCTTGGCAGCGGATCCACTGTGGTCTGATGAGCTATGTGCTAAAGGAAATAAAAGTTTCTGTTAAGCTCTAATTCATTCAGTTTGTTGTTAAACAAAAATAAGGAATGCCTGTACTCCACTGTGATGTAAAAATTGATACATATGTAATGAAAGATGCTAAAAATAAAGAAAAGCCCTGCTGTTGATGCTTTACACAAGCAAATCACAAATTTAGTAGTGAAAATACCATTTTTATGGCTCAGCTTGAATTATACATATTTTACAGACTAAAGGCACTTGCAATTCTTCCTTTAAAGATGTCTATTCTATAGTCACGAAAAGAGACAATTGATGAGGACACATAATGGGCCACTCTGCTTACACCTTAAGTGAAGAGTAATGATGATTATTCTTGATAAAAGAATGATAAGGGATTTATTGCATGACCCATACAGATGTTAAATGCAATTCTGAGTACTTTTGGTCTGTGTAATGCACCAGCTACTTTTCATAACCAATTCGTATTTAATCCATTTTTTCAAGAACTGGAGTGTTAAAAATAATTTGAATCTGATTTCTATTACTTATATGATAAATTTCAGAATATTTGGGACGTCTTTGATAAGTCAATAAAAAAATTGATTTTTACACTCAACCGACCTAATGCATATCATGTGCTTTATAGACATGTTACCGGTTTTTAAATTTCATGAAACTCCACATATCATAAATCCTGCCAGTCAAGCCCCAGGGCTTCAAACTGACCATGCCCCAGGGGTCATATGTTTAAATAGAGCTATATAGCTAAAGAGCCGTCAAAAAGAGCCTTCAAAAATCTTATTCTCAACTCTGAATGCAAAATTAAGATGTCCAAGAAGGCTTAGGAGTTGTTGCTTCATGCAGAATTTCTTATCCAAAAAATATATTAACACACTCTTTATTTGTTCAGTCTTGTCCATGGGCAGCCTAGCCTCCATTTTCAATGAATCCAATATGATACCTAAACATTCCAGTTCTGTTACAGGCCTCACAAGTTTTGTAGGAGACGGAGGTATACCTGGTTTTACAATCGAGCCATAGTATACAAATGCCAAAATTTCCTTAATGTAGTTGTCCATGTGATTATTGCGGGTCACCCTGGCGAGCCATATATATATGAGTTGTGCTAATCACACATCAAATACGGAAATTATACCAAACCCAGCTTAAGCGGAAGTAGCTGCCAAGACTGTTGACATAGTAGTCATGCATCTAATAATGAATAGAATGGAATAGAATGTTTTAACTGCACAATACATTAACCTATAGATAATGTGCTATTCTATTCTATTCTCACACCTTCCACAGAAAAATGACCGTTCAGTCGTCTTAAACAGTCTTAATCCAGAAGGCCCCATAGGCAGTTACCTGTGTGACGTCACTCTTCGTGCTCTTTTGATCACGTGTCAGTTTCTTTTCTGTGGAACAAAGAAAATAAACAGGATTTTTTATCGGGTGATAAAAAATCTAAGTTTCTTCCTTTTTCTCCGGTCTATTTTCTTAGTTCCTGTTTTCTTTTGTTCCTTTCTCATTCCTTTCACGGAAAATCTTATTATTTTCATTAAATCGATTTTCAGTAGTTTGTTATTATTGATTGTCGTTTTGCGTCATGCATTTTCGCGACTCTCGTATTTTTCCGCACATTTCTCATGTTTGTTCCGAAAGTTGTGCGTAACGATTCAAATATTTTACTTATTCTGTTTGTTCCAGGTTATTTAGCGATGAGATCTGTAATAACTGGACTACTATTGGTATCTGACAGAAGAGTTCTATGGTGAAGAAGCTGATTAGTAGAACTTGTCAACCTTCGGGTTATACGACAGTTTTTTATTGATGGGACACCACCCCACAAGGCCCTGCTACCGGGGTAGGACCCGTCTGGGTGGTGTCTTTATGGGTACTACAGGTACTCAATAAAGTCTACCACATTATATGTTACTATCAGAACAGAACTATGCATGGATCGAGTTAATTCCTTATTAGTTCTGTTCTATCTAATATATATAAATAATTTAAGTAGATCCAAATTATATAGAATAAATTTGGATCATATACACATCAAATGTTAAAGTTTTGACTTTTCATGTGTAATATAAATATCTATAACATAATTCCTCTATAGATTTAACTCGCATAGAAGTCTAATACAGGTAAGTATTCTTTATTTCCTGGGAAACAATAAGTATTTAGTTCCCATACTAATTGCTCACCCACAATTATTCCTGTAACAAGAGTCCATGTCAATCATGACTTGTCCAGGCTCTTGGAGAAGGTAAATATATATATATATATATATATATATATATATGTATATATATATATGTATGGATATGTATATACATGTATATATTTACATAGATTAAGGCATTAATAAATTGGATAACATTTTTATTATTTCCTTAACAAAATTAGCTTAGTTCAAGAAGTTACAAAATCTAATTATGAAATTTAGGTTTTAGCTTCTTCAGAGACTAACAAATTATATTAGGATACGGAATTGTTTAGAAACCTATTCAGCTGAAAATAATATCAGACCTAGACAGATGTATTGTATAGGTCCAATATTAATTTCCTTAAGTCTGATACAAAAGGAAATTTCTAAGAGGAAAACTTACGTAATGAGTAGTTTTTACCTCTTCTAAACATCATTGACAAATGTAAGTCATAAACCAATTCTTCCATTGTCTGTCTTCGCCATCAACAGATATTACAATGGGAGAAGAATTGTATACTTATGAAGCAGTGAAGAAAGTAAAGTCCTGTAAATTTTTCAATAAGACTTCAGGACTAAATAATTATATCCCTCATCTTTCGTATGTTCCGAAGATAAGAGCCAGTTTTATTCTCGTTATTAGGAAACAGAACATCTCCGTTAACGAGTAATGGAAAGTCGCGATCTCTCCCGGATATATAGTCCCCTAAAGATAATGTTGCAATATCCGATGACGGATATTTCCATTTAAAATATAAAGACATCTAAGTCAGAACGTAATCGATAGCGTTATAAGACTGGACTGTCTCTAAAATTATAATGGATCTCTTATATGATTAAGTTGTCCATTTAAGGAAGTTCTGTATTAATGTTTTACTGTCAGATCTTCCTAGTCTTGTTCCAGCAATTAGGAATGTACCTTAATTTGAACAATGGACGTTATCGTTACGAATTTACGTTAATGGACCATTATTGAATTATTTGACAATAATTGAGGATATTATTTGCGATACGATAAGATCTATCATCATAGTATCATTAATCATTTCAAGTTGAGAGTTGATTTCTACAGTTAGATTTTGACCTATTTACGTTTGTTGTATAGGTTTCAAAATCTTGTTGATACATTTATACATTGAACTAATTTTAGTATTGATTCATACTTCAACATAATTATTGACTCAGACTTTAATTGAATCGATTATGTCTGATTAGTCACTTGGGAACTTGCATATGTTACTGGAATTGTCTAATTGCAGTAGTGACAAACTTCCAGTTTATGTCAGTGGATATACTCTTACTGCTCAGTTTAGGGAGAATATATCCATTAGGTTCCAATAAATATTGTATTTTAATCGATACAATCATTATTGCTAGAGAATTCATTTTCTATCTTCAAATAGAGGAATAATGAGTTTCCATTCTTAAATTTCAGATAGAAGATCAATATTCATCTATCTTTAAACAAGTATGGCATACAATTGGAGAATAAAAAAAAAAGCCATACAATACATCTTCACCCTTGTGTTAAGAATTGATAACACAACCGGCTTATAATATAAGTCTCCCAATTTATGCATAGAAATATGGGAGTACCCTTTCTCTTCTGAAATGCGACAGCATTAGTTAACACCAGCATTACCATACTGAGAGAAAATATACGTCATCATCAACAGCTGCAAAACATCTGATGCCTTATAATTAAGGTCAGATATCAAGGCAGAAAGAGACCACATAAAACAGTTATTAAAAAACAGTGCTGTGTTTATAAACTACAATTAAAATAAATTGCCATTAGAGCAGAGCCCTTTGAATGAATGATATGTCACTCTTATACATTTAACTGGTTGCTCTAATCATCAAAAGACTTTTTTTGTCATTTTTGCTATTATTATTATTTGGCTTTGTAATTATGTGTGAAACAATATTTTTATTGTTTTAAGATGAAAATAAACTACAATACTCTACTGACATACATTTGGTTTAAACAATATGTGGACCATAGTCTGACAAAAGGGAACTGATGGCAAATTTAATCATTTGTAACTTTTATATATTGTGACAAATCCAGCCATATAGAATCATTTTTTAAAAGTTCAATTATCTATCATAAAACATTACAGAGATATGTGCTTTTAAGTTTCTATAAGGTGTCAAGTCTGAAAACCTCATTTTGAATCATCAATAAAGGTTATGACATCATAATACATTCTGAACTTTAGCTTACAGACAAAAGAAACAATGTGACTGCGTAAAGTCGTAACTTAAATACAGATTGTTATAGGTTTCCTGAAAAGTATGGCCAATTATTTCTGCAATTTGAATGACAAGTTTTGCTATATAGTTTTTTTCTATGGCAACACAAGAATTTTATGAATATGGATATGTCAGTAATAGGGTTGCCATGGCAACAATCATGTGACTTTTAAAGTATCTCCAAATTTAGATGGTAGGGTGTGATACTCTGCAATGCTCATAAATAAAAAGTATTTGAAGACAATGAAAAAATATGATTTTTAACAATTTAAATTTAGAAACATATTATGTTCAAAACACTGAATGTTGTAAGGTCCAGGGTCCTATTTATTTCTGTTTATGATATATATGTGGACACAGTTATAAGAAAAACAATCTGGACAAAAGCTTTAAGCTTATAGAGTCCATTTCATTACAAGTAGTATTAAACCTTAAGGCACCAAGAAGAATTTGTAGCAGACAACATTCTAAATTAATAAGATCAACATCATTTCATATGAAGTATTCAGTTATGCATAATACGGAATTATTCCAAGGAGACGAGACTACTGAAATCATTTAGTGGAGATAAAATACAGTTGTACTTGCTTTCAAGATAGTGTTATTTACTTCAATGCTTATCTAAAATTGCTTTAAGAAGAGTCGAGAGTGTAAGTTGTAGTGTTACTGATATGTGTTATCTATAGTTTCTATATTTAGTACAATAAAGCAATAAGTGGATTGACATTTCAAATTTATAATAGGAACAATAGGGATAGTCAATTAAGTTTTGATATCGGTGATGGTTAAGTGCACTACACACAAACACATGAAGCATGTATGTGAAATTTGTCTAACATGTGACAGTGTGTGGCTGGAATGCAAAAGCCAACTGAATTATTAGAATCATAACAACTAATCTCATAGACTCTTTGTGGTAAGAGTTGTTCCAACTAAGAGTTAGGCCATTTACCATTTTGAAAAGCTGGTACATTTTGAATATATTTCTCTGCATTTGTAGCATCTCCCATTTGGTTTCATCATAGTTTTGGGATGCTGCAAAGTTTAGTGGCACCAAGCAGCTTCAAGCTGTAGGTTCTCTACTATACATTTATTTGCAATAGTACAATTATCCCAAATTAAATTTCCATATTCAGGTAGAGGATGAATGTAACATACATTTAACATTTTGGAATTTGTAACATTATTTCTCTTTCTCTCTAAACTTTCCTTTTAGTGGGACCATGCAAAGCTGACTCTTCAGACTTTTTCATAGAAGGGATAATCTTCAAATGTTCGAGTCTCAGTACATCTTTGCATGGATTTTCAATATGCAGTAATACAATATTACAAAACAAAACTAGACTTTACAATCAGTTTTTCTTTTTAAAGCATGAAAAGAAATAAAACTAGAAAACAAAATAATGCTAGACTAAGAAATGGCTGATTTCATATTTATAATTCAGAAAGTTTTCTTTTTTAATACACTTTTCTCTCAAAATTAAATTTAGTTACAAAAAAAGAAATACTAAAAGAATGAAAATAAATGATTCAGATTCACAGGATCAAGATGTATAAGCTAAGAGAACTACCACTGAGCTAGAGCAGTTTTTAGCTCACCTCAGCTATTGTCAAGATGAGCTATACTGGTCACTTTTTGTCCATCATCCGTTTTTCTGTTGGTCAGTGTCCATTAATACTTTAAAACGACAACTCCCCTAGTGCTGCCATAGCAATTTGTCCCTAATTAGGTAGGACTTTTGCTTGGGTAGGGGGATTTAGAAATAGCTAAAATTATGGTTTTCTGCCTTTTTAGTTCAGCTGAGCACAACATGCTCTGAGTGAGCTATTGTGATTGTCCTCTGTCCGCCGTGCGTCATGCATTGTCCACAATTTGCTTCAAATGACATCTCCTCCGTAACTTCTGGGCGGATTTCAACCAAAATTGATAGGATTGTTCCTTTTGAGGTCCTCTACCAAAATTGCTCAAATGGTACTGCTCCGCTGCACAAAATGGCTGCCAGAGCTAAAAATAGAAAAATCTTTAAACGACATCTCATCCTAGGCCAGTAGTCTGATTTCAAAATAATTTCACAGAAATGTTCCTTGGGTGACCTTCTACCAAAATTGCTAAAATGTTTCTGATTTGCTGAACAAAATGGTCGCCAGAGTTAAAAATAGAAAAACCTTTAAACAACATCTCCTCCTAGGCCAATGGCCCAATTTCAAAATAATTTCACAGAAACGTTCCTTGGGTGACTCTCTACCAAAATTGCTAAAATAGTTTTGCTCTGCTGAACAAAATGGCCACCAACAAAATTGCTAAAATGGTTCCACTCTGCTGAACAAAATGGCGGCCAGAGCTAAGAATAGAAAAAACATTTAAAGGACATGTCCTCCTAGGTAAATGGCACAATTTCAAAATAATTTCAAAGAAGTGTTCCTTTGATGATCCTCTACCAAAGTTGCTAAAATGGTTCCGCTCTGCTGAATAAAATGGCCCCCAGAACTAAAAAAAGAAAAACATTTAAACGACATCTCCTCCTAGGCCAATGGCTCAATTTCAGAATAATTTCACAGAAATGTTCCTTGGGTGACCCTCTATCAAAATTATTAAAATGGTTTCACTCCGCTGAATAAAATGGCTGCCAAAGCTAAGAATAGAAAAACCTTTAAACAACATCTCCTCCTAAATTCAAAATAATTTCGCAGAAATGCTCCTTGGGTGACCCTCTATCAAAATTGCTAAAATGATTCCACTCCGCTGAGCAAAATGGCTGCCAGAGCTAAAAATAGAAAAACCTTTTATCGACATCTCCTCCTAGGCCAATGATTGATTTCAAAATAATTTCACAGTAATGTTCCTTGGGTGACCCTCTACCAAAGTTGCTTAAATGGTTCTGCTCAGCTGAATAAAATGGCCACCAAAGCTAAAAATAGAAAAACCTTTAAACGATATCTCCTCCTAGGCCAATGGCCCGATTTCAAACTAATTTCACAGAAATGTTCCTTGGGTGACCCTCTACCAAAATTGCTAAATTGTTCCACTCTGCTGAACAAAATGGTCGCCAAAGCTAAAAATAGAAAAACCTTCAAACGAGGTCTCCTCCTTGGCCAGTGGCCAGATTTCAAAATAATTTCACAGAAATGTTCCTTGGGTGACCCTCTGCCAAAATTGCTAAAATGGTTCCACTCTGCTGAACAAAATGGCCGCCAGAACTAAAAATTGAAAAACCTTTAAATGACATCTCCTCCTAGGCCAATGGCCTAATAGGGAATGATTCTATATAGGTACTGAACTATAAATAGCTTTGTTTGTCCGAAAGTTTAACTGTTATTTTACGCATTGCAGACGACAAATGTGACAGCTTTCATTATCGTCCCCATGTTTTTGTACCTGATATGACAAACTTCATAAACCGTTGCAAGTTTCAGACAAACAAATGATGTATTGTTTATCCGTGGAAAACCGTTCATTATTTCAAAATAATTTCACAGAAATGTTCCTTGAGTGACCCTCTACCAAAATTGCTAAAATGGTTCTGCCCTGCTGAACAAAATGGCACCAAAGCTAAAAATAGAAAAACCTCTAAAAGAAGTCTCCTAGACCAGTGGCTCGATTTCAAAATAATTTCAAAGAAATGTTCCTTGGGCGACCCTCTACCTAAATTATTAAAATGGTTCTGCTCCACTGAACAAAATGGCTGCCAAAGCTTAAAATAGAAAAAAAAAATTAAATGACATCTCCTCCTAGGCCAATGGCCAGACTTCAAAATAATTTCACAGAAGTGTTCCTTGGGTGACCCTCTGCCAGAGTTGCTAAAATGGTTCCATTCTGCTGAACGAAATGGCTGCCAGAGCTAATATTAGCTCAGGTGAGCGATCCAGGGCCATCATGGCCCTCTTGTATTACTGTATCCAAGACTTAGTATAATCTCTCGATTCTTGGGCTCTTGTTGTTTGGTTGCTATGACAACTGAAAGGTCCCATAGACTTATAATAGGAAAATGGTTAAATTGCATGTTTTCCGTAACACATGAAGTGATGTGAACCATATTTGGCGGTTATGATCATTTGATGATTGTCTACCCAGTTTATGTGTTTTATGACCAGTGGCCATTTTGTTTAGTTGCCATGGCAAATTTGTAAACTAGAGAATTTGTAAAGCACCAGCAGGAAAAGAAGACCCTTTTGCCCACCAGCAGGGAAAAAAGACCCTGTTTCACACCAGCAGGGAAAGAACCCTGTTGCAAAGCAACAGAAAAAGAAGACCCTGTTGAGCTAGTCTCTGGTCTGTCTGGCCTTGTAAAGAGACAAAGGACATGTAGCATAGGTGGGAATGGCAACATACAATTGAAATATCTCTTTTCCCATCATCTCTTTACTTTTTGAATGAAGATGAGAGCTTGGCAAGTCCCTGCATTCTGGTGAAGATAAATAATTAAAAAAAAATGACCCTTGAAGGCAATGAACACCCACACAAAGACAAAAATAGCTGAAATGTCTAAAACTTACAATTGAAGTAGCAAAAGCTTTAAGTTACAATCAAAATTATCTTCCACTGCCCCTGTGCTGTATACATGTATAAAATCATGATATTGTTAAACAAATTTTCTTCAGAAACCACTTGTCCAATTTCAACCAAACTTCATGTTGATCCTACTGTTGAAACAGGATTGAGAGTTTGTTTAAATGGTCACACTCCATTGAATGTAATGCCCATATTAGGTAAAAAATAATTATAAAAAACACATTCTTCTTCTTCAAAAAAAAAAAAAAGAACTGCTCAGATGATGATCCTTTAATTAGTTGCACTGACAGGATTGGAAAAATGTTGCATAACATCTGTATATCTGCAGTGGCTATTTCACTCAGGTGAGAGAACTGTGGCCCATGGGCCTCTTGTGTTTATCAGTGGTTACGAAGTATATTAATGAGGGTTTACCTATCTATATGAATGGACTTGGTCTAATAACAGAATCAGTGATGTTCCTGTCAAGTTATCCTCAAAGAACTGTACTTTTATGTCACACTCCTTTGAAAAAGGAGAATTATGTTATTGTAATAAACTGTTATTGCTTTTTCTTTTTTTTTCAGCGTTTGTGTGCAATGAAAACATATCGAGTAGAGGGAAGACAAATGGAACTATACACAGTCCAAAGTATCCTGACCCATACCCCTCTTCCATGATATGTCAGTATGAGTTTGAGGGTGTGGGACAAGAAAGGGTTCAGCTTCGCTTCTTAGAAATGAACTTGTATTATACTGGAAGGGATCCAACTGATCCTTTTGAGTAAGTGGTATATTTTATCTTTTAAACTTCTGTTTATAAACCAAGGTTCTTGGTTGGTTGGTTTGGAGTTTAATAGCCCAGTCAACTCTACTAAGGTCATATCAAGCTGGTCAGTTACCTAACCACACTTTTCCTGGGCATGCTTAGTCCTGTAAGCGGTTTTAAACTAGTACTAGTGTTTCACTAGAAACTGACAATTGCACTTTTTGACTCCAAGGAAGGGAGAGCATGACCGTAGAAAATATTTCACGACCAATTTCCATGAAAGAATGTTGCCAGACCCAGTTGGGATGGAACCCATCACCTCCTGATCACCAGTCAGATACGCATCCAACTGAGCCACCGAGCATAAACCAAGGTCGATAGTATTAAATTTTATCCTTTGCCAAAGAGTTTCTGTCTGCACTGGTAGAGTGAATAACTAAAATTAAATTGGCAGTTTGTTAATGGTTAAATACATTGTATCTGTAGTATACACCAATTTGTCAAGTGACTGCTATCTTGAACACATCACATGATTTTACCTGTTACAGTAAAATTGAGATTTGTGCTAAGATTGAAAACTTAGGGAATTACAGCTGCACAAAAGGTCCTACCCTGTCTTGTGGTAGCTGTCAACACACACACACACACACACACACACACACACACACACACACACACACACATACACACACACACACACACACACACACACACACACACACACACCTTAGCAGAAAGTAGGGTTCAATATCAAAATTCACTTCACTACCATTTTTAACCATTTTTTGATCAAAAAAGTGATTTCCAGATGAAATAAAAAAAAAAAAAGATTGTTAGATTGTTTTTGTTAACTCTTAACAACGTTGAAGGCAACTACATGCATTTTTTGTGGATGAGTACTCCTACTTCAGTGCATACCGCAATTTCAGGACTTTATTGTAGTTTCTTCGACAGAGGAGCGACTGTACTTTAAACAAACAAAAATTTGTCTGCAGTCAAGATTAGTCAGTGAAATTATTCTCAAAAATGACAATCAAATTTCAATGTTTTCTAACTGTCCATTTTTTTCTGTCAAAAGTGCATGCATGTTCTATTTTATAAAGTCACCTAAGCACAAAGTGCTCAAGGTAAGCTGTTGTGATCAGTCAATGTCTGTCGTCTGTCGTGCATCTTCCGTTGTGCGTCTTCAGTCGTGTGTTGTCCGTTGTTCATCGTTAGTCTTTCGTCATGCAGCATCAACAATTGCTTTAAAAGTCTACTCCTCCTACACCCCTGGGCCAATGGACAAAACTTGGTAGGAAGCATTTGGGTTACTTGTAGATAAAAAATAGCTAAAATGGTTACGATGGGAAATCCAAGATGGCTGCCATGGTGGCCATCTTGAAAATGTATTTTTTGCTTCTTCTCCTGAACCAAAAAGGCCAATTGAATCTAAACTTGGTAGGAAGCATCGAAGTGACTTGTAGAATGAAAATAGCTAAAACCATTCCGATCGGAAATCCAAGATGGCCGCCATGGTGGCCATCTTGAAAATCTATTTTTGCTTCTTCTCCTGAACCAAAAGGCCAACTGACTCTGAACTTGGTAGGTAGCATCGAGGTGACTTGTATATCAAAAATAGCTAAAATCATTCCGATCGGAAATCTAACATGGCCACCATTGCAGCCATCTTGAAAATCTATTTTTTTTGCTTCTTCTCCTATACCAAAAGGCTAATTGACTCGAAACTTGGTAGGAAGCATTGGGGTGACTTGTAGACCAAAAATAGCTAAAATCATTCGGATCGGAAATCCAAGATTGCCGCAAAAATCTTATTTTTCGCTTCTTCTCCTGAACCAAAAGGTCACTTGACTCAAAACTTGGCAGGAAGCATCGAGGTGACTTGTAGATCAAAAATAGGTAAAATCGTTCCCATCAGAAATCCAAGATGGCCACCAAGGCAGACATCTTGAAAATCTATTTTTCGCTTCTTCTTCTGAACCCAAAGGCCAATTGACTTGAAAATTGTAAAGAAGCACTGGGGTGACTTGTAGATCAAATTAGCTAAAATCGGATTGGAAATCCAAGATGGCCGCAATGGAGGCCATCTTGAAAATCTATTTTAACTGCACAATGCATTAACCTACAGATAATGTGCTATTCTGTTCTTTATTTCAAACCTTCCACAGAAAAAACGACAGTTCAGTCGTCTTAAAGAGTCTTAATCTAAAAGGTCCCTTTAAGCAGTTACCTGTGTGACATCACTCTTCCCGCTCTTTCGATCACGTGTCAGTTTCTTTTCTGTGGACAAGAAAGTAAATAAAGGATTATTTTCTCCGGGTGAAAAAAAAAATCTATATTTTCTTTCTTTCTCCGGTTAAATCTATTAATCCTTACTTTTGTTATGTTCCTCTATCATTCCTTCCACTCCTGATGTTATTATTTTGTGTAAATCGTTTTTCGATTTCTTGTTATTATTGATTGCTTGTCCATGTCATGAAATTTTGTGACTTTTCATGAAGATCCTTTGCGGTAATTGTGGACATATAAAAGCGCGGTGGGATAATCACCATAATTGTTTAAAATGTTCTTCTTGTTCCAGATTATCGGCTTGCTCTACATGAAGTACTTGGTCTGAAAAACCTGGATACTTGAAGACAAACATCATATGTACGCTGCAAGAAAATCAGTGATGACAAGAAAGAGACAGAACAAGAAGGAAAGACTGGCTGTCACTTCAGATCTATCTGATGACAATACAATTGTTGGGAGCACTACCCCACAGGGCTATACTGCCAGGAGTAGGACCCATCAAGGTGGCTTCTACTCGAATGCTGAATACATCCAAAGTATAAGTCCACCAGTCACCGGTCACCAGTCACCAGTCAACCAGGCACCAGTCAAAGAGTCACCAGTCAACCAGTCACTGGTCAACCAGGCACCAGTCAACCAGGCACCAGGCAGTTTTTCACCAGTCAATGAGGCACCGGTCCACCAGTCACCGGTCATCAAGTCACAGGTCATTCAGTGATTACACCAGGCACAAGTCACCGGGCACCAATCAATTCACCAGGCACCGGTCATCACACTTCAGATGACTGATAATGATTACCCGGTAGCAAATTAAACACATAGGAGCTCTGAGCAGTCATAGCCGAATGAGCCTCAGAACTCTTCTACCTCAAAGAGAGTATTACTACCTCTAGAGCCTGACTTTAGTCAGATATCTGACCCAAGCATAATCATAGCTCCGCCTAGTAATACTTGGGTATCAGATGATAGGCACACATCTCCTAAGCGTAGTAGAGGAGATTTGCCTAAAAATAAACACAAGACAAAGAAGAGGAGAAGACACAGATCGTCTTATTCTTCCTCCTCTTTTAGATCCTCTTCAGCTTCTCACAAGAGGTCAAACATTCACACAAGAGAAGAAGAAGACATTCGACATCGTCTTCTTCTTATTCTTCAAATCATTCCACTCATGATTATGGAAGCTATAAAAGAACAAGATTATCTCCACAGGTTGCAGAAGTTCCGAGTATTCTGCAACCTGTTAGGTTTATGGATCAGACACCGGTTATACATTCGGATAATGTGGTGCAATAACTAAAGGACTCAGGTTCTGAATCAGATTCAGAAACCTGGTCCTTTGACAGGGCTATTACAAGGGTCGTGCAAAAAGTTCTGTCACTAATAGGCTTCTTTAGTTTTATCCCAGGTATGTTTTAAAATGCTTCACTGTACTTGAATGGTGTGTTGAGTAGATAACGATGCCCGTTTATTTCGTACAAATTGCTTTCCAACTGACTGAGTTATTTCAAATTGAAATAGATGCAGTCATATACACTAACCAATTTACTTGTTACATTGGAACATGGACCAGAGGACTGAAATTCATAGCTATATTAAATGCCGCATTAGGCTTAATATAGATTCAAAGCAGATGTCAAATGGATTGTGTGGTATATATGGACCTCAGACCATTTCAATGCGCAGAGTTTTTAGGTGGGTTAAAGCTTTTAAAGCTGGAAAATTTTCTGTTGAAGAGGATACCCATCCTGGAAGGCCTAAAACCTCTGTTACCAAGGCTAACATCGCTGCTGTAAAGATTGTGGTAGAAGAGGATGGGCGATTGTCTGTCAAAGATATAGCTAGTTGTACTGGCATATCAGAAGGCAGTGTGCAAACAATTCTGAAAAAGCGTTTGGACCTGAGAAAGGTTTGCGCTAGGCAGGTACCTCATTTGCTCACTGAGGAGCAAAAGACACAACGCCTTAAATGTGCCCGGGAACTTTTGAAAACATACAAAGGCTGTAATAGTCGGGTTATTTCTAACTTGCTAACAGGTGATGAAACCTGGGTGCACATGTTTGAGCCACAAAGAAGGGCTGATAATAAGCAATGGAAGCGAAAAGATAAAAAATGCCCATGTATTGCCAAGAGAACCATAAGTTCGAAAAAAATGTTGTACGCAATTTTCTTTAATTCAAGTGCCTTGTCCATCTGGTCATACAGTCACTGGCCGATTCTACAAGAATTCTGTACTGAAGAAAGTGAAAGAGTTTTACAATAAGAAACGACCAAGCAAAGGATTGTCAGGAGTCCACCTTTTACATGACAACGCCTCCTCTCATAAGTGTGAGGTTGTTAAGTCTTTTTTGGCTTCTGAAAAGGTGAAAGTTTTAAACCATCCACCTTATTCACCTGACCTGAGTCCCTGTGACTTTTTAGCTCACCTGAGCTCTGCTCAGGATGAGCTATTGTGATCACTTTTCGTCCGTCGTGCGTGCGTCCGTCCGTCCGTGCGTCCGTCCGTTAACATTTTCAAACGACTTCTCCTCTGAAGCCGCTGAGCCAATTTTGCTCAAATTTCATATGGAGCCTCCTTAGGGTGGGGGAACGAAAAATTGCTAAAATGATCGCGGTCCTTTGACCAAGATGGCCGCCACGCCCATATATGGTAAAAACCTTTAAAAATCTTCTCCTCCAGAACCGAGAATGCCTTGGGGCTGAACCTTTGCAGGAATCATCGGGGACGGGAGGTCTACCAAAATTGCTAAAAGAATTGTCGTATGTTGATGTTTGACCTTTTTACGGCAAGGTCAAGTTTGCTTCCCTATGCATTTGTATGGGAAAAAACTTTAAAAATCTTCTCCTCCAAAACCGAGCATGCCTTATGGCTGAATCTCTGCATATATCTTTGGGAACAGGAGGGCTACCAAAATTGCTAAAATAATGGTCGTACATTGACATTTGACCTTTTTACGGTAAGGTCAATTTTGCTTCCTTATGCATTTGTATGGGAAAATGTTTAGAATTTCAAACAACTTCTCCTCTGGAGCCTCTGGGCCAATTTTGCTCAAATTTCATATGGAGCCTCCTTAGGTAGGGGGAACAATAGATTGCTAAAATGGTCACCGTTCGTTGACCAAGATGGCCGCCATGCCCATATATGGTAAAAACCTTTAAAAATCTTCTTCTCTAGAACTGAGGATGCTTTGGGGCTGAATGTTTGCATAAATCATCGGGGACAGGAGGTCTACCAAAGTTGCTAAAATAATGGTCATACATTGACATTTGACCTTTTTACGGCAAGGTCAAGTTTGCTTCCTTATGCATTTGTATGGGAAAAAGCATTTAAAAATCTTATTCTCCAAAACCGAGGATGGCTTGTGGCTGAATCTTTGCATATATCATCTGGAACGGGCGGTCTACCAAAGTTGCTAAAATAATTGTCATACATTGACATTTAACCTTTTTACGGCGAGGTCAAGTTTGCTTCTGTATGCATTTGTATGGGCCCCATACATTTGTATGGAAAAAATGTTGATAATTTCAAATGGCTTTTTCTCTGACGCCTCTGGGCCAGTGTTGCTCAAATTTCATGCGGAGCCTCCGTGGGCAGGAGAATGAAAGATTGCTAAAATGGGTATGGTCCATTGATCAAAATGGCTGCCATGCCCATATATGGTAAAAACCTTTAAAAATCTTCTTCTCCATACCCAAATAAGCCCTGGGTCCTAATCTTTGCACAAATTATGGGGGACAGGAGATCTACCAAAATTGCTAAAATGATGATTCTATGTTGACATTTGACCTTTTTACCTCCAAGGTCAAATTTGCTTCCCCATTTGTATGGGCCATATACATTTATATTGAATGTATCCAAGCGACTTGTAGATCAACAGTAGTTAAAATTGTTCTGATTGGAAATCTAAGATGGCCATCATCTGGTTTATATTTATAATATTTCCCTGCCACTGTGCTGTTTACATGTATAAAATCATGATTCTTCAGAAACCACTTAGCCAATTTCCACCAAATTTCACATTGATCCTCCTGTTGAAATGTGATTGATAGTTTATTCAAATGATCATGCTCCATTGACTGTCAGGCCCATATATTCTTCTTCAAAACTAAGAACTGCTCAAATGATGATATTTTCATTAGTTGCGATGATAGGATTGGAAAAATGTTGCATAACATCTGCATGTCTGCAGTGGCTATGTCACTCAGGTGAGCGAATCGTGGCCCGTGGGCCTCTTGTTTTTATTTCCAAGGCTTAAGAAAATGCTTTCTGGAAATAAGTATACGTCTAGAAGTTCTCTTGGCAGCGCTATTTATCAGTGTCTCCAACAGATACCAAAAGAAGACTATTTATCTGCTTTTTGCGACTGGGTGAAAAGGCTACAAAAATGTGTTTCAGTAAAGGGGGAATACTTTGAAAGTTTGTAATAAAAATATGTTTGATAAACCGTAGCACTGAAGTAATCAGAACCCAGTGACAAAACTTTTTGCAGGACCCTCATAATGAGGTGTTTAGACTGCTTACTCAAGAGTTATGTCCTAAACCGACCGAGGAAAATACTCCTACAAAGCCACTGTCAGGAATAGAGCACTTGATGGAGAATCGTGCTTCTCCATTAATGACGCTCCCACAGTCTAAACTGGTAGAAAATACCACCAAATTCATACAGAGCAAGATAGACTCTGAAAGTCTGACTAAAGATTGGCTATGCCGTCAGCATTAAATTTTGGTTTCGTCCTTAACGCAGACCAAATACTATAAAAGCCAGAACCAGTATTTTCCCACAGAAAACCTTCCCCTACAAGAACCTGACACTTCGCTTTTGGACACTTCTACTAGGGGAGGATGTTCTATCCCAGTAAAAAATTTAGAATTCTGGAAAAAGAGAGCTAGCAAATTAGTGGCGATCAATTCGTGCGTGGATTTGTTCTCTTCAGCAGCCTATTTATGCCTCCAAAAAGAATTTATGTCAGTTGCAGCTCTGTCTAGACTCTTGGAGGCTGTGGCCAAATCCATTGGACTTTCGGTAGCAATGTCAACTATTCTGGCCACTGAGCTATTTCAGGCTAGACACGATGCAGCAATAGCCACCTCAAAATTACTATTGGAAAACTCCGGTTACGAGTTACGGAATGTTCCTATAAATGCTAAATTGTTTTTCAGTAATAAAATCTAGGAAGTCGCTAAATCTAATTACGAAGTACAACAACAGAGATTCTTAGCCTCTTCCTCATCCAATACTAACCAGCAACAAAACGGGTCTTATTCAGCTACAAGATCATTTAAAATACTTGAATTGCCAAACAAGTCATCTAGACCTTAACAGTCTCAAACGTACAGGTCTAAAACTCAGACCCAGTCCTTTATGTCCGATTCCAGAAAGGACTTTAACAAGAGGAGCAATAACTTCAAACAGTTCCCTTCCTCTAAACAAACCTCATCCTCCACAAAGTTCTGAAAGCCAACCATTTCCACTGCCTATCTTGCCACGCCCAGATATTCCAGTGGGAGGAATATTGGCCCACTTTGTGGAACAGTGGGGAGAATTAACAAACAACAAATGGGTCCTCTCTGTTGTTTGAAACAGTTTCAGAATACCATTCAGGTCAACTCCCCCACTCTCGTCAGTTCCGATAAGAGTGAGTCAATCTTCATTCCCGTTACTGGGAAAAGAGATTGTGGATCTTCTCCAGAAACAGGCAGTGGAAAGGGTACAAGATCCGGGAACTCACGGCTTTTATTCCCAGCTATTTCTTGTACCAAAAAAGAATGGAAAATTACATCCGGTGTAACAGTTTATCTTGTCCCCCGCGGTATCTTGTCCCCCTCTGGGTTATTTTGTTCTCAGGGACAAGATACCACGGCTACGGTATCTTGTCCCCGGGGACAAGATACTGTAGCCACAGTATTTTGTTCCTCCTCTTATTTCCTTTATTTATTTTAGTTTTTGCTATTTTTTTTTTTTTTTTTTTTTTTTTTTGTTTTATTCAACTTCAGTACTCAATGTCCTTCACCTCTGACATTGATATACAAATCATACCAGTTCCAGTATAACTTCTCATTTTAACTGTTGTCATTGGATGTTAACAAACTTCAGAGATTTGATTGCATGTCTAACTTAAGAAGATAAAGGTACAAGTTTATACTATTCTGTTGCCTGACAGAAAGACCAAAAGGAAGAACTATGAAAAATTTCTGAGAAGGGACATGGGCAGGGGTTTACTAGATACTACAACTGCCTCATTTTGTCCCCATTACCACCATACAGCATTTAGTTTGGTTGCAACAATTTAAAAGTTCAGGTTTAGTGCTATCCAGAGATGAGTATTTTTGTCCAATATGAGATACAGTTTTTTATACTGTTTTCACGCTGTCCATCTGTCTGTCCGTAACACTGGTTTTTCCTTAGTATCTTGATTAATACTACAAGGAATCTTATCATATTTTGCATAAATGTTGATATTCATGAGATGTTGCTGCTACAGGAAAATAAGGGCCTAGGGATCAATACTATTATAGTTATTACCCTTTGTAATCCTTTAAAAGTTGGCAGTGACACTTTTTGTTCATAATTTTTTCCTGCATATCTTGATTAGTAATATTAGGAAGCTTATCATATTTTGCATAAATGTTGATATTCATGAGGTGTTGCTGCTACAAAAAAATAAGGGTCACAGGGTCAACACTATTATAGTTATTCCCCTTTGTAATGCTTTAAACTTTTTGTCCATATCACTATGGTTTTTTTTATTTGCATATCTTGGTTAATAATATTAGGAATCTTATCATATTTTGCATAAATGTTGATATTGATAAGATGTTGTAGCTAGGCGGAAAATATGGGTCTAGGGATCAATACTAATATAGTTATTCCCCTTTGTAGTTCTTGAAAACTGTTTTTTCCTGCATATCTTGATTAATAATATTAGGAATCTTATCATATTTTGCAGGGTCAAGGGGTCAATATTGTTATAGTTATTACCCTTTGTAATTCTTTAATAGTTCTCCATAACACTTTTGTTTTCTTGTCTATCTTGCGTATTAGTTTTAGGAATCTTATCATATTTTGCATAAATGTTGATATTGATAAGATGTTGCTAGGGCAAAATCAGGGTCCAGAGATCAGTACTTATATAGTTATCCCCTTTGTAGGTCTTGAAAACTGTTGTTGTTTTTTTTGTTTTTTGTTTTTTTTTTGTTTTTTTTTTGCATATCTTGATTAATGTTATTAGGAATCTTATCATATTTTGCATGAATGTTGATATTCATGAGATGTTGCTACTACAGAAAAAGAAGGATCAAGGGATCAATACTGTTTTAGTTATTCCCTTTTGTAATTCTTTAATGTCTGTAACACTTTTGTTTTCCCTGTCCATCTTGCTTAATGATTTTAGGAATCATGTAATATTTTGCATGAATGTTGATATTGATAAGATGTTGTTGCTATGGAGTTCTTTTTAATATTCTGAACAGAGCTGCTGTTTTTATTGACCATTTAATAGGCTTGTGGTGGGTATCTAATAAGCAGAGCTTATTCACTTTTTTCATTGTCATTTATTTATACCGTATTATGTTAGGATAATAATGACGAGTATAGTGAGGTGGGGTGGACAAGATACCATACCTGGTTTATCTTGTCCCCACCCCTACAGCCATCACCCTGCATTTTGTTCGGTAAAGATATTGATGGTTATGGCCAGCACTGGAGATACAGAATGTGAAATTTACTGAAAATGGTTTGCATAGAAATGTTGGGAGATACCATAGCTGGTTTAACTTGTCACCTTTCCCCCACCCCTGCCTACTACCACTGCCTGCACTTTGGATTCTTGTTTGGGTAAGTTCAAGCTATGTGCATGCTAACAAAATCAATGAGATACACAATACAGCTTTTGAAAATTTGTTAAGATTGGTGGGACTGGCAAGGCAGACAAGATACCATAGCTGGCTTATTAAGCCTGCCCAACAAGAGGAGTGGGACATATTGTTTTATGTGAGGATCCCATTTGCGTCAGTGTCAGCTTCAGCTTTTGCATCAGCATTTGCATCGGCATAGCCTGTTTGAAGCACTATATCTCTTGAACCTATCTCTTGAACCTATCTGGTGGTTGGATGAAGCGAAGGTATAGTGTATCTTGCGGGCATCCAACTGATATTGACTTACAGTTGGGCAAGGCCTGCTGTTCTTGCAGCAGGTATGGGTTGAGGGGGAATGTTGTTATTTCTTCTGTTTCTACATCTCCATTCATTTTCTTCTTTCTCTTCTGTCCTTCACTTTCATCTCCTCTATATATCTTCTATAACTTCACAAACAGAAACAGTATCTTGTCCCCTGATTACATCTGTCCAATCAGCAACATTTCAATGTGTACTTTAGTGAACTATGTATATTAAACTTCACAAAGAGAAAAATTGTGACTTCCATAGAAAATAAAGATTTTCTAGCCTGTTGAAAGAAGAAAATACTTGTAACAGAACAGAAAAATTGGCATAGACAAACAAAAAATAAGCTGAAACAAGAGTGGAGACAAGATATCGCGGCTACAGTATCTGTCCCCGAGGACAAAATAACCGGAGGGGGGGGACAAGATACCACATGGTATCTTGTCCTCCGAGGACAAGATTCCACATGATATCTTGTCCCTGGGGGCAAGATACAGGGGGTACAAGATAAACTGGGACACCGGTAATAGATCTTTCACTATATAAGGAAACAACCATTCAAAATGGAGACAGTCAAATCAGTACGTCAATTGATATTGGTCCACAATTGGACTGTCTCCATAGACCTGACAGATGCTTACCTACATGTTCCGATTCACCCTCGATCTTGAAAGTATCTTAAGTTCATGTTCGGAGGTCAGGTCTTTCAGTTCATGGTCTTACCTTTCGGAATGGCCCTAAGTCTGTGGATTTTTACCAAACTGATGGACGTTATAGCATCGCACATGCGCCAATGTGCCATCCCGGTATTTCCATACCTAGATGATTGGCTTACAAGCGATCTGATTTGCACCCAACTAAAATCTCACACAAAATATTGCCTCCAAACTGTACAAAGTCTAGGTTTCATTCCAAATCTAAAGAAGTGAGATTTGATACCAGCCCAGAAATTCATGTTTATAGGGATGGAACTTCTGACACAACAGAATATAGTAAGAGTACCACATGACCGAGTCAGTTCCCTACTTCTGACTATCAAACTGTTTCTTTCCCAGACGCAAGTTACGGCACGAACTTTCCTTTCTCTTTTGGGCAAACTGAGTGCAGCAGCAGACGTTTGTTCTCCTAGGCAGACTACACTTACATCCGCTTCAAATGTGTCTTTTATCTGTCTGGAGACCTCACATTCTTCCAATCGATCATTACATTCTGATAAACAACATGATTTGATTCCACTTGGAATGGTGGATGGACACCAATCGCTTCGCCTCGGGAACGTCCATTCATCCTCCGGAACCCAATACATTCCTTTTCATAGATGCCAGTCATTTTGGATGGGGAGCTCATCTAGATCGGATGCCAGTCATTTTGGATGGGGAGCTCATCTAGATCTGATGAGATTATACTTTCATGGTCACTGGTTGGAAGACCGGTTGGAAGACCAATCCCAGCTCCATATCAATATTCTAGAAATGATGGCCATTTGTTTAGCACTGAAGAAAGCCATAAAATACATTCACCACTCTTGTGTAATGATCTCGACTGACAATACAACAGTGGTCTCTTATATCAACAAACTAGGAGGGACACATTCTCCCAACCTATGCGTAGAGGTATGGAAAATCCTCCATTGGTGCCTGGAATATGATATTGTGATCAAAGTTCGTCATATCCCAGGCAAATTCAACATATTGGTCTTTCAAGATTGGACAGGCCTCTCAAAACAGAATGAGCTTTAGATCAATCGGTAGAGGACTCCATCTTCCAAATGCTCAATTACCCCAATTTTGATTTGTTTGCGACACGATTCAATCACAAACTCCCATGGTATGTACCTCCAGTTCCAGACAATCATGCCTTAGCGATGGATGCATTGTTAGTGGACTGGAATTATCTTCATGCATATGCATTCCCACCGACAATTCTGATACCATCTGTACTAGCCAAGACAATCTCAGTGCAGAATAGTTCTTATTGCTCCTCTTTGGCCCCAATGTCCGTGGTTTTCAGAGGTGTTACAACTATTAGTATCAGCTCCAATTCATCTTCCGCTCTTTCCAAAACTGCTAACACAAGCAAAAGGAAAGTTTCAACATCCAAATCTCCCATTACTCGCTCTTCAAGCTTGAGAGTTATCAAACAATTAATTAGAGATAAAAAGTTTTCGCAAAGTGTTGCAGACTTTGTCTCAAAATCAAGACGAAGATCTTCTCAGAAAGTCTATGATTCAAAATGGGTTGTATACTCCAATTGGTGTCATAGAAAGAAGGTTAATCCGGTCTGGGCCCCTCTTACAGTGATAGCCGACTTCCTTATTTACCTTTTCTCTGAGAAAAAGTATCAAATAAGTACCATCAAAGGTTATAGAGCTATGATCTCAAATACTCTCAAATTCAAGACTGGTAATAATCTAACCCAGTTTTGTCTGAATTAATTAGATCCTTTGAATTGCAACGTCCAGTACAAAGATCTCTTACACCAAAATGGGATTTATCTTGGGTCTTAGTTTCCCTACAAAAATCTCCATTTGAACCTTTACATAAGGCATCTAAACTTCACGTTACGATAAAGACGGCCTTTCTATTAGGTCTTGCCACTACTAAAAGATGTTGCGAAATTCATGCTTTAGCAATGGACGAAAATCATTTAAGGTTCAATCAATCTGATGGTTCCGTATCTTGATAGTACAAACTGGGTTTTTGGCAAAGAACCAGCTTCCATCCATTTGCCCAGATCCTATAGTTATCCCTTCTTTAGCTCGAATATGTAAAAGGGAACATTTGGACAGACTTTTATGCCCAATAAGAGCATTAAAGTTTTATCTTAAAATGACTAGTTCTTATTGCCAGAACAGGACTAGATTATTTTTACCAATTAAAGGCAATCAAGACATCTCTGAGGCTTCAGTCTCGAGATGGATATCTTATACTATTTAACTTGCCTATAGGAAACACACCTGTAAAGATATTTCTTTCCTAAAAATCAAAGCTCACAAAATAAGGGCGCTATCTTCTTCTTGGACATTCTTTGATAAAGTTCTGCTCAGTGAAATACTCAAAGCAGCAGTATGGAATCAATCTTCAACTTTCGCTAAATTCTACCTGACGGACATGTGTCAACATACAGCTAAAATAGAGCCTTTGTTGCCTAGAGAAGACTGACAGCCTCCAAAGCTTATGTTACATATATGAAGATAATTATTATCTTACATATATGTTAGGAATTTAGATCATTCTTAAGATATCTATATCATGAATGTAACTTATTCCTAAGAGTTTCTTGAGTCTTAATCCAGAAGCTAGGGATTCGATATATATTATTTGTGTTAGAACTAGGAGAGCTCCTCCCTCCTAATCTGCAAGTTCTAGCACATTATCTATAGGTTAATGTATTGTGCAGTTAAAATGAAGTTTTTAAAAGTAAATCATATTTTAACAAGCAATACTTAACCTATAGATAAGAGAATCCCACCTTCCTCCCTGCTTAGCTCAGATAAATTGTTTTATCCTTCAAAGAAACTGACACGTGATCGAAAGAGAGGGAAGAGTGACATCATACAGGTATCTCTTAAAGGGACCTTCTGATTAAGACTCTTTAAGACAACTGAACTGTAGTTTTTTTCTGTGGACGGTTTGGGATCATTGGGTCCGTTGTAGAGTATTTGAAAATGGAGTTCTGCTCATGTATACACTAGAGGGCGTAAGCAGTGTTGCAAACTTCATTACTGCTTATGAAGAGTCTCAATAAAACCGAGACTCCCATTTTCTTATCTGTAGTGTGTTCTTTGTTTCCAAAGGCAATCTTTTTTTTACGTTTATTGAAATACAGAATAGAATAGCCCATTATCTATAGGTTAAGTAAAAATATGCTTGTTAAAATATGTTTTACTTTAAAAAATTTCATTTTTCGCTTCTTCTCCTGAACCAAAAGGCCAATTGACTCGAACTTGGTAGGAAGCATAGGGGTGACTGGTAGATCAAAAATAGGTAAAATCGTTCTGATCGGATATCCAAGATGGCCGCCATGGTGATCATCTTGAAAATCTATTTTTTGCTTCTTCTCCTGAACCAAAAGGCCAATTGACTCAAACAGTGGAAGCATCAGGGTGACTTGTAGGTCAAAAATAGCTAAAATTGTTCCAATCCGAAATCCAAGATGGCCACCATGGTGGCCATCTTTAAAATCTATTTTTCGCTTCTTCTCCTGAACCAAAAGGCCAACTGACTCGAAACTTGGTAGGAAGCATCGGGGTGACTAGTAAATCAAAAAAAGCTAAAATCGTTCTGATCGGAAATCCTGAATGGCTGAAAAATATATTTTTCACTTCTTCTCCTGAACCGAAAGGCCATTTGACTCAAACTTGGTAGGAAGCATTGGGGTGACTTGTAGATCAAGAATAGCTGAAATAGTTCCGATCGAAAATCCCAAATGGCCGCCATGGCTGCTATCTTGAGAATCTATTTTTATGCCCCTGCCATTTTCATTGGGGGGCATATAGTATCACCGCTGTCTGTCCGTCCTGTGCGTCCGTCCCGTACGTAACACTTTTGGTTTCCGTGCGATATCTTTTAAAAGGATTGATGTATTTGAATGAAATTTTATACACAGGTATATAATCATAAAATGTTGGCCAAGTTCGATTTAGGGTAAAATCCACCAATTATTTTGGGAGTTATGGCCCTTTTCAACTTTGAAAAATGGTTACCGTGCGATATCTTTTGAAAGGATTGCTGTATTGGATTGAAGGTATATAATCATAAAATGTAGGTCAAGTTCGATTTAGAGTAAAATCCGTCTATTATTTTGGGAGTTATGGCCTTTTTTCAACTTTGAAAAATGGTTTCCGTTCCATAACTTTTGAAACGATTAGTGTATTGGATTCATATTTTATACACAAGCATTTAATTATAAAATATAGGTCAAGTTCGATTTAGGGTAAAATCCACCAATTATTTTTGGAGTTACGGCCCTTTATCAATGTTGAAAAATAGTTGAAAAATGGTTTCCGTTCGATATCTTTTGAAAAGATTTGTGTATTAGATTCAAATTTTATACACAGGTATATAATCATAAAATGTAGGTCAAGCATTATTTAGGGTAAAATCCACCAATTATTTTTGGAGTTATGGCCCTTTTTCAACTTTGAAAAATGGTTTCCGTTCCATAACATTTGAAAAGATTAGTGAATTGGATTCATATTTTATACACAAGCATATAATTATAAAATATAGGTCAAGTTTGATTTAGGGTAAAATCCACCAATTATTTTGGAGTTATGGCCCTTTATCAATATTGAAAAATAGTTGAAAAATGGTTTCCGTTTGATATCTTTTGAAAAGATTAGAGTATTGGATTCAAATTTTATACACAGGTATATAATCATAAAATGTATGTCAAGTTGGATTTAGGGTAAAATCCACCAATTATTTTTGAAGTTATGGCCCTTTTTCAGCTTTGAAAAATGGTTTCCGTTCCATAACTTTTGAAAAGATTAGTGAATTGGATTCATATTTTATACACAAGCATATAATTATAAAATATAGGTCAAGTTTGATTTAGGGTAAAATCCACCAATTATATTTGGAGTTACAGCCCTTTTTCAACGTTGAAAAATAGTTTCAGTTTGATATCTTTTGAAAACATTAGTGTATCGAATTCAAATTTAACACACGTGTAAATAATCATAAAATAGAGGTCAAGTTCCAAGTAGGATAAAATCAACTCATTATTATGGGAGTTATGGCCCTTTTTATGCTCCCAACTTCAAAGAAGTTGGAGGGGCATATTGCTTCTGGGTTGTTCGTCCGTCCGTCCGTCCGTCCGTCCGTCCTTCCGTCCGTCCGTCCGTTCGTCACGCTTTTTGATGCATAGCATAACTTTGAAACCGTGAACGCTACTGTTTTGAAATTTCATATATGGATTCCTCATGAAAAAATAGCTGACAGGTATTTTTTTTCTTGACAGGATTATGCCCCTTTTCTGAGTTATGGCCCTTTGAAAAAATATGGATGCAATCTTGTCAGCAAAATATCTCAAAAACTATTACAGCTAGAGCCTTGAAACTTGATGAATAGACTGGTAGTGATGAGTAGACAACCTGATTAACTTTTGAAGAAATTTTGAAAAATACTTCTTGAGTTATGGCCCTTTGTAATTTTGGGCAATTTTACCTTGTCAGCAAAATATCTCAAAAACTGTTAGAGCTAGAGCCTTGAAACTTAGTAAATGGATTTGTAGTGATGAGTAGATGACCTGATTAACTTTTGAAGAAATTCTGAAAAATACTTCATGAGTTATGGCCCTTTGTAATTTTGGGCATTTTTATCTTGTCAGCAAAATATCTCAAAAACCGTTGGAGCTAGAGCCTTGAAACTTAATGAATAGACTGGTAGTGATGAGTAGACAACCTGATTAACTTTTGAAGAAATTTTGAAAAATGCCTTTTGAGTTATGGCCCTTTGTAATTTTGGGCATTTTTACCTTGTCAGCAAAATATCTCAAAAACTGTTAGAGCTTGAGCCTTGAAACTTAGTAAATGGATTTGTAGTGATGTGTAGATGACCTGATTAAGTTTTGAAGAAATTCTGAAAAACACTTCATGAGTTATGGCCCTTTGTAATTTAGGGCATTTTTAATTTGTCAGCAAAATATCTCAAAAACTATTGAAGCTAGAGCCTTGAAACTTGATGAATAGACTGGTAGTGATGAGTAGACAACCTGATAAACTTTTGAAGAAATTTTGAAATATACTTCTTGAGTTATGCCCCTTTGTAATTTTAGGCATTTTTATCTTGTCAGCAAAATATCTCAAAAACTGTTAGAGCTAGAGCCTTGAAACTTAGTAAATGGATTTGTAGTGATGAGTAGATGACCTGATTAATTTTTGAAGAAATTCTGAAAAATACTTCATGAGTTATGGTCCTTTGTAATTTTGGGCAATTTTACCTTGTCAGCAAAATATCTCAAAAACTGTTGGAACTAGAGCCTTGACACTTGATGAATAGACTGGTAGTGATGAGTAGACAACCTGATTAACTTTTGAAGAAATTTTGAAGTATACTTCTTGAGTTATGCCCCTTTGTTATTTTGGGCATTTTTATCTTGTCAGCAAAATATCTCAAAAACTATTAGAGCTAGAGACTTGAAACTTGGTGAATTGATTGGTAATGATGAGTAGATGACCTGATTAATTTTTTGTAAATTCTGAAAAATATTTCATAAGTAATGGCCCTTTGTAAATTTGGGCATGTTTCCCTTGTGAACAAAATATCTCAAAAACTATTGAAGCTGGAGCCTTGAAACTTGATGAATAGATTGGTAGCGATGAGTAGATGACCTGATTATGCCCCCAGTTTCGAATGAAATTGATGGGGCATATTATTTTGCCTTCATTTGTCCATCCGACTGTTTGTCCGTTCATCAAGCTTTTTTGTGCATGCCATATCTTAAGAACCCTGCACGCTAGGGTTTTGAAATTTTATATTTGGGTTCCCAATGAAAAAATAGCCGACCCGTATTTTGTTTCTTGTCTAGCATGTTTATTTAAAGTTATGCCCCTTTGAAAAAAATCAGAATTAAATCTTGTGAGCAAGATATCTTGAAAAGTATTTAAGCTGGGTTCTTGAAATTCGATACAGTGAGTGGGAATGATGTGTACATTACCCGATTATATTTTGAGAGAATTCCATGAAAATATTGATAAAGTTACGGCCCTTTGCAGTTCTGCTCATTTTGACCTTGTCAGCAAGATTTCTCGAAAAGCACTTAAGCTAGGGTCTTGAAATATTATATGCTGATTGGGGATGATGTGGAGATTACCTGGTTTGTTTTTTAGGGAATTCCATGAAAAATTGATGTAGTTATGGCCCTTTGTAGTTCTAGGCATTTTGACTTTTTCAGCAAGATATCTCAAAAAGTATTTAAGCTAGAGCCATGATATTTGGTATACTGATTGGGATTGAGGAGGAGATCACCTGAATAAATTTTGAACCAATTAAATGAAATGTTGGAGTTATGGCCCTTCGCAATTTCGGGCCATTTAATGTCGTTGCTTTATTGTGTATAGCATAAGTTTAGAACCATGTATGCTAATGTTTTGAAATTTCATGTTTTGATTCCTCATGAAAAAATAGGTGATCCGTATTTTTTTCTTATCCCAATCATCTCCTATTTTAGAGTTATTTCCCTTTGATAAAATAACATTGAAATCATATATTTGTACTGTTGTTACCGTCATGGCTAAGCAGTGTTGGAGTCAAACAGTGTTAGAGTCAGGCAGTTGGGGGCATAGTGTTTTACAAACACCAGCTCTAGTTCACCTTCAAAAGATGTTTTCCTTCCGATATTTTGTTTTAAAAAAGATTGATTTGTCCCTTTTTTCAACTTCATTTTTTGCAAAATACCTGCGTGTGTTTGAGGATGGCCCTGGGCAGGGGCATCTGTGTCATACTGACACATTTCTAGTTCGCTTCTTTTCCTGAACCAAAAGGCCTACTGACTCGAAACTTGGTAGGAAGCATCAGGTGACTTGTAGATCAAAAATAGCTAAAATCCTTCCTATCAGAAATCCAAGATGGCCACCATGGTGGCCAGCTTGAAAATCTATTTTTCGCTTCCTCTCCTGAACCGAAAGGCCAATTGACTTGAAACTTGGTAGGAATCATCAGGGGGACGTAGATTAAAAATAGCTTAAATCATTCCAATCAGAAATGGAACATGGCCACCATGGTGGCTATCTTAAAAAATCTATGTTTTTGCATCTTCTCCTTAACCAAAAGGCCAACTAACTCAAAACTTGGTAGGAAGCATGGGGTAGATAAAAAAAGTAAAATCATTCCAATTGGAAATCCAATCAAAAATTCAAGATGGCACCCATCTTGAAAATCTATTTTTTACTGCTTTTCCTGAACCAAAAGGCCAATGGACTCGAAACTGGATAGGAAGCTTTGGGGTGATTTGTAGATTAAAAATAGCTAAAATTGTTTCGATTTGAAATCCAGGATGGTTGCCATGGTGGCCATCTTGAAAATCTATTTATCTCTTCTTCTCCTGAACTGAAAGGCCAATTGACTCGAAACTTGGTAGTAAGCATAGGGGTGACTGGTAGATAAAAAATAGCTAAATTGATTTGAAACTTGGTAAGAGTCATTGAGGTGACTTGTAGATCAAAAATAGCTAAAATGGTTCCGATCGGAAATACAAGATGGCTGCCACAGTTGCCATCTTAAAAATCTATTTTGAACTTCTTCTCCTGAATAGAAAGGCCCATTGACTCAAAATTTGATAGGAGGTATCGGGGTGACATGTAAGTCAAAAATAGCTAAAATCATTCTGATCAGAAATCCAAGATGGTCACCCTAGCAGCCAAGTTGAAAATCTATTTTGAACTTTTTCTCCTGAACCAAAAGGGCAATTGACTCAAAGTTCATTGGAAGTATCGGGGTGAGTTGTAGATCAACAGTTGCTAAAATCATTCCGATTGGAAATCCAAGATGGCTACCATCATGAAAATCAATATTGAACTTCTTCTCTTGAACCGAAAGGCCAAATGGCTCAAACTTGTCTGGTAATCAGGTGAGCAATACAGGGCCATCTTGGCCCTCTTGTATTTTTTAGCTCACCTGAGCTATGCTCAGGATGAGCTATAGTGATCACTTTTTGTCCATCTTCCGTCGTCCATCCTTGCATCCGTCCGTTAACATTTTCAATCGACTTCTCCTCATAATCCGCTGAGCCAATTTTGCTCAAATTTCATATGGAGCCTCCTTAAGTTGGGAAACAAAAGATTGCTAAAATGGTTGCGGTCCATTGACCAAGATGGCCACCATGCCCATATATGGATAAAACCTTGAAAAATCTTCTTCTCCAGAAACGAGGATGCCCTTGGGCTGAATCTTTGCACAAATCATCAGGGACGGGAGGTCTACCAAGGTTGCAAAAAGAATGGTTGTACATTGACATTTGACCTTTTTATGGTGAGGTGAAGTTTGCTTCTCTATGCATTTGTATAGACACCATACATTTGTATGGGAAATATGTTGAGAATTTCAAATGACTTCTCCTCTGAAGCCTCTTGGCCAATGTTGCTCAAATTTCATGTGGAGCCTCCTTGGGGCAGGGGAATGAAAGATTGCTAAAATAGTTGCGGTCCATTGACCAAGATGACCGCCATGCCTATATATGGTAAAAACCTTTAAAAATCTTCCTCTCCAGAACAGAGGATGCCTTGGGGCTGAGTCATTGAGGTGACTTGTAGATCAAAAATAGCTAAAATCGTTCCAATTGGAAATACAAGATGGCTGCCACAGTTGCCATCTTAAAAATCTATTTTGAACTTCTTGTCCTGAATAGAAAGGCCCATTGACTCAAAATTTGATAGGAGGTATCGGGGTGACATGTAAGTCAAAAATAGCTGAAATCATTCTGATCAGAAATCCAAGGTGGTCTCCCTAGCAGCCAAGTTGAATCAGGTGAACAATACAAGGCCATCTTGGCCCTCTTGTATTTTTTAGCTCACCTGAGCTATGCTCAGGATGAGCTATAGTGATCACTTTTTGTTTTGTCTGTCTTCCGTCCGTCCAGCCTTGCATCCGTCTGTTAACATTTTCAATCGACTTCTCCTCATAATCCGCTGAGCTAATTTTGCTCAAATTTCATATGGAGCCTCCTTAAGTTGGGAAACAAAAGATTGCTAAAATGGTTGCGGTCCATTGACCAAGATGGCCACCATGCCCATATATGGATAAAACCTTGAAAAATCTTCTTCTCCAGAAACGAGGATGCCTTTGAGCTGAATCTTTGCACAAATCATCAGGGACGGGAGGTCTACCAAGGTTGCAAAAATAATGGTTGTACATTGACATTTGACCTTTTTATGGTGAGGTGAAGTTTGCTTCCCTATGCATTTGTATAGACACCATACATTTGTATGGGAAATATGTTGAGAATTTCAAATGACTTCTCCTCTGAAGCCTCTTGGCCAATGTTGCTCAAATTTCATGTGGAGCCTCCTTGGGGCAGGGGAATGAAAGATTGCTAAAATAGTTGCAGTCCATTGACCAAGATGACCGCCATGCCTATATATGGTAAAAACCTTTAAAAATCTTCCTCTCCAGAACAGAGGATGCCTTGGGGCTGAGTCATTGAGATGACTTGTAGATCAAAAATAGCTAAAATGGTTCCGATCAGAAATACAAGATGGCTGCCACAGTTGCCATCTTAAAAATCTATTTTGAACTTCTTCTATTGAACTTCATACTATTTTAGCAATCTTTCATTCCCCTGCCCCAAGGAGGCTCCACATGAGTTCAAAATAGAATCTTTGCACAAATCATTGGGGATAGGAGGTCTACCAAATTTGCTAAAATGATGATCGTACATTGACATTTGACCTTTTTACAGCGAGGTCAACTTTGCTTCCGTATGCATTTGTATGGGCCCTATACATTTGTATGGAAAAAATGGACATAAATTCAAACAACTTCACCTGAAGCCTCTGGGCCAATGTTGCTCAAACTTCATGTGGAGCCTCCTTGGGGCAGGGGAATGAAAGATTGCTAAAATGGTCATGGCTCATTGACCAAGATGGCTGCCATGCCCATATATGTAAAAACCTTTAAAAATCTTCTTCTCCAGAACCAAATAAGCCCTGGGGCCTAATCTTTGCACAAATCATCCGGGACAGGAGATCTATCAAAATTGCTAAAATGATGGTCCTAAGTTGATGTTTGACCTTTTTACAGCAAGTTCAGATTTGCTTCCCCATGCATTTGTTTGGGCCCTACACATTTATATGGGCAAAATTTTGAGCATATTTTGGACATCTCTATAATCCAGTTATCGAAATTTGATGATGAGCATTTGGGTGCTTAGTAGACACACATTAGCTAAATGAGCCGATAGAAAATCCAAGATGGCCACCACAGCTGCCATCTTGAAAATCAATTTTCGACATCTCTTCCCAAACCTTTGGTCGCCTTGAGCGGAAACTTGGTCTGTAGCAACAGGATGACTTCTGAATCAAAACGAGCTAAAATTGTGTTGATCAGAAATCCAAGATGGTCGCAATGATTCCTCTCCATGGAACAAGATGGCCGCCAGAGCTAAAAATAGAAAATCTTCAGACGACATATCCTTGGCTAATGGCCTGTTTTCAAAACATTTGCACAGAAGTGTTCCTGCAATGGACCTCTACCAAAATTGTTAAAATGGTTCTGCTTGGCTGAACAGAATTGTGGCCAGAGCTAAAAATAGAAAAACCTTTAAAAGACATCTCCTCCACAGCCAGTGTCCTGATTTCAAAGTAATTTCACAGAAGTGTTCCTCTTATGACCCTTTACCAAAATTGCTAAAAAATTTCTGCTCGGCTGAACAAAATGGCCGCCAGAGCTAAAAATAGAAAAAAACCTTTAAATGACATCTCCTCCTTGGCCAGTGGCCTGACTTCAAAATGATTTTACAGAAACGTATTATGTTACTGGGTATGGCATCCGTCCGTTCGTCCGTAAACTTTTTCGTTTCCGGCTAACTCCTCCTACAGTTTTCATCCGATCAAGCTGAAACTTGGTATATAGTTAGACCATGATGTGGCGCAGCGCATATTGGTTTGAGGTTACAGTCCACCAAATGTTTGCAGTTATGTCCCTTTGAAAATTTCTGTAAACGTTTCATTTCCGGTTAACTCCTCCTACATTTTACATCCGATCAAACTGAAACTTCATATATAGTTAGACCATGATGTGGAAAAGCGCATATTGTTTCGAGGTTACAGTCCACCAAATATTAGCAGTTATGCCCCTTTGAAAATTTCAGTAGACTTTTCGTTTCCGGCTAACTCCTCCTACAGTTTATATCCGATTAAGCTGAAACTTGGTATATAGTTAGACCATGATGTGGCACAGCGCATATTGTTTCGAGGTTACAGTCCACCAAATGTTTGCAGAGTTATGCCCCTTAGAAAATTTCTGTAAACTTTTCATTTCCAGTTAACTCCTCCTACATTTTACATCTGATCAAGCTGAAACTTCATATATAGTTAGACCATGATGTGGAGCAGCACATATTGTTTCGAGGTTACAGTCCACCAAATATTAGCAGAGTTATGCCCCTTTGAAAATTTCAGTAGACTTTTTGTTTCCGGCTAACTCCTCCTACAGTTTACATCCGATCAAGCTGAAACTTGATTTGTAGTTAGACCATGATGTGGAGCAGCGCATATTATTTCAAGGTTACAGTCCACCAAATATTAGCAGAGTTATACCCCTTTGAAAATTTCTATTAATTTTTCGTTTCTGGCTAAATCCTCCTACAGTTTACATCCAATCAAGCTGAAACTTCATGTGCAGTTAGACCATGATGTGGAGCAGTGCATATTGTTTCGAGGTTACAGTCCACCAAATATTAGCAGAGTTACGCCCCTTTGAAAATTTCAGTAAACCTTTCGTTTCCGGCTAAATCCTCCTACAGTTTTCATCCTATCAAGCTGAAACTTGATTTGTAGTTAGACCATGATGTGGAGCAGCGCATATTGTTTGAAGGTTACAGTCCACCAAATATTAGCAGAGTTAAACCCCTTTGAACATTTCTATTAATTTTTTTGTTTTCGGCTAAATCCTCCTACAGTTTACATCAGATCTAGCTGAAACTTCATAAATAGGTACACGATGATGTGGAGCAGCACATATTATTTTGAGGTTACAGTGCACCAAATATTTGCAGATTTATGCCCCTTTGAAAGTTTTTGTAAACTTTTCACAGCATGTTGTTTAGAGGTAATAGTGTGCAAATTTTATTTTATAATAGGTATATTTTTTGCAAATAACTAAAGTTTTGGTCATATGGGCAAGATATTGATTTTTTTTTTTTTTTTTTTTTTTAATCATCTTCTTTTATTAGTCTTGCAAGGAAAGGTTGTCATTATTAAATCTTTATAAATACATAATTCTTTTTTTTTTTTTTTTTTTTTTAATATTCTGATTTGGCTCCCTTGAAGAACAAAAATAAAATCAGTATTAAACAAGTTAAAGGTTTACAAAAACATTTCTTGCAGAATTTTTTTTTTTTTTTTGTTGTTTATTTTTGTTTTGTTATTGTTTGGTCCAATATTGAAGTATAGGAAAAACAAATCAGCTCATATAAGCTTATAATATAGCCATGCTTCTGTGGTGTGTCCTCTGTCAGAAAGCATTTCTCCCTAGAAGCAGCAAACTTCTCCCTATTTTCCCAGGAGGGAGAAGTCACTCCCGTAATATCTGGGCCAGCTTGGACCCTTAGGTTACAGTTCACTAAATATCAGCAGAGATATGCCCCAATGAAATTTTTTTAAATTTGTTTTTTTGTAATTCCACTTACAGTTTATATCCAGAGCATTGCATTATACAGGAGCCAGTTTTTGTGCTACATCTTATTACTTGCCACGGGCGTATAATGCCCCGCTTGGCGGAGCTCTTGTTTCCTGTTTTTTCTGGAAATACTCCTACTTCTACTTTTTTGCTTGGATCAAAAACAAAGCTCCTGAATAAATAAATACATGTAAAACATTAAAAGTTATAACATATGTTTCAGTCTATTTGTAGAAAGAATTGTTATATGTTAAATGGACTGATAGCTCTGACAGAAACTCTTGACATGTTGCTGTTGACTGCTTATGTATGCCAGAACCTGTTCAATGCTGAGTCTGATGCAAAGTTAGCTGTTTCGTGTTGGCAGATAATAAGTGAGATGACAAACATTTTACCATTGGTCAGCTATTAGTTGTGGTTGTTGTTGTCACTCTAGAAATTCTTTTGTCAGTGATATGCAAACTGAGGGAAATGAGTGAACAGAAATGACAGACTGTATTTTGGTAACCATAAAGTATGTGCACATGCAATATTTTTGTAATCCCGTATGTTATGGGCTGCCAGAGCTGGAGGTCTGGATCTTAGTAAATTATTTGTTGTGTTTGTTTGTTTGTATTTGTTCAAGGTACAACACTGAAAGATATTAAATTGTTTTCTGTATTGGATTGACTTTAGTGATCTGATTTTCACAGGAAGTTGGTTTTAGTGATGTGATTTTCACAGACATTTCAAAGTGCATTCTAATCATCCTGTACACTCTAACACAGTGCAACCCCAGTTTAAGAGGTACAAGCTGTAGTTATCTAACATCAATATTTTCAACATATAATTTCAAGTGTTCTGGCTACTTATCTTTTTAACTAAGCTAGGCACTCACTAATTTGAATATGGTTGAGGTTGCAAAAAACTGCAGCGACCAACTAGAGTTCTTTCTTGCTGAGCATGTAGGAATTTGTTGCAGCAGTGCTGTGATGCCTTAACCTGGCTAGTTTGTAGCTGATGCTTCTTTCAAATGTAAATGTTCATTTATGTGTCAATTTATACATGTTTATATTTTAGCACTTGACATCTGTTTTCCATAAAATGTACGCTGTTCTTTGTCCCCTGCCTTTTCGAAGAAAAGTGAAGGGACATAGTATTCAGCTTTTCTTAATTCTGTAACTCTGAAATTCCTCCCTCTGAAACTAGGTACCTCATGGATGCAGCTCCTTAAAGTTGTGGGTGGCTCCTTTTGAAACATAGCAGGTGTTTTTGGAATGGTCTAAAGATATGCATGCACTTTTTGTGTATTCATGAAACTATTTTTATCACTTTTTCTGGGCTTTGAACTTAGTCATTTTTCGAGTTCAAACAGTATAGATAATGGGTACCTTGTGGACACAGCTCCTCCTGCAGTTGTGAAATGTTCTTTTTGAAGTATTGCAGGTGTTTTGTCATGGTCTCAAGATATGCATGTGCTTTTTTTGGTATTTTCCTGAAATTACTTTTGTTAGTTTTTCTGCATTTTCGATTTAGTCATTTTTCAAGCTCAAATTTTGTAGATAGTGGGTACATTGTGTATGCAATTCCTCTTACAGTTGTTGGTGGATCTTTTTGAAACTTTGCAGGTATTTTCTACATGGTCTGAAAATGTGCATATCCTTTGGCCATAAACCTTAGATCAATTTTTGTCTATTTTATGTTGAACTTTACTGGCCATTTTTTGCCTCAATAGTATGCATAGAGTAGGTGTCTTATGTGCCCAACTCCTCCTACAGGTTTCAACCAATCTTTTTGAAACTTTGTAGGCATTTTTAAAAGGTTTAAAGATTTGCACATTGTTTAGACATAAAATTCAGATCAGTTTTTGTTACTATTTCCGCATTGTGAACTTAGTCATTTTTGTCTCATTAGTATATATGTAGAATGAGTATCTCCTATAGGTTTGTGACCAGTCTTTTTGAAACTTTGCATGCATTTTCTGCATGGTCTGAAGGTGTGCATATGGTTTGGACATAATCCTCAGATTATTTTTTTTTCACTCTGTAACTTGACACCTTTTGACTTGGTCATCTTTGGAGGATTTGTAATAGGCGGTGGCCATAAATTCTCTGAATTGGCTTGTTGGTTTATAAAGTTTCGTGGTTATGGTCAGACTGTAGGCTGTTCAAGGGAAAAATGGTGCAATATTTGCTAATTCTTTTTAGAGTTTGCTTTCTTGAACCTGCATTTCCCAAAGTACTATCCACAAAATCACAAAAAAAAACAAGCACAATGTTATGGAACATCTGCAATCCACAATTTCCTTTCTGGAACAGCAATAATTAATATTATGCTTAATGATTTGTTATAATGTTCAGTTAGGATAATAAAAAATCAGCTTGATGGCAGCTGTGTTCCAGGGATTTCAGAACCTCATGAAAATGAACAAGCCTTATATTTTGTTATTTAAGTTCATTTAAAGTGCACATTCTTTAAAACTGTGGGTAAATGAGAGATCTGGTGCTAAGTTCATGTTCATTATCTCCTACTTTTTATTATCAGATTCCTACTTTTTTCCTACTTTAATATATTTTAGGCTCCTACTTTTCTCCTACTTTTTCACCAAGTCACTTGAAAGCCTGCTTATGCCCCTTTGCCAAAATTGCTAAAATTGTTCTGCTCTGCTAAACAAAATGGTTGCCAGAGCTGAAAATAGAAAAACCTTTAAACGACATCTCTGTGGCCAGTGGCTGGATTTCAAAATAATTTCACATCAATGTTCCACTTATGTCCCTTTGCCAAAATTGCTAAAATGGTTCTGCTCTGCTGTACAAAATGGATGCCAGAGCTAAAAATAGAAAAAAAAATCCTTTAAAGGACAGGATAAGAAGATGAACCAATTAACTTCTGAAAAAATCTTTTTAGCTCACCTGAGCTATGCTCAGGATGAGCTATAGTGATCACTTTTCATCCGCCATCCATCAGTCCATCTGTGTGTGCATCCGTCCGTTAACATTTTCAAGCGACTTCTCCTCTGAAGCCGCTGAGCCAATTTTGCCAAATTTCATATGGCGCCTCCTTAGGTTGGGGAACAAAAGATTGCTAAAATGGTTGCGGTCCGTTGACAAAGATAGCCGCCATGCCCATATATGGTAAAAACTTTAAAAATCGTCTTCTTTAGAACGGAGAATGCCTTATGGCTGAATTTTTGCATAAATCATTGGGGACGGGAGGTCTACCAAAATTGCTGAAATATTGGTCATACATTGACATTTAAGCTTTTAATGGTGAGGTCAAGTTTGCTTCCCTATGCATTTGTATCGGAAAAATGTTGAGAATTTCAAATGACTTCTCTTCTGGAGCCTCTGGACCAATGTTGCTCAAATTTCATAGGGAGCCTCCCTGGGGCAGGGACATGAAAGATTGCTTAAATGGTTGCCGTCCATTGACCAAGATGACTGCCATGCCCATATATGGTAAAAACCTTTAAAAATCTTCATCTCCAAACCAGAGGATGCCTTGTAGCTGAATCTTTGCACAAATCATCGGGGACTGGAGGTCTACCAAAGTTGCTAAAATAATGGTCGTGCACTGACATTTGGCCTTTTTACGGTGAGATCAAGTTTGCTTCCCTATGCATTTGTATGGGAAAAATGTTGAGAATTTCAAATGACTTCTCCTCTGGAGTTTCTGGGCCAATGTTGCTCAAATTTCATAGGGAGCCTCCCTGGAGCAGGGGAATGAAAGATTGCTAAAATGGTTGCGGTCCATTGACCAAGATGGTCTCCATGCCCATATATGGTAAAAGCCTTCAAAAATCTTCCTCTCCAGAACTGAGGATGCCTTTAGGCTGAATCTTTACATAAATCATTGGGGATGGGAGGTCTACTAAAGTTGCTAAAATAATGATCATACATTGACATTTGACCTTTTTATGATGAGGACAAGTTTGCTTCCCTATGTGTTTGTATGGGAAAAATGGCCCACTCATCCAAGATTTATTGCAGGATGAGGGGCATTATTATCTAGTAAAGCCGGAGGCTTGAGCATGTAGAAACTGCATGTTACTTTGCGTACGCAAAAAAGGCGCTCTTTCAAGCAATGATAAACTACACTAAAAATAGATCCACGTGCCCTGGTGTAGCCTCGTTATAAATAAGGAAACTCCGAGAATTCAGTCATAATTTAAAGACAAGCATTTTGTTGTTAAGAAAGTCATGGGAGGGAACAAACTGGGTGGGTTTCTACATGCTCAAGCCTCCGGCTTTACTAGATAATAATGCCCCTCATCCTGCAATAAATCTTGGATGAGTGGGCCATTATTTTCCGTAAAGCCTTCAGCTATATCGCATGTAGAAACTGCATCTTTAAAGAACAACAAAATGGTTAAGCAACCAACTTCTTACTGTCCCTCAAATGACTACTTATCAAAAATTTGAGACATATGGGAAAAAAACCCTGACTTATAAAGTTTTAAATTTCAAGTTACTTTATAACTGCATCAACAAAATTGATACTTCCTGCTCTCTCACTATACAGGTTATCAGGGTTATCCACTTCTCTCAAGTAATATTTCTTGAAATTCTTAACTGAAGTCCAGTCTGCTGTCTTCAGAATTTCTTTCAAAGAGCATCCACTCAGAAAGGCAGCAGAAGCTGCTGCTCCTCTATATGAATGTGCTTTGAACACAGAAATGTCTATTCCTGATAACTTTAGAACCTCTTTGAGCCATCTGGCTACTGTACTTGTAGTCACACTAGAATATGTACAATACGACACAAGAACATATTGAGATTTCCGCACACTCTGTGTTCTTTCAAGGTAATACAATAATGTATGCATTACACACAAGGTTTCGTCTTCCCTATGAAACAAATTCAACTGGAACCTTCGGTAAGGTCTTGAAGTTTTAAGTAAATCGGGAAACAAAAAAAACTCACTCTGTTCTCAAAAATCCTCATAAAATCAACATTCAAGGAAACTAACGTCTGAGCCCTAAGGGCAGATGATAAGGCCAATAATGCAACAAGCTTAAATGTTAACATTTTAAGAGAAAGATTACACAATGGAAACAGGGTCCTTAAATAATCCAATACCTTTGACACTCGCCATGTGAAATTGTAACGAGGACGTGGTGGTCTCTGGTTAAAATAACCTTTCATAAATCTACTGATGAATAGGGGATTGTCACACCACTTGTTATTTAATAACCTCAAAGTCTGTAACAGCATAGACTTATGTGTATTAATAACACTATAAGACTTACCTTGTCTAATGAGGTTTTGAAGATAAGTCAGTACTATTACCTCAGACGTACAAACGGGATTATGTTTCCATTTAGCACACCAAACACACCACTTCGACCATGCCAAACTGTACTGTTTCTCTGTACCCTTCCTCCAAGATGTGCAGATGGTATTAATAACTGAGTCTGGAACTCCTCTGTTTCTGAGGGAATACCTGATACAACCAATGCGACAAGGGATAAACGTCTTAACGGATGCATCTGTCCGTTGTGTGGGAGCACCAATATATCCTTGTGCCGTGGAATCCTAATAGGAAAAGATACAAGCATGGATAACAGCATAGGAAACCAAGGTTGTGAAATCACTATCAATACTCTGCTTACTCAATCTTCAATTATTTTGTTTAAACAACGAGCTACTAAAGCAAAAGGTGGAAAAATATATGGAGCAAACTCTGCCCATGAAAAACTAAAGGCATCATACCTGAATGCCCCAGGTTCTGGGAACCATGAAACAAACTTTTCCACCTGATAATTTAGTCTTGAGGCAAACAAATCAATGTCCGGCACAAAACACTGCTTGCAGAGCCTCTGAAAAATCTCTTTCTGTAACATCCATTCTGTGGAGTCAGAAAAATTTCTCGATGAGAAATCAGCAGAAACATTCTCACATGAACTGATGTGAGAGGCACATAGATGAATATCTCTTTCTAGACACCACTGCCATATTTTCTTTGCCAGCCTATCCATCCCTAAGGATGCCATGCCTCCCATATTATTGATATAGGCTACTGCACAGGTATTATCAGACTGAATACTTACACAAATGGCTTCCAATTCAGAACAAAATGATTTTAGTGCATAAAAAATGGCTAAAAGCTCAAGAAAATTTATATGATTTTTAGTTTCAGATCTTGACCACCTACCACTGATAGATGTATCTGTGTTTTTATTATAAGCACCCCAGCCAAGAAGAGATGCATCTGTCTGTAATAATACTGTTGGTTTTTGGGGTCTTATAGGTTTTCCATTTTTCTTTTGTACATTGTCAATCCACCACTGGATCTCTGATATGCTAGATTCTGACAACTGAATTACTCTATTGAAATTCCTGGACCTGCCTAAGGCAGAGATTCCTCTCTAATTCTCTGTAATGAAGTGGAGCTTCTAAAATTGCATAAAAAGCATTTATTATAAGGCCTATGAAAGAGGCTAGGTCCCGCACTATTAATTTTCCCCCCGAAAGCAAAAATTTTGCCAAGCAAATAATTTTTTCAACTTTTTCTGTTGGAAGAAAGACTTTAAACAGAACTGAATCAAGGATAAAACCAAAATATACAATTCTTTGTGATGGTTCAAAGACTGACTTTTCTCTATTGATATCATAACCCAGTGAGGAAAGGGTATCAGCAATTATTAATGCATTTTTCTTGCAAATAGTTTTATCCTTGTTCATATTCAAGGAATCATCTATGTAGAACGAACATCTAATTCCTTGTTGTCGGAACCAAGCAAACACTGGTTTAAGCAGCTTCGTGAATAGACGAGGAAGGGACGAGAGGCCAAAAGGGGCACAAACAAATGCATATAGCTGGCCCCGCCATGAAAATTAGAGATATTTCTGGAAATCTCTATTAATATGAATACTAAAATATGAGTCCCGCAGGTCAACAGAAGTGAAATAATCATTCCTTTGAACAAGATCTTTTACCACTGAAAAGGTTTCTTGCTTAAAATGTTCGTATGTAACAAAATTGTTCAAATATTTGAGATTTATGATTGGACGAAATTTTCCATTTGGTTTTGGTACAATAAAAATTGTTGAAATAAACTGGTCAGGTTCATCGTTACAAGGAATAATAGCTCCTTTTGATAATAATTTTTTAACTTCCTGGTCCACAATTTTACTCTGATCTTCTGAAAATGGGATTTCATTTGGAATATAATTTTGTACCGGGTAAGAATCAAACTCTATCTCATATCCCGAAACTGCTTTTAACACCCAGGGATCTTTGGTAAATTTTTGCCATTTATCAAGATGAAATCTGATCTTACCTGTCAAGCCTGCCTCATTTCATGCAGTATCTTCCATAGTAGAGACTGCAGCTGCCTTTCTGGGCCTTCTCATGGGATTTTGATATTGGTATATAGTGTGAGAAGGCTGTCTTGCATATGGCTGGTATCTATACCCTCGGGAGTATCCAGTGCCACTGTAATGGCCTCTGAAAGGACTACCTCTGCCTCTAGCCCTACTTCTGATCATACGCTGGTTATAAGCATTTCCACCATAACCGTAAGAACCCTGGTATTGTTCTTTAGCTAATGACAAGCTAGTATCGCACTTTTTTATTTCTTTCTGAACATCATCACCAAATAACCAACTAGTCACAGGTGTATTAAGGCTGCACAGATTTGAATATTTCTTTTTAAGGTAAGGACGAATCATATACCTTCTACGGAGAGATAAATTGAACTGTGCTTGGCCAAACAATGTAATAGCATCTGTAATCATCTGTTTTGCCTCTGTATTCTTTGATATCTGATTTTTTAACAATTCTGCTAACTTAATAATGGGAATGATGCCTGTGGCAAGTAACAACTGAATATCCCTAAGAAACTTATCATAAGTCTGGGCTCGTTTAGCAATGTCATTCCAGATCTCTGGGTTAACTAATGGGGGAGCCAACTTATCACAATTGGAAGGCAATTTGTATCTGGACACAATATCATCTGTATCGCACTGAACAGTGCAAGCTGTATTTATAAGGGAAGCAAGAGAAGGAGGAATGGCATCTCCTTTCTGAGGAGCTTTAAGTTTTGGTAACAGCCAAGAGTCATCTTGATCACAGATATTCTCACTGTTTTCTTGTGTAACAGAACTGGAGTCAAATAATGCACTACTTATTTGATTCCCTATATCAGACAGGGGTGGTCTTGCTGTCTTAGGAATTCTATAGGCTGAATAACGGGGCCCATTTTCCTGTGTTAAAATATTCTGGTCATCTTCCAGAAAAACCTCTGTATCACTACAAGGTTCATTTTCCACTTCCACATGGACTTTTGGCAAATTTTCAACACCATCAGCAAACAAATAATCATATTGTTCATCTTCCATTTCATCAGGCTGAACTTGAGAATTATCTGAGATACCCAGCATGTTTTTCAGCGTGGAAATATCAACTTCTGATAAATCTGCTATGTCCAAAGAATTATTTTTCTTTTGCAAAGCCTTTCCTTTTGAAACATTCGGTGCTGACTTACCTTTTGCGGCAGTATTCTTTTTGGACGAACTTGTAACGTGCGAATTTACATTCGCCGACTCTTTTCCGGACACCTTAGGTGACGTGGAACCGGAAGTCTGCTTCGTTTTGAATGAAACTGAAGCTTTCTTACTCTTATTTTTATCTGTAACAACCAACTGCTTTGTTTTGCTTTGCTTTTTGGAAGTGACAACGTCACTCTGCTTTGGAATATCGGTTTCTTCGAAACCGGAAAAGTCCGAGTCACTGCCATTGCCAAATAATGACAGGACGTCGTCCTGTTCTGCAGCCATTTTCAAACAAATAAAAGTGAGAATGTAAGCCTGGACAGCGTCCAAAGCTAGCTGCACAAATAAACTACAAAATTACCAACAAAAAGTCGAATGACAATTACTTACAGAAGCGCCAATACCAACCTTCTTCTTCGCTCGCAAAATAACGTATGACTGAATTCTCGGAGTTTCCGTATTTATAACGAGGCTACACCAGGGCACGTGGATCTATTTTTAGTGTAGTTTATCATTGCTTGAAAGAGCACCTTTTTTGCGTACGCATAGTAACATGCAGTTTCTACATGCGATATAGCTGAAGGCTTTACGGAAAATAATGTTGAGAATTTCAAATGAATTCTCCTCTGGAGCCTCTGGGCCAATATTGCTCAAATTTCATTTGTAGCCTCCCTGGGGCAGGGGAATGAAACATTGCTAAAATAGTTGCCAACCATTGACCAAGATGGCTGCCATGCCCATATATGGTAAAAACCTTGAAAAATCTTCTTCTCCAGAACCGAGGATGCCTTGTGGCTGAATCTTTGCACAAATTAACGGGGACGGGAGGTCTACATAAGTTTTTAAAATGATGATCGTACATTGATGTTTGACATTATTACGGCGAAGTCAAGTTTGCTCTTGTATGCATTTGTATGGGCCCCATACATTTGTATGGAAAAAATGTTGATAATTTCAACTGACTTCTCCTCTGAAGCCTCTGGGCCAATGTTGCTCAAATTTCATGTGACGTCTCCTTGGGCAGGAGAACAAAAGATTGCTAAAATGGTCATGGTCCCTTGACCAAAATGGCTGCCATGCCCATATATGGTAAAAACCTTTAAAAATCTTCTTCTCCAGAACCAAATAAGCCCTGGGCCCTAATCTTTGCACAAATTATGGGGGACAGGAGATCTACCAAAATTGCTAAAATGATGGTCCTGGGCACTTCATACATAACAGATAAGGTTTTGCCTAAAATTAAGAATAAAATTTGGAACGATGTGTTCTTGTCTCATGTACAAGTGTCAGCAAAAAATACTCCAACAGAAATACAACAGTTTCAGACAAATCCAGTTTTCTTCAATGAGAACATTAGAATAGGAAACAAAACTATATATAATAAATCTTGTATTGAAAATGGGATTAAATACATTAATGATATCACAAAAGAAGCTGGTAACATATATACATATGATGAACTGAAGACTACATATAATGTTAATATAAATTTTTTACAATATTCAGGTCTGGTCAGGTCTATCCAGGTCTGGAAGAAAACATTAAACTTACAGAACATAAGAAATAAAGGGGTAAATCCAGTTCTACCCTTCCCATTTCAAGTTTATCTTAAAAGTAAAAAGGGAACACAAGACATGTATAAAGTACTTAATGAAAATAATGAACCCCCAAGTGGAAAAATCTCATGGAATAAAAAGTACAATTTAGATGATAATGAGTGGAAAAAAATATATATAGAACCATTTATAATAACTAAAGACAGTACAGTTCAGTGGTTCTAAACCAGAATCAACCATAAAATCTTAGCAACAAACACATTCTTATGTAAAATAAAGCTTACTAACAACTCAAAATGTACCTTTTGCTCACAAGAGGATGAAACTATTGAGCACCTATAAATTTCTAAAGGAAGCTATTACTTGGTTAAGCCAATAAAACCTACATATTGATCTTACTGAAAAGTCATTCCTGTTTGGTTTATACAAAGATCAAGAAAATGATGCTAACAAATTAATCCTGATGGAAATAAAATATATATACTACTCAAGGTGCAGCAAAAACAATTTGAATCTTACAGTGTTAAAACAAGCATCCCATTTTGAAGGAAAATATGATGCATTTCAAACAAAATGGCAAAACTATCATGACCTACTTATGTAATGGCAGACCCGAAATGCTTAGAACTAAAAGATATTACAGACTTCAGCCGGTGTTGAGCTGTCATCCCACACCTTCTCTATCTATTCTTCCCAACTTCTTTCTTTTCCTTTCTGTTATTCCTATATAATTCTTCCCAGTATCCATATTCTCAATATGCATGAAGTAAGCTTTTTTTCACATGATTAAACAAAAACATACAGGAAAGAAAGTTGTGAGAGAAAGGTTATAATATTTCATATTGCATTGTATTATTGTAAGATGTGTGGAGGGATGGTCCTCACCGACCCTCTACACATCATGTTACGGGGAGATTAAAAAAAAAAAAAAAAAAAAAAAAAAAAAAAATGATGGTCCTAAAAAAAAAAAAAAAATGATGGTCCTATGTTGACGTTTTACCTTTTTATGGCAATTTGTATGGACCATAAACACGTTATATGGGAAAAATGTTGAGAATTCATATTTTGGACATCTCTATAATCCAGTTGGATTTAAACTTGATGATGAGCATTAGGGCACCTAGTAGACACAAAATAGCTAAATGAGCCGATAGAAAATCCAAGATGGCCACCACAGCCGCCATCTTGAAAATCCATTTTCGACATCTCTTCCCAAACTTTTGGTCACTTTGAGCCAAAACTTGCTCTGTAGCAACAGGATCGAAATGAGCTAAAATTTTATGATCTGAATTCAAAGATGGCAGCAATGGTTCATCTCCATTGAACAAGATGGCCACCAGAGCTACAAATAGAAAATCTTCAAACAATATCTCGTCCTTGACCAATGGCCCCATTTCAAAATATTTCCACAGAAGTGTTCCTCCAATGACCCTCTATCAAAATTGCTAAAATGGTTCCGCTTTGCTGAACAAAAGGCAGCCAGAGCTAAAAATAGAAAAACCTTTGAAAGACATCTCCGCAGCCAGCCAGTGTCCTGATTTCAAAGTAATTTCACAGAAGTGTTTCTCTTATGGCCCTTTACTAAAATTGCTAAAATAGTTCCGCTCCACTGAACAAAATTGCCACCAGAGCTGAAAACAGAAAAAAACAACATTAAACGTCATCTCCTTGGCCAGAGGCCTGATTTCAAAATGATTTCACAGAAATGTTCCTCTTATCCCCCTTTTTTTTTTGACTAAATTTGGCCCTTTGAAAATTGCAGCATTTTAACCTTGTCAGCAAGATATCTCAAAAACTGTTTAAGCCATTGCCTTGAAACTTGACAGACTGATAGGGAATGATGAGTAAATGACCTGATTAACTTACAGCAGTTAACTCAGGTGAGCGTTGTGGCCCATTGGCCTCTTGTTTTTACTTATAGCCCTTTGAAAATTTCATTCTTTTAACCTTGTAAGCAAGATATCTCAAAAACTGTTTAAACCATTGCCTTGAAACCTGACGGACTAATAGGGAATGATGAGTAAAGGACCTGATTAACTTACAGCAGTTGACTCAGGTGAGCCTTGTGGCCCATGGGCCTCTTGTTTTTAGCTCACCTGAGCTGAAGGCTCAAGTTGAGCCATTGTGATCACACACCGTCCATCGTCCTCGTCGTTGTTGTCGTCCATATGTGGGTCCGTCCACAATCTTTAAACATCTCCTCCCAAACCACTGACTGGATTTTGACCAAACTTCACAGTAATGATCCTTGGTTGGTACTCTTTCAAAATTATTCAATGGTTCCGGTCTGTTGCATATCTAGGTCACAGGAGCTAAAAATATATTTTTTAATTAAATCGTAAAAGAAACCACTGGAGCGATTTCAGTATAATTTTGCAGAAATGTTCCCACCAAGATTGTTCAAGCCATTTGGATTCATCAAAAAACATGACCGCCAGGAGGCGGGGCTTATTTTCCCTATTTATCTATATAGAAAACTTTAAAAATCTTCTTGTCAGAAACCACTGGACCAATTTCAATATAATTTTGCAGAAATGTTCCTTTAGTGATCCTCTACCAAGATTGTTCAAGCAATTTGGATTCGTCAAAATACATGGCCACCAGGGGCGGGGCTTATTTTCCCTATATATCTATATAGAAAAATTTAAAAATCTTCTTGTCAGAAACCTCTGGACCGATTTCAATATAATTTTGCAGAAATGTTCCTTTGGTAATCCTCTACCAAGATTGTTCAAGCCATTTGGATTCATCAAAAAACATGGCCACCAAGATGCTTTTGCCCTTTTTCACTGGCACTTTTATTGCGACTCCTTCACCAGAGAAGAAGATTGCATACAAAACCTTCTTTGTACTCAAAGAACGTTTGGCAATTATTGGGCATTTGCTGTGTTTAGTGGCCCAGATCTTATTGCTAACCTTTCTGACGGGCTCAAAATAATGGACCCAGGTTTCATCACCTGTGACGACATTGGCAAACTGCTTTTTATCATATTTTGGAAACATTTGAAGCAGCTTTTTGGCCACTTTAACCCGTTGCCTCTTTTGCTAGTCAGTCAACAGATGTGGCACCCATCTAGCAGAAATCTTTCTGACTTTCAAATGCTTGTTCAAAATAAGGTGAACCGTTGATAGTGATATGCCTACCTTTCGTGCAATATCACGAACTGTAAATCTGGCATCTCCTTCAATGATTTCCTTTATTTTGGAAACGATTTCTTTACGAGATGCAGATTTTGGCCTACCTGATTTCGGTGCATTTTTGATGGACTCTACACCAGACTCAAATTTCTTTTTCCACCGCCGAACTGTGTCATAAGACACACAAGAAGGCCCAAAAGCAGTAGAAATTTCAGTCATCAGCTTCTTCAAAGAACAACCAAGTTTTGAGCGAGCTTTGATGTAAGCCCGTATTTCATCTTTTTTGTCGACGCTTCTACCAACCATTTTTACTGCAGTGGTATTCAAATGGCAAATATTATGTCTTACACTTATTCTAACATGTACATTTATATACCATTGTGTAGATATTGAATAGTCCTATACAGGTATGTATTGGTTTTTATCGTGCCCCACGTGGATATAGAGCTAGAGGACAATAAGCAATTCATTTCGAACATCCCTCATAAATCTTGATATCCGAGGTTGGATATTTATAAGAAGATAATGATAGTCATTATACCCCCGGCATACGAAGTATGCTACGGGGGTATATAGTTTTTGTCTTTTCTGTGTGTCTGTCTGTCTGTGAGTTAACATTTATTTTGTGTCAAAGATTTCTCAAGAACTACTATACCTAGATTCTTGAAATTTAGTACACATGACAAGTATGACTAGTTGTATTGTGGGAAAGAAAATAGGGGCTGTGGGGTCACTTAGAGTTATTTCCCTTTGTTGTTCTGTTTATTTGTGTGTGAGTTAACATTTATTTTGTGTCAAAGATTTCTCAAGAACTACTATACCTAGAATCTTGAAATTTAGTACACATGACAAGTATGACCAGTTGTATTGTGGGAAAGAAAATAGGTGCTGTGCATCATGAAAACATGCCTATGTAATTTTGACCCCCTTAAACTTCACTTTTATATAGTAAAACTGGGGTTTACAGGGGTATATATTATTTTTCTTATTTCTGCTCAAAAACAAAGATTGTGGGTACTCGTTAGAACCGCCTCGGCGAGGCAGTTCTAACGAGTACCAACAATCTATGTTTTGAGCAGAAATATGAAATTTATGAGTTTTTTTTATCTGAATTTTTTTCAGTTTTTGGAAGTGAAATTATCTATAAATTGGAATAGGCATGTTTTCGTAATGGGGGGTCAGGTCACTTAGAGTTATTTCCTTTGATGATCTGGTTATTTGTGTGTGAGTTAACATTTATTTTGTGTCAAAGATTTCTCAAGAACTGCTGTACCTAGAATCTTGAAATTTTGTACACATGACAAGTATGACTCGTTGTATTGTGGGAAAGAAAATAGGGGTCATGGGACCATGCCCTTAGAGTTATTTCCCTTTGTTGTTCTGCCTATTTGTGTGTGAGTTAACATTTATTTTGTGTCAAAGATTTCTCAAGAACTACTGTACCTAGAAAATTGAAATTTAGTACACATGACAAGTATGACTAGTTGTATTGTGGGAAAGAAAAAAGGGGCCATGGGACCAGGTCCCTTAGAGTTATTTCTCTTTGTTGTTCTGGCTATTTGTGTGTGTGAGTTAACATTTATTTTGTGTCAAAGGTTTCTCAAGAACTACTACACCTAGAAACTTGAAATTAAGTACACATGACAAGTATGACTAGTTGTATTGTGGAAAAGGAAATAGGAGCCATGGGGCCAAGTCCCTCAGAGTTATTTCCCTTTGTTGTTCTGGCTATTTAATTATGTATTTTTGTTTATAACTTCTATACCTGTTTCCAGATTTTGTTTGAATTTATTTTACACATGCACATTTATATACTGCGGGTGAAAGTATGACTAATTGTACTGTGGAAAGAAAGTAGGGGCCATAGGGCCAGGTCTCTTAGAGTTATTTCCCTTTGTAATTCGTGCTATTGAAGTATGTATTTTTCTTAATAACATTTATTATATGTCAAACAAGCAAATGATTCAGCCTTTTTTTCCCCACAAGGCGTCACCAAATGCCAAAACATTGAAACCATGTTATCACTGATGGCCATGGCCGGGGATATTAGTGAGCATATGCTCACTTCATGGTCTAGTTTCTAATGTTTCGATTTATAATATAGAGTTCGTTTATATGAAATTTCACAATGTAGTAAGCTTCGTACTTAAGTTTCCTATCAGATCCTTCTGTATTCCTGATACGAATTCTAACACATCAAAAATTGTTTGATTATACATTCTGTAAATGATCTTTCACTAAGCATTTACATTTTAAGCTATTAAAGTTATTTGATAATATAATCGGAGATGATATATATATATATATATATATATATATATATATATATCTATCTTAATTAATTATAAGGTTAATCTTGTTTTTAATGATTAGATTGACCTTTCACGCTACGTTCCAGGTCTAAATCTACTAACAGTATTGACCTTCCGTGTTACGTCGCAGGTCTAAATCTTCCTTAAACAATTTATACAGCAATATGTCAGTATTTAGTACGTAACGTTTACATGAATACTGGAGACTATTCTTCGACATTGTGATTGTTAACCCTTGTCCTGCTGAACCCGGATATGTCATTTCTTTGCAAACAGTGTAGATCCAGATCAGTTGGCTTCTGAAGAAGCCAAATGATCTGGATCTGCACTGTTTGCCATTCAGTATTTGAATTTGTATCAACATCCTGGATCAAGTTATCTGGTTGGCTGAAAATTAGAAGTGAGCATGGATTCTTAATTTATTCAGCAGGACAAGGGTTAAGTTAAGCTAATCATAAGCCTTTAGTTGAGGGGGTGGACAGGGGGGTAGGCACTCCCCACTTCCCTCCCCCCTTATCCCCACTTCCCTCCCCCCTTTCCCCCACTTCCCTCCCCCCTTACCCCCACTTCCCTCCCCCAAGCAAACTATTCCCTCCCCTAAATCAGAATTTTTAATATCTCCAACGCTATAATTAAATTCAAACACGACTATGCAATATACAGTCATGCAGATTTTGACCCCAAACTACACCCCTATTTTTTGCCCCCAAATCGGTATTTTCTTAGCATTTGCACCCCCTTTACAGAAAAGCTAAAGATTTTCACCCTCCATTTCAAAAGTCTGCGTAAGGGCCTGCATATGACCCATATGGAAAACAGGTATCACAAGGTGGTGGGCCAAACTGGTCAAGAAATAAATGTGGCGGGCCTAGGTCTGGGCCTAAACTGATCCACATTGGCACAAACACAGTCGTATTAATTACTGAAATCAAAACTCAAGAATACCATGTAAATCTGTATCTTCTTTTAATATTTTTGATTAGCATGGTCTTACACTTGGGTTCAGTGAGAACAATCATCTTTTTTTGTGGTTTTCTCAAAAACTGAGAGTTAAATGTCGAACTTGTGTAGTGTTTGACAAAAACACGGACCACTTACGGACAATGACTCGTGACCTGTTGGCAATACACGGACTTCATAACAAAATACGGACCATTTATTCACGGATCTCTTGACAAACCATGGACCTACAATTCACGGACTTGACAAACCACGGACCTATTATTCACGGACTTGACAAAGAACGGACCGTTATTTAAATTACGGACGCCACTTATGATATATGAAAAAAATAGGAGTAATTAATATCAAAATCGGAATAACGTGACGTTATGGATAATGTGACGTTACATTGTCATAGATACCTACATGTACGTTGAAGTAATCAAATTGTACAGATTTTTGATGCCCATCCTAATGATGTAGGTCTGCACTGGATTTGTTTCTCGAAATTCAACAGCGACAATGATATTGTCAACTTGTATGATAGTGCAGACGTTACTAACATTTCAGCTGACGTTGAAATAGCAATTGCAAACATGATTTTTAGCCCTTTGCCGAAAATCTTTGTTAGACACTTTAAATGCTCTGTAGAAACGAATACAAATGACTGTGGTTTTATACCATTGCAAATATGGTCAGCATCCGAAATGGAATTGATTCTAGTGACATACCATATACTGTCTCTAAAATGAGAAATCATCTTATCAAAGGACTTGAGAATCAAAACATAACAGTTTTCCCACACAGAAAATTATCTGTTGTGCTCCATTATAGGCTTTATCTGCGACCTGTTTTTGCCCGTAATGATTAATGGATGAGTTAGAAGACCTCCAAACGGACCTCCAAATATATTTTTTTAAGATGAGAGCGTGGGTTGGGATCCCGTATAGCTTGCTTAACCTCCTACCCCCTAACCCACCCCCCCCCACCCCCTCCCCCTCACACACACACACACACATACACGCGCGCCCCCGAGTAAATCATTACTGACCGTTCCGAGGCGGTACTTTCATTGTGGTACTTTTTGTTAAATGTTATGTAGTGTTTCACTCTCTAATGTTTTACTTTCAACAAGTTTGGGTAAGAGAGTTGCCATCATTTTGGGAAAAAAATTGCCAGCTCTGCTTGCCATCTGTTCATTTTGTGGCTGCTTAATTGTATTTTTCTGCCTTTTCCTTTGGTGTTGGGGGTTAGATGTGGATCTAACTGTATCAGTTCCTGAGTTCACTTATTCACTTTGCTTAAAGTGACCAGAATTCCACTGTTTTGTATCCGCATGCCAGATTCTGGCTTTATGTTCACATGTTCAAAATGCCAAAAACTGTTTCATCTAAGGTAACAAAATATCATACAGATAGCACAAGTTATCCGAAAAAAAGTCAGATGTTTAGATTATAGGTCATACGAGACAAGTAATTAAAATTATGATTTATCATTTAGTTATTTTGTAGTTTTCAATTAACTGCTACAGACCATTTACGGACCAATTTTCGGACCATAACTGATCATTCACGGACCAAGGACTTTTCACAGACGGTCTGATTGCTACAACGGACCGATGTACGATGCACCAATTACGGATTAATTACGGACTATTTACGGACCACGGACTACGCACGGACCAATTAGCGGTTAAGTTTACTATATTTTGCAATTATAACAGACTATTCATGGACCACAGACACGGAATTTTTATTGGTCCGTAAGTCCGTGAATGGTCCGTGTTTTGTCATCGGGCAACATGTGATTGATTTGACTGAGTTGGGGTTTAACGACACGTCAACCCTTGTGGGTCATTTTGTGTCATCACCCAGAGAAAGGGAGAAGAGATAGGAGATAGTAGAGGAGATGAAAGAGAGGGGCAGGGGAGAAAGAAAAATGAGTGAAAGTGAAGAAACAGAAGAAATAAAAAAACTCCCCCCTCTACCTTTATCTGCTGCAAGGATAGCAGGCCTTGCCCAACTGTAAGCGCAACGTACGTGTATATTCTGTGTTTGGAACACCTATCGGGAAATTCATGTTGGTTCTTGAAGTGTTTTTCTTTTTTTTTTTTTTTTTTTTTTGTTTTTTCTTTTTTTTTTTTTTTTGAACAGCGCAAATTCCTTATCCAACAATGAGCAAATAAAATGATTGTCTTCGGCAGACGAATAATTATTTCTAAAAATGTGGATTACCACCGACAAAGGCTATTTTGTGAACTTTCGGAATCAAAGGGAAGTAATCAACTAGAGATAAACTGAAATCGGACGTAAACGAATTCAATGTAAACTACGGTTGGTGGAACACTCCTCGTCGGTAAAGTGAAAACAACGCCGGATTCATTGTAAATATACTTGAATCTACTTTAATACATCTATTAGATACTTCTGATACCCAGTTTTTGCATTGAAGTACATAAAAAAAAGAGTAAAATCGGTAAAATACAACATATTTTGGTAAAACCCCCGCCCCAAAAATTCCCCTATCCCCGCCCCCTCTTCCCCCATCCCCCGCCCCCTTTACCCCCGTCCCCCACCCCCTTTATCCCCGTCCCCTGTACCCCTGTCCCCCGCCCCCCTTATCCCCATATCCCCGCCCCCCTTATCCCCGTATCCCCACCCTCTCTTAGTTTATAGAATGGACGCTATCCTACTGTTCAATTCAAGGAGATCCCATTACTGTTTAAGTCAGCCATACAGTTTCGATCACAAAGAACTCATTTTCTATCCTCACATACAGAAATAATGAGTGTCTATTCTTTGCATATCTGGTTAAAGATGGAACAAATTATATATTCAACCTATATGATTTCAAATTAATGAATAATAACCTATATTTTCTAATTAATATGTTTTCAATCTTGTGTTTGCGATCGTTGGTAACAACTGGGATTCTTCACTCTCTATGAGTTACATGTAGAGCTCAAGAGTATATCTTTCTTCCTGAAACTCGATATGTCATGAAATCGGGTATTTCAGGAAATATAATTTATTTTGAGATGGTGTTTTAGACTATACATATTCAAGTCTAAATTATTATTGAATGTTTATCTATAAAATCCGTGCAGCCATTTTATCTCTAGTTCCTTAGATAATCTTTCAGTTACGACAAAGGACTTATCCAGTAATTGAACTTCTTATAAACTGTTATATATATATTTTTATTGTGGTCATTTATTTTCTTTTCTCACTATTCCTATTATTCATGAGAATGGTAAATCTGTCTCTGAACCTTACATTTAGCGTTATCAGAGATAATAAATCAGTATTATTTGACTCGCCATTATACTTTTAGTTATTTCTTTATAAGTTGAACCTGCACGCAACTCCTCTATTCCCGTATTAATAGAGAAGTTAAGACTTTATTCTCTCAGTTCTTTGTATATTATTTTACAGGGAAGTTGTAACGGAATTACTTCTCTTTCTGTCATTGTTATTTAACTTTCTAGGAATTTGAATAATATTTCAGAGAATGTCTATCGCCTGATTACATTCTTTATCCTAGATCTTTCTCTTGTCGGAACTTTCCGATTAGTCACAAGTTTTTTTTTTTATTGAATTATTGCTTGGGTACCATGATTAAAGTAGATTCATGGCATCCTAAATTCCTGATATTAGAAAAGATTCTATCCAGTTCCTTCTTATTGCTTAATCTCAACACTATGACAAGATCTAAGCAAAAATATTTAAGGCTGTCTTATAGTTAACTGTTATCAGCTTTTATTTCTGTCTCTTATTTAAGTCTGCTAACTCTACGTGATGATGTTAGCAGTCTTTTCCTCTCTTAATTTGTCCAGGACATGAAACGCTTTCGATATGTCCTATGACAGAAGCATTTATTAAATGACTTAGGTTGTCCTTCCATTCCGCAAATTGGACAACTTCTGTATTCTTTCATTACCCAGACTAAAAAAATACGTTAATGTAATTAGTCTAGCAAGGGATAAAACCATAATATATACATATATACATATATATATATATATATATATATTTGATTTCTTTGATGGATAATTGAACTTCGGTAAAGTCTTATCCATCCACCCAATTTATTATCTCTCACCTTTAATTTTAATTAAAAAGGGAATAATTTCACAACATTATTGTTATGTCAGGTTATGGTCTGTTTACTGGAAATGGTCCTATCACTCCAATTAAACAGACTCTAAGTAGATCATAATTAATAGCTTAGACTATTACAATTAGATAATCTTTACATGTCTACAATTTATCTGAAAATCTCAAGATATGTAGGTTATCTATAGGAAACTCGACCGAAAAGACATTTCCTTATTTGCCTCTAAGACAGATAGTTTACTGTCTAGACATCTGTTTGACAAGTTTTGTTTCGAACAGATAATCATATAATATCTTTGAGATTGCATTGGAAATGGAATATTGAGGTTATGTCTGAATAACTCATTACTCTTTTTTGGGGCCAACAGTTGTTTCCTAAAAAAGAAAGGGGGGGAGGGGGGGCCATTATTTGGACTCTGAGGTTTAAGAACTGGCATCCCCAAGAGTCGACTAACATATAAGGTAGTAATGTCTTAACGCATTAAAGATACGTTATCTGTGAATCTGGATCATTCTCACTATTTCATATAGAAAAAGAATGTATCTGATTCCTCAGAGTTTCCTGAGTCTTAAACCAGAAGTTGAGGAATACAATTTATTTTGTGTTGGAATTAGGAGATTACCTCCCTCCAATTCTACAAATTCTAGCACATTATCTATAGGTTAATGTATTGTGCAGTTAAAATGAAGTTTTTAAAAGTAAAACATATTTTAACTATCAATACTTAATCTATGGATAATTAAAATTATCCCTCCTTCCTCCCGCGCTTCTCTCTCCTAATTGTGTCTATTGTTCTACACATCAAAGAAACTGACATGTGATCAATTAAGCGGGAAGAGTTACGTCACACAGGTAACTGCCTAAGGGACCTTCAGGATTAAGACTTTTATTGACGACTGAAAGGTCGTTTTTCTGTGGAAGGTGTGAAAAACAGAATAGAATAGCACATTATCTATAGGTTAAGTATTGATAGTTAAAATATGTTTTACTTTTAAAAACTTCATTTTCCCATATATATGTATATGGCCCATACAAATGCATGGGGAAGCAAATTTGACCTTGTCGTAAAAAGGTCAAACGTCATCATAGGATCATCATTTTAGCAGTTTTGGTAGATCTCCTGTCCCCCATAATTTGTGCAAAGATTAGGGCCCAGGGCTTATTTGGTTCTGGAGAAGAAGATTTTTAAAGGTTTTTACCATATATGGGCATGGCAGCCATTTTGGTCAACGGACAACCATTTTAGCAATCTTTCGTTCTCCTGCCCCAAGGAAGCTCCACATGAAATTTGAGCATATTTGCCCAGAGGCTTCAGAGGAGAAGTCATTTAAAATTATCAACAGTTTTTCCATACAAATATATAGGGCCCATACAACTGCATACGGAAGCAAACGACCTAGCCGTAAAAAAGTCAAACAACAATGTACGACCATCATTTTAGCAACTTTGGTAGACCTCCCGTCCCCAATGATTTGTGCAAAGATTCTGCCTGAAGGCATCCTCTGTTCTGGAGAAGAAGATTTTTAAAGGTTTTTACCATATATGGGCATGGCAGCCATCTAGGTCAATGGATGGCAACTATTTTAGCAATCTTTCATTCCCTTGCCTCAGGGAGGCTCCAAATGAAATTTGAGCAACATTTGCCCAGAGGCTCCAGAGCAGGTCGTTTGAAATTATCAACCTTTTTCCCATACAAATGCATAGGGAAGCAAACTTGACCTTGCCGTAAAAAGTTCAAATGTCATTGTGCAACCATTATTTTAGCAACTTTGGTAGACCTCCCATCCCCGATGATTTATGCAAAGATTCAGCCACAAGGCATCCTCGGCTCTGGAGAAGAAGATTTTTAAAGGTCTTTAACATATATGGGCATGGTGGCCATCTTGGTCAATGGACGGCAACCCTTTTAGTAATCTTTCATTTCCCTACCCAAAGGAGGCTCCAAATGAAATTTGAGCAACATTGGCCCAGAGGGAAGCAAACTTGACCTCGCCGTAAAAAGATCAAATGTCAATGTACAACCATTATTTTAGCAACTTTGGTAGACCTCCTGTCCCCGATGATTTATGCAAAGATTCAGCCACAAGGCATCCTCGGTTCTGGAGAAGATTTTTAAAAGTCTTTAACATATATGGGCATGGCAACCATCTTGGTCAATGGACAGCAACCCTTTTAGTAATCTTTCATTCCCCTACCCAAGGGAGGCTCCAAATGAAATTTGAGCAACATTGGCCCAGAAGCTCCAGAGGAGAAATCATTTGTAATTCTCAACATTTTTCCCATACAAATGCCTAGGGAAGCAAACTTGACCTCACCATAAAAAGGTCAAATGTCAATTTACGACCATTATTTTAACAACTTTGGTAGACCTCCCATCCCCAATGATTTGTACAAAGATTCAGCCACAAGGCTTCCTCGGTTCTGGAGAAGAAGATTTTTAAAGGTTTTTACCATATATGGGCATGGCGGCTATCTTGGTCAACGAACCACAACCATTTTAGCAATCTATCATTCCCCCAACCTAAGTAGGCTCCATATGAAATTTGAGCAAAATTGGCCCAGGGGCTTCAGAAGAGGTCGTTTGAAAATGTTAACGGACGGAAGGACGGACGACGGATGAAAAGTGATCACTATAGCTCATCCTGAGCATAGCTCAGGTGAGCTAAAAATGTGACTTTCTGTATACACCCGATCGATAGGTTCCGGCGGGGGAATATAGCGATCAGCAAGGCATCTGTCGGTCAGTCTGTTTGTCTGTAGATGCATCCTTGTGCACTCTATAACTTTGATACCCTTTGAAATATTTTGATAATATTTGGTAGGGATGTAGAGGAGGACAGTAAGCACATGCAAGAGAAACACTCAACTTATGACAATTTTAATTCACTATCAGCGTAATTAGAGATTGTCACATTAGCTTGATGACCTCAAGCCTTTAAACACATTACCACACATGCAAAATGCGAGTTATCAAATGCAATATAGAGCTAAAATTGTGAGAAATTTTCAGCAGTAGCTTAACACCTGTACTTTAGAAGTGGTTGCAAATGATGTCGTTAAATTTGCTGTGCAAACCTGCAAATATAAAACAAGATGCTGACCTTTCATTGGGTTCTTTTTAAAGAAGCCAACTTGTTGTCTACTTTCATTTTCACAATCGAGCAGTCAATAAGGGGAAATAACCAGAGTATCTTGAGTAGTTAAGCGTTGCGCTGCAGATAGCAGTATAGATTTTCAACACTTTTCTTTTTTTTCTGACAATTATGGTTACACTTTAAACCCAAGCATCCTTTTATTAAAATGTCACAGCTAAGATATTTTAACCCTTAGCACTCTGGGTAAAAATTTCAGCAGACGACATTTTGAAATATTTTTCTTATTTTTCCCAGAAAACAGGATTTGAAATTTCATGCAAATTGTCTCCTGAGGAGACAATTTGCATGAAATGTCAAATCCTGTTTTCTAGGAAAAATAAGAAAAATATCATCAGTTTGCCGTCTGCTAAAAATGCCCAGAGAGTGGTAAAGGTTAATGTTAAGCAAATCAACAACAGCCAGAAAAACATCTTGTAATGCTTGACCAAACAGGTCATAAAGCCCTGTCCCTTTAATCTGACAGGTATTGAATTTTCTGCACACATCAATCAAATGGGCAATTGCTCTGTGTAAAATTTTAGCATACCACATTTTGAAATGTTTTTTTCTTGTTTTCCCCAGGAGACAGCATTAGACATTTCATGCAAATTGATTCCTCACATGAGAAAATTTTCATGAAATGTCAAATTATGTTTTACGGGAAAAATATCTGCTGAATTTGTCCAGGTTAATTTTGGGCATGCAGGTCATGATACAGCACCTGTTCTATTAATAACTAACAACAAATTGCGCAGATCAATCTTACAACCTATCTTATGCACTGAGCTAATATCAAAGAAAACACTTTGCAGCATGATTATGAGCACAGCATTTTCTTTTTTTTTTTATTATTATTATCAAACATAAAAAATCTGCAGAATCTACATATATTAAATTTGGACAGTAATAACTGATTAGAGAGTATTTATATTGCTGGTAACAGTAGCCTACGGACTAGTTTCTCGCGCCACGTCTTTAGTCCAGCGCAGGCTTATTGAAACACAAGTGTGTTGATATGTTAACCCTTAAATTGCATATTACGACTGTAGCAGATGTCTATTTTATTTTTTTCTCATATTTTATCAGAGAATTTTATGCAATTCATCCTCTGGCAGGTGATTCATAAATAGTCTGGTTTTCTCTGCAAAAGAAGGGAAAATTCTGAATGTCGTCTGCTTTAAAAACTGGAAAATTTGTAATCAAGTTACAATTTTAAGTATGAGTCATACTTAACCTGTTCACAACGTTACAGGTGTATTCGACCCCCAACAACGTTGACCAGCCCGCAGCGTTTGAGCGATCAAGATCAAAACCTCTGAATAACTCTGATTAAGTGCATGCGTACTTCAGTTTATATAGGCGGGAAACTGAAACGTTGCCCTACCTATAGTTAATTAAATTTCCCTTGCGGTGGATGGTGGGAGATATGACAGGTAAGTATGACTCGTTCTTAAAATTGTAACTTGATTACAAATTTTCCAATTTTACTTCACTTCGTCATACTTACCTGTTCACAACATTACAAGTGTATTCTTTAAGATTCCCAAAGCAATCCCACTGATGAGGGCGGTGTGAAGGAAATTTCCTCTCCTTTCTGTCTGTACAACAATATCTCTTGCAACTCTTCCTTATAAAACTTCATTGAACATTTAATAAATCAAATAGTTTTTTTGTTTGTTTTTTTTTCACTTATATACAATCTTTTCCTTCTTTAGACATTTCTTATGTCAAACATCATCTTATCATGTCCCTATTTACTGGTACAATGTCTCCAAATAAACATGTTTCATGGTTAAAACAAAGGTTTCCTCTACTGGCAACCCACCGGAATGATAATTCCCCTTACCTTAGTGTCAACATTTCTCAGGTAAAATTTCACAAAAGTTGACTCTCTGCTCCAGTCAGCTGCTTCCAAAATAGACTTCATGGATGCACCATTGTAAAGAGCCCAAGATGGACCCATTGCTCTGGTAGAGTGTGCTTTAACTTTTACTTTTTTTCCTTCAGATGCCATTTTAATTGTCTGAACTATCCAATTTGAAATAGTCTGTGATGATACTGGTTGATGAGGTTTGTTAAGCGCTAGAAAAATTTTCTTCTCCCTAGTTCCATCTGCTTTGACTGTTTTCTTTAGATAAAAATATAAAGCTTGTTTGGGATCTAAACGACTTCTCTGAAAAGGCAGGAAGAAATATTTTGGAACCATGACGTTTAAATGTGACACCCTTTTTCTGGACACAAACTGATCCTTCACCAAGTAGTCATGATGCGTTAAAAAAAAACAAAAAAACATGGCCGCTTGGGGGTGGGGGTTGAGCGGGGGGTGCAGATCTTAGAGCAGTGAACTTGGCTGAAACTTCAACAGTAAGTATACAAATATGTTTGCTCAGGTGAGCAATATAGGACCATCATGGTCTTCTTATTTTTTTCTTTTCTTGTTGAAATTACTATACAATTGTGTATTATAAACCCAATGTTTATACACAACAAAAGAATAGGAGGAATTATTCACTTCTTTTTAGCTCACCTGAGCACAAAGTGCTCAAGATTAGCTATTGTGGTCATTCACTGTCTGTCTTCCATCCTGCATCGCGTGTCGTCCATCGTGCAACGTGCAGCGTCAACAATTGCTTTAAAAGCCTACCTCCTACACCCCTAGGCCAATTGACTTGAAACTTGGAAGCATCGAGGTGACTTGTACATCAAAAATAGCTAAAATCATTCCGATCAGAAATCCAAGATGGCCGCCATGACTGCCATCTTGAAAATCTGTTTTTCACTTCTTCTCCTGAACTGTAAGGCCAATTGACTCGAAACTTGGTAGGAAGCATCGGGGTGATTTGTAGATCAAAAATAGCTAAAATCCTTCCTGTCAGAAATCCAAGATGGCCTCCATGGTGGTCATCTTGAAAATCTATTTTTCCGTTCTTCTCCTGAACTGAAAGGCCAATTGACTTGAAACTTAGTAGGAAGCATCAGGTGACTTGTAGATCAAAAATAGCTAAAATCATTCTGATCGGAAATCCAAGATGGCCGCCATTGTGGCCATCTTGAAAATATATTTTTTGCTTCTTCTCCTGAAGCAAAAGGCCAATTGACTTGAAACTGGATAGGAAGCATTGAGGTGACTTGTAGATCAAAAATAGCTCAAATCGTTCCTATCAGAAATCCAAGATGGCTGCCATAGGCATGAATTGAAAGGCCAATTGACTTGAAACTTGGTAGGAAGCATTGGGGTGACTTGTAGATCAAAAATAGCTAAAATTGTTCTTATCAGAATCCAAGATGGCCACCATAGCGATGGCGGCCATCTTGAAAATCTATTTTTTATACCCCGCCACACAATAGTGGCAGGGTATTATGGTTTCACGTTGGTCGTCTGTGTGTCCGTCCATCTGTCCGTCCGTCGTACATCCGTCCGTCCGTCCGTTTTTCGTTTCCGGATGATAACATGAGTAAAAATCAATGGATTTTCACCAAACTTGGTATGTGCATTGATAATTATGGATATCTGGTTTGGGATTGCTAATGGGCAAATTTCGTCAATTTTTGACGGAGTTGTCTGCCCGAGACACACCCATATTTTCGTTTCCGGACTATAACTTGAGTAAATAACAAGGGATTTTCACCAAGCTTGTTATATGCATTGACATTAAGGAGATCTGGTTTGGGATTGCTAATGGGCAAATTTCGTCAAATTTTTATGGAGTTATCTGCCGGAGACACGCCCATATTTTCATTTCCGGATGATAACTTGAGTAAATAATAATTTTAACCAAACTTGCTATATGTATTGACATTAAAGAGATCTGGTTTGGAATTGCTAATGGGCAAATTTCGTCAAATTTTCACGGAGTTATCTGCCCGAGACACGCCCATATTTTGATTTCTGACTGATAACTTGAGTAAATAACAAAGGATTTTAACCAAACTTGCTATATGTATTGACATTAAAGAGATCTGGTTTGGAATTGCTAATGGGCAAATTTCGTCAAATTTTTACGGAGTTATCTGCCTGAGACACACCCATATTTTGATTTCTGGATGATAACTTGAGTAAATAACAAGGCCTTTTAACCAAACTTGCTACATGCATTGACATTATCAAGATCTGGTTTAGGATTGTTATCTGTCCATTGATATTATCAAGATCTGGTTTAGGATTGTTATCTGTCCCTCAGTCATTTTCTTTCCAGACATTTTCGCAACGATAACTTTAATACATAAACAAATAATTGCTATGGTGGGGTATTATGCTTGCCGTGCTTTTATTTACTTCTTTTCCTGAACGAAAAGGCCAATTAAGTTATAACTTGTTAGGAAGCATCAGGAAGACTTGTAGATCAAAAATAGATAAAATTGTTCCGATTGTAAATCCAAGATGGCCGCCATAGTGGCAATCTTGAAAACCTATTTTTATACGCCCGTTTGAAAAATGGGACGTATTATGTTACGGGGTATGGCATCCGTCCGTCCTTCCGTCCCTAAACTTTTTCGTTTCCGGCTAACTCCTCCTACAGTTTACATCCGATCAAGCTGAAACTTGGTATATAGTTAGTTCATGATGTGGTGCAGTGCATATTGTTTCGGGGTTACAGTCCCTCAAATGTTTGCAGAGTTATGCCCCTTTGAAAATTTCTATAAACTTTTCATTTCCGGTTAACTCCTCCTACATTTTACATCCGATCAAACTGAAACTTCATTTATAGTTAGACCATGATGTGGAGCAGCGCATATTGTTTCAAGGTTACAGTCCACCAAATATTAGCAGAGTTATGCCCCTTTGAAAATTTCTGTAAACTTTTTGTTTCCGGTTAACTCCTATAGTTTACATCCAATCAAGCTGAAACTTCATTTATAGTTAGACCATGATTTGGAGCAGCACATATTATTTTGGGGTTACAGTCCACCAAATGTTTGCACAGTTATGCCCCTTTGAAAATTTCTGTAAACTTTTCATTTCCTGTTACATTTTACATCCGATCAAGCTGAAACTTCATTTGTAGTTAGACCATGATGTGGAGCAGCGCATATTGTTTCGGGGTTACAGTCCACCAAATATTAGCAGAGTTATGCCCCTTTGAAAATTTCTGTAAACTTTTCGTTTCTGGCTAACTCCTACAGTTTACATCCGATCAAGCTGAAACTTGATTTTTAGTTAGTCCATGATGTGGAGCAGCGCATATTATTTCAAGGTTACAGTCCACCAAATATTGGCAGAGTTATGCCCCTTTGAAAGTTTTTGTAACTTTTTTGCAGCATATTGTTTAGAGGTAATAGTGTGCTAACTTTTATTTTATAATAGGTATATTTTTTGCAGATAACTAAAGTTATGGCCATATGGGCAAGTTATTTATTTATTTATTTATTTTTTTTTTTTTTAGATCTTCTTTTATTAGATTTGCAAGGATATGCTGCCATTATTAAATCTTCATAAATACATTTATCAAATGATACAGAATTAAGAACCTTGACTAATATCAAAACTTATAAACATAATTCTTTTTGGATTTTTTTTTTTTTTTTTTTTTTTGTTTAATTTTTAATACTCTTCTGAGTTGGCTCCCTTGAAGAACAAAAATAAATAAAAATCAGTATAAAACAAGTTAGGGGTTTACAAAAAAAATTCTTGCAGCATTTTTTTTTTGGGGGTTGTTTATTTTTGTTTTGTTATTGTTTGGTCTGTCTTATATTGAAGTATAGGAAAAACAAATTAGCCAAAGGCTCATATGAGCTTATAATATAGCCATGCTTCTGCCGTGTGTCCTCCGTCCGAAAACACCTCCCTAGATGCAGCAAACCTCCCTATTTTCCCAGGAGGGAGAAGTCACTTCTCCCTTAATTTCTGGGCCAGCTTGGACCCTTAGGTTACAGTTCATCAAATATCAGCAGAGCTATGCCCCAATGAAAATTCTTTATTTTTTTTTTTTTTACACTTACAGTTTATATCCGGAGCACTGAATTATACAGGAGCCAGTTTATGTGCTACATCTTAGTACTTGCCACGGGCGTATAATGCCCTGCTTGGCAGAGCTCTTGTTTGCTTTTCCTCCTGAACCGATGGGCCAATTGACTTGAAACTTGGTAGGAAGCATCAGGGTAACTTGAAGATCAAAAATAGCTAAAATCGCTCCGATCGGAAATCCAAGGTGGCTGCCATCTTGGAAAATTATTGTTTGCTTCATCTTCTGAGCCGAAAGGCCAATTGACTTGAAACTTGGTAGGAAGCATTGGGGTGACTTGTAGATCAAAAATAGCTAAAATGATAGGAAATCCAAAATGGTGGCCATCTTGAAAATCTATTCCTGAACCAAAGGTCAATTGACTCGAAAGTTGGTAGGAAGCATCGGGGTGACTTGTAGATAAAAAAATAGCCAAAATCATTCCGATCAGAAATCCAAGATGGCCGCCATGACCACCATCTTGAAAATCTATTTTAACTGCACAATACATTAGCCTATAGATAATGTGCTTTTCTATTCTGTATTTCAAACCTTCCACAGAAAAAAATGACAGTTCAGTCATCTTATAGATTCTTAATCGAGAAGGTCCCTTAGGCAGTTACCTGTGTGATGTCACTTTTCTGTTTTTCACTTCTTCTCCTGAACCGAAAGGCTAATTGACTCCAAACTTATTAGGAAGCATGGGGGTGACTTGTTGATCAAAAATAGGTAAAATCATTCCGATCGGAAATCCAAGATGGCCGCAATGGTGGCCATCTTGAAATCTATTTGTGGCTTCTTCTCCTGAATTGAAAGGCTAATTGACTTGAAACTTGGTAGAAAGTGTCGGGGTGACTTGTAGATCAAAAATAGCTAAAATTGTTCCTATCGGAAATCCAAGATGGATGACATGGCAGCCATCTTGAAAATCTATTTTTTGCTTCTTCTCCTGAACCAAAAGGCTAATTGACTTCAGACTTGATAGGAATAATCAGGGTGACTTGTAAATCAAAAATAGCTAAAATCATTCCACTCAGAAATCCAAGATGGCCGTCATGTTGGCCATTTTGAAAATCAAAAATAACTTGTAGATCAAAATTAGCTAAAATCATTCCTATCGGATATTTTCGCTTCTTCTCCTGAACCAAATGGCCAACTGAACTTGGTATGAATCATCATGGTGACTTGTAGATCAATAATAGCTAAAAATCGTCCGATCAGAAATCCAAGATGGCCCCCATGGTGGCCATCTTGAAAATCTGTTTTTCACTTTTCTCCTGAACCATAAGGCTAATTGACTCAAAACTTGGTAGGAAGCATCGGGGTGACTTGTAGATAGAAAAAAACAAAAAAACATAATACCCATTTTGTTTGAGTGTCTGTCTGTCTGTCCAATATGGGGTAGCTCAATAATCATAAAAGGTAGAATCGTGAAACCTGCATAGATGGATTAAGCATGAAAAAGTAGAGAAATGTACATTTTTTCATTGCCATCTTTTTGTTACGGAGTTATGGTCCTTATCAGGAAAGCTTGTTAACAAAATATCTCAAGAATCCTTAGAGCTAGGCTCATGAAATTTTGTCTACAGTTTGGGATTAATAAGTAGAAGACCTGATTAACTTTTTGTGAAATTCTGTACATATTTGACAAAATTATGGGCCTTTTCAGACTTAGGCATGTAGGTAAAGGGAAAGCTTTTTAGCTCACCTGAGCCGAAGGCTCAGGATGAGCTATTGTGATCACTCTCCGTCATCTGTCGTCTGCGTCTGTTGTCTGTCTGTCCGAGCCAACATTTAGTGTTAGGGGGTTCAACTTTGTAACCACATTATGCTTTATTCCGTTAAGATACATTATAAACCTTTGGGTTAGGGAGCTTATAGCCCTTAAAACCCTATGGAAATTTACAATGGAATGTAGCCCCTAAATCTGAATTGTTGGAACATCCGTCTGTCTGTCCGTCCATTCACACCTTTGAAGGACTTCTCTGAAACCCCTGGGCCAAATTTCTTCAAACTTCATGTGGAGCTTTGTGTTAAAGGGGGATTGAAAATTTGTATAAATTGTCCGTAAATCAAGATGGCCACCATGCCCATATATAGCTCCCATAGACTTACAATGGAAAAAACTTCAAAAATCTTTTCCTTTGATGTTGCAATGTTTAGTGGTCCCCTACATAAATCCTGCCAACCATGCCCTTTGGTCCAAATTGGCCACGCCCAGGGGCTCATTAGCTCCCATAGACTTATAATGGCAAAAACTTCAAAAATCTTCTCTGAAACCATGAGGCCCACGGCTTACATATTTAGTCTGTAGCAATGTTTAGTGGTCCCCTACATAAATCCTGCTGATCAAGACCCTGGGGTCCAAACAGGTCACACCCCAGGGAGTCATTTGTTTACATAGCACTCTATAGCTAAAGAACCTTCAAAAATCTTCTTCTCTGAAAAGATGAAGCCCAGAGGTAAGATATTTAGTATGTAGCTATGTTTAGTGGTTTCCAATACAAATTCTGTCAACCATGCCCCTAGGGTCCAAATTGGCCACGTCCCCGGGCTCATTAGCTCCCATAGACTTATAAAGGGAAAAACTTCAAAAGTCTTCTTCTCTGAAACCATGAGGCCCACAGCTTACATATTTACTGTGTAGCAATGTTTAGTGGTCTCATACATAATTCCTGCCAATCAAGCCCCTGGGGTCCAAACTGACCACTCCCCAGGGGGTCATTTGTTTATATAGGGCTATATAGCTAATGGACCTTCAAACATCTTCTTCTCTGAAACCATGAGGCCCAGAGCTAACATATTTAGCATGTAACAATATTTATTGGTCCCCTACATAAATCCTGCCAATCAAGCCCCTGGGGTCCAAACTGACCACTCCCCAGGGGGTCATTTGTTTATATAGGGCTATATAGCTAATGGACCTTCAAACATCTTCTTCTCTGAAACCATGAGGCCCAGAGCTAACATATTTAGCATGTAACAATATTTATTGGTCCCCTACATAAATCCTGCCAATCAAGCCCCTGGGGTCCAAACTGACCACACCCCAGGGGGTCATTTGTTTATATAGAGCTACATAACTAAAGACCCTTCAAAAATCTTCTTCTCTGAAACCATAAGGCCCAGAGGTAACATACTTAGTATGTAGCAATGTTTAGTGGTCTCCTTCATAAATCCTGTCAGTCATGTCCCTGGGGTCCAAAGTGGCCATGCCTGGGGTGGGGGTGTGGGTAAAGCAGAGTGATGCTCCACCCCTTCTCTTCATAAAGACCTAATATCTCGGAAATCATTCAGATCCCCACCCCTAACCATATAAATAATATATATTCACATCGATTGACACCAACCTGTCATCTCCTGACACTATGCCCCACCCCTCCAGTTCATGTAAGGCTTAATGTCTCAGAAACCGTTTAGAACCCCACCACTAAACCATATATATAATGTTGTTCCTTATGATAAGATGCATTCAGTTACACAGACGGCAAAACTTCAGTATTTACACTTAAATATGCAAAAATGTTATTTAATGCGAGAGAAATCACAGATTAAAAATGGCGGCTAAAACGCAGATCAGTCATGCATTCATCCGTGTCAATGATGTAAAAATGGATCCATTACAGCCAGTGAGATCGCTTGCAGTGGCTGACTGGCTTCCCATGTTTGCAGCAGAGCGTATCTGATCATCATAGTTTTCGGAAACCAGACCAATGGCACCGGCCATGTCAGCGTTGGTTTTCGGGTTCAACATTAAGCCGACACACTCCGATGTGGGGTTTCCCCTCATTTGGGAAACCAGTCAGCCACCGCATGCGGACTCTTCTGCATAGTATGTGAGGGACTCACGATACCTATAGTATGAACTTAAGCTTCGCCACCTGTGACCTGCTTTGCAGGTTGCTTAAGCTCGTTGTAAAGGGAGGGTGGGGTATAAGTGTGGGGTCATCTTAATAGGTCATGTTTTTGAGTCAATTTCTGTACAAAAAAAAAAAAAAATCTTTCATTTTACTGTATGCCTGGTTTGGAAATTAAAACAAACAGGAATTCAAAGATAAACATATATTATTTCTTGTCAGAATAATAGAACAATTTCCAGGATATTGTCTTATTTGTCAGTATGATGGAAAAATATCCGAGCTGTCATGTCACAGTGATGAAAATTTATTTAACTTATGACAGAATAAAATTAAATCTTGGATGTATCATGCACTTTAAGGTATATCAGCTTTCATATCAATTCTGCATTTATATTGCAGCATTGTGGCCATAGGAAGCCTTCAATGTTGATGATTGTTCATCACAACTACTTGTCCTAAGGATATGTTTGGGGGGCATAGTGTTTCACAAACACATTTTTTAGTTGTGTCTAAAATTGCTGGATGTGCAGCAAACAGTGTAGACCCAGATTAGTTGTAACATTCTGCAGTATCTGATCTGGGTCAACATTGTTTGTTCTGATTAGTCTGTCCCAATACTTAGGGTAAATACAGTATGCAAGAAAACTGGATGTTCATGTTTCTATCATCTATAGCTGATTTGAAAGTAAGTGAAACTGACAACTTAATTTTTCTACATCAATATTTAAAGAGTTCGAAAGCACTACTTGTCAAAGTGTTTGGTAACTGTGTTAATTGTGTTAAAAGGGAAAGTGAATATCTGCTGTATATACTCCTCCCATTTTTAGCTCATCTGAGCTGTGCTCAGGATGAGCTGTAGTGATCACTTTATGTCCCTCGTCTGTCCATCCATCCATCCGTCCATTAACACTTTCAAACGGCAACTCTTCCAGAGCCATTCAAGCGATTTCTCCCAAATTAGGTAATTAGGGTAAGGGCATTTGAAAATAGCTAAAATAATGGTGATCTGCTTCTTGGTTTGGTTGCCATGACAACAGAAAGCTCCCATAGACTTATAATGGAAAAATGGTTAAATTGCATTTTCTCCATAACCAGTGAAATGATGTGACCCATATTATGCAGTTATGATTATTTGATAGTTGTCTACCTAGTTTATGTGTTTTATGACCAGTGGCCACTTTGTTTGGTTGCCATAGCAACAGTAGATTTTAAAAAAGAATTTGATGGAGTGGCCGTTTTGTTTGGTTTCCATAGTAAAATTAAATTTAAAAAAAAGGATTTTTTTTAAATGACAGCTCCTCCAAAACCACTGAAGCAGTATGACTCTAATTTGGTACAAATGTTACTTGGCAAAGGGCAATTCAAAACAGCTAAAATTATGGTGATCTGCCTCTTTGTTTGGCTGCCATGGCAACAGAAAGCTCCATAGACTTATAATGGAAAAATGGTTAAATTGCATTTTCTCCATCACCAGTGAAATGATGTGAATCATATTTTGCAGTTATGATCATTTGATAATTGTTTTCCTAGCTTATGTGTTTTATTACTAGTGACCATTTTGCTTGGTTGCCATGTCAACATTAGATTTTAAAAGGGAATTTTTTGAATGATAAATCCTCCAAAACCACTCAAGCAGTATAACTCTTATTTGTTACAAATGTTGCTTGGATAATGGCAATTCAAAATAGCTAAAATTATTGTGATCGCCCTCTTGATTTGGCTGCCATGGCAACAGAATGGACTTATAATGGGAAAATGGTTAAATTGCATTTTCTTCATAACCAGTGAAGTGATGTGAACCATATTTGGCAGTTATGATCAGTTGATGTTTGTCTACCCAGTTCATGTGTTTTATGACCAGTGGCCATTTTTTTTGGTTGCCATGGCAACATTGGATTTAAAAAAAAAAAATTTAAATGCCAAAACCACTGAAGTAGTATGACTCTAGTTTGATACAAATGTTGCATGGGTAAGTGCAATTCAAAATAGGTAAAAGTTTGCCAATCTGCATTTTTGTTTGGTTGCCATGGCAACAGAATGCTCCCATAGACTTATCATGGGAAAATAGTTAAATTGCATTTTCTCCGTAACTAGTGAAGTGATGTGAACCATATTTAGCAGTTACAATCATTTGATGATTGTCCACCCAGTTTATGTGTTTTATGACCAGTGACCATTTTGTTTAGTTGCCATGGCAAAATTGTAAAGTAGTAAATTTGTAAAGCACATTTTAAGTACCAGCAGGGAAAGAAGATCTGTTGAGCTTGTCTCTTGTCTGGCCTTGTAAAGAGACAGAGGACATGTAGAATAGGTGGGAGTGGCAACATGCAATTTAAATAGCTCTTCTCCCATTATTTCTTTACTTATTCAATGACACTGAGAGCTTGGCAAGTCCCTGCATTCTGGCAAAGATAAACAGATTAAAAAAAGAATGACCCTTGAGAGCAAGAACACACACACAAAGACAAAAATAGCTGACGTGTCTAAAGTTTACAAAACATGATTGAAGTACATGTAGCAAAAGCTTTAAGTTAAATTTTATTCTGCAAGGGTTATCTTCACCTGCCCCTGTGCAGTATACATGTATAAAATCATGATATTGTTAAACAGCTTTTCAGAAACCACTTGGCCAAATTCCACCAAATTTCATGTTGATCCCATATATGGTTAAAAATTCTAATAAAACACCAATCCTTCTTCTTCAAAACCAAGAACTGCTCAAATAATAATCCTTTCATTAGTTGCAATGACAGAATTAGAAAAATGTTCCATAACATTTGCATATCTGCAGTGGCTGTTTAACTCAGGTAAGCGAGCTGTGGCCTGTGGGCCTCTTGTTTTATTAGCTGCAGGGCTGGACAATACATTTCTACTGAGATAGACCTCATAACTGCTTGTGTCAGATGAACATCTCTAGAACTACATTGTACTGTTATCCTTTGTTATCATTGAGACCATTCTAGGAGTTTTTGAACATCTTTGAGTGTCTTAAATTTATTGGCTCTGACACTTAAGCTATTTTTTTGCTTGTGTGTGTGTTCATTGCTCTCAAGATCATTTCTTTTAGAATCTATATCTAATTAGCTGCAGGCTGACTTCATGCACAGATATATAGCCAGTGGGAATTGATCTGTCTATGCTAAAGCTCCATAAAGAACCTATGAGCACACCCAGTGACCCTCTGAAAACCCCAAAATTCTAAAATATCTTTTTTTATACTTGATCCTAGGAAACTAAGCATGTCCAAGTGATTCCCATATTCCATATTAGAAGTCCCATTCCCTATTTAGAAAATCCAGTTTTATACACAACAAAAGAAAAGAAGGAATTATTCACTTCATTTATTGAATACATAACAAATATAAACACAATATATATTTGGCTCTTTCTTTAGGGGCTACTCACCAGATGATTGTAAATACTGAATGTTTAACTGTTTACCTGATTTAGCTTCTTACTTCCCCACAAAAATAAAACATACAGACCTTTGGAGGTCTTATAGTCTAGGATGTCTGACTCCACCCTTGCATTTCAGAAATGATGACTGAGCCCGATGAGCTCAGCTTTGGAAATGGACCAAGTTTAGGAGTTGATCAGCCAGAGGTGGATTGTTACTTCCTCTGTTTGCAGCAATAGATTGGATCAACTGATCCTCAGAAAGGCAAATGATTTAGGTCTACAACCAAGTAGACTTGAGATTCTCATAATAACAGAAGTAAGCTTGGTGAACAATGCAGACCAAGTGATTACAGTTTTAACTGCACAATACATTAACCTATAGATAATGTGCTATATTCTATTCTGTTCATACCTTCCACAGCAAAAAAACTACCATACAGTTGTCCCATACAGTCTTAATCCAGAAGGCCCCTTAGGCAGTCACCTATGTGACGTCATTCCTCTCGCTCTTTTGATCACGTGTCAGTTTCTTTTCTGTGGACGAGAAAGTAAACATGGATTTTTTCTCCATGTGAAAGAAATCTATATGTTCTTCCTTTTTCTCCGGTTGAAATTATATTCTTTGTTCTTTCTCATGTTCCTTTATCATGCCTTTCACTTTTGATTCTATCTTTTGTTGAAAATCGCTTCGCTCGTTCGTTGTAATAAGTTTTCGTGACTTTCATGACTATTCATCGCAGTGAATGTGGTCATATAAAATTGCATTGGGATAATCATAAGAGATGCATTAAATGTTCTTGTTGTTCCAGGGAATCAACATGCTCCACATGTAGCTCCTGGTCAGATTCTACCTGGAAACTTGCCGAGAAAAGAACTTACGCTTATAGAAAGTGGGTCATGTCTAAGAAGAAAAAGAGTTCACAAGCCATGTCTGATTCATCAGGCAAGAAGAAAAAAATTGGGAACACTACCCCACATGGCCCTGCTGCCTAGGGGGAGACCCATAAAGGTGGCAACTCCAAGGGTACTTGTACCCAGAGGAGTATAAGCCCACCGGCCAACAGTCACTGGTCACCGGTCAACCGACCACCGGTCAACCAGCCACCGGCCATTGGCCCAATGGACAAGAAGACATCACAGACTGGCCACCGCTGGTCACCAGTCACCGGTCGGGTAACTGGCCACTGGTCAAATGGGCATTACACAATTTTCTAGCCAGTCAATCACCAGTCACCGGCCATCCAGCCACTGGTCATTGGACCTAGAAAATTTCAACACAGGGGAAAGTTAATATTCACTGGCCACTGGTCACCAGTCAACCGGCCACCTGTCACCAGTCATCAGATTTTATATCAGCCTATAATTAGTGAAACTCATGCCATGGGCATGGAGTTCACTAATAACCCAGCTAGCTCAAAAAGAGTTTTACTTCCCCTGGAACCGGACTTTAGTATTATGTCCGACCCCAGTGTTGTTGTGGAACCGCCCAAGTGCAACTGGAGATCGGACAACAGACAAGCTTCTCAGACTTCCTTCTCTGGACATTTTTCCAGGATGGATCAGTCTAGAAATAAACATAAATGCAAGAAGAGGAGGAGATGTAGATAGTCTTCTACATCCTCCTCTTAGAGGTCTGCATCTTCAGACTCTCACAAAAGAAGCAGAAAGTCAAAAAAGATCCAAACATTCTCACAAGTAGAGGAGAAGAAGATATAAATCTTCTTCTTCTGTTTCTTTATCTGATAATCAGTCACATGATTATAGCAGATATAAAAGAAGTAGACATAGTCCGCAGGCTGAACAGAACCCTAGCATTCTACAGCTTGTGGAAATAACTAATGTCCAGACAATACCACAACCTGAACAAACTTTGCAACGCTCTACAAAGGACTCAGGTTCAGAATCCGAAATTGAAACCTGGTCCTTTGATAGGGCAATCAATGAAGTTTTCAGGCTTTTGCCTCCGGAGTTCTGCCCAAGGCCAACATGCTCTGGCAAAGCCTTTATCTGTCATTGAACATCTAATGGAGTTGCATGCGACTCCATTACTAGTATTGCCGCAATCCAAACTAATTGAAAACACTGCCAGATTTTTCAAAAGCAAAATTGATACAAGGAAATGTGGCAGAGATTGGATATGCTCACAAAATTGAGTATCTTCCCTGACACAGACTAAATTCTATAAGAGCCAGAGTCAGTATTTCCCGACAGAAAACATTCCTCCGTTAGAGAATCGGAAGCTTCCCTGCTGGATTTATCCAGCAAGGGAAAATGCTCAATTCCAATGAAAAACATTGAAATATGGGAAAAAAGAGCTCGCAAACTCATAGCGATAAACTTGCATGTGGACCTTTTCTCTTCTGCTGCTTATTTATGTATGCAGCAGCAGACAATATCCGTGCCAGCTCTTTCAAGATGGCTGGAAGCCGTAGCTAAATCTATAAAGCATGCTATGGCTATGTCTACAATTTTAGCTACGGAGATTTTCCAAGCTAGACGTGATGTGGTGCTGGCCACGTCTAAGATTTTATTGGACAATTCCAACCATGAGCTGCAAAACGTTCTAATAAATTCTGAAACCTTATTTGGTAACAAAATTAGGGAAGTTGCCAAGGGCAATTTTCAGGCCCAGCAACAAAGGTTCTTGGCAACTTCCTCCGCTGCTACTACCATACAACAACAGAAAGTGACTTATCCGGCTCCTCCGGTCTTTAAGAGACCAAAGCAGCCAACTAAATCCTCTAGGCCTCAACAAAAGCAGTCGTATAGGCCAAAGAATCAGACACAATCATTTTCATCAAGTAGAAAGGAATATGCTAAGAGAAGTGGGAATCAGAAACAGTTCCCCACCTCTAAGCAAGCCTCATCTTCCACAAAATTCTGGTCCAACCCTTTCCACTGCCAGTCCTACCACATCCAGACATTCCAGTGGGAGTAAGATTGGCCTATTTTGTGGAACAAGGGGAAGAATTGACAGACAACAAGTGGGTCCTCTTTATCGTCCGAAACAGGTTCAAGATCCCATTCAAGTCAGTTCCCCCCCCTGTCGGTTGTTCCAATAAATCTGAGTCAATCTTCCTCCCCGTTATTGCAAGAAGAAATCGCAGAACTTCTCAAGAAACGGGCAGTGGAAAGGGTTCGGAATCTGGGAACTCCCGGTTTTTATTCCTGGCTATTCCTAGTACCAAAAAAGAACGGAGTTATGCCCAGTAATAGATCTTTCCTTGCTAAATCAGTGTATAAACAAACAACATTTCAAGATGGAGACAGTCAAGTCAGTAAGACAATCGATAATGACCAACGACTGGGCTGTCTCCGTAGATCTGACGGATGCATATCTTCATGTTCTGATAGATCTGAGATCCAGAAAATACCTTCGGTTCGTCTACGAACATCAGGTCTTTCAGTTCACGGCCTTACCCTTCGGAATGTCCCTAAGTCTGTGGATTTTCACAAAATTAATAAATGGAATAGCAGCACATTTACATCTACGTGCCGTATCTCCCTTCAAACGGTACAAAATCTGGGTTTCATACCAAGTCTAAAGAAGTCAGATTTGATACCAACATAAAAATTCATAGGTATGTAATTTCTAACTCAATTGAAAAAAAAAAGTCAGAGTCCCAGTGAACCGAGTAAAAGCTCTTATTCTGACCATCAAAACAATTCTGTCTCAGACTCAAGTTTCGGCACAAACTTTCCTTTCTCTTTTGGGCAAACTCAGTGCAGCAGCAGACTTAATTCTTCTAGGCAGACTGCATTTACGACCACAGCAAATGTGCCTATTATCTGTCTGGAAACCTCACATTCTTCCATTAGATCATCCGGTTACGATCACCAGTATGATCAAATTCCATTTGAAATGGTGGATGAACACCAATCGCTTCGTTCAGGGAATGCCCATTCAGCCTCCAGACCCCAAAACATTCCTTTATACGGATGCCAGTCATTATGGTTGGGGAGCTCATCTGGAACCGATGAGTCTATCCTTTCATGGTCGCTGGTCGGAAGACCAATCCCAGCTCCATATCAACATGTTGGAAATTATGGCTATTCATTTCGCACTGATAAAAGCCTTAAAATATATTCGCCATTCTTGTGTCATGATTTCTAATGACAACACAACAGTGGTCTCATATATCAACAAGTAAGGGGGAACACATTCTCCCAACCTATGCATAGAGGTATGGAAGATCCTCCAATGGTGCCTAAAACATCATATTGTTGTCAGGATTCGCCATATACAGGTTATCGAGAATCAACAAAATAGTCAAAACAGAGTGGGCATTGGATCAGTCAATAGCAAATTCAATTTTCCAAATGTTCAACTATCCCAATCTGGATCTGTTTGCGACATGTTTCAATCACAACCTTCCACTCTATGTGTCCCCAGTTCTGGACAATCAAGCCTTTGTGATAAACTCATTTTCCTTGAACTGGAACAGTCTTCATGCTTATGCATTTCCTCCAACAATACTGATTCCTTCTGTCCTGAACAAGATACGCCAATCTCAGTGCAGAATAGTTCTTATAGCCCCTCTTTTGCCGCAACAAACATGGTTCTCAGAGGTTCTACATGTACTTGTCTCAGCTCCAGTTCATCTTTCACTCTTTCCAAATCTATTAACACAAGCAAAAGGAAAGTTTCAACATCGAAATCTCCCAGTACTCAACTTTCACGCCTGGGTGTTATCAAGCAATCAGTTAGAGATAGAAAATTTTCGCAAAACGTTGCAGATTTTGTCTCCAAATCAAGACCTGGGAGTTATCAAGCAATCAGAGATAGAAAATTTTCACAAAACATTGCAGATTTTGTCTCCAAATCAAGACGAACATCAACTCAGAAAGTCTATGATGCGAAATGGATCATATATACCCGTTGGTGTCATAGAAGGAAGGTTAATCTGGTCTCGGCCCCTCTTACTGTTATAGCCGATTTCCTCATTTACCTTTTCTCTGAGAAAAAGTACATGTATCAGATTAGTACTATTAAGGGCTATAGATCTATGATATCTAATACTCTTAAATTTAAGACTGGTAATAGAATCGGATCTAACCCTGTCTTGTCAGAATTAATAAGATCTTTTGAATTACAACGCCCTGTACAAAGATCTCTTACTCCTAAATGGGATTTATCTTGGGTCTTAGTCTGTCTACAGAAAGCCCCCATATGTACCTCTACATAAGGCTTCTAAACTCCATGTAACGTTAAAGACAGCCTTTCTCTGCCAAAAGATGTAGCGAGATTCATGCCCTGGCAATGGATTCAAATCATTTAAGATTCAATCAATCTGATGGATCAGTATCTTGGATAGTTCAAACTGGGTTTCTGGCTAAGAATCAGCTTCCGTACATTTGCCCAGATCCCATTCTTATCCCTAATTTAGCTCATATATGCAAAAGGGAACATTTGGATAGACTTTTATGCCCGATAAGAGCCTTAAAAATCTATCTTAAGATGACTAGACCTTACCGTCAAAATAGACCTAGACTATTTCTACCAATTAAAGGCAAACAAGATATTTCTAAATCCTCTGTCTCGAGATGGATATCTTATACTATTAAGCTTGCCTACGGGAAACTCATCCGTAAAGACTTTCCCTTCTTAAAGATTAAAGCCCATGAAGTTAGGGCTCTATCCTCCTCTTGGGCTTTTTTCTATAAAGTTCCGCTCAGTGAGATTCTAAAAGCAGCTGTATGGAATCAATCTTCCACCTTTGCTAAGTTCTATCTAAGGGATATGTCTCAGCAACTTCAAAACTTGCATAATTTGGGCCCAATTGTTGTGGCCCAAAAAGTGGTGGGGGCCAAGTTAACAGTGCCTTGGATGCCTAAAGAAGATTAACAGCCTCCAAACCCTACAATACATATAATAAGGTAATTAATATCTTATATACATGTTAGAATGAGCTTATTCTTAAGATTTATATCAAGAATGAGCTTATTCTAAGAGTTTTCCTGAGCCTTAATCCAGAAGTGGAGGGGTCTACCTGTTTAGTGTTAGAATTGGGAGCTCCTTCCCACCATTCTATGCTAATTCTAGCACATTATCTATAGGTCAATGTATTGTGCAGTTAAAATGAAGTTTTTAAAAGTAAAACATATTTTAACAAGCAATACTTAACCTATAGATAGGATAATCCCACCTCCCAATCCCCGCTTAGCTCTAACCTTTAGGGCTTTACATTCAAAGAAACTGACACGTGATCAAAAGAGCGGGAGGAATGACGTCACACCTTCTGGATTAAGACTGTATGGGACTACTGTACGGTCGTTTTTTTCTGTGGAAGGTATGAACAGAATAGAATATAGCACATTATCTATAGGTTAAGTATTGCTTGTTAAAATATGTTTTACTTTTAAAAACTTCATTTTTTAGGGGATTTAAGAAGGCCACCATGAAGGTAGATCAAGTGATTAGCCCCTTGAGTGAACACATGTATAACAGAAGCAGACAATTCTTAAATAGTGTCAAAAGGACATAATTCCAACTGTTGCAAAATGAAGAAAAACAGGTTGCTGAACTGTTTATATTTGCAGTAATTCCAATTAAGTTGTGATTGTGGCTTTAAATAATGAAAGTTTATACATATACTTTTTTTTTTTTTAACACAGAAACATATTATTACTAGATTAGATTTTAATCTGATGTTTAACTTCTAGCGGTCCTTTGAATTTTTTTTATTGTTGTCCCTTCATTTCCGTATCTGTGGCCGCCATATTTATTTACTTATCACCCAGTCTCGTGGCAAGCAAGGGTTGCTAGGGTATCACTAAATAGCGAAGTTAAACACAACTTGACTGCCCTAATTGTACATTTGTATGCATTGATTTTTGCCAGCTAGGAGATTGTTATGCCCCCGCCTATTCGAAGAATAGCGGAAGGGCATTAAGTGTTACCCCTGTCTGTCCCGTACGTACTATCACATGCCTTCCCGAACATTCTAGACAGGTGTGCGCAGCGTCTGTTAGTATCAGACAGCTGAAAGAAACAGATAAGAACAAAGTAAAAATAGTAAAAGGATGATAGGTTAAAATAGTTAAAAACAAGCCTTTAGGGATCTAAGGCCAAGCATGCTGTGGCTTACAGATTTCAGCCTTGAATGCTTCAAGGCTCTGTAAGGTTACAACATTCTCAGGGAGGGCATTCCACTTACAATGGCTAAGGGGCAAAACAAATATTTGTAATAGTTCTGCGCAGTGTAGACCTGCCTAAAGGTTATAGAGTGGCATATTTAGAGATCCTGTTATTATGGAACTGGATATACTCTGGGAGACGAACAGCAACAAGACCATATATTATATTCGTCCGTTTGAAAAACGGGACGTATTGTTACAGGGTCTGGCATCCGTCTGTCTGTCCGTTAACTTTTTCGTTTCAGGCTAACTCCTCCTACAGTTTACATCCGATCAAGCTGAAACTTGGTATATAGTTGGACCATGATGTGGAGCAGAGCATATTGTTTTGGGGTTACAGTCCACCAAATATTAGCAGAGTTATGCCCCTTTGAAAATTTCTGTAAACGTTTTGTTTCTGGTTAACTCCTCCTACACTTAACATCCGATCAAGCTGAAAATTCATTTATAGTTAGACCATGATGTGGAGCAGCACATAATATCATTATTCGGAGGTTACAGTCCACCAACTATTAGCAGGGTTATGCCCCTTTGAAACTTTCTGTAAACTTTTCGTTTCTGGCTAACTCCTCCTACAGTTTACATCCGATCAAGCTGAAACTTGATTTATAGTTAGACCATGATATGGAGCAGCTCATATTGTTTCGAGGTAACAGTCCACCAAATATTAGCAGAGTTATGCCCCTTTGAAAATTTCTGTAAATTTTCGTTTCCGGCTAACGCCTCCTACAGTTGACATCCAATCAAGCTGAAACTTTGTAAATAGTTACACGATGATGTGGAGCAGCACATATTGTTTTGAGATTACAGTACACCAAATATTGGCAGAGTTATGCCCCTTTAAAAATTTCTACAAACTTTTCCCAGCATATTGTTTAGAGGTAATAGTGTGCAAATTTTATTTTATAATAGGGATATTTTTAGCTCAATTGAGCTAGCTGTAGTGATCACTTTTTGTCTGTCATCTGTCCGTGCATCTGTGCGTCCGTTAATTTTCAAACAACTTTTCCTCTGAAGACGCTGATCCAATTTTGCTCAAATTTCATATGGAGCCTCCTTAGGTTAGGGGAACAAAAGATTGCTAAAATGGTTGCGGTCCGTTGACCAAGATGGCCGCCATGCCCATATATTGTAAAACCTTTAAAAGTTTTCTTCTCCAGAACCGAGGATGCCTTGGGGCTGAATCTTTGCACAAATCATCGAGGATGGGAGCTCTACCAAAGTTGCTAAAATAATGGTTGTACATTGACATTTGACCATTTTACGGGGAGGTTAAGTTTCCTTCCCTATGCATTTGTATGGGTGCCATACATTTGTATGGGAAAAATTTTGAGAATTTCAAACAACTTCTTCTCTGAAGCTGCTGAGCCAGTTTTGCTCAAATTTCATAAGTAGCCTCTCTAGGGCATGGAAATGAAAGATTGCTAAAATGGTCCCGGTCCATTGACCAAGATGGCTGCCATGTCCATATATGTTAAAAACCTTTAAAAATCTTCTTCTCCAGAACAGAGGATGCCTTCATGCTGAATCTGCATAAATCATCGGGGACTGGAGGTCTAACAAAGCTGCTAAAATGATGGTCGTACATTGACATTTGACCTTTTTATGGTTAGGTCAAGTTTGCTTCCTTATGCATCTGTATGGGCCCCATACATTTGTATGGAAAAATGTTGATAATTTCAAATGACATCTCCTCTGAAGCCTCTGGGCCACTGTTGCTCAAATTTCATGTGGAGCCTCCTTGGGGCAAGGGAACAAAAGATTGCTAAAATGGTCATGGTCCATTGACCAATATGGCTGCCATGCCCATATATGGTAAAAACCTTTAAAAATCTTCTTCTCCAGAACCAAATAAGCCCTGGGGCCTAATCTTTGCACAAATTATTGGGGACAGATCTACCAAAATTGTTAAAATAATGGTCCTATGTTGACATTTGACCTTTTTACAGCAAGGTCAAATTTGCTTCCCCATGTATTCGTATGGGCCCTATATATTTATATGGGAAAAATGATAAGAATTCATATTTTGGACATCTCCTCTAGAATCCAGTTGAATCGAAACTTGATGATGAGCATTAGGGCCCCTAGTAGACACAAAATTGCTAAATGAGCCATTAAAAAACTCCAAGATGGCCACCACAGCCGCCATCTTGAAAATCAGTTTTCGACATTTGGTCGTGTTGAGCCGAAACTTTCTCTGTAGCAACAGGATCACTTCTGGACCTAAATGAGCTAAAATTGTGTAGATCTGAAATCCAAGATAGCCACAATGGTTCCACTCCATTGAACAAGATGGCGGCTAGAGCTAAAAAATAGAAAATATTCAAATGACATCTCATCCTTGGCCATTGGTTCCATTTCAAAATACTTGCATAGAAGTGTTCCTCCAATGGCCTTCTACCAAAATTGCTAAAATGGTTCCGCTTGGCTGAACAAAATGGTAGCCAGAGCTAAAAATAAAAAAAACAAACAAAAAAAAACCTTTGAAAGACATCTCCTCCACAGCCAGTGTCCTGATTTCAAAATAATTTCACAGAAATGTTCCTCTTATGACCCTTTACCAAAATTGCTAAAATAGTTCCGCTTGGCTGAACAAAATGGCTGCCAGAGCTAAAAATAGAAAAAAATTAAACGACATCTCCTCCTTGGTCAGTGGCCTTATTTCAAAATGATTTCACAGAAATTTCCTCTTATCCCCCTTTTTTTTGACTTATGGCCCTTTGAAAATTTCAGCATTTTAACCTTGTAAGCAAGGTATCTCAAAAACTGTTCAAGCCATTGCCTTGAAACTTGACAGGCTGATAAGGAATGATGATTTAATGACCAGATTAACTTACAGCAGTTAACTCAGGTGAGTGTAGTAGCCCATGAGCTTCTTGTTTGTAAATAACTAAAGTTATGGCCATATGGGCAAGTTATTATGCTTCAAAGAACTTGGAGGGGCATATTGCTTCTGGGGCATTCGTCCGTCCGTCCGTCCGTTTGGCACGCTTGTTGATGCATAGAATAACTTTAGAACCATGCATGCTACTGTTTTGAAATTTCTTATATGGATTCCTCATGAAAAAATAGCTGACAAGTTTTTTTTTTTGTCAACAGGATTATGTCCCTTTCCTGAGTTATGACCCTTTGAAAACATATGGATGCAATCTTGTCAGCAAAATATCTCAAAAACTATTGAAGCTAGAGCCTTGAAACTTGATGAATAGACTGGTATTGATGAGTAGACAACCTGATTAACTTTTGAATAAATTTTGAAAAATAATTCATGAGTTATGGCCCTTTGTAATTTTGGGCGTTTTTACCTTGTCAGCAAACTATCTCAAAAACTATTGGAGCTAGAGTCTAGAAACTTAGTGAATTGATTGGTAATAATGAGTAGATGACTTGATTAACTTTTGAATAAATTCTGAAAAATATTTCATGAGTAATGGCCCTTTGTAAATTTGGGCATTTCACCTTGTCAGCAAAATATCTCAAAAACTGTTGCAGCTAGAGCCTTGAAACTTGATGAATAGATTGGTAGTGATGAGTAGATGACCTGATCAAGTTTTGAATAAAATTCTGAAAGGTACTTCATGAGTTATGGCCCTTTGTAATTTTGGGCATTTTTACCTTGTCAGCAAAATATCTCAAAAACTGTCGGAGCTAGAGCCTTGAAACTTGGTGAATTGATTGGTAATGATGAGTAGATGACCTGATTAACTTCTAAATAAATTCTGAAAAATATTTCAAGAGTAATGGCCCATTGTAAATTTGGGCATTTTTCCCATTGTCAGCAAAATATCTCAAATACTGTTGGAGCTAGAGCCTCATAACTTGATAAATAGATTGGTAGTGATGAGAAGGAAGTTGGAGGGCCTACTGCTTCTGGGCATGAGTAATGTCCCTTTGTAAATTTGGGCAGTTTCCCTTGTCAGCAAAATATCTCAAAAACTGTTGGAGCTAGAGCCTCATAACTTGATGAATATATTGGTAGTGATGAGAAGATAAACTTTTGAATAAATTCTGAAAAATATTTCAGGAGTTATAGCCCTTTGTAGATTGGGCCAGTTTCACCTTGTATTATCTTTAGAGGCAAGCATATGGTTGGGGGCATAGTGTTTTACAAACACAATTTCTAGTTGTTTTTTTTTTTTGTTGTTTTTTCATCTTCTTTTATTAGATTTGCACAGAAATGTTGCCATTATTAAATATTTATAGATGAGTTTATTAAATGATATAGAATTAAGAAGCTTGACTAATATCAAAACTTATAAACATAATTCTTTTTGGATTTTTTTTTTAAATACTCTTCTGAGTTGCCTCCCTTGAAGTATAAAAATAAAATCAGTATAAAACAAGAATTTTTCTTGCAGCATTTTTTTCTTTTGGTTGCTTATTTTTGTTTTGTTATTGTTGGTCAGATATTGAAGTATAGGAAAAACAAATCAATCAAAGGCTCATATGAGCTTATAGTATAGCCATGCTTCTGTCTTATGTCCTCTGTCCGAAACCACTTCTCCCTAGACGCAGCAAACTTCTCCCTATTTTCCGAGGAGGGAGAAATCACTTTTCCTAAAATTTCTGGGCCAGCTTGGACCCTGAGGTTACAGTTCACCAAATATCAGCACAGTTATGCCCCTTGAAAATTTTTTAATTTTTTTTTTTGTTTCCAATTAACTCCACTTACAATTTACATCCAGAGCACTGAATTATACAGGAATCAGTTTATGTGCTACATCTTATTACTTGCCACGGGTGAGGTGTACCAAAGTTGCTAAAATAATTGTCCTATATTGACATTTGATTTTTTTACGGCAAGGTCAAGTTTGCTCCCCTATGCATTTGTATGGGAAAAATAATCAGAATTTCAAATGACTTAACCTCTGGAGCCTCTGGGCCAATGTTGCTCAAATTTCATTTGTAGCCTCCCTGGGGCAGGGAAATGAAAGATTGCTAAAATGGTTGCCATCCATTGACCAAGATGGCCACCATGCCCATATATGGTAAAAACCTTTAAAAATCTTCTTCAAAACAGAGTCTTTGCATATATCATTGGGGACAGGAGGTCTACCAAAGTTGCTAAAATAATTGTCATATATTGACATTTGACCTTTTTACGGTAAGGTCAAGTTTGCTTCCCTATGCATTTGTATGGGAAAAATATTGAGAATTTCAAACAACTTCTCCTCTGGAGCCTGTGGGCCAATGTTGCTCAAATTTCATTTGGAGCCTCCATGGGGCAGGGGAATGAAAGATTGCTAAAATGGTTGCGGTCCATTGACCAAGATGGTAAAAACCTTTAAAAATCTTCTCCAGAACGGAGGATGCCTTATGACTGAATCTTTGCATAAATCATTGGGAGGTCTACTAAAGTTGTTAAAATAATGGCCATACATTGATGTTTGACCTTTCTACGGAGAGGTTGTTTGCCTCCCTATGCATGTGTATGGGAAAAATGTTGAGAATTTCAAACCACTATCCTCTGGGCCAGTGTTGCTCAAATTTTATTTGGAGCCTCCCTGGGGCAGGGGAATGAATGATTGCTAAAATGGTTGCTGTCAATTGACCAAGATGACTGCCATGCCCATATATGGTAAAAACCTTTAAAAATCTACTTCTTCAGAACCGAGGATGCCTTGTGGCTGAATCTTTGCACAAACCATCAGGGACGGGAGGTCTACCAAATTGCTAAAATGATGGTCGTACATTAACATTTGACCTTTTTACGACGAGGTCAAGTTGCTTCTGTATGCATTTGTATGGGCCCTATACATTTGTATGGAAAAAATGTTGATAATTTCAAATGACTTCTCCTCTGAAGCCTCTGGGCCAGTGTTGCTCAAATTTCATGTGGAGCCTCCTTAGGCAGGAGAACGAAAGCTTGCTAAAGTGGACATGGTCCATTGATCAAAATGACTGCCATGCCCATATATGATAAAAACCTTTAAAAATCTTCTTCTCCAGAACCAAATTAGCCCTGGGCCCTAATCTTTGCACAAGTTATGGGGGACAGGAGATCTACCAAAATTTCTAAAATGATGGTCCTATGTTGACATTTGACCTTTTTACGGCAAGGTCAAATTTGCTTCCCCATGCATTTGTATGGGCCATATACATTTATATTGGAAGTATTGAGGTGACTTGTAGCTAAAATTGTTCTGATTGGAAATCTAAGATGGCCGCCATCTTGTTTATTATATTTCCCTGCCACTGTGCTGTTTACATGTATAAAATCATGATTCTTCAGAAACCATTTAGCCAATTTCAACCAAATTTCACATTGATCCTACTGTTGAAATGTGATTGATAGTTTGTTCAAATGATCATGCTCCATTGACTGTCAGGCCCATATATTCTTCTTCAAAACTAAGAACTGCTCAAATGATGATCTTTTCATTAGTTGCGATGATAGGATTAGAAAAATGTTGCATAACATCTACATATCTGCAGTGGCTATGTCACTTAGGTGAGCGAGCTGTGGCCGGTGGGCCTCTTGTTCATTTTGTGTTATACACTCTTGGGTGTAAGGGTCCTATACAGCTGAAACATACTCCAGCTGTGGTCTGACCAAGGAGTTGTATGCCATTTCTCTGACCTTAGGCATCTTCATTTTGATATTTCTGCAGATGAAGCCAAGAGATTGGGTTGGCATTTTTAGCTCACCTGAGCTCTGCTCAGGATGAGCTATTGTGATCACTTTTCGTCCGTCGTCCATCCTTCCGTGTGTCCGTCCGTTAACATTTTCAAACGACTTCTCCTCTGAAACCGCTGAGCCAATTTTGCTCAAATTTCATATGGAGCCTCCTAAGTGTGGGGGAACGAAAAATTGCTAAAATGGTTGCGGTCCGTGGACCAAGATGGACGCCACGCCCATATATGGTAAAAACCTTTAAAAATCTTCTTCTCCAGAACCGAGAATGCCTTGGGGCTGAACCTTTGCAGGAATCATCGGGGACGGGAGGTCTACCAAAATTGCTAAAAGAATTGTCATACGTTGACGTTTGACCTTTTTACGGCAAGGTCAAGTTTGCTTCCCTATGCATTTGTATGGGAAAAACCTTTAAAAATCTTCTTCTCCAAAACCGAGCATGCCTTATGGCTGAATCTTTGCATATATTTTTGGGAACAGGAGAGCTACCAAAATTGCTAAAGTAATGGTTGTACATTGACATTTGACCTTTTTACTGTAAGGTCAATTTTGCTTCCTTATGCATTTGTATGGGAAAAATGTTCAGAATTTCAAACAACTTCTCCTCTGGAGCCTCTGGGCCAATTTTGCTCAAATTTCATATGGAGCCTCCTTAGGGTGGGGGAACTAAAAATTGCTAAAATGGTCGCAGTCTGTTGACCAAGATGGCCGCCACGCCCATATATGGTAAAAACCTTTAAAAATCTTCTCCTTCAGAACCGAGAATGCCTTTGGGCTGAACCTTTGCAGGAATCATCGGGGACAGGAGGTCTACCAACTTTGCTAAAAGAATTGTTGTACGTTGACGTTTGACCTTTTTACGACAAGGTCAAGTTTGCTTCCCTGTGCATTTGTATGGGAAAAACCTTTAAAAATCTTCTTCTCCAAAACCGAGCATGCCTTTAATATGGCTGAATCTTTGCATATATCTTCGGGAAAAGGAGGGCTACCAAAATTGCTAAAATAATGGCCGTACATTGACATTTGACCTTTTTACGTTTAGGTCGATTTTGCTTCCTTATGCATTTGTATGGGAAAAATGTTCAGAATTTCAAACAACTTCTTCTCTGGAGCCTCTGGGCCAATTTTGCACAAATTTCTTATTGAGCCTCCTTAGGTAGGGGGAACAAAAGATTGCTAAAATGGTCACGGTTCGTTGACCAAGATGGGCGCCATGCCCATATATGGTAAAAACCTTTATAAATTTTCTTCTCTAGAACCGAGGATGCTTTGGGGCTGAATGTTTGCATAAATCATTGGGGACAGGGGGTCTACCAAAGTTGCTAAAATAATGGTCATACATTGACATTTGACCTTTTTACGGCAAGGTCAAGTTGCTTCCTTATGCATTTGCATGGGAAAAAACATTTAAAAATCTTATTCTCCAAAACCGAGGATGGCTTGTGGCTGAATCTTTGCATATATCATCTGGAACGGGCGGTCTACCAAAGTTGCTAAAATAATTGTCATAGATTGACATTTAACTTTTTTGCGGCGAGGTCAAGTTTGCTTCTGTATGCATTTGTATGGGCCCCATACATCTGTATGGAAAAAATGTTGATAATTTCAAATGGCTTTTCCCCTGAAGCCTCCAGGCCAGTGTTGCTCAAATTTCATGTGGAGCCTCCGTGGGTAGGAGAATGAAAGATTGCTAAAATGTGTATTGATAGTTATTCAAATGATCATGCTCCATTGACTGTCAGGCCCATATATTCTTCTTTAAAACTAAGAACTGCTCAATTGATGATATTTTTATTAGTTGCGATGATAGGATTGGAAAAATGTTGCATAACATCTGCATGTCTGCAGTGGCTATGTCACTCAGGTGAGCGAATCGTGGCCCGTGGGCCTCTTGTTTACATTTCTATCGATGTGGGTGCCCCAGGATAGGGAGCCGGGAGATATCAGCCCCAAGATACTTGGCACTTGTGACCGTCACCAGGACCTGGCCATGAAGGACATACTCTGTATATATTGGATTTCTTGAGCCTGTCACCTGCACCACCTGATATTTCGAGGGTGTTGAATTCCATGTCCTACTGGGACTCCCGCTCCGACAGTTTGTCAAGGTCATGCTGAAGTGACTGGTTCTCAGTTGTAAGACACAGTGCTGTATCATCTGCAAGCAGGTGAACCATGGAGGAGATCTCATCTGGCAGGTCATTTATATATGCCAATATGCCAGGAAAAGAATCAGCCCAAGTACTGAGCCCTGGGAGATATCAGATGTAACTGGTATTACTCTTCTCCCTCAATTACTACCTGCTGTAACCTACCTTCGAGGAAAGCCTGTATCCAATCAAGTACTTATCCCCTAATGCCATACCAATGGAGTTTCCACAAAAGCTTGCTATGATTTACTTTGTCAAAAGCTTTGGAGAAGTTCAGTATTATGATATCAGTCTGCTTGCCACCACTTGCATTCCTTGCAAGGTCCTCTATCAGACTGACAAGCTGGGTCTCACACTATTGCTTTTATCCGAAGCCATGCTGTAGGTCATGCATGATATCCCGCTCGTGGAAGTGCTTCACTATATTAGAAGAAACAATTAGTTCAGCCACCTTGCAAAGAATGCAAGTGAGCAAAATGGGGTGGTAGTTTGCCGCAAGGGATTTGTCTCCTTTTTAGCTCACCTGAACAACGTTCATGGAGAGCTATTGTACTACTCCCGGCGTCGGCATTGGCGTCTGCGTCCGCATCCACAAAATTAATGTTAAAGTTTTCATTAAAGTTTTTAAGATGTCATTATTTCCAACCTTATCACCGGTTTCATTCATCTTTGGTATGATGATACATGTTGGTCCAAAATTTTGCGCAGTACTATCCCAACCACTCTAGGTCATGTCAAGGTCAAGGTCACAGACTTAGAATTTTCATGTTAAAATTTTATGTCAAAGTTTTTAGGATCTCATTACTTCTACACTAAATAATGGATTTTGTTCCTATTTGGTATTATGACAGACACTGGTCAGAAGTTTTTATCAGCACCATCAGCACTCATGACCATGACCTTGAGGTTGAGGTCACAGACTTAGAATTTAAATGTTAAAGTTTTCGTTAAAGTTTTTAAGACCTCATTATTATGTCCCCCCACCATTGGGAGGGGGGGGGGGGGGGGGGGGGGGGACATATTGTTTTTAGTGCGAATCCCGTCGGCATCGGCATAGCGTCTTGTCCGCACTCTATCTCCTTATTGAATGGACATATTTTAGCCAAACTTACACAAATATATCATTGAGAGGGGGAAAAATGCTGATTAGATTTTTGTGACCTTTACCCCATTTTCAAGGTCACAGGAGGGCTTAGATTGTTGGAAAATAGCTTGTCTGCACCATATCTCTTGAAGGAATGAATAGATTTTAACCAAACTTGCACATCTATATTGCTGGGACATGTAAAAGAACTGATTAGATTTTGGTGACCTTGACCCCATTTTCAAGGTCACAGGAGGGCTTAGATTGTTGGAAAATGGCTTGTCCGCACCCTATCTCTTGTAGGAATGAATAGATTTTGACCAAACTTGCACATCTACAATGCTGGGACATGTAAAAGAACTGCTTAGATTTTGGTGACCTTGACCCCATTTTCAAGGTCACAGGAGGGCTTAGATTGTTGGAAAATGGCTTGTCCACACCCTATCTCTTGTAGGAATGAATAGATTTTGACCAAACTTGCACATCTACAATGCTGGGACATGTAAAAGAACTGATTAGATTTTGGTGACCTTGACCCCATTTTCAAGGTCATAGGAGGGCTTAGATTTGTTGGAAAATGGCTTGTCGGCACCCTTACTCTTGTAGGAATGAATAGATTTTGACCAAACTTGCACATCTACAATGCTGGGACATGTGAAAGAACTGATTAGATTTTGGTGACCTTGACCCCATTTTCAAGGTCACAGGAGGGCTTAGATTGTTGGAAAATTGCTTGTCTGCACCCTATCTCCTAAAAGAATGAATGGATTTTGACCAAACTTCTACATCTTAATTGTTGAGACATGGAAAAGAACTGGTTAGATTTTGATGACCTTGCCCCCATTTTCAAGGTCACACTAAGGCTTAGATTGGTGGAAAATGGCTTGTCTGCACCTTGTCTTATGAAGGAATGAGTAGATTTCGACCAGACTTGCACAGCTATAATTTTGGGACATGGAAAAGAACTGATTAGATTCTGGTGACCTTGACCCCATTTTCAAGGTCACACTAGGGCTTAGATTGTTGGAAAATGGCTTGTCTGCACTATATCTCTTGAAGGAATGGATGGATTTTAACTAAACTTGCACAGCCAAATTGTTGTGGCATGGGAAATAAATAATTTTATTTTGGTGACCTTGACCCCATTTTCAAGGTCGCAGGAGGGCTCAGATTGTTGGATAATGGCTTGTCTGCACGCTGTCTGCTGAATGAATGGATGGATTTTTACCAAACTTGCACAGCTATATCGTTGAGACAGAGACAAGAACTGATTAGATTTTGGTGACCTTGATCCCATTTTCAAGGTTACACAAGGGCTATGATTTTAGAAAATGGCTTCTCAGCACCCTATCTCATTGAGGAATGGATGAATTTTGACCAAACTTACATATAGGTATACTGTTCTAGTTTTCTAACCTTATCGCTGATTTGATTCATCTTTTGTATGGTTATACATATTGGTCCAAAATTTTGCGCAATACCATCCCCACCACCCAAGGTCATGTCAAGGTCAAGGTCACAGACTTAGAATTTACATGTTAAAATTTTATGTTGAAGTTTTTAGAATCTCATTACTTCTAAACTACACGATGGATTTAGTTCCTATTTGCTATCATGATAGATACTGGTCAAAAGTTTTTATCAGCACCATCAGCACTCATGACCGTGACATTGTGGTCGACTTCACAGACTTAGAATTTAAATCTTAAAGTTTTTGTTAAAGATTTTAAGACCTCATTTTTTCCTAACCTTATCACCAATTTCATTCATCTTTGGTTTGATGATACATATTTGTCCAAAATTTTGCGCAGTACCATCCCCACCACCCTAGGTCATGACAAGGTCAAGGTCACAGACTTCGAATTTTCATGTTAAAATTTTACGTCGAAGTTTTTAGGATCTCATTACTTCTAAACTACATGATGGATTTAGTTCCTGTTTGGTATCATGGTAGATACTGGTCAAAACATTTTTTTCAGCACCATCAGCATTCATGACCGTGACCTTGAGGTCGACGTCACAGACTTAGAATTTAAATGTTAAAGTTTTCATTAAAGTTTTTAAGACTTTATTATTTCCTAACCTTATCACCGATTTCATTCATCTTTGGTTTGATGATACATATTTGTCCAAAATTTTGCACAGTACCATCCCAACCACCCTAGGTCATGTCAAGATCAAGGTCACAGACTTAGAATTTTCATGTTAAAATTTTACGTCAAAGTTTTTAGGATCTCATTACTTCTAAATTACATGATGGATTTAGTTCCTATTAGGTTTTTATCAGCACAATCAGCTTTCATGACCGTGACCTTGAGTTCGAGGTCACAGACTTAGAATTTAAATGTTAAAGTTTTTGTTAAAGTTTTTAAGACCTCATTATTTCCTAACCTTATCACCGATTTGATTCTTCTTTGGTATGATGATACATATTGGTCCAAACTTTTGCCCATTTCCATCCTCACCACCCTAGTTCATGTTAAGGAAAAGGTCACAGTCATGCAAAAATTTTCCTGTTAAAATTTTATGTCAAGTTTTTAGGACCTCATTACTTCTAAACCAAATGATGGATTTAATTTATATTTGGTATCATGATATATATTGGTCCAAAGTTTTATCAGCACCATCAGCACTCATGACAGTGACCTTGGGGTTGAGGTCACACACTTAGAATTTTAAAAATGTTAAAGTTTTCATTTACGTTTTTAAGACCTTATTATTTCCTAATCTTATCACTGAATTGATTCATCTTTGGTTTGATAAATATTTTGCACATCGCAATCCCCCACCCCCACCCCGCCTAAGGTTGTGTCAAAATCAAGGTCACAGACTTAGAATTTTCCAGAAACAAAATGTGCAATATCAGACGAGCTATCCTGTCTGGCGACAGGTCTTGTTTGAAGATGGGCATGACATTAGCCTTGACCCAATCTGCTGGCAACTTCCCTGTTTGGAGAGACCTTTCAAAAATGACTTTTATTACTGGGGCAGTCTCTACTCTGAGTTCTCTAAGCAGAAGTGGTTTGATTTTATCTGGCTATGCAGCTTTACCAGGTTTCAGGTTTTGTAGTAATTTTAGCAATCCATTAAGGGATATTTCCAAATATTAAAGTATTATTCCCAAATTTTGTAAACCCAGGCAAGTTTAAAGCTCACTCAAGATCACCAAATATATGATAGGTCTCCTTTAAGATCTTATCACCTACTTCTGAGCAAATATAGATGTCTTTCAGTACCCTGACATGTTAGTTTCTAGCTTAATATATGACAGTAACTTACCAGTACTTGAACTCAGCAGATTTTTAATGCTGCAAGGCCCCTGAGACACTTGGAAGCCCCATTGGAATGTTTAACCGGTTCCATGCTTGCACATTATTTATATGCAAGACACTTCCTGACTGGATTCTTTGGAACTAGTCTGTAGGTTTCAGAACTTAGAATAGAAGCCAAAACTGAGCTTTTATTTATGCCCCCGCCTATTCAAAGAATAGCGGATGGGCATTAAGTATTACCCCTGTCAGTCCCGTACGTCTGTCTGTCCGTCCATCTGTCTGTCCGTCCATCTGTCCGTCCGTACGTCCCACTTCGTGTCCAGGCCATAACTCCCAAACCGTATGGAATATATTCATGAAACTTCACAGGTGCATACATCACATTGAGACGATGTGTCATGAACAAGGAAGACAACTCTTGCTTTTTTGGTTTTTGAATTATTTCCGCTTGACTTAGTTCCATATAGTTAACTGTGTCCAGGCCATAACTCCTAAACCATATGAAATATATTCATGAAACTTTACCAGTGCCTGCATCACACTGAGACGATGTGTCGTGAACAAGGAAGACAACTCTTGCATTTTTGGTTTTTGAATTATTTCCGCTTGACTTAGTTCCATACAGTTAACTGTGTCTGGGCCATAACTCCTAAACCGTATGAAATATATTCATGAAACTTTACCAGTGCATGCATCACACTGAGAAGATGTGTCATGAGCAAGGAAGAAAACTCTTGCATTTTTGGTTTTTGGATTATTTCCCCTTGACTTAGTTCCATATAGTAAACCGTGTCCGGGCCATAACTCCTAAACCATATGGAATATATTCATGAAACTTTATGGGTGCATGCATCACATTGAGACGATGTGTCATGAACAAGGAAGACAACTCTTGCATTTTTTGTTTTTGAATTATCTTCCCTTGACTTAGTTCCATATAGTAAACCGTGTCTGGGCCATAACTCCTAAACCGTATGAAATATATTCATGAAACTATTCAGGTGCATGCATCACATTCAGACGATGTGTCATGAACAAGGAAGACAACTCTGGCATTTTTGGTTTTTGAATTATTTCTCCTTGACTTAGTTCCATATAGTTAACCGTGTCCGGGCCATAACTCCTAAACCATATGGAATATATTCATGAAACTTTACAGGTGCATGCATCACACTGAGATAAGAACAAGGAAGACAACTCTTGCATTTTTCGTTTTTGAATTATCTTCCCTTGACTTAGTTCCATATAGTAAACTGTGTCCGGGCCTTAATAATAACTTCATGGTATACCTGTTACAATTACATATAAACCCTTTTTCTGAATGGCATTTGGCGGGGGCATCCGTGTCCTATGGACACTTTTTCTAGTTTAAGTGTATAGTAGTTGCAGCTAAGATTGTCTGGGTGGAGATATCGCCTGTACCTGCCCTCAGAATATTCTATTAGTAAAAAGGTTACAGGATCATACAGAAGTTCTAGAATGATTAATTTGCTACAAAGTATGATGTTGAATGCTTATCAGTCCCCTACTTTTGTAACCAGAGGGGACTATAGGTTAACCCATAGTCTCTCTGTGTTTCTGTCCCCCATAGTCTCTCTGTGTTTCTGTCCATGTGTCTGACCATCCAGAAAATCTGGATCCTGAAATAACTTTAAAGATACTTGGATTTTCATCTTGAAACTTAATATATGACAATGTACAGATTAAACAAAAGCTTTCATTTTGTTCATCTGCACAGAACTTTGGTTGTTATGGTAATTTGAAATAACCTTTGGCTGACTTAAGAAAAACAGACTGGATAATATAGCTCCTTAACTATATTACTATAAAGAATATCTGGATGAATTTTTATTATGCCCCCGCTTATTCAAAGAATAGCGGAAGGGCATTAAGTGTTAACCCTGTCCGTCCCGTACGTACGTATGTACGTCCCAATTCGTGTCCGGGCCATAACTCCTAAACCGTATGGAATATATTTATGAAACTTTACAGGTGCATGCATGACATTGAGACGATGTGTCATGAACAAGGAAGACAACTCTTGCTTGTTTGGTTTTTGAATTATCTGCCCTTGACTTAGTTCCATATAGTAAATCGTGTCCGGGCCATAACTCCTAAACCGTATGGAATATATTTATGAAACTTTACAGGTGCATGCATGACATTGAGACGATGTGTCATGAACAAGGAAGACAACTCTTGCTTGTTTGGTTTTTGAATTATCTGCCCTTGACTTAGTTCCATATGGTAAACCGTGTCTGGGCCATAACTCCTTAACCATATGGAATATATTTATGAAACTTTACAGGTGCATGCATGACATTGAGATGATGTGGCTTGAACAAGGAAGACAACTCTTGCTTGTTTGGTTTTTGAATTATCTGCCCTTGACTTAGTTCCATATGGTAAACCGTGTCCGGGCCATAACTTCTAAACCATATGGAATACATTTATGAAACTTTACAGGTGCATGCATGACATTGAGACGATGTGTCATGATCAAGGAAGACAACTCTTGCTTGTTTGATTTTCGAATTATCTGCCCTTGGCTTAGTTCCATATAGTAAACAGTGTCCAGGCCATAACTCCTTAACCGTATCGAATATATTTATGAAACTTTACAGGTGCATGCATGACATTGCGACAATGTGTCATGAACAAGGAAGACAACTCTTGCTTGTTTGGTTTTTGAATTATCTGCCCTTGACTTAGTTCCATATAGTAAACCGTGTCCGGGCCATAACTCCTAAACCGTATGGAATATTTATTTTTGAAACTTTACAGATGCATGCATGACATTGAGGCGATGTGTAATGAACATGGAAGACAACTCTTGCTTATTTGGTTTTTAAATTATCTGCCCTTGACTAAGTTCCATATAGTAAACCCTGTGTGGGCCATATCAACCTTAATAATAACTTCATGCTGTACCTGTCACAATTACATATGTAACCTTTTTCTGAATGGCATTTTGGCGGGGGCATCCGTGTCCTATGGACACTTTTCTAGTTAATATATAGAGAACTTAAGGCAACATATTTTGACTGAGGCCCAGTACTCTGGTTATTCACTTTCATGACTTATCTGTCCTTGAAATATCTGAAAAGGGGGTTTATGTCTATTACTGCTTACAGTAGACTGAAGTTACAGAAAATAACTTTGTTTTGTTGCTTGCAGTGGTAGGGTATCATGGGGTGTCTGCGATCTTTTATACCAAGATTTAATTTGTGATAAAGCAGTCACAGATGACCTGCACATGTGGACAATGTTTGGGAAATATTGAAGACTTGAAATTTATACAGCCAGTTATGAAATACATCACACAAATGAAAAATGTAAGGTTTTCCTTAAAAAAAAAAAAAATGAAACACAGTATAAATCTAAAGTAGTAGATATGAGTACAATGTGTATACCATGCATTGTTTAAGTTGTAATCATATGTAAAGATCAGAATCTGATGAAACTAAACTTAGTTGCTACCAAATAGAAGTTTTTTCCAGTATATAGATAGTATGTATTCTCTATTACAGCTGTAGCAGTCAGGATCGTATTTCTGTGGTTGTGTATATAGATGGCAAGGAAGAGGTTTTAGGTACCTACTGTGGACAGAAGACGCCACCTCAGCTCATGTCCAATGGGGTACGGATGAAAGTCATATTTAGGAGTGAAAGTTCACAGAAAAACAGCGTCTCAGGATTTAAGCTGGAATATAGCTTTAGAACAGGTCAGTAGGACTACGATGGATACTGGTTGAATGATTATACCCCAGAAGTATTATCTTTGCTTCTGCTAGCAAGACTAAGTATTGGACCATAATTGTACTTCTGGTGTGAGACTTTAAGCAGAAAATTCAGTTGTAAGAGGCATATGTTCACACAGTTTTTATGTCCCTTTGATCAGTAAATATTGAAGACTCGAGGGGAGCATAGAATGGTAGTCCATCTGTCTTCCATCTATCTGTCTGTCATCCACCATGAACACCTTTGACCAGTTATATCTCCGCAGGCTGCAGGCTGATCTCAATCATTTCTCATCTGTACCGTGCCTAGGGTGGGGCATTTATGACATAAGCTTTTCATGGAAACCTTGGTTGCTGTGGCAACCACAAGGTCCCATAGACTTACAATGGGAAAATGCTTGTCATCAGCATAACTCATTGTTTTGATCAGGTCTTCTTAGATTTACGAGGGCAAGTCAATAAGTAACCAGCCTATCCCATTTCCAATTGACCGAGATACCCAAGATTTTCATGCCTTGTTTCAATACATGTTTTAGGCCTGAGGGCAAAATTGCACCCTTATCGTATCATTCACTCATAAGATATTGAATGTCAAACATGGCTAGCGATGCAAAAGTAAGCTTTTCGTCAAAAGTTGAGTACCATGCTGTAATTCGGTACTTGTATTTGAAAGGGAAAACAGGTCAGGAAATACATTGCGAGTTGACCAATGTTTATGGGTCTTCTGCACCGTCGTATGCACAAGTTAAATTTTGGGTTGGGGAATTCAAACACAGTAGAACGTCTTTAGAAGACGAAACCAGGTCTGGACGCCCATCAGATGCCACTGATGAAGAAATGTGTAACAAAGTACGGGATCTGGTGTACTCTGATAGGTGAATTAAGGTGGAAGAAATAGTGAATGCATTACACATTTCACTTGGTAGAGTTTCAACAACTGTACATGATCGCTTGGGTATGCACAAGCTAACAGCCCGTTGGGTCCCAAAATCCCTTAGCGACGAGCAAATGGCAACCACAGCATCAGTATACAGCACATTGTTGAAGCGGTTTAGGTCAAAGGAAGATGATTTCTGTTCACGTCTGGTGACTGTAGATGAGGCCTGGGTCCATTATTATGAGCCAGAGAAGTCGCCAGAGTGTAGGGCGGGGTCTCCGAGACCAAAGAAGTTCAAAACGCAACCCTCTGCTTGCAAGGTGATGGCAACTGTATTTTGGGATGCACAAGGCGTTATTATGTTGGACTTTCTAGCAAAGAAAAGTACAATAATAGGTACGTATTATGCAAATTTGCTCGACTAACTGAGAATTGTGATCAGTGAAAAACGCTGAGGTAAACTCTCCAAAGGGATTCTGCTCCAACAGGACAATGCGAGAGTCCACACTTGCAAAATTGCAATGGATGCTGTTGAGCGGAATGGGTACGAGCTAATACCGCACCCCGCCTATTCTCCGGACTTAGCTCCTAGTGACTATTTCCTATTCCCAAACTTGAAAAAGGATATCCGTGGACATCATTTCCGGTCCAACGAAGAAGTCGTGGCAGCAGTTGAGGAGTGGGTCAGAGACAAGGACCCTGGCTTCTTCAGTTCTGGGCTGATGGCACTGGAACACCATTGGTCCAAGTGCATCATTCTAGAGGGCAAAAGAAAAAGAAAACATCGAAAAAGAAGAGATCGATCTCACCCAGAAATAAGTAAGGCTGGTTTTTTATTGACTCGCCCTCGTATGTATCTTTAATTGCTGAAAAAGCCTGTTTGACTTTGTCATCAGCATAACTCATTCAGTTTTGATTGGATCTTCCTGAAACTTGCAGATAAGGTGGACATAGATGAAATCTTGAATGAATTAGAAAACTGATCAGATCCGATTATTAATCTTATAGTTACGTCCCCTTGATTGCTGGAAAAGCCTCTGTTTGACTTTGTCATGATCATAACTTGTTCAATTTTAATCAAATCTTCCTGAAACTTGCAGATAAGATGGACATATATCAATCTCTGATGGGTTTGAAACCTGGCCAGATTGTACCATAAATCTTAGAGTTATGTCCCCTTTGATTACTGAAAAAAAACAACTCTGTTTGACTTTGTCATCAGCATAACTCATTCAGTTTTGATTGGATCTTACTGAAACTTGCAGATAAGGCGGACATAGATGAAGGTGGACATAGATGAAATCTCTGATGCATTCGAAAACTGGCTAGATCGGATCATTAATCTTAAGAGTTACATCCCTTTGATTGCTGAAAAATCCTCTATTTGACTTTGTCATCAGCATAACGTTCAGTTTTGATCAGATCTTCCTGAAACTTGCAGATACAATGGACATGGATGAAATCTTGTATGATTTTGAAACCTGCCCAGATCAGATTATTAATCTTAGAGTTACATCCCCTTGATTGCTGAAAAAGCCTCTGTTTGACTTTGTCATCAGCAGCACTTGTTCAGTTTTGATTGAATCTGTCAGAAACTTGCAGATAAGATGGACATGAAATCTTGAAAGAGTTTGAAAACTACTAGATTGGATCATTACTCTTAGAATTTTGTCCTCTTCATTGCTGAAAAAGCTCTTGTTTGACTTTGTCATCAGCATAACTCGTTCAGTTTTGATCAGATCTTTCTGAAACTTGCAGATAATGTGGATATTGGATGAGTTTGAAACCTGGCCAGATCTGAGCATTTGTCTTTGAGTTACATCCCCTTGATTGTTGAAAAAGCCTATATTTGACTTTATCATCAGCATAACTTGTTCAGTTTTAATCCGATCATCCTGAAACTTGCAGATAAGGTGGATATGGATGAAGGATAAATTTGAAAAAGTCTGAAAACCTACACAATCTGATTGATAAGAGTTATGACCCTTGATTGCTAAAGAGACATATAATTAACCTTGTTTGCTGCATAGCTCCAGTATCAGTTTTAATTGGATCTTCCTTAAACTTGCAGGTAAGGAGGACATGGTTATTTTTTAGTTATGTCCTCCAGATTAATGAATTTTTTAGACATTGAGTGACCCTGACCTACTTTTCACCATATGTGAACATTAAGGACCACCATGGGCCTCTTGGTGTTGGAAAACATAGTCCACCCCAATACATTTTGTACATTTGTAATTAGTTTTTATGCTCCTAATTTCAGGGAAGTTGGGAGGCATATTACATCTGCCATAACCATTAAATTTTGTCCTTCTATCTGTCTATAACACTTTGGGCTTGTTTTTGGAAAATATGGTCCACCCCAATACTTAAAAAAGATATTTTTTTAATTCAGTTTTGTACTTTTGTAATTTTATGCTTCCAATTTCAGGGAAGTTGGGGGGTGAGGGGCATATTACATCTGCTATATCCATTAAATTTTGTCCTTCTGTCTGTCCATAACACTTTGGGCATGTTTCATAACTAAAGAACTATGGCCATGGTGGCCATCTTGAAAATCTATTTTGCACTTCTTCTCCTGAACTGAAAGACCAATTGATAGGAAGTATCAGGACAGCTTGTAGATAAAAAATAGCCAAAATCATTTTGATCAAAAATCCAAGATGGCCACCATAGCTGCCATCCTGAAAATCTATTTTGAACTTCTTCTCCTGAACTGAAAGGCCAGTTGACTTGAAACAAGGTAGAAAGTATCAGGGTGTCTTGCAGAACAAAAACAGCTAATATTGTTCAGATTGGAAATCCAAGATGGGTGCCATGGCCGCCATTTTGAAAATCTATTTAGTCCTTCTCCTGAACCAAAGACGAATTGACTCGAAACTTAATAGAAAGTATTGGGGTGACTTGTAGATCAAAAATAGCTAAAGTCGTTCTAATGAGAAATCCAAGATGGCTGCCACAGCCACCATTTTGAATCTGTTTTGAACTTCTTCACCAAAACCGAAAGGCCAGTTGACTCGAAATTTGGTAGGAAGTATTGGGGCAACTTGTAGATAAAAAAATAGCTAAAATTGTTCCAATGGGAAATCCAAGATAACTGAATGGTGGCAATCTTGAAAATCTATTTTGAACTTCTACTCCTTAATGGAAAGGCCAACTGAATAGAAACTTTGTAGAAAGTATCAGAGCTACTTGTAGATAAAAAATAAACAAAAATGGTTTCGATCAGAAATCCAAGATGGCTGCCATGGCAGACATCTTGAAAATCTATTTTGAGCTTCTCCTCCTGATACTCAGTAGGAAGTATCAGGGCCTCTTGTAGACCAAAAGTAGCTAAAATCATTCAGATTGGAAATCAAAGATGGCAGCTACCATCTTGAAAATCTATTTCAAAATACTTCTCCATAATGGAAAGGCCAATAGAATTGAAGCTTAATAGGAAGTATTGGGGTGACTTGTAGATCAAAAAGAGATAAAATTGTTCTTATTGGAAATCCAACATGTCCACCACGACTGCCATCTTGAAAATCTATTTCCAAATTTTTCTCTTTAAAATTCTAATGAAAGGCCAATTGACTTGAAACTTCATTGGAAGTATAGAGGTGACTTTTAAATAAAAAATAAACTAAAATTGTTTTGATGGGAAATCCAAGATGACCACCATGGCCACCATCTTGAAAATCTATTTTGAACTTCTGCTCCTGAACCATTAGGCCAATTGAATGAAAACTTGGTAGAACTCTCGAGTGACTTGTAGATAAAAAAAATAGCTAAAATTGTTAGGATCTAAAATTCCAGATGGTCACCACTGCCGCCATCTTGAATATCTATTTTGAACTTCTATTCTTGAACTGTAAGGCCATTTGATGCAGAATTTGATAGGAAGTGTTTGGGTAACTTGTAGATCGAAAATAGCTAAAATCATTCCAATTGGAAATCAAAGATGGCTGCCATGGTTGCCATCTTGAAATTCTATTTCAAATCTCTTCTCCTGAACTCAAAGGCCAGTTGACTCAAAACTTCATTGGAAGTATCAAGCTGACTTGTTCAAATTACAGCCCTGGGGTAAAAAATGGCCTCACCCCAGGGGTGTATTGTCTGGTACTTTGGCGAGTGATACAGAGCCATCTTAGCCCTCTTGTCTAGGAGAAAAGCATTATTAAACATGTGCAAAATTTAGTTTAGGCCCTCAAAATCTTATTAGCCAAAGGCTCATATGAGCTTATAATATAGCCATGCATCTGTCATGTGTCCTCCGTCCGAAAACACCTCCCTAGACGCAGCAAACTTCTCCCTATTTTCCCAGGAGGGAGAAGAAGTCACTTCTCCCTTAATTTCTGGGCCAGCTTGGATCCTTAGGACAGTTCACCAAATATCAGTAGACCTATGCCCCAATAAAATTTTTTTAAATTTTTTTTTGTAATTCCACTAACAGTTTATATCTGGAGCACTGAATTATACAGGAGCCAGTTTATGTGCTACATCTAATTACTTACTACATATGTGCTACATCTTATTACTTGCCACAGGCGTATAATACGCTGCTTGGTGGTGCTCTTGTTAGCTCACCTAGGGCTGAAGACTCCAGAGGAGCTTTTAGGATGGTAGTCCATCATTTGCCGTCTGTCCATCTGTCATCTGTCAGCATCTTTGACTAGTTATATCTCTCTGCAGCCTGCAGGCTGATCTTAACCATACCTGATCTGTAGCATGCCTCTGGTAGGAGATTGATGACATAAGTTTTTAATGGAAATCCAATGAAAACCTTGGTTGCTATAGCAACCAAACGGTCCGTCCCGTTGGCTTACAATGGGAAAATGCTTGTCATCAGCAAAACTCCTTCAGTTTTGATCAGATCTTCCTGAAACATGCATGTAAGTAGGTTGAGTGAGTTAGAAAACTGGCCAGATCGGATTATTATTAGTGATCACTTTTTGTCCGTCGTCTGTCTGTCCATCCGTGTGTCTGTCCGTCTGTTTTTAACATTTTCAAACGACTTCTCCTCTGAAGCCTCTGAGCAGAGCCTCTGAGCCAATTTTGGAGCCTCACTAGGATAGGGGAACAAAAGATTGCTAAAATGGTCACAGTCCATTTACCAAGATGGCCGCCATGACCATATATGGTAAAAACCTTTAAAAATCTTCTTCTCCAGAACCAAGGATGCCTTGTGGCTGAATCTTTGCACAAATCATCGGGGATGGGAGGTCTACCAAAATTGCTAAAATAATGGTCGTACATTGACAGTTGACCTTTTTAATAGCGAGATCGTTTGCTTCCCTATGCATTTATATGGGAAAAATTTTGAAAATTTACAAATGACTTCTCCTCTGGAGCCTCTGGGCCAATGTTGTTCAAATTTCATTTGGAGCCTCCTTGGGGTAGGGGAATGAAAGATTGCTAAAATGGTTGCCGTCCATTGACCAAGATGGCCTCCATGCCCATATATGGTAAAAACCTTTAAAAATCTTCTTCTCCAGAACTGGGGATGCCTTGTGACTGAATCTTTGCATAAATCATCGGGGACGGGACCAAAGTTGCTAAAATAATGGTCGTACATTGACATTTGACCTTTTTACGGTGAGATCAAGTTTGCTTCCCTATGCATTTGTATGGGAAAAATGTTGAGAATTTCAAATGACTTCTCCTCTGGAGCCTCTGGGCCAATGTTGCTCAAATTTCATTTGGAGCCTCCCTGGGCAGGGGAATGAAAGATTGCTAAAATAGTTGCCGTTCATTAACCAAGATGGCCGCCATGCCCATATATGGTAAAAACCTTTAAAAATCTTCTTCTCCAGAACAGAGGATGCCTTCAGGCTGCATCTTTGCACAAATCATCACGGATTGGAGGTCTACCAAAGTTACTAAATTGATGGTCGTACATTGTTGTTTGACCTTTTTAGGGCCAGGTCAAGTTTGCTTCTGTATGCATTTGTATGGGCCCCATACATTTGTATGGAAAAAATGTTGATAATTTCAAATGACTTCTCCTCTGAAGGCTCTGGGCCAATGTTGCTCAAATTTCATGTGGAGCCTCCTTGGGGCAGGAGAACGAAAGATTGCTAAAATGGTCATGGTCCATTGACCAAAATGGCTGCCATGCCTATATATGGTAAAAACCTTTAAAAATCTTCTTCTCCAGAACCAAATTAGTCCTGGGCCTTAATCTTTGCACAAATTATGGGGAACAGGAGATCTATAAAATTGCTAAAATGATGGTCCTATGTTGACGCTTGACCTTTTTACGGCAAGGTCAAATTTGCTTCCCCATGCATTTGTATGGGCCATATACATTTATATGGGAAAAATGTTGAGAATTCATATTTTGGACATCTCCTCTATAATCCAGTTGAATTGGAACTTGATGATGAGCATTAGGGCACCTAGTAGACACAAAATAGCTAAATGAGCTGATAGAAAATCCAAAGATGGCTGCCACAGCCTCCATCTTGAAAATCAATTTTCGACATCTCTTCCCAAACTTGGTGGCTTTGAGCCAAAACTTGCTCTGTAGCAACAGGATCGAAATGAGCTAAAATTTTGTTGATCAGAATTCGAAGATGGCCACAATGGTTCCACTCCATTGTACAAGATGGCCACCAGAGCTACAAATAGAAAATCTTCAAACGACATCTAGTCCTTGACCAATGGCCTGATTTCAAAATATTTGCAAAGAAGTGTTCCTCCGATGACCCTCTACCGAAATTGTTAAAATGGTTCCACTTGGCTGAACAAAATGGCGACCAGAGCTAAAAATAGAAAAACCTTTAAAAGACATCTCCTCCACTGCCAGTGGCCTGATTTTTAAGTAATTCCACAGAAGTGTTTCTCTTATGGCACTTACCAAAATTGCTAAAATAGTTCTGTTCGGCTGAACAAAATTGCCACCAAAGCCAAAAATAGAAAAAACAACAACATTAAACGACATCTCCTCCTTGCCCGGTGGCCTGATTTTAAAATGATTTCACAGAAATGTTCCTCTTATCTCCCTTTTTTAGCTCACCTGAGCACGAAGTGCTCATGATGAGCTATTGTGGTCAGTCAATGTCCTTCCTCCATCCTGCGTCGTCCGTCATGCATCGTGTGGCGTCAACAATTGCTTTAAAAGCCTACTCCTCCTACACCCCTGGGCCAATTGACTCGATACTTGGTAAGAAGCATCGGGGTGACTTGTAGATTAAAAATAGCTAAAATCGTGTCGATCGGAAATTCAAGATGGCCGCCATCTTGAAAATCTATTTTTCGCTTCTCCTGAACCGAAAGGCCAATTGACTCCAAACTTGCTTGGAAGCATTGGGGTGACTTGTAGATCAAAAATAGCTAAAATCGTGCCGATCGGAAATCCAAGCTGGCCACCATGGCCACCATCTTGAAAATCTATTTTTCGCTTCTTCTCCTGAACCGAAAGGCCAATTGACTCCAAACTTGCTAGGAAGTATCGGGGTGACTTGTAGATCAAAAATAACTAAAATCGTGCCGATCGGAAATCCAAGATGGTCGCCATGGTGGCCATCTTGAAAATCTATTTGTAGCTCACCTGAGCCGAAGGCTCATTGGTGAGCTTTTCATATGGCAAGGCTGTTGTCTGTCTGTCTTTGTGTCCACATTTTCAGACGTCTTATCCTCTGGAACCACTGGGCCGATTGAAGTCAAATTTCATGTGGAGCCTCCATGAGGGGGGAGGGGGGGTCCAGGTCACATGACCAAGATGGTCGCCATGCCCATATATGGTAAAAACCCTTCAAAAATCTTTCATCTCCCGAAACACTGGGCCGATTTGCATGAAACTTGGTATGTAGCATCTGGGGCGTGGGCCCATCATAAATTGCATAAATGGTGACCCTGGGATGACCTTGACCTATTTAGGCCAAGGTCAAATTTGGTCGCATAGGCATTTATATGTGAAAAAGTGAAAATGCATAATAACTTACTTAGGGTTCAGAATACCCTCCCTGAACCATATATATTCTTGTTCCATATGATAAGGCACATTAAGTGACATGGATCTTGGGACCCCAGCGGGTCCCCTGGGGGCATGCCCCAACCCCTTCATTTCATAAAATGCATAATATCTTGGAAATCGTTTAGATCCCCACCCATAAACCATCTATATTCTTGTTCCTTAAGATAAGGCGCATTTAGTGACATGGATCTTGGGACCCTTGGGTGGTCCAGGTCACATGACCAAGATGGCCGCCATGCCCATATATGGTAAAAACCCTTCAAAAATCTTCTTCTCCGGAACCGCTGGGCCGATTTGCATGAAACTTGGTATGTAGCATCTGGGATCTGGGCCCAGTATAAATTGCATAAATGGTGACCCTGGGATGACCTTGACCTATTTTAGGCCAAGGTCAAATTTGGTCGCATAGGCATTAGTATGCGAAAAAGTGAAAATGCATAATAACTTACTTAGGCTTCAGAATACCCTCCCTAAACCATATATATTCTTGTTCCTTATGATAAGGCACATTAAGTGACATGGATCTTGGGATCCCAGGGGGTCCCCCGGGGGCATGTCCCACCCCCTTCATTTCATAAAATGCATAATATCTTGGAAACCGTTCAGATCCCCACCCATAAACCATATATATTCTTGTTCCTTAAGATAAGGCGCATTTAGTGACATGGAACTTGGGACCCCTGGGTGTCCCCTGGGAGCATGCCCCACCCCCTCCATTTCACAAAATGCTTAATATCTTGGAAACCGTTCAGATCCCTACCCCTAAAACATATATATTCTTGTTCCTTATGACGAGGTGCATTTAGTGACATGGACCATGGATCCCAAGGGGGTCCCCCGGGGGCATGCCCTACCCCCTTCATTTCATAAAATGTGTTATATCTAGGAAATCGTTCAGATCCCCACCCATAAACCATATATTCTTGTTCCTTAAGATGAGGCGCATTTAGTGACATGGATCTTGGGACCCCTGGGTGTCCCCGGGGGCATGTCCCACCTCCTTTTCACAAAATGCTTAATATCTTGGAAACGGTTCAGATCCCCACCCATAAATCATATATATTCTTGTTCCTTATGATGAGGCTCATTAAGTGACATGGACCATTGATCCCAAAGGGGTCCCCCGGGGGCATGCCCCACCCCCTTCATTTCATAAAATGTGTTATATCTCGGAAACCGTTCAGATCCCCACCCATAAACCATATATATTGTTGTTCCTTGTGATAAGCTGCATTTAGTGACATGGATCCCTGGGTCCCTGGGGGGCATGCCCCATCTGCTCTTTTCATAAAATGCATAATATCTTGGAAACCATTCAGATCCCCACCTATAAACCATATATATTCTTGTTCCTTATGATGAGGCGCATTTAGTGACATGGATCTTGGGACCCCTGGGTGTCCCCCGGGTGCATGCCCCACCCCCTTCATTTCACAAAATGCTTAATATCTTGGAAACCGTTCAGATCCCCACCTATAAACCATATATATTCTTGTTCCTTATGATGAGGCGCATTAAGTGACATGGACCATGGATCCCAAAGGGGTTCCCTGGGGGTATGCTCCACCCCCTTCATTTCATAAAATGTGTTATATCTCAGAAACTGTTCAGATCCCCACCCATAAACCATATATATTGTTGTTCCTTATGACAAGCTGCATTTAGTGACATGGATCCCCAGATCCCCCAGGGGTATGCCCCACCTGCTCTTTTCATAAAATGCATAATATCTTGGAAACCGTTCAGATCCCCACCCATAAACCATATATATTCTTGTTTTGACTAAGTATGGCCCTTTGAAAAGTTCAGCATTTTAACCTTGTCAGCAAGATATCTTAAAAACTGTTTAAGCCATTGTCTTGAAACTTGACAGGCTGATAGGGAATGATGAGTAAATGACCTGATTAACTTGCAGCAGTTGACTTAGGTGAGCATTGTGGCCCATGGGCCTCTTGTTTTGACTAGATATGGCCCTTTGAAAATTTCAGCATTTTAACCTTGTAAGCAAGATATCTCAAAAACTGTTGAAGCCATTGCCTTGGAACTTAACAGGCTGATAGGGAATGATGAGTAAATGACCTGATTAACTTACAGCAGTTAACTCAGGTGAGCATTGTGGCCCATGGGCCTCTTGTTCTTAGAGTTACATCCCATCCCTTGATTGCTGAAAAAGCCACTGTTTGTTAGCTCACCTGAGCATGAAGTGCTCATGGTGAGCTATTGTGGTCAGTCAATGTCCGTCGTGCGTCGTGCGGCGTCAACAATTGCTTTAAAAGCCTACTCCTCCTACACCCCTGGGCCAATTGACTCGAAACTGGGTTAGACGCATCGGGGTGACTTGTAGATCAAAAATAGCTAAAATCGTGCTGATCAGAAATCCAAGATGGCCGCCATGGCCGCCATCTTGAAAATCTATTTTTCGCTTCTTCTCCTGAACCGAAAGGCCAATTGACTCCAAACTTGCTAGGAAGCATTGGGGTGACTTGTAGATCAAAAATAGCTAAAATCATGCCAATCAGAAATCCAAGATGGCCGCCATCTTGAAAATCTATTTTTCGCTTCTTCTCCTGAACCGAAAGGCCAATTGACTCCAAACTTGCTAGGAAGCATCGGGGTGACTTGTAGATCAAAAATAGCTAAAATCATGCCAATCGGAAATCCAAGATGGCCGCTATGGCAGCCATCTTGAAAATCTATTTTTCGCTTCTTCTCCTGAACCGAAAGGCCAATTGACTCCAAACTTGCTAGGAAGCAGCGGGCTGACTTGTAGATCAAAAATAGCTAAAATCATGCCGATCGGAAATCCAAGATGGCTGCCATGGCCGCCATCTTGAAAATCTATTTTTCACTTCTTCTCCTGAACCGAAGGGCCAATTGACTCCAAACTTGCTAGGAAGCATCAGGGTGACTTGTAGATCAAAAATAGCTAAAATCATGCCGATCGAAAATCCAAGATGGCCGCCATGGCGGCCATGTTGAAAATCTATTTTTCGCTTCTTCTCCTGAACTGAAAGGCCAATTGACTCCAAACTTGCTAGAAAGCAGCGGGGTGACTTGTAGATCAAAAATAGCTAAAATCGTGCCGATTGGAAATCCAAGATGGCCGCCATGGCCGCCATCTTGAAAATCTATTTTTCACTTCTTCTCCTGAACCGAAGGGCCAATTGACTCCAAACTTGCCATGGCAGCCATCTTGAAAATCTATTTATCGCTTCTTCTCCTAACCCCAAATGCCAATTGACTCGAAACTTGATAGGAAGCATGGGGGTGACTTATAGATCAAAAGTCGCTAAAATAATTCCAGTCGGAAATCCAAGATGGCCGCTATGGCTGCCATCTTGAAAATCTATTTTTCGCATCTTCTTCTGAGCCGAAAAGCCTACTGACTCCAAACTTGGTAGGAAGCATCAGGGTGACTTGTAGATCAAAAATAGGTAAAACCATGCTGATCGGAAGTCCAAGATGGCCGCCCTGGTGGCCATCTTGAAAATCTTTTTTTCGCTTCTTCTCCTAAACCCAAAAGCCAATTGACTTGAAACTTGGTAGGAAGCATCGGGGTGACTTATAGATTAAAAATGGCTAAAATCGTTCTGATTGGAAATCCAAGATGGCTGCCATGGTGGCCATTTTGAAAATCTATTTTTCACTTCTTCTCCTGAACCGAAAGGCTTATTGGCTTTAAACTAGGTAGGAAGCATCAGGGTGACCTGTAGATCAAAAATAGATAAAATCATACCTATCAGAAATCCAAGATGGCCGCTATGACAGCCCTCTTTAAAATCTATTTTTCACTTCTTCTCCTGAACTGAAAGGCCATTTGACTTGAAACTTGGTAGGAAGCATTCGGGTGACTTGTAGATCTAAAATAGCTTAAATTGTTTGGATCGGAAATCCAAGATGGCTGTCGTGGCGGCCATCTTGAAACTCTTTTTTTTTCACTTATTTTCCTGAACCAAAGGGCCAGTTGATTTGAAAACTGGTAGGAAGTATCGGGATGACTTGTTGATATAAAAATAGCTACAATCATTCCGATAGGAAATCCAAGATGGTGGCCATCTTGAAAATCTATTTTTCTTTACTTCTTCTGAACTGAAAGGCCACTTGACTCGAAACTTGGTAGGAAGCATCAGGGTGACTTGTAGATCAAAAATAGCTCAAAATGTTGTGATAGGAAATCTCAAATTGCGGCTATGGTGGCCGTTTTGAAAATCTGTTTTGAACTTTTTCCCCTGAACCGAAAGGGCAATTGACTTAAAGTTCATTGGAAGTATCGAGGTGACTTGTAGATCAACAGTAGCTAAAATCATTCTGATTGGAAATCCAAGATGGCTACCATCTTGTTTATGTTTATTATATTTCCCTGCCACTGTGCTGTTTACATGTATAAAATCACGATTCTTCAGAAACCACTTAGGCAATTGCAACCAAATTTCACATTGATCCTACTGTTGAAATGTGATTGAGAGTTTGTTCAAATGATCAGGCTCCATTGACTGTCATGCCATATATAAAATTCTTCTTCAAAATTAAGAACTGCTTAAAGGATGATCTTTTCACTAGTTGCGATGACAGGATTGGAAAAATGTTACATAACATCTGCATATCTGCACTCGCAATGCTACTCAGGTGAGCGACCCGTGGCCCGTGGGCCTCTTGTTTGACTTTGTCATCAGCATAACTCATTCAGTTTTGATCGGATCTTCATGAAACTTGCAGATAAGGTGGGTATAGATAAAATCTCCAATGAATTTGAAACCTGGCTTGGTTAGATCATTTGTCTTAGAGTTACATCACCTTGATTGCTGAAAAAGCCTATATTTGACTGTATCATCAGCATAACTCATGCAGTTTTGATTGCATGGATCATCCTGAAGCTTGCAGATAAAGTGGACATGGATGAAGTTTTGAGGGAATTCGAAAACTGTCCAGATCAGGTTATTTATTTTAGAGTTATGTCCCCTTGATTGCTGAAAACCCTATTTTCGATCTTGTCATCAGCATAGCTCCTTATTTTTGATCAGATTTTCCTGAAACCTACATATAAGTAGGCTTTGGATAAAAGCTCAGATGAGATAGAAAACTGGCCAAGTTGACCTATTAATCATAGAGTTATGTCCCCTTGGATGCTGAAAATGCCTATTTTTGACCTAATCATTAGGATTAGTTTTGATTAGATCTAAATGAAACTGGCAGATAAGATGGACATGGACAAAAGCTTGAAAAAGCTCAAAAACTGGCCAGATCAGATTATAAGTCTTGGGTTTATGTGCCATTGATTGTGGAATTTGCCTTTTATTAGCTCACCTGAGCTGATTAGGCTCATAGGTGAGCTCATAGTATAGGCATATATCCATCATTCGTAGTCTGTCCATCCGTCCGTCTGTCTGTCAACATTTTCAAACGACTTCTATGAAGCCTTAAAGCCAATTCTTTCCATATTTTAGATATAGCATCTATAGGGGGAACAAATAATTATGTTTCAATGGAATGAGAACTGGTTGCTATGGTAACTTATAATTGCCATTGACTTATAATGGGAAAAGTGAAAATTGTCATTTATTACTGTCTCACTGCAGATATTTTGATAAAAGTTTTACAGAAATGTTCCTGGAGCTATCCTCTACATTACACAAGAATTTTGTCCAAACTGCTGAATTTGATTTGTTGCCATGGCAACCAAAACATTAAATTTGTGAAAAAATATTAAAAAATCTTCTCCTCAGAAGCCAAAAGAGGGATGAAGCTGAAAGTTTACAGAAATGTTCATAACATTTGCCTCTATAAAAAGTGTGTTTTTGAGTGCTTTTGTGGCTAAGTTTCCATAGGCTTATAATGGGAAAAGTGAAAGCAGGGCTTTTTTATATCTCACTTGAGATATTTTTTTACTTAAGTGTTACAGAAATGTTCCTTGAGTAGTCCTCTGTGTTACATATGAATTTTGTCCAATTTACTGAATTTGATTGGTAGCCATGGCAACTAAAATGTTTCATATGCGAAAAAAATATAAAAAATCTTCCCAGAAGCCATAAGGGGAATGAAGCTTGAAATTTTACAGAAATATTCATAACATTTGCTTCAACAAAGAAAAAAAGAAAAGATTTGATTGCTGGTGCTCATGTGCTTTCTTCGCTGTGGCAACCTAAAGTTTCCTTTGGCTTATAATGGGAAAAGTGAAAGTAGGTCTTTTTTATGCCCCCGCCATTCAAAGAATGGTGGAAAGGCATATAGTGTTTGAAATAACTTGGCAGAAATGTTGACCATTATGAGACAATGTGTCACACGCAAGACCCAGGTCTGTAGCTCCAAGGTCAAGGTCTGACTTAGAGGTCAAATGTCAAAAATAGGGTCTTTTTTTCGTGTCTATTCCATAACTTTGTCATTTCTTGATGGATTTTGAAATGAGACGGCAGAAATGTTGACCTTTATGAGAGGATGTGTCATGCACAAGACCCAGTTTTGTAGCTCCAAGGTCAAGGTCACACTTAGAGGTCAAAAGTCAAAAATAGGGTCTTTTTTTCGTGTCTGGTCCATAATTTTGCCATTCCTAGTTGGATTTAAAAAATGACTTGGCAGAAATGTTGACCTTAATGAGACAGTGTGTTGCGCACAAGACCAAGATCTGTAGCTCCAAGGTCAAAGTCACACTTAGAGGTCAAATGTCAAAAATAGGGTCTTTTTTTATGTCCAGTCCATAACTTTGCCATTCCTTGATGGATTTTGAAATGACTTGGCAAAAATGTTGACCATCATGAGATGATGTGTAGCGCGCAAGACCCAGGTCTGTACCTCCAAGGTCAAGGTCACACTTATAGTCTTTTTTGTGTCCAGTCCATAACTTTGCCAATCCTTGATGGATTTGAAATTATTTAGCAGAACTGTTGACCATTGTGAGACAAAGTGTCACACGCAAGACCCAGGTCTGTAGCTCTAAGGTCAAGGCAACTTAGAGGTCAAAAATAGGGTATTGTTTTTTCAACTATTTTTTGCAAAATGCTTGTGTCCAGGTGAGGATAGCCCCTGGGCGGGGGCATCTGTGTCTTATTGACACATTTCTAGTTTCTTTCACACTTCATATATTTGGTCAGAAGTTTTACAGAATTGTTACTTGAGGAGTCCTCTACTGGCCAGTGGTTGGATTTCAAAATAATTTCACTGAAATGTTCCTCTTATGTCCTTTTACCAAAATTGCTAAAATGGTTCCAGTTGGCTGAACAAAAGGGCCACCAGAGCTAAAAATAGAAAAACATTTAAATGGTATCTCCTCTTAGGCCAGTGGCCCGATTTCAAAATAAAAACAGAAATGTTCCTCTTATGCCCCTTTACCAAAATTGATAAAATGGTTCTGTTCAGCTGAACAAAATGGCCACCAGAGCTAAAAATAGAAAAACCTTAAAATGACATCTCCTCCTAGGCCAGTGGCCCAATTTCAAAATAATTCCACATAAATGTTTTTAGCTCACCTGAGCTATAGTGATCACTTTTTGTCTGTTCTGTCCATCCGTCCGTCCTTCAGTTAACACTTTCAAACGACAACTCCTCCAAAGCAATTGATGTGATTTGTCCCTAATTTGGTAAGAATATTGCTTTGGTTGGGGGATTTAAAAAATAGCTAAAATTATGGTGATTTGGCTCTTGGTTTGGTTGCCATGGCAACAGAAAGCTCCCATAGACTTATAATGGGAAAATGGTTAAATTGCATTTTCTCCATAACCACTGAAGTGATGTGACCCATATTTGGCAGTTATGATTATCTGATGATTGTCTACCCATTTTATGTGTTTATGACCAGTGGCCATTTTATTTGGTTGCCATGGCAACATTAAATTTAAAAAAAAAATTTTTTTAAATGACAACTCCTTCAAAACCGCTGAAACAGTATGACTCTAATTTGGTACAAATGTTGCTTGCATAAGGGCAATTCAGAATAGCTAAAATTATGGTGATCTGCCTCTTGGTTCTGATGATTGTCTACCCAGTTTATGTGTTTGACAACCAGCAGCCATTTTGTTTGGTTGCCATGGCAACATCAAATAAAAAAAGTTTTTTAAATGACAACTCCTCCAAAACCACTGAAGCAGTATGATTCTTATTTGGTTCAAATGTTGCTTGGCTAAGAACAATTCAAAATAGCTAAAATTGGTTTAGTTGCCATGGCAACAGAAAGCTTCCATATACTTATAATGGGAAAATGGTTAAATTGCATTTTTCTTCATAACCAGTGAAGTGATGTGAACCAGATTTGGCAGTTATGATCATTAGATGATTATCTACTCAGCTTATGTGTTTGATGACCCGTGGCCATTTTGTATTGTTGTCATGGCAACATTAAATTTTAAAAAAAGGAATTTTTAAATGACAACTCGTCCAAAACTTCTGAAGCAGAAGGGCTCTAATTTGGTACAAATGTTGCCTGGCTAAGGACATTTCAAAGTATCAAAAAGTTTGGTGGTCTTTCCCAACAGAAAGCTCCCATAGACTTATAATGGGAAAATGGTTAATTTGCTCTTTCTCCATAACCAGTGAAGTGAGTTATGTTCATCTGACCAAGTTTATTTGTTTTATGACTGGTGGCCATTTTGTTTGGTTGCCATGGCAACATTCAATTTTGAAAAATAAATTTTTCAATTAATAACTTCGAAACCACTGAAGCAGTATGACTCTAATTTTGGACAAAAGTTGCTTGGGTAAGGGTAATTCAAAATAGCTAAAATTATGGTGGTCTGCCTCTTGGTTTGGTTTCCATGGCAACAGAAAGCTCCCATTGACTTATAATGGGAAAATGGTTAAATTGCATTTTTCTCCATAACCAGTGAAGTGATGTGAACCAGATTTGGCAGTTATGATCATTAGATGAGTATCTACTCAGCTTATGTGTTTGATGACTCGTGGCCATTTTGTATTGTTGCCATGGCAACATTAAATTTAAAAAAAAAAGGAATTTTTAAATGACAAGTCCAAAACCCTCTGAAGCAGAAGGGCTTTAATTTGGTACAAATGTTGCCTGGCTAAGGACATTTCAAAGTATCCAAAAGTTTGGTGGTCTTTCTCTTGGTTTGGTTGCTATGGCAACAGAAAGCTCCCATAGACTTATAATGGGAAAATGCTCTTTCTCCATAACCAGTGTGAAGTGATGTGAGCCATATTTGGCAGTTATGTTCATCTGATGAGCATCTGCCGAGTTTATTTGTTTTATGACTGGTGGCCATTTTGTTTGGTTGCCATGACAACATTCAATTTTGAAAAAGAACTTTTTCAAATGACAACTTTGAAACCACTGAAGCAGTATGACTCTAATTTTGTACAAAAGTTGCTTGGGTAAGGGCAATTCAAAATAGCTAAAATTATGGTGGTCTGCCTCTTGGTTTGGTTTCCATGGCAACAGAAAGCTCCCATTGACTTACAATGGGAAAATGGTTAAATTGCATTTTTATGCCCTGCCACAAAAAAGTGGCAAGTGTTATACTGACTGAAATTTTGAGTGTCCATCTGTCTGTCCTGGCAAACATCCAAGGTTTAGGGGCTATTTTTGGGCTGTTTTGGACATAATTATGAGGTATTTTGAGGTTTATTCCATTTTAAATGCATTAGCTAGCCCCTAAACCAAAAAAATAATAATTCCAAGAAGTAGAATATGTAGAAAACACATTCTTCTTCAAAACCAAGAACTACTCTAATGATGATCCTTTCATTAGTTGCAATGACAGAATGAAAAATAAATGTCGCATAACAAATGCATATGAGGGATGTTCGAAATGAATTGCTTATTTCTATCTGGAGACTTCAAATTTCAAGTTAGCCCAAAAGTACTCATTTCATGCCCTCGAAGTACTCCCCGTGGCTAGAAATGCAAAGTTTCAGCCGATGTATCCACTTCTTGAAGGCATCACGGTACGCTGATTTGGGCACAGTAATAAGGTACTGATGAATGGCAGAGCCAAGTGCCTGTCGGGACTGGTATTTCCTCCAGTAAGGAATGCTTTCAATTTCGGAAACAAAAAAAAAATCACATGGGGCAAGGTCTGGGGAATACGGGGGGTGAGGCAAAACAGTTACTTTCTCTTTCTTCAAAAACGCCGTAACTATTGCGGAGGTATGAGCTGGGGCATTGTCATGTAGAAGACGGACATGTTTAAAACCAGTGGCAGGGAGTCGTTTCTGATAATACTTTTTCAGTTTCTTCAGTACTACGTCTTTGTAGTACTTTCCGGTGATGCTTTTGCCCTTTTTCACTGGCACTTTTATTGCGACCTTCACCAGAGAAGAAGATTGCATACAAAACCTTCTTTGTACTCAAAGAACGTTTGGCAATTATTGGGCGTTTGCTGTGTTTAGTGGCCCAGATCTTATTGCTAACCTTTCTGACGGGCTCAAAATAATGGACCCAGGTTTCATCATCTGTGACGACATTGGCAAACTGCTTTTTATCATATTTTGGAAACATTTGAAGCAGCTTTTTGGCCTCTTTAACCCGTTGCCTCTTTTGCTCGTCAGTCAACAGATGTGGCACCCATTTAGCAGAAATCTTTCTGACTTTCAAATGCTTCTTCAAAATAAGGTGAACCATTGATAGTGATATGCCTACCTTTCGTGCAATATCACGAACTGTAAATCTGGCATCTCCTTCAATGATTTCCTTTATTTTGGAAACGATTTCTTTACGAGATGCAGATTTTGGCCTACCTGATTTCGGTGCATTTTTGATGGACTCTACACCAGACTCAAATTTCTTTTTCCACCGCCGAACTGTGTCATAAGACACACAAGAAGGTCCAAAAGCAGTAGAAATTTCAGTCATCAGCTTCTTCAAAGAACAACCAAGTTTTGAGCGAGCTTTGATGTAAGTCCGTATTTCATCTTTTTTGTCGACGCTTCTACCAACCATTTTTACTGCAGTGGTCAATGACTGCGTGTATTCAAATGGCAAATTTTATGTCTTACACTTAGTCTAACATGTACATTTATACACCATTGTGTAGATATTGAATAGCCCTATACAGGCATGTATTGGTTTTTATCGTGCCCCACGTGGATATCGAGCTAGAGGACAATAAGCAATTCATTTCGAACATCCCTTGTGGGCCTCTTGTTCTTATGCCCCTTTACCAAAATTGCTGAAAGGTTCCCCTTGGCTGAACAGAATGGCCATCTCAGGTTAAAAAAAGAAAAATCTTTAAACAGCATCGCCTCCTAGGCCAATGGTCAAATTTCAAAATAAATTCACTGAAGTGTTCCTCTTATTCCTCTATACAAAAATTGTTAAAATGGTTCTGCTCGGCTGATCAAAATAGTCGCAAGAGCTGAAAATAGAAAAACCTTTATACAACATCTCCTCCTAGGCCAGTGGCCCGATTTCAAAATAATTTGATGGAAATGCTTCTCTTATGCCCCTTTTTAGCTCACCTGAGCTATGCTCAGGATGAGCTATAGTGGTCACTTTTTGTCCGTCGTGCATCCGTCCGTCCGTGCGTCCATCCATCCGTCCGTCCATCTGTCCGTTAACACTTTCAAACGACAACTTCTCCAAAGCCACTGATGCCATTTGTCCCTAATTTGGTAAGAATGTTGCTTTGGTAGGGGCATTTAAAAATAGCTAAAATTATGGTGATCTGGCTCTTGGTTTGGCTGCCATGGTAACAGAAAGCTCCCATAGACTTATAATGGGAAAATAGTTAAATTGCATTTTCTCCATAACTACTGAAGTGATGTGAACCATGTTGGGCAGTTATGATCATCTGATGATTGTCTACCCATTTTTAGCTCACCTGAGCCAAAACCTCGAGGTGAGCTTTTGTGACCGGTGTTCGTCCGTGTCCATTGTGTGTCGTCCGTCGTGCATCGTGCGTCGTCCATCTGTCAACAATTTACTTAAAAGACATCTCCTCCTAAAATGGTGAATGGATTTTGAAATAGTTTTACAGGAATGTTTCTTTTGGTGACCCTCTCCCAAAATTGCCTAAATGGTTCTGCTCCGCTAAACAAAATGGCCACCAGAGCTAAAACTAGAAAAACCTTAAAATGACATCTCCTCCTAGGCCACTGAATGGATTTTGAAATAATTTCACAGGAATGTTCCTTAGATGACCCTCTACCAAAATTGCCTAAATGGTTCTGCTCCGCTAAACAAGATGGCCGCCAGAGCTAAAAATAGAAAAACCTTTAAACAACATCTCCTCCCAGGCCAATGGCCCGATTTCAAAATAATATCACAGAAATGTTCCTCTCATGCCCTTTACCGAAATTGCGAAAATGGTTCTGCACCGCTTAAGAAAATGGCCACCAGAGCTAAAAATAGAAAAAACCTTTAAACGACATCTCCTCCCAGGCAAATGGCTGATTTCAAAATAATTTCACAGAAATGTTCCTCTCATGCCCCTTTACCAAAATTGCTAAACTGGTTCCGCTCTGCTAAACAAAATGGCCACCAGAACTAAAAATAAACCCTTTTAAACGACATCTTCTTCTAGGCCAAGGGCCTGATTTCAAAATAATTTTACTGAATTGTTCCTCTAATACCCTTTACCAAAATTGCTAAAATGTTTGGCAGAACAAAATGGCCACCAGAGCTAAAAATAGAAAAAGGGCATAGACTGTCATGTGTCTGTCAACAATTTACTTAGGAGACATCTCCTAAACCAGTTAATGGATTTTGAAATAATTTTACAGGAATGTTCCTTGAATACCCTCTACCAAAATTTCTAAAATGGTTCCGCTCCGCTAAACAAAATGGCCACCAGAGCTAAAAATAGAAAAAACCTTTAAACGACATCTCCTCCCAGGCAAATGGCTGATTTCAAAATAATTTCACAGAAATGTTCCTCTAATGCCCCTTTACCAAAATTGCTAAAATGGTTCCACTCTACTAAACAAAATGGCCGTCAGAGGTAAAAATAGAAAAACCTTTAAACGACATCTCCTCTTAGGCCTATGACCAGATTTCAAAATAATTTCACAGAAATGTTCCTCTTATGACCCTTTACCAAAATTGCTAAAATGGTTCTGTTTGGCTGAACAAAATGGCCACCAGAGCTAAAAAAAGTAAAAGGGCGTAGACTGTCATGCGTCTATCAACAATCTACTTAAGAGACATCTCCTCTTAAACGGGTTAATGAATTTTGAAATAATTTTACAGGAATGTTTCTTGAGTGACCTTCTACCAAAATTGCTAAAATGGTTCCACTCGGCTGAACAAAATGGCCGCCAGAGCTAAAAAGAAAAAAACTTTTAAAGGACATCTCCTCCCAGGTTAATGGCCCGATTTCAAAATAATTTCACAGAAATGTTCCTCTAATGCCCCTTTACTAAAATTGCTAAAATGGTTCTGCTCGGCTGAAAAAAATGGCAGCCAGAGCTAAAAAGAAAAAACTTTTAAAGGACATCTCCTTCCAGGTTAATGGCCAGATTTTAAAATAATTTCACAGAAATGTTCCTCTAATGCCCCTTTACCAAAATTGCTAAAATGGTTCTGCTCCGCTGAACAAAATGGCCACCAGAGCTAAAAATAGAAAAACCTTTAAACAACATCTCCTCTTAGGCCTACGAGGGGAGTTCAATAAGTTCGTAGAACTCTGTATTTTTCTATACAATTCAAGATTTCTTTTTTCATTTTTGTGCAGTGTAAACCTTTGTCAGTTGAATGATAACAGCCGTTCAGTCAACACTTACATTTTTTGCTCTTTTTGTTTGAAAACCTATACCCATAGGCAAAAATGGAAAGTCAGAATATTGAGTTCAGAGCAGTCATAAAGTTCCTCACTAAGGAGGGTGCAAAGGTCAAAGAAATCCATCGGTGCATGGCTGATGTGTATGGTGATGGTAGCCCAAAGTATTCCACAGTGGCAAAGTGGTCAGCAGAATTTAATCGTGGGCGAGACTCCTTAGAAGATGACTCAAGGCCAGGTCGCCCTGCTGATGTCATCAGCCAGGAGATGATCGACCGTGTTGAGAGACTTGTGCCAAACAATTGCCGAATCAAAGTTGTTGAACTTGCTTCAGAATGTGGTATTTCTTATGGAAGTGTTTACACTATAATCTATGAATATTTAGGCATGTCAAAAGTATCTGCCAGGTGGGTACCCAGAAACCTGTACATGCAAGATCGTCAGCAAAGGGTGGAGTCAAGTCAAGAACTTCTGGAAGTGTACAATGCCAATCCAGAAGACTTTCACACTCGTCTTGTAACAGGAGATGAAACTTGGCTTCACCACTGGGACCCAGATACTAAAAAAGAGTCCATGCAATGGAAGGGCCCTGGCTTACCCCCACCTAAGAAATTTCGTACCCAACCATCAGCCGGCAAGGTAATGGCCACGGTGTTTTGGGACTCCAAAGGGATTATATTGATAGATTACAAGCCTGCTGGTACTTCAGTTACAGGAGAATACTATGCCAATGTCATTAAACAATTAAGGGTTGCTATTAAAGAAAAACGAAGGGGAAAGCTAGCTGCTGGTGTCCTTCTTTTGCATGATAATGCCCCTGTGCACGTCCAGAGTTGCACAAGCGGCTATTCGTGAGTGCAAGTTCGAGCAGTTAAATCACCTGCCATACAGTCCAGACCTGGCCCTAAATGATTATTATCAGTTTCGAAATTTGAAGTCCCACTTGCGTGGAACGAGATTTCGGGACGATGATGAGCTCAAGGCTGCTATAGAGGCTTGATTTGAGGACCAAATAGATGACTTTTATTTCAAAGGCATAGACTGCTTAAAAGAAAAGTGGGCCAAATGCATTGAAGTAAAGGGGGATTATATTTAAAAATAATGTTGAAACCATCTTCCAATCTGTGAGTTAAACCCAGAGTTCTACGAACTTATTGAACTCCCCTCGTATGTCAGGATTTCAAAATAATTTCACAGAAATGTTCCTCTTATGTCCCTTGACCAAAATTGCTAAAATGGTGCCCTTTGGCTTAACAAAATGGCCACCAGAGCTAAAAGTAGAAAAAGGGCATAGACTGTCATGCTTCTGTCAACAATTTACTTAAAAGACATCTCCTCCTAAATCGGTCAATGGATTTTGAAATAATTTTAACTGAGTGACCCTCTACCAAAATTGCTAAAATAATGCCGTTCCGCTAAACAAAATGGCATCCAGAGCAAAACAAAAAAAAAAAGAAAAACTTTAAACAACATCTCCTCCTAGGCCTGATTTCAAAATAATTTCACAGAAATGTTCCTCTAATGCCCCTTTACCAAAATTGCTAAAATGGTTCTGCTCTGCTGAACAAAATGGTCACCAGAGCTAAAAATAGAAAAACCTTTAAACAATATCTCCTCCTAGGCCTATGGCCTAATTTCAAAATAATTTTGCAGAAATATTCCTCTGACTAAGTCATATTCTCCTTGAGTGCTGTGATACTCTGGTGAGCGATATAGGGCCATCATGGCCCTCTTGTATGTGCTTTATGACCAGTGGCCATTTTGTTTGGTTACCATGGCAACATTTGATTTTGAAAAAGGAATTTTTTAAATGACAACTCCTTCAAAACTGCTGAAGCAGTATGACTCTAATTTGGTACAAATGTTGCTTGGGTAAGGGCAATCCAAAATAGCTAAAATAATGATGATCTGCTTCTTGGTTTGGTTGCCATGGCAACAGAAAGCTCCCATAGATTTATAATGGGAGAGTGGTTAAATTGCATTTTCTCCATAACCACTGAAGTGATGTGAACCATATTTGGCAGTTATGATCATCTGATGATTGTCTAGCCAGTTTATGTGTTTGATGACCAGTGGCCATTTTGTTTGGTTTCCATGGCAACATTAAATTTTGAAAAAGGAATTTTTGAAATGATAACTCCTTCAACACCGCCAAAGCAGTATGACTCTAATTTGGTACAAATGTTGCTTGGGTAAGGGCAATCCAAAATAGCTAAAATTGTGGTGAGCTGCTTCTTGGTTTGGTTGCCATGGCAACAGAAAGCTCCCATAGACTTATAATGGGAAAAGGGTTAAATTGTATTTTCTCCATAACTAGTAAAGTGATGTGAACCATATTTGGCATTTATGATCATTTGATGATTGTCTACCCAGTTTATATGTTTTATGACCAGCAGCCATTTTGTTTGGTAGTCATGGCAACATTAAATTTTAAAAAAAGAATTTTTTAAATGACAACTCCTTCAAAACCACTGAAGCAGTATGACTCTAATTTGGTACAAATGTTGCTTGGGTAAGGGCAATTCAAAATAGCTAAAATTGTGGTGATCTGCCTCTTGGTTTGGTTGCCATGGCAGCAGAAAGCTCCCATAGACTTATAATGGAAAAATGATTTAATTTCATTTTCTCCATAACCACTGAAGTGATGTGAATCATATTTGGCAGTTATGATCATAAGACAATTGCCTACCCAGTTTGAGTGTTTGATGACCAGTGGCCATTTTGTTTGGTTGCCATGGCAACATTAAATTAAAAAAAAAAAATAAATGACAATTCCTCCAAAACCACTGAAGCAGTAGGACTCTAATTTGGTACAAATGTTGCTTGGCATAGGACAATTCAAAATAGCCAAAAGTTTGGTGGTCTGCATCTTAGTTTGGTTGCCATGGCAACAGAAAGCTCCCATAGACTTATAATGGGAAAATAGTTAAATTGCACTTTCTCCATAACCAATGATGAAGTGATTTGAGCCATATTTGGCAGTTATGATCATCTGATGATTGTCTACCCAGTTTATATGTTTTATGACTGGTGGCCATGTTGTTTGGTTACCATGGCAACATTTGATTTTGAAAAAGGATTTTTTTAAATGACAACTCCTTCAAAACTGCTGAAGCAGTATGTCTCTAATTTGGTACAAATGTTGCTTGGGTAAGGGCAATCCAAAATAGCTAAAATAATGATGATCTGCTTCTTGGTTTGGTTGCCATGGCAACAGAAAGCTCCCATAGACTTATAATGGGAGAGTGGTTAAATTGCATTTTCTCCATAACCACTGAAGTGATGTGAACCATATTTGGCAGTTATGATCATCTGATGATTGTCTAGCCAGTTTATGTGTTTGATGACCAGTGGCCATTTTGTTTGGTTTCCATGGCAACATTAAATTTTGAAAAAGGAATTTTTGAAATGATAACTCCTTCAACACCGCCAAAGCAGTATGACTCTAATTTGGTACAAATGTTGCTTGGGTAAGGGCAATTCAAAATAGCTAAAATTGTGGTGAGCTGCTTCTTGGTTTGGTTGCCATGGCAACAGAAAGCTCCCATAGACTTATAATGGGAAAAGGGTTAAATTGTATTTTCTCCATAACTAGTAAAGTGATGTGAACCATATTTGGCATTTATGATCATTTGATGATTGTCTACCCAGTTTATATGTTTTATGACCAGCAGCCATTTTGTTTGGTAGTCATGGCAACATTAAATTTTAAAAAAAGAATTTTTTAAATGACAACTCCTTCAAAACCACTGAAGCAGTATGACTCTAATTTGGTACAAATGTTGCTTGGGTAAGGGCAATTCAAAATAGCTAAAATTGTGGTGATCTGCCTCTTGGTTTGGTTGCCATGGCAGCAGAAAGCTCCCATAGACTTATAATGGAAAAATGATTTAATTTCATTTTCTCCATAACCACTGAAGTGATGTGAATCATATTTGGCAGTTATGATCATAAGACAATTGCCTACCCAGTTTGTGTGTTTGATGACCAGTGGCCATTTTGTTTGGTTGCCATGGCAACATTAAATTAAAAAAAAAAAATAAATAAATGACAATTCCTCCAAAACCACTGAAGCAGTAGGACTCTAATTTGGTACAAATGTTGCTTGGCATAGGACAATTCAAAATAGCCAAAAGTTTGGTGGTCTGCTTCTTAGTTTGGTTGCCATGGCAACAGAAAGCTCCCATAGACTTATAATGGGAAAATGGTTAAATTGCACTTTCTCCATAACCATTGATGAAGTGATTTGAGCCATATTTGGCAGTTATGATCATCTGATGATTGTCTACCCAGTTTATATGTTTTATGACTGGTGGCCATGTTGTTTGGTTGCCATGGCAACATTCAATTTTGAAAAAGGATTTTTTTCAAATGACAACTTCGAAATCACTGAAGCAGTATGACTCTAATTTGGTACAAAAGTTGCTTTGGTAAGGTCAATTCAAAATAGCTATAATTATGGGGGTCTGCCTCTTGGTTTGGTTGCCATGACAACAGAAAGCTAGCATCGACTTATAATGGGAAAATGGTTAAATTGCATTTTTATGCCCTCGCCACAAAAAATGGCAAGTGTATTATGTTATACTGTCTGAATTTTTGAGTGTTTGTACATCTATTCGGGTGAACATCCAAGGTTTAGGTGCTATTTTGGGGCTGTTTTTGACATAATTATGAGGTATTTTGAGGTTTATTCCGTTTAAAATGCATTAGCTAGCCCCTAAAGCAAATCCTTTCATTAGTTGCAATGGCAGAATTGAAAAAATGTAACATAGCAAATGCATATCTGCAGTGGGTATTTCACTCAGGTGAGTGAGCCGTGGCCCGTAGACCTCTTGATTCAAAATTGCTAAAATGGTTCCACTCGGCTGAACAAAATGGCTGCCAGAGCTAAGAATAGATTTTTTTTTTTTTGGACGAAACCACCTCCTAGGCCAGTGGCCGTATTTCAAAATAATTTGACGGAAATGTTCCTCTTATGCCCTTATACCAAAATTGCTAAAATGGTTATGCTTGGCTAAAAATAGTGGTAAAAATAGAAAAATCTTTAAAGGACATCTCCTCCTAGGCCAGTGGCTCAATTTCAAAATTATTTCATAGAAATTCTCCTTTCATGCCCCTTTACCAAAATTGTTAAAATGGTTCTGCTAGGCTGAACAAAATGGCTGCCAGAGCTGTAAATAGAAAAATGTTTATACAACATCTCCTCCTAAGCCAGTGGCACAGTTTCAAAATAATTTGACGGAAATGCTTCTTTTATGCCCCTTTTTTCAAAATTGCTAAAATGGTTCCACTCGGCTGAACAAAATGGCTGCCAGAGCTAAGAATAGATTTTTTCTTTAGACGAAATCACCTCCTAGGCAAGTGGCCAGATTTCAAAATAATTTGAGGGAAATGTTCCTCTTATGCCCCTTTACCAAAATTGCTGAAATGGTTATGCTTGGCTAAACATAGTGGTAAAAATAGAAAAATCTTTAAAGGACATCTCCTCCTTGGCCAGTGGCCCAATTTTAAAAAAAAATTCTCAGAAATGTTCCTCTTATGCTCCTTTACCGAAAGAGCCATATAGGGAAAAACTTTAAAAATCTTCTTGTCTGAAACTAGAAGGTTCTGGCCTTGGCAAGTAACTTTATCTGATGGGCTGTTACCAAGATTGTTCAAATTATAGCCCATGGTGAAAAATGGCCCTGCCCCAGGGGTCACTTATTGTACATAGACTCACAAAGAGAAAGACTTTAAAGATCTTCTCAGCTTAAACAAAAGTCCTTGGCCTTTGATATTTGGTATGTAGCTTGATCTTGTGGACCTACCAAGATTGTTCTAATTATAGCCTGGGGGTCAAATTAGGCCCACCCCTGGGAGTCATTTGTATAGGACCATCATGTCTCTCTTGAACATAAAATTTATTCAAAAATCTTAAAGCAATCTGCTTGTGTGAAACTTCAATATTAACTATAAAAATCTGTTAGCTCGAGCGATATAGGACCATCATAGTCCTCTTCTTTATTGCTTTCGGTTATATACTTTGGTAACATCAAATTTCTATTGACTTGTAATGAAAATTGCCATTTATTGCTCTCTCAATGCAGATTTTTTTTTTTTTTTTTTAGAAATGTTTATTGAGTAGATGTCTACCATCCCTCATCTGTCATTGTCCGTCTTCCATCCACAACTTTGAACAACCTCCTCGGAAACCCCTGGGCCAGTTTTCTTTAAACTTCATGTGGAACCTTCTGTTAAAGGGAGATTGAAAATTTATGCAAATGGTCACAGTCCATTAATCAAGATGGCTGCCATGCCCATATATGGTAAAAACACTTAAAAATCTTCTTGTCCTTCTTGTCTGAATCTTGGTATATAGCATCGGAGACTCAAGGTCTACTAGATTCATTCAAATGATGGTTGTAGGTTGACCTTTGACCTTTTTATGGCAAGGTCAAATTTGCAATTTGTGGCTGAATCTTGGTATATAGCATTGGGGACTCAAGGTCTACCAAGTTTGTTCAAATAATGGCTGTAGGTTGACCTTTGATCTTTTTATGGCAAGGTCAAATTTGTGCCCCCATACAATTGTATGGGGAAAATGTTGAAAAATCATTTTCTCAATATCTATTAAAGACTAATGGCTGAAACTTACAATGTATGATAAAAGAAGTAAAACTGTTCAGCTACCATCAACATTTTAGGTGTTATCTGCCCTTGCCCCTGGGCTATATACATATATAAAATCATGAAATCTTTAAGTCTTCTTCTCTGAAACCTCTTGAACAATTTTCACCACATGGGGCCGTCTGTGAAAACAATATTGACAATTTGGTCAAATGGTTCTGTGCCATTGAAAAAGATGGCTGCCATGCCCATATACCGTAAAACACTTCTTCTCCAGAACTAAGAAAGCTTTGAGGCTGAATCTTGGTATACAGCATTGGGGACTCAAAGTCTACTAAGTTTATTCAAATGATGATACTAGGATGACCTTTGACCTTTTTACGGTATGGTCAAATTTGTGTCCTAGTTGCTGTGGCAGTCTTGGAAGAAGTTGCATGGCATTTGCAGATATGCAACAGCTGTTTTTATCAGGTGAGCGAATAGTGGGCCATGGTCCTCTTGTTTTCTATCTAACTGCAGATATTTTGACAAAAGTTTTAGAGAAATGTTCCTTGAGTAGTTCTCTACCAAACATATGAATTCTGTCTAAGCAATTGAATTTCATTGGTTGCCATGGCAACCAAAAACTGTGAAAAAATAAAGATAAAAATAAAAAAAAATAAGGTTTCAGAAGCTAAGAGGAGAGTTAAGCTGAAGCTTTGCTGAATAGTTCAAAATATCAGCTTTTACAGTAGTTCACTCAGGTGAGCATAGAGGCCCATGGGCCTCTGGTTCACCTTTTTATCCATCAGCATAACTTCTTTAGTTTTGATCAGTCCTTTTGAAAACTTGCAGAGAAGGTGGACATGTACAAAGTCCTCAGGGGTGTTGTAAACTGGCTAGAGCATAGTTGTTGGTTGTCTGTCTGTTAGTCCATCTGTGTCTCCATCCATCTGTCTGTCTTTTGTCCAACATCCATTAGCACCTTTGATTAGTCATATCTCTGCTTGCTGATCTCAACCTGCAGCACGCCTCAAGCGGGGGAATGATAACATAAGCTTTTCCTGGAAATTGAATGAAAACTCAATGCTGTAGCAACCAAAAGGTACCATAGGATAACATTTGGAAAATGCTTCTCATCAACATGACTCCTTCAGTTTTGATTGGATCTTCTCTGCATCTTTTGTTACCCGGTAGTGGTGGGGTATCATGCAGTCTGCGACACATTAAAAAAAAAGAAAGAAAAAAGAAAATTTAGTTATCTGCACAAAAAAATTTTTTTTGTTAAAATCATACAAGTGTTTAATTTCGCACTCCTAGCAGCAGAACCATGGAGGAATAATCTTCAAAGGTTTGAGAAGTTGAACGTCTGTCTATTTGTATGAAATACGAGTAGAAATGAAGCCACTCTCAAGTTTCTACGTTTGATCTGTATATGCTGTATCAGTTAGCTTTAACATTCATAAAAGCATGTTGTTTTGATAAACCATGTGTTGAAAAGAGATCAGGTGTATACACCAAAGTTATAGTTAAATATACTGTTCATTCACAAAATAAAGAACCTTGAAAATCTGTATGTTTCTGTCTTTATGAAACCCAATAAGAAATTGGTACACACTAACATCAGTGCATGCCAATCTGAGTGTAGGCAGCCATGTTTGACCATGACCTGTATTTAATGGTTCGCTGACTGTGTTGAAATTTGTACATAGCTCATACAGTTTTGATCAAATAGTCCTTGTTTGTTTAGTCATAGGTATGTTTGTTATATCCCATAGATTTATGAATAATATTGACAATGTGCGACATAGGTCATCTTTTCGTACTTAGCTTAACATGGTCCTTGACTGCTAAAAAGCCCTCAGGGGTATAGCTCCTTCAGTTTTGATTGGTTATTTCTGCAGATAAGGAGGACATGGATAAACTTTCAAAAAAGTTTGATTTCGAAAAAGTTTGAAAACCTACACAATCTGATAAATAGAGTTACTCGTATGTCCATTGATTGCTAAAGATGCCTACAATTAACCTTGTTTGCTGCATTGCTCCATCAGTTTTTAGTGGATCTTCCTTAAACTTGCAGATGAGTGGGGACATTGATATGTCAAAAGTTATGTCCTCCAGATTAATTGATGCTGTAGACATTGAGTGACCTTAAACTACTTTTCAGCACAGGTGAGCATTAAGGACCACCATGGTCCTCTTGTTTGTTTAGTTGTCAGGCAGCTGCAAGAGAAGTATCTAGCTGCCAGTAAGAGACTCTACATGGCTTTCGTAGACCTGAAGAAGGAGTTTGATCGAATACCTTGGAAGGTCATCTGGTGGGCACTGAGAAAACTTGGTGTGGAGGAGTGGATTGTGCGACTGGTGCAGGGGATATACGCAAATGCGCGGAGTTGTGTCCGTGTTGGTGAGGGGTACAGTGAAGAGTTTGAAGTGAAGGTTGGTGTTCACCAAGGATCAGTACTCAGCCCGCTGCTCTTCATCATTGTGCTTGAAGCCTTATCATGAGAGTTCCGCTCTGGGGTCCCCTGGGAGGACCTCTATGCTGATGACCTTGTTATCATCGCTGAATCACTTGAGGAATGTGTCAGGAGGCTCTTGACTTGGAAAGAAGCAATGGAGAAGAAAGGACTAAGAGTAAATGCAGGAAAGACAAAGATCATGATCTGTGGTATGGGACTGGACCTCCTGCAGAGTTCAGGCGAGTTTTCATACGCCATCTGTCACACTGGAGTGGGCAGCAACAGCATCTTCTGCAATGGCTGCAAGCACTGGGTGCACAAGAAATGCAGTGGGCTCAAGCGCTTGAAAAAACACCCTGACTACAGATTACACGGTGCCAGGGAACTGCACGCCCCTTGGATGGCAGACCACAGAAGGAAGTCCAGGTCGGACCTGACAAGCTTGAGGTGGTAGCTTCCTTTTGCTACCTAGGAGACATGCTCTCAGCAGCAGGTGGCTGTGAACTTTCAACCACAACACATGTGAAAACCGCCTGGAAGAAGTTCAAGGATCTGCTACCAGTCCTCTCTTCATGCCACCTCTCTTTCAAAACACGTGGCCATGTGTACAGCTCTTGTGTGCGGAGCGCAATGCTCCATGCTAGCGAGACTTGGCCATTGACAAAGCCGAACCTCCAGCGTCTGCAGTGAAATGACAGGGCAATGATCAGACAGATCTGCAATGTCAGGCCGCAAGACATTGTCACCACCAGGTCCAATGAGCTACTTGTGCGGCTTGGCATTGAGGATCTGGACCTCATTCTGAAGGAGAGAAGACTCCGATGGTATGGACATGTGGAATGCTCCAATGGTGCAGTCAAGAAAGCCTTTGACATACAGGTTGATGGAAAGCGTGGGCCTGGGAGGCCCAAAATGACATGGAAGCAGCTGACAGAGAGGGATTACAGAGAGTGGAAGCTCTCGGCTATCAACCCTCATGATAGACGTACCTGGAGATCTGGTGTGAGATCTGCCATGCATGCAGCAAGCCAGCTATTTGGAAGGGGGCCCACTGATGTGGATGTTGCCCCTGTACCTGCACGTTAATCAAAAATCCGATTATGATGATGATATGATGTACAATGGAGGAAAAAGTTTAGGATGAATTTAGTAACAAAAGAAAAACTACACCAGAATGTCTTTTTTGTGAATATATCAGTCATCTGCAGTGTTACACACAATTTTATTGACATTTTTATATACTCGTAAAAACAATTATTCTTAAGGTGTAAAATGGCAGAATAAAATTTTAAGATTCTTAATGTCTCCTGCCATACTGTCATGATTCAGAGCTCAATAGAAGTGGAACCATTCCTGATAAAGTTATCTTTATTCAAAATGAAATGAATAAAAACTACCATGTTGACCTTAAGTATTTGGGCAGTCAGGCCTGAGCACAAAGTGTAGACTCATATCAGATGCTGTAGAACTAGGCACATTATCAGGGTCTGTACTGTTTGCCACTCATCCAGCAGTTTTTCAGACCTGTCAACAGGTAGTAAAAGGGAAACTTTTTTTAATTTTTTAAATAAGTATGATCCCATTACTCAGGGTAAATATGGAATATACCATTCATGATTTTTCAAGACAACATTTTTCAGTATAAACCATTGACCATCCCTTGGTTCTTTATGACATTAGATGACATCACCAAGTTGTCATTTCTTCTATGACATTTTGGATGAACAAAATGTATTTATTTCCAGACTTTGGTGTCCAAGGTACAGGGGAGCAGGATCCAAGAGGAGGTAGGTTTCAAATAAGGAGGTCTTCTTATACATTTGCTACCCAAAGAAACTTTTCTCATACACTAGAGGTGCCAAGTGGGCTGAATTTGTCAAATTTTAAGAAACTGTTATTATCTACTGTACAGTAACATAAGTTTTGGGACAGGATTCATTTTTCTGGCTTTTTCATTACTTTGGACATGAAAAATGGCCCACTCATCCCAGCTTGAGTAATGGATTAGGGGCATTTTTGGAGTAAAGCTGGAGCCTGAGCATGTATAACTTTGCATATCCTTCTACAAGTTGTATTCATTGCTTTTTCAAGACAATATATTAAAATTCAATACCTACCCAGATAATAACAACAGCTGATCATCATTTAAAGATTAATCATTTTATTGTATTCCACCTCATCTGGGAGGAAAAAAGGGCAGACTTTATCATGCTCAGTCTCTGGCTTCACTCCAATAAAGCCCCTCATCCACCATTCAAGATGAGTGGACCATTATTTTCTGTAAAGCCATGGCTTTCCCATATATAACTTTTACCACCAACATTTTCTACCATACCAAAATAGAACTTTTGAAAATTTTTAGCCAAAGCCCAGTCTGCAGTTCTAAGCACATCACCTTGACTTAAAGCAGTTGAGGCTGTAGCACCCCTATAGGAATGAGCTTTAGACGATGTATGAAAAGTGATCACAAAAGACACAAATAATTTCTCAGACATTCGCAGATCCTTAGTCCTGTCAATATAGTTCAACAGAGTATGCATAATACATTACCATTCTTCCTGAAAATGTGGTAACTCTATCTGTAAGTTTTAATAAGCTTCTTAAATGTAAATGTAATTTTACTTTTCTCATATAATTCAGGTCCATACCAACCAAAGTCTGAGCTCTCAGACTGACAGCCAACAGGAGAAAAAACTTTAAAAAGCCTTCTCAAGAGTAACCCCAAAAACACAGTTCTTTGAGATGGCACAAAAACTCCTGGTTTTTCCTGGATTTGTCCTGGTTTATATCAAAACCCAAGGATTCTAGTTTTTTCTCTGTACATAGAGCATTGCGATAACAAATATTTCTATCCCTGTCATATTTAATGAATCATCTCTGTAGTATGAACAATGGCATAGAGCATTGCAATGACAAATATTTCTATCCCTGTCATATATAATGAATCATCTATGTAGTTTAACAATGAGCTTCACTCCAAAACTGCCCCTAATCCATCACTCATGCTGGGATGAGTGGGCCTGCTGTCTAAACCAGGCAAAAACCAGATTTAGGACCTTCAATAAAATCCTAGTGGCTGACAATAATCCAAAGTGGAGAAAAACAAAGAAATAGAGTTATCCTGTCCAAACAAACTTAAATTTTTTTGATAATCTGTATGTATAGGTATACTGAAATAAGCAGATCAAGTGGCGTAAAATAGCCGTTTTTTTTTGGGGGGGGGGGGGGGGGGGCCTCAGTGGCTCATTTGTATGCGCCGTCCAACTGGAGACCAAGAAGTCGCAGGTTCAACCCCCGCCAAGGTCGGCAACATTCTTTCATGGAGATTGATCGTGAAATATTTTCTACGGTCATTCTCTCCCTTCCGCTGATTCAAGAAGTGCAGTTGTCAGTTTCTGGCGAAAGAATGTGCACAATACTGGTTAACCGCTTTGAGGACTAAGCCTGCCCAGTAAACATGTGGTTAGGTAAACTGACCGCACTTGACATGACCCCATTGAGTTGACTGGGCTGTAAAACCTCAACACAAACAAACAAAGCCGTTTTTCTGAATAATGTCCAGAACAACTGCAAATGTTTCTAGTTTAAAATGCTCATAATGCACAAAATTATTTAAATATTTCAGATCTATGATAGGCCTGACTGTGCCATTAGACTTAGGAACAATGAAAATGATGGAAATGTATTAGCCTTCCTCAGACAGAATAATACTGCCTTTTGACAATAAACATTACATCTCTTCATCAGGAATTTCTCTCTCTTTTACCCCAAAATGTATTTCTTCAGGGACATGTTCTTCAGGAGTGCTGTGAAACTCTATCTGATACCCTGCAATAGCAGATAAAATCCAGGGATCATTGGTAAACAATTTTCACACTTCCAGGTGGCATTTTGGCCTACCACTTACCTTTGTTGTCCCCCGCCATTTTCGAAGAAAAGCGAGGGGACATAGTATTCAGCTTTCTGTGGTGCATGATTCGTGATTCATGGTGCGTGGTTCCGAGTTTATAGTAGGTACATTGTGAGCGCAACTCCTCCTACAGTTTTTAACCAATCCTTCTGAAATTCTACAGGTGTCTTCATCATGGTCTGAAGATGTGCCTGTGCTTTTTACAGAATCCTTAAATTATTTTTTTGTCACTTTTTTCACATTTTTAACTTAGACATTTTTTGCATGGTTCCAAGTCAGTAGTAGGCACCATGTGAGCACAACTCCTCGTACAGTTTTATACCGATCCTTTTGAAACTTTACAAGTGTTTTAATCATGGTTTGAAGATGTGCATGTGCTTTTTACAGAATCCTTAAATCATTTTTTTCACTTTTTACACATTTTTAACTTAGACATTTTTTGCATGATTCCGAGCCAGAAGCAAGTACCTTGTGAGCACAACTCCTCCTACAGTTTTATACTGATCCTTCTGAAACTTCACAGTTGTCTTAATCATGGTCTGAAGATATGCATGTGCTTTTTATGCCCCGCCACTAAGAAAGTGGCGGGGTATTATGTTATACCCTCTGAAATTTTGAGTGTCCGTCCGTCCGTCGGTCTGTCTGTCCGTCCGTCCGTCCGTCAGCGCCCCCACCATTCTTCTGCCCGCAACTTCTCCTACAGTTTTAGGCCAATCCTTTTCAAACTTTACAGGTGCTTTTAGATGGTCTGAAGATATGCATATTGTTTTTTCAGAATCCTGAAATTATTTTTTTATCACATTTTTTGCATTTTTAACTTAGACTTTTTTCGAGCCCTAATACTACAGAAATGTATAGGGAGTATGTACCTTCTGCCCGCAACTCCTCATACAGTTTTAGGCCAATCCTTTTCAAACTTTACAGGCGCTTTTAGGATGGTCTGAAGATATGCATATTGTTTTTTCAGAATCCTGAAATTATTTTTTATCACATTTTTTGCATTTTTAACTTAGACTTTTTTCGAGCCCTAATACTACAGAAATGTATAGGGAGTATGTACCTTCTGCCCGCAACTCCTCCTACAGTTTTAGGCCAATCCTTTTCAAACTTTACAGGCACTTTTAGGATGGTCTGAAGATATGCATATTGTTTTTTCAGAATCCTGAAATTATTTTTTATTACATTTTTTGCATTTTTAACTTAGACTTTTTTCGAGCCCTAATACTACAGAAATGTATAGGGAGTATGTACCTTGTACACGCAACTCCTCCTACATTTTCAGGCCGATCCTTTTGAAACTTTACATACGCTTTTAGGATGGTCTGAAGATATGATATTGTTTTTTTTTCAGAATCCTGAAATTATTTTTTATCTCTTTTTATTGCATTTTTAACTTAGACTTTTTTGTGTTTTTTTTTTGTGATTTTTTTTTGAGTTATGAAATAACTGTTTATTGCTTCTCTTCATGTTTAACTTAGATTGTTTTCAACCCTTATACTACAGAAGTGCATAGGAAATATGTCGCTGTGGTGGGGCATGGTGCATGGCTTGCAGTTTTTTACAGAATCTTGAAATAACTTTTATACTTTTTTTTCACATTTTTAACTTAAACCTTTTCATTCTTCAATACTATGAAAGTGTATATAAAGTAGGTACCTTGTGAGCACAACTCCTCCAACAGTTTTAGGCCAATCTTTCTGAAATTTTACGTGTGATTTTATTATGATCCGGAGATATGCACGTGCTTTTAACAGAACCCTTCAATTATTTTTTTTTATTTTTTTCCACATTTTTAGCTTCAATTTTTTTCCTGCTTCAATACTTAGGTAAGTGATACAGGACCAATGGTCCTCTGGTTAACTCACTCATTTTTAACAGCTCAAATAAAAATAAGGTGGGGGACATTAATTCCCTATGGAATTTGCTTGTTTGTCTTATGCTGTCTTGGTCATTTGGGCCAGTAAATGTAGCACTTCCTTCCCCTTTTTTGGCCCCTGCTGATATTGCTGATAGCCCTATACTGCTATTGATAATTAGATGATAATGGTTGTAACCATGACAACTCACACTCTGGTTACCATATTGATTGTACCCTCTATATGGGACACCTCTGCCCCTTCCTTGGCCTCTCATAACCACACCATAATTGCAATATTGTTCTTCGACCACAGAAACACTGGTGTCACATTTTTTAGTTTCCTTACAATATCGTCACCAAATAAAAGGCTTGCTATTAGCATATTGATAATATGAAATAAATAAGTGTTACCTATGAAATGAGCTTAAGCATTTTGTGCATTTTTCTTTTCTTTTCCTTTTTTTCACCAGGTATGCAAAGTCGCGGACCAGACAAAACCTGTTTAAATACTACTAATTTCAGAATTGGTTAGACTTTTAACATTTTGCAACATTTTAAAGTTGACAATTGGTTGTCAAAACCAACACTTTACATCATTGATTGGATGTAAATATCCATTTCAGGTGTTACATAAACCCATCAGAATCATTTTCACATGTCAAACAATGACCACAAGAAAGGAAATGAACCCAAATATTGCTCAATTATTTGATAAACCTGTCATTCAAACTTCAGGATCTCTTCTTTCTTGACAAAAATAATGCTAAAAATGTCTGAAGCTGTGTGTCATTTAATACAAACAACTAATCACCTGTCATGTCAAGGGGCTTTCTTCTAGATGTAGTGTTATATGGAAAGTCTAATGAATTCTGAAATTAGTAGTAGGTCCGAGACAAAGTGCACAACATCGAATATTATGCTTACATCAATTTAACCAGAGTTTCCTAGGAAACATCGCTCTTTTTTTTTCTTTTTTTTTTTTTTTGAGGCAAGTGAAAAGAGGTTGATTTGATACTAAATACAGCTATATTACCCAGTCTGAATCACCTAAAATCTGCCATCTGTGATATCCAAATTTGATGCCTTCAGGGTACAATAGAAGCATGTCATAAAAATACCACTAATTTGATAGGCATTTACAAAATTGCATGCAACTGGTGTGTCCGTATCGATCGGTCTGCCTTGGCTTTTAGGCTTGGGGGTGGGGCGTAGTACTCTCCATGGCGTCGTTATTGCTATCAATTATGCCATGCAATCTATCTCAGTTTCAAGGTATTAACTTTATGAATGTTTATGATGTTTATCAATAACACGAGCTATGACACAATTTGACAAGCAAATCATTGTGCAGCATGTGTGTACAGACGAAAGTCACTAAAGTACAAACGATCAGCTGATCGCCAGTCAGCTGAAATCACCGCATATCCTACTTTTATCATGTTGTCAGTGATAAATTCTTCCCTATGCATAATTCCTGTTATGTGCTGTAGGAATGTTTTTTACAGCAGTGCTGCAGTATTTACCCTTAAATACACAAAAATGTTGTTTAATGTGAGAGAAATCTCAGATTAAAAATGGCGGCTTAACGCAGATCAGTCTTGCAGTCATCTGGGTCAATGACGTAAAAATGTATCCTTCTAGTTCATTGGCTATACGATTCTTTACAGCCATTGAGATCGCTTGCAGTGGCTGACTGGCTTTCCATGTTTGCAGCGGAGCATATCTGATCATCATATTTTTTCGGAAACCAGACCAATGGCTCCGGCCTTATTAGCGTTGGTTTTCGGGTTCAACATTAAGTCGATACACTCCGCTGTAGATATGGGAAACCAGTCAACCGCCGCATGCGAACTCTTCTGCATAGTATGTGAGAGACTCACGATACCTATAGTATGAGCTTAAGCTTTGCCACCTGCTTCGCAGGTGGCTACCTGCTTCACAGGTCGCTTAAGCTCATTATTACAGAGACTGGCATATTTCTTCTTTAAAAATGGTGTTATATACCTCCTCCTGAGAGATAGATTAAATTTAGCCTGACCAAACAGCATAAATGCATCAGAAATCATGCCCTTAGCCTTCTTATTTTGTGAGATTTGAGCTTTAAGCAAACCAGCTAACTTTATTATCTGCATGTTTCCTGTGGCACGCATCTGTTTTGAACTTTTTCTCCTGAACCAAAAGACCAGTTGACCGGTAACTTAGTAGGAAGTATCAGGGTGACTTATGGATCAAAAATCCGATCGGAAATCCAAGATGGACGCCACAGCTGTCATCTTGAAAATCTATTCTGAAATTCTTCTCTTTAACCCAAAAGGCCAATTGACTCGAAACTTGATAGGAAGTATTCCAATCATTCCAAAATGGCTAAAATCATTCCAATTGGAAATCCAAGATGACTGCCACAGTCATCATCTTGAAAATCTATTTTAAAGTTCTCATGAACAGCAAGGCCAATTGACTCAAAACTTTACTGGAAGTATCTAGGTGATGTGTTGGTCAAAAATAGCTGAAATCGTTCTGATTGTAAATCCAAGATGGCTGCCATGGCCGCCATCTTGAAAATCTATATTGAATTGCTTCTCTTGAAGCAAAAGGCCAACTGACTCGAAACTTGTCTGGTAATCAGGTGAGTGATACAGGGCCATCTTGGTCCCTCTTGTCTGCCCTTGCCCCTGAGATATATACAAGTATAAAATCATGTAATCTTTAAACATCTTCTTCTCTGAAACAGCTTGACCAATTTTCATCAGATTTCACATGAGGCTTTCTGTTAAAAGGGTATTGACAATTTGTTCAAAAGCTCTGCACCATTGAACAAGATGGCCACCTTGGCCAAATATGGTAAAAAACACTTAAATATCTTCTTCTCCGGAACCAAGTCTGTTCAAATGATGATCCTAGAATGACCTTTGACTTTTTCATGGCAGGGTCAAATTTGCATCCCACTGGTATGGGGAAAATGTTGAAAAATCATTTTCTTGAGATGTATTAAAGACTAATGGCTGAAACTTACAATGTATGATTAAAGAAACAAAATTTTTTAAGTACAATCAAAATTTTGTCCCCCAGTGGTTATCTGCCTTTGCCCTTGGACTATCATGCAATCATCCTCTGAAACCACTGGACAAATAGCTAAAATTGTTCCGATCGGAAATCCAAGATGACTGCTACAGCTGCCATTTTGAAAATCTATTTTGAACTTCTTTTCCTGAACCAAAAGGCCAATTGACTCGAAACTTGATAGGCAGTATTGGGGTGACTTGTAGATAAATACTGGTTAAAACAGTTCTAATGAGAAATCCAAGATGGCTACCACAGCTGCTATCTTGAAAATTTATTTCAAATTTCTTCTCCAGAACCAAAAGGCCAATTGACTCAAAACTTCATTGGAAGTATCAAGGTAACTTTTTCAAATTACAGCCCTAGGGTAAAAAATGGCTTCGCACTAGGGTCACTTGTTTTGATGATATCTTGATACAGTTTTAATAAGGGTCGTGTGGAATCAGAAAGTGAAACTCAGGTGAGCAATTTAGGGCCTTCTTGACCCTCTTGCATACAAAGCAGTACAGAGTGACCAAATTGTGAATATTACAACAAACTGGTTTGTACCATTAACTTCTTTGTATTTTTTTTAATAGAGATCCCAACTTTTGGAAAGTTAAATCTGGAATAGTCTATGCATGTCTTTTCCAGATCATACACACTGACAAACTAACTGAATGAACAAAACAATCTGATATCTACTGTCAAAGTTATTAGAAGTTAAAATCAAATCTGGAATAAACTATTAGTATATTTAATACCAGACACTACAGAGCAACAGGCTTTTTGTTTTGAATGGTCTAAATATCAGATATCCACAATGAGCATCTTTAATATAAGACAGTAATAAGTTACTCCTGAAATATTCCAGAAAAACAAAAGTTGTCATCAGTTCTTGATTACATACTATATTTTGGAATGTTCATAAAAATGTAGAATTTACTACATATATTTTGATATCAGCCACATAAATATTTTCAGAGCATTTTACCAAGCACCAAATGAAAATTATAAAGTCCCCAGTAAATGTTCAAGACATAAAATATATTGCTGAATGTTATTCTTGTACTATTGAAGTATTCTATGTTTGATTACCTTATTATTGGGACAACATTTTCATTATCTGTTTACCACCATCTTCTCAAATAATTTGGTCAGTCAGATGTTACACTTCACTGTCAGCTTTCGCATGCAAGCAATACTGTATGAGAAACATGTATATGGCCAAGCTGTCTCGAGATTGTGTGGCACTTCATTGCACAGAGCATTCATTATCACACTTCCATTATGTCAGTATGGAAAGAGACCTAAAACACCATATCATTATCATCATGACTGCTTGAATTGTAATCATCATCATCATGTTGACTGCATAAATGGCAACAATCATCATCATGTTGACTGCTTGAATGGTAATAATCATCATGTTGGCTGCTTGAATGGTAATAATCATTATCATGTTGACTGCTTGAATAGTAATAATCATCATCATGTTGACTGCTTGAATTGTAATAATCATCATCATGTTGACTGCATGAATGGAATAATCATCATCATGTTGACTGCTTGAATGGTAATAATCATCATGTTGACTGCTTGAATGGTAATAATTATCATGTTGACTTCATGAATGGAATAATAATCATTAATAATCATCATGTTGACTGCTTGAATGGTAATAATTATCATGTTGACGGCTTGAATGGTAAAATCAGCATCATGATGAACTCTTGAATGGTAATATTTATCATATTGAATGGAAATAATTATAACCATGACTCTACTAAACTCATGCATGTCATGTCTACTTGAGGGTTATCATAATGTGTATTCATCCTCAAGGTCAGAGCTAGAGTAGTGGTTGACTTGACCAGTAACATGGTTCCAGTCTACCAAACCCATACATGTCATGTCTACTTGAGGATTATCATACAGTGTATCCATCCTCACAGTCAGGGCTTGAGGAGTGATTGATTTGACCATTAACATGGTTCTGCTACTGAACTCATGCATATAAATGTCTACTTGTGGGTTATCAAACAGGGTTTCTGTCCTCAAAGTCAGGGGTTGAACAGTGGTGGTCTTGACCAGAAGCATGGTTTTACTCTACTAAACTCATGCATGTCATGTCTACTTTAGGGTAATCATACAGTGTATCCATCCTTAAGGTCAGGGCTTGAGTAGTGGTTGACCAGTAATATGGTTCCACTCTACTGAACTCATGCATGTCATCTACTTGAGGGTTATCATACCAAGTATCAACAGCCATCCTCAAGGTCAAGGCTTTGAGTAGTGGTGGGCGACCAGTAATATGGTTCCATTGTACTAAACTCATGCATGTCATGTCTACTTGAGGTTATCTTACAGTGTATCAATCCTCAAGGTAAGGGCTTGAGTAGTGGTGGACTTGACCAATAACTTGTTCCACTCTGCTGAAACTCGTTCATGTCATCTCTACTTGAGCATTGTCATACAGTGAGACCATCCTCAAGGTCAGAGCTTGAGTAGTGGTGGTCTTGACCAGTAGCATGTTTCTAATCTATTGAACTTATGAATGTCATGTCTACTTGAAGGTTATCTTACAGTGTATTCACCCTTACAGTCAGGGCTTGAGTAGTGGTTGATGACCAGTAATATGGTTCCACTCTACTGAACCCATCCATGCATATCATGTCTACTTGAGGGTTATCATACAGTGTATCTGTAGTAACAGTCAGGGCTTGAGTAATTATGGACTTGACCACTAGCATGGCTTTTCTCTATAGAGCTGCATATCATGTCTACTTGAAGGTTATCATACTGTGTATCCATCCTCAAGCTCAGGGCTTGAGTAATAGTGGACTAGACCAGTCTTATGCTTCAACTTTACTGAACTTATGCATGTCATGTCTACTTAAGGGTTATCATACAGTGTATCCATCCTCAAGGTCAGGGCTTGAGTAGTGGTGGACTTGACCAGTTACATTTTAACTGCACAATACATTAACCTATAGATAATGTGCTATTCTATTCTGTATTTCAAATCTTCCACAGAGAAAACGACAGTTCAGTTGTCTTAAAGAGTCTTAATTCAGAAGGTCCCTTTAAGAGATACCTGTGTGATGTCACTCTTCCCACTCTTTGAATCACATGCTGGTTTCTTTTCTGTGGACAAGAAAGTAAACAAAGGACTATTTTCTCTGGGTGAAAAAAAAATCTATATTTTCTTTCATTCTCTGGTTAAATCTATTAATCCTTACTTTCATTATGTCCTCTATCATTCCTTCCACTCATGATGTTATTAATTTGTGTAAATCCTTTTTTGATTTCTTGTTATTGATCGCTTTGTCCATGTCATGAATTTTCCTGACTTTCCATGAGGATTCTTCGGGGCGATTGTGGACATATAAAAGTGTGGTGCGATATTCATAACAATTGTTTAAAATGTTCTTCTTGTTCCTGGTTATTGATCTGCTCTACGTGTAGTACTTGGTCTGAAGAAACTTGGGTTCTTGCAGACAAACGTCGTACGTACGCTGCAAGAAAATCAGTAATGCCAACGAAGAGACAGAACAAGAAGAAGAGACTGGCTGTCACTTCAGATTTATCTGATGACAATACTATTGATGGGAGCACCGCCAGGGGTAGGACCCATCAAGGTGGCTGCTACTTGGATGCAGAATGCATCCGAAGTGTAGGTCCACCAGTCACCTGTCAACCAGGCACCGGTTAACCAATCACCGGTCAGCAAGTCACCGGTCAACCAGGCACAGTCAACCATGCACCGGGCAGTTTTTCACTGGTCAACCAGGCACTGAGCAGCCAGTCACCGGTCATCCAGTTACCGGTCATTCAGTGATTACTAGGCACTGGTCATCCAGTCACCGGGCAACAGTCAATTCACTAGGCAGCGGTCATCACACCAGATGACTGATAATGATTACCCGGTAGCAAGTTAAACACATAGGAGTTCTGAGCAGTCATTGCCGAATGAGCCTCATAACTCCTCTATATCAAAAAGAGTATAACTGTCCCTTGAGCCTGATTTTAGTCAGATATCTAACCCAAGCATAATCATAGCTCCGCCGAGTAATACTTGGGTATCAGATGACAAGCACACATCTCCTAGGCGTAGTAGAAGAAATTTGCCTAAAGAGAAACACAAGACAAACAAGAGGAGAAGACACAGATCGTCTTTTTCTTCCTCCTCTTCTAGATCCTCTTCAGCTTCTCACAAGAGAAGCAAAAGATCCAAGAGGTCAAAACATTCACACAAAAGAAGAAGAAGGCATTCAACGTCGTCTTCTTCTTCGTCAAATCATTCCATTCATGATTATGGAAGATATAAAAGAACAGGAATATCTCTGCAGATTGCAGAAGTTCCGAGTACTCTGCAACCTGTTAGGATTATGGATTAGACATTAATTATACATTCGGATAATGCGGTGCAACAAACAAAGGACTCAGGTTCTGAATCTGATTCGGAAACCAGGTCCTTTGACAGGGTTATTAATGAGGTTTTCAGACTACTTCATGAGGAGTTATGTCCTAAACCAAAGGAGGAAAATACTCCTACAAAGCCACTATCATGAATAAAGCACTTGATGGAGAATCATGCTTCTCCATTTATGATGCTTCCACAGTCTAAACTGGTAGAAAATACCACCAAATTCATTCAGTCAGATAGACTCTGATACTTTGACTAAAAATTAGTTATGCTCTAACCATTTGGTTTCTTCCTTAGTGCCAACCAAATATTATAAAAGCTTGAACCACTATTTTTCCACAGAAAACCTTCCCCTGCTAGAACCTGACGCTTCACTTTTGGACATTTCTACTAGGGGAAGATGTTTTGTGTCAGTAAAGAATTTAGAATTCTGGGAAAAGAGAGCTTGCAAATTAGTGGGGATCAGTTCGCACACGGATTTGTTCTCTTCAGCAGCCTATTTATGCCTACAGCAAGAATCAATGTCAGTCCCAGCTCTGTCTAGACTCTTGGAGGCTGTAGCCAAATCCATTAGACACTCAGTAGCAATGTCTACCATTCTAGCTACTGAACTATTTCAGGTAGGCGCAACGCCACAACAGCCACCTCAAAATTACTATTGGAGAACTCCTGTTAAGAGTTACAGAATGCTCCAGTAAATGCTAAATCGTTGTTCGGTATTAAAATCATGGAGGTTGCTAAATCTAATTACGAAGTGCAACAACAGAGATTCTTAGCCTTCTCCTCAACTAATACTAACCAACAACATAAAGCTTCTTATTTGGCTACAAAAGCTTTAAAAATACCCAAATTGCCAAACAAGTCATCTAGACCTAAACAGTCTCAAACATACAGGTCTAAAACCCAGTCCCAGTCCTTTACGTCCGGTACAAGAAAGGACTTTAATAAGAGGAGCAGTAACTCCAAGCAGTTCCCCTCCTCTAAACAAGCCTCATCCCCCACAAAAGTTGAGGGTTATCATACATCCATCCTCAAGGTCAGGGCTTGATAGTGGTGGACATGACCAGTAACATAGTTCCACTCTACTGAACTCATGCCAGTCATGTCTGCTTGATGGTTATCATACAGTGTATCCATCCTCACAGTCAGGGCTTGTACAGTGGTGGCATTGTCCAGTAACATGGTTCTACTCTGCTGTATGCATGTCCTGTCTACATTAGGATTACAATACAGTGTATCCATCCTCAAAGTGAGAGCTTGAGTAGTGGTGGACTTGAGCAGTATCATGGTTCCACTCTACAGAAATATGAATATCATGTCTGCATGAGGGTTATCATGTTAAGGTCAAGGCTTGAGTAGTGGTGGACTTGGCCATTAACTTGGCTGGACTCTACTGAACTCATGCATGTCATGTCTACTTGATGGTTATCATACACAGTGTGTCCATCCTCACAGTAAGGGCTTGTGTAGTGGTGAATTTGACAAGTAGCATGGTTCCACTATACTGAACCCATGCATGTCATGCCTACTTGAGGGTTATCATACAGTGTATCTATCCTCAAGTTAAGGATTTGGGTAGTGGTAGACTTGACCAGTAATTTGTTCCACTCTGCTGAAAATAATGCATGTCATCTCTACTTGAGCATTATTATACACTGTATCAGTCCTCTAGGTAAGGGCTTGAGTAGTGGTGGTCTTGACCAGTAACATGGTTCCACTCTACTGAACTCATGAATGTCATATCTATTTAAGGGTTATCATACAGTGTATCCACCCTCACAGTTAGGGCTTGTGAACTTGACCAGTAATATGGTTCCACTCTACCGAACTCGTGCATGTCATGTCCACTTGAGCATTATTATACACTGTATCAGTCCTCTAGGTCAGGGCTTGAGTAGTGGTGCACTAGACCAGTAACATGTTTCCTCTTCTGAACTCATGCCTGTCATGTCTATTTGAGGGTTATCATACAGTTTATCCATCCTATCATACAGTGTATCCATCCTCACAATCAGGGCTTGAATATTTCGTCTACTGAGCGCAAAAAGTCAGTAACTCCCATTAAAATATATAAGGAGTTACTGACTTTTTGCGCTCAGGTGACGATTTGTGGATTTGACCAATGAAATTGTTCCATTCTACTGAGCTCATGCATGTCATGTCTACTTGGGGTTTACTATTCATTAGATGGTCTAGGCAGGAACTTTTTATGTCTGTTTCTCAGCTCACCAAGGTTCAGCTGGTGGTTTTCGTTTGCTCAATTATTCCAGTGGTGTTGTATGACAACCCAAGGATCTCCAAGTGTCTCAACACGTTGTTTCTGTTGAGTCCTTATCTTTGCGTTATTACAGGCTTTATCTGTGATGCATTTGTTGCCCGTAATGATTCATGGATGCCCGTAATGATTCATGGATGAGTTAGAAGACCTCCACATGGACCAAACACACACACACACACACACGTCATTCATTACGGACCATTCCAAGGCAGTACTTTCATTATGGTACTTTTTGTTAATTATTATGTGGTGTTTCACTTTCTAATGTTTTTCGTTTAACAATTATGTAAGTTAAAGATATATTAAGTTAAGTTTGCATAACAGAGTTGCCACATTTTTGGGAAAGAGTTGCCAACTCTGCTTGCCATCTGTTCATTTTATGGCTGCTTAATTGTATTTTTTTGTCTTTCCCTATGGTATTGGAACTTGATGTGGATCTGATTGTATCAATTTCTGAGTTCATTTTGTTTACTTTTTACAATACATTGTATCCATCCTCAAGGTCTGTGATTGAATAGTGATGGACTTGACCATTAACATAGTTCCTCTACTGAATTCATGCATGTCATGTCTACTTGAGGGTTGTCATACAGTGTATCCATCCTCACAGTCAGGCTGGAGTAGGGGTGGACTTGACCAGTAACATGGTTCCTCTATTGAACTGAAGCATGTCATGTCTACTGGAGGGTTATCATACAATGTATCCATTCTCGCAGTCATGACTTGAGTAGTTGTGTACTTGACCAGTAACATGGTTCCTCTACTGAACTCATGCATGTCATGTCTACTGGAGGGTTATCATACAGTGTATCCATCCTCACAGTCAGGGCTGGAGTAGCAGTGGACTTGACCAGTAACATGGTTTCACTCAACTATACTCATGCAGGCCATGTCTACTTGAGGGTTATCATATAGTGTATCCCTCCTCAAGTTCAAGTCTTGAGTACTGGTGTACTTGACCGGCAACATGGCTCCACTCTCTATGAACTCATGCTTGTCATGTCTACTTGAGGTTTACCACACAGTCCAGTCTACTTGTGGGTTATCATACAGTGTATCCATCCTGAAGTCAGGGCTTGAGTAGTGATGGACTTGACCAATAACATGATTCCTCTACTGAACTCATGCCTATCATGTCTACTTGAGGGTTATCATACAGTGTATCCATCCTGAAATCAGGGCTTTAGTGGTGGTAGACTTGACCAGTAACATTGTTCCTCTTCTAAATTTATGTATGTCATGTCTACTTGAGGCTTATCAAACAGTTTGTCCATCCTCACAGTCAGGGCTTGAACAGTGGTGGACTTGACCAGGAACATGGTTCCACTCTACTGAACTCATGCTTGTCATGTCTACTTGAGGTTTACCACTCAGTCCATCCATTCTCAAGGTCAGTGCTTGAGTAGTAATGGACTTGACCAGTAACATGGTTTCTCTATTGTACTTATGCATGACAAGTCTACTTGAGGGTTATCACACAGTGTATCCATTCTCAAGATCAGGGTTTAAATACTGGTGAACTTGACCAGTAACATACATGTAGTTCCTCTACTGAACTGGTGCATGTCATGTTTACTTGAGGGTTATCATATAGTGTATCCATCCTCATAGTCAGGGCTTGAGTAGTGGTGGAATTGACAAGTAATATGGTTCCTCTACTGACCTCATGCATGTTCAGTCTAATTCTGGGTAACCAGTGTTAACCATCCTCAAGGTCAGGACTTGAGTAGAGATGGACTTGAACAAATTTAAACATGATTCCACTCTACTGAACTCATGCATGTCATGTCTACTTAAGGGTTATCATACAGTGTATCCATCCTCAAGGTCAGGGCTTGAATAGTGGTGACCATTACCATGGTTCCACTCTACTGAACCCATGCATGTCATCTACTTGAGAGTTATCATACAGTGTATCCATCCTCAAGGTCAGGGCTTGAGTAGTGATAGACTTGACTAGTAACAGGGTTCCACTCTTCTGAACTCATGCATGTCATCTAGTTGAGGGTTATTATACAGTGTATCCATCCACAAGGTCACTGCTTGAGTATGGTGGACTTGACCAGTACCGTGATTCCACTCAACTGAACGCATGCATGTCATGTCTGCTTGAGGGTTATTCTTCAGTGTATCCATCCTCACAGTCAGGGCTTGAGTAGTGAACAGTCAGGGCTTGAGTTGTGATGGACTTGACCAGTAACATGGTTCCATTCTACTGAACTCATGCATGTCATGTCTACATGAGGATTATCATACATCAATCCTCTAGGTCAGGGCTCATGTAGTGGTGGACTTCATTGCTGTGCAGTTGTTTTAAATTTATTTTCATTGTGATCACTGAGCCCATTCTGGATCATTATGGTGTCAAGTTCTGCTTAAAAAAAAAGGTAAGAGAAAAGTCCAGGGAGTGCCACAATCACAAGCCGCAGCCCTTCCCAGACACCAAGAGGAAGAGGAAGCAGACAAAACCAAACAAAAGCAAATTGAACAAACATATGAAAAGCACTAAGATAAGCTCTCTCTTCCCCAAGTGAGGTAGTCGCAAAACAAAAGAACAAAATAACACAAGGCAAGACTTAAAACAAATCGCCTCGTAGAATAAACCACAAAGCAACAAAGAGTAAGACTAACACCGGGACCACTGCTTTAGAAGTTGGTACTAGTTAGGGGCTTATGTAGCCCTGAAAACTACATTGCTGTCATATGAAGAGTCTCAGGAAAACTGAACCCCAAATAGTTATGCATTTATTTGGTCTTTATTTCCCAGGGCAACCTTTATAGACTTTATTGGACCAACTTCATGGTTCTTGACAGTTGTAACTTTTAGAATACCTCCCTCCAATATCCCTGAAATGGTACATTAAAATATAGCAGGCCTAATTTGTTGGGTAATCCACAACCAGTTTTGAATAGCTTTGTGGCAGTAATGTTACGTATTGGTGGTATGCTTTTTATACTGAATGGCCATGTCTTATTTGATACTAACTAAATGACATCACTGAAGGATTTCACTGGAAAATTGCCAGTATGCATTGCCATTTTTATTAGGTCGCCTGTACGAAAGTACAGGAAAAGCTATTGCACTACCTCCGGCATTGGCGTCGGCATCGGCAGCATTGGCATTAACAAAAATGTTAAAGTTTTACATCAAAGATTTTAAGACCTTATATTATCTAAATCCTCAGATGGATTTAGTTTATATTTGGTATAATTATAGATGTTGGTCCAAAATTTTATTGAGCCCTATCCACAACCCTGCTTATGACCTATAGGTCAAGGTCATGGACTTAGAAATTTTATGTTAAAGTTTTGCGTTAAAATTTCTTGATTTCTAAATCCTTGCATGGATTTACTTTATATATGGCATGATAATAGATATTGGTCCAAAATTGTATTGGGCACTATCCTCACCCCTGTTTAGGACATATAGGTCAAGGTCATAGAAATTTTATGTTACAGTTTTGTGTCAGAGTTTTTAAGGTCTCTTAATTTTTTTAAAAGTCCTTGCATGGATTTACTTTATATTTGGTATGATAATAGATATTGGTCCAAAATTTTATTTGGCACTACCCCCACCTCTGCTTATGACCTAAAGGTCAAGGTCAGGGACTTAGAAATTTATGTTAAAGTTTTGCATTAAAGTTTTTAAGATCTCTTAATTTCTAAAAAAGGTAAGAGAAAAGTCCAGGGAGTGCCACAATCACAAACCGCAGCCCTTCCCAGACCCCAAGAGGAAGAGGAAACCGACAAATCTAAAAAAGCACAAACCAAACAAACGTACGAAAAGCACTAAGATTAGCTCTCTCTTCCCCAAGCAAGGTAATCGCAATACTAAAAGGACTGAAAAACACAAGAACAAAATAACACACGGAAAGACATACAACAAATCGCCTCGTAGAATAAACCACAAAGCAACAAAGAGTAAGACTAACACCGGGACCACCGCCTTAGAACGGTCGGTAGAGCAAACCACTGGGGGGTTTAAAGCACTTTAAGCACTAAATCCTTCTATGGGTTTTCTTTATATTTGGCATTATTATAGATATTGGTTCAAAATTTTATTCGGCACTATCCCCACCCCAGCTTATGACATATAGGTCAAGGTCATGGACTTACAAATTTTATGTTAAAGTTTGCGTCAAAGTTTTTAAGGTTTTTTTTTTATTTAGTTTATATTTGGTATAATTATAGATGTTGGTCCAAAATTTTATTGAGCCCTGTCCACACCCCTGCTGATGACCAATTATTCAGCACTATGACTGCCTTATGTCCTAGGTGTCTAGGTCATGGACTTTGAAATTTTATGTAAAAGTTTTACTTCAAAGTTCTTAAGATCTTGTAGTCACTCAGCTACATTCAATCATACTATTTATATTTGGTATACAGATAGCACCTGTGGAAGATGTTCTTCATCCAAACTTATGACCAGTACCATGCCTTCCTCCTTCCATCTCCCCTCAACCCTCTTCCATTCCCCCTCAACCCTCCATCCTCCCTCTCCCCCTTCCTCCCCAACACACATACACACTATGATCTGGATTTTAAGGTCATAGTCTTACTTTTTTTTTTTGATTGACAAGCATGAGTTCAGGCGAGCATCCTGTCCGGCCACAGGTCTTGTTTAGTTTATTTATTTATTTTTTTGTTTGTTTTATTTTATTTCATTATATTATTGTTTTGCTGAAGTAAATGTCTATACTATAACTGTTTCAGTCAGATGAGTTAATCATGGTTCTCTTGTTTGGATGTATAATTGTTTACTTTTTCATTTTCAGGATACAACTTTAAAAAGAAAAGTATTTGAATGGTGTCTGCTGTTTGAATTATTTTTATGTACTTTGTTTCCATTTTTTAGATTGCAAGTTTAAGTACTACAGCCATAAAGCGAAGAGTGGGAATTTTACATCACCTAATTTCCCTGGAAATTACCCAAATTCCTGTGAATGCAATTATATTTTCTATGGGGAAAAGGAGTCAGAGCAGGTCAATGTAACCTTTCAAATATTTGACCTAAATTGGAGAGGGTAGGTTGCCTAGCAACAGTCAGTCAGATTTGTCTCCCTTTAATTTGCACCATATGAAGCTCTTTTGTCAATGAGTTGTGCTGTGGTCTAAATTGTTGACATCTGTACTATCTTGATAAATTATGTTTATGAAAAAAAAATGTTATCAGCCAAAATTAAAAAAAACAACAAAAAACAAAAAACAACAACAACAACAAAAAAACATGTAACAAGAACATGGAAACATGGAAATAGCTTACTAGATTGAAAGGGGCTTAACAAAATAAAACTGCAGTATTAACCCTTATCCGACAGTATGCGTCCTATTAAGTGCTGAAATATACCATCTCTAACTGCTGTGTGCATCTTATGATTGTCCCTTGGAGTGTGGAAGGTCCAACCCTGTTTACCCACTTATATGATAATGCAGATGTAAGCTTACAACTGGATTGGTTGACAGGGTGATTTTTTGCTCTTATGATAATTTTTATTAATTATTTATTATTGATACACTAAAATAAATAATAATACTGGTATTTCCAATGGAAATCATAAAAAAGACATTCTATAGACACATGCTTTTGGACAGATTTTTAAACATCAATTATTTTAATCTACATAATGTAACATAAAATCAGTTTTACTTTTGCCATTTACTGGGACACTTTGATGTATAACTTTTTGCTCTATTTTCTAAATATTCTAAAAGGCCATGGCAGTTGATAAGCTTTTCAAAACAATAAGTTAAATTTCTCTATGTTGTATAACTTGTCAGCTATATCATATTAAATACACCTACCATGTGTATAAATATCCATCAGACTGCATTTTCCTAATACTGTTCTATATGTAAGACCATTGATTCAAAAGTTTCCAAGTCTTTCAGCCTCTGAAGTGTTTATATTGTTATAGATTTAATGAGCAGGTCCTGCAAATACAGAATGTTCCATTCAGTTTCTCTGAACATATGTAACAAAATGAAACACGATATGTTTTGTTTAACTGTCCATATTTTTGTGTGTTTTCTTTCAAGATATATGTTGTACTCTGTTCTGCAGATAAGATCTATTCTACATTACATGTAACTTCAGATTAAGTTCAGTCTCTATTTTGTGACTTTTTCAATTATAATGAACATGGTCTACATCAGATTTGGAAAAATGACATGTACTGACTTGCAGAGTTCACTTAACTACAGACATTTCTTTTCATGTGTCTCAGCTTATATACAAAAGTATTAGGTGAGTATTTAGACCTTATTTTGAAGAGAGACAGCTTGTGTGAGTTAGACAGCAGAGAACCTGTATATGTGCATTTGATTCAAATCCATACATTCTACATGTAGATCTGGAAAATGAGAGACAAAGAAAACATGCACACTTGTCTGTTGATAAACATTCCTGGATTTTAAGCTTCAGTTTGGTACTTAAATTATCCTTTCGAACAATGAATGCATGTTTGTCTCAAGAGTTTTGGTCTAACAAGAATGATCTAAATATTCCTACAATAGTATTGTAATAGAAATGTGTATTTAGACTGATATACATACACAGGTTAGTTGTCTTTGTTACAAAATTGCTGATTGCATATATAACATAGGGAAATTTAACTAACATATTTTAAAGCATATGGATTGTACTTTTTATCCCCCAACCGATAGGTTTGGGGGATATAGTGATCAGCATGGCGTCCGTCCGTCTGTCCGTCCGTAGATGCATCCTTGTGTGCTCCATAACTTTGATACCCTTTGACATATTTCGATAATATTTGGTAGGAATTTAGAGGTAGACCAGTAGGCATGTCGCATGCAAGAGAGATAACTCTCACTATCTTCTTTATGTAGCTATCTCCCCTGAAGCCGAAATCTAGTGCAGGCCATACCTCCCATACTATTTGAGATAATTTGATAATATTTGGTAAGGATGAAGAAGAGGACCAGTAGGCATGTCACATGCAAGAGAGACAACTCTCACTTTATTTGTTATGTAGTTATCTCCCCTGAAGCAGAAATTGTAGACTCATCCTTGTGAGCTCCATAACTTTGATACCCTTAGACATATTTTGGTAATATTTGTTAGAAATGAAGAGGAGGACCAGTAGGCATGTCGCATGCAAGAGAGACAACTCTCACTTTCTTCATTATTTAGTTATATGCCCTGAAGCTGAAATCTTGTGCAGGCCATAACTCCCATACTGTTTGAGATAATGTGATAATATTTGGTAGGGATAAAGAGGAGGACCAGTAGGTGTGTCACATGCAAGAAAGACAACTCTCACATCATTCATTATGTAGTTATCTCCCCTGAAGCAGAAATTGTAGACTCATCCTTGTGTGCTCCATAACTTTGATACCCTTAGACATATTTTGGTAATATTTAATGGGAATGAAGAGGAGGACCAGTAGGCATGTCACGTGCAAGAGGGACAACTCTGTTTTCTTTATGTAGTTATCTCCCCTGAAGCCGAAATCTTGTGCAGGTCATAACTCCCATACTGTTTGAGATGATTTGATAATTGTTTGGTAGGGATGAAGAAGAGGACCAGTAGGTGTGTTGCATGCAAGAGAGACAACTCTCACTTTATTTGTTATGTAGTTATCTCTCCTGAAGCAGAAATTGTACTCATCCTTGTGCATTCCATAACTTTGATACCCTTAGACATATTTTGGTAATATTTGGTAGGAATGAAGAGGAGGACCAGTAGGCATGTCACATGCAAGAGAGAAAACTCTCACTTTCTTTGTTAAGTAGTTATCTCCCCTTAAGCCAAAATCTTGTGCAGGCAATAACTCCAATACTGTTTGAGGTAATATGATAATACTTGATAGAAATGAAGAGGAGGACCAGAAGGCATGTCTTGTGCAGTAGAGACAGCTCTCACTTTCTTTATTATGTAGTTATCTCCCCTGAAGCCAAAATCTTGTGCACTCCATAACTTTGATTAGGTGTGTCGTGTGCAAGAGAGGCAACTCTCACTTTCTTCGTTTTGTAGTTATCTCCCCTGAAGCCAAAATCTTGTGCAGGCCATAACTCCCATACTGATTGAGATAATATTTGGTACAAATGAAGAGGAGGACCAGTAGGCATGCACATGCAAGAGAGACAACTCTCACTTTCTTCTTCATTATGTAGTTATCTCCCCTGAAGCCAAAATCTTGTACACTCCATAACTTTGATAGACATATTTTGATAATGTTTGGTAACCAAAGGCATTGGTAACGACCAGTAGGTATGTCACATGCAAGAGAGACAACCTCTGCTGTGGTTGTTTTCTAGTTACCTCCCCTGAATGAATTTCTAAGCCAAATTCTTGAGTGTGTTGTTTGAAATACTTTGTTAATGTTTGGAAGAGGCATAGATAAGGACCAATAGGCATGTCGTGTTCAAGTGTACTCTCACTTTCTCCATTATGTACTTATCTCCCCTGATGCTGAAATCTTGTGCAGGCCATAACTCCCATACTGTTTGAGATAACTTGATAATTTTTGGTAGGGACATATATCAGGTCAAGAAGGTGTGTAGCATGCAAGAAGGACAACTTTTACTCTGTTGATTTTTTACCCCAATAAACATACAGCAAGTTCCTTTACCTTTACAAAGCATTTATTTTTGCTATTATTTCTAAATATGTACACTCACAAATTCAAAGTATTTGCAAGTATTGTGTATCCTGTACAAATTATCACATCAGAAGTAACTGTTAGATAATTTTGACAAAAATAAAAAAAAGATAAAAAATAATAAAAGAACACGCAAAAATAAAATCATTAACAGTACACCTATTATTGTTTTCACTTATTATTTTGATTACATTTATTATCTTTGCATCTTTTTACTTTGCCCTGTTTCAATATTTCCATGATATCAATTAAAATACACTAAATTTAGAAATGGCAGTTTGGTCGGGGGATTTGCCATCTCCTCTGATGGCAATTTTTAGAATATTGAGAAAGCATAGCAGACAATATACTTCAAAGTTTACCAGTTGAATAATGAAAGTTCAACTTACTGATTTTATCAGGTTATTTTATGTTATGTCACTTAGGTTGCCATAGCCAATGTTTAACCATCTATTCAAAAGTATCTGTAGCATGTTCATTATACAATGATAAACCATGGTAATTCAAATAATTTTAAATGATTTATGTTCATCTTTTCATTTAAATGCATGCATCTTCAATCTCTGGCTGCCATGTTACAGAGTAATTGCTCCATTTTACAATATGACATTAGCATTTGCTGATGCTACAACACCTGGCAACTTGAATTTGAGACCAAAGTTATCCTTTTGAGTGATGGGAGGTTTTTTCATCCCTCATAGAGGGCTCAGTGACTGGTCTACAGATGCACCTGAATGTCCCAATTTTCACAGCAGGATAAGAGTTAGTATGAGGAGTTACCTCAAGCAACAATATATTAAATGAATGCATACTGTATTTACCTTAAATATTCAGACAGATGTGCCCCAGCAAACACTGTCGATCCAGATAAAACTGCTCCACATCACAGAGCATACTTCTCCATCTCGGTTTATTGTTTAATGTCTCAAGCGTGCATTGTCTTCATATCCACAGTTAAGCAGTAGATTTGATAAAAAGTTTTTCATTAAATAGACTGGTGTAAATGTCAAGATTTCCTCTATGTAATTGTAGGAAATTGTACAGTCAAAATTACAAAAAATAAATTAAAAAAAAAAAAAACATCCAAAAGCAAATTACTAAGTTTTAGTTGAAACTTTATAGTTGAGAGCTGAAAAAATGATAGTGAAAAACATTGTCACTAAGAAAACCACTGAGAAAATGATTGGAAGAAAAAGAACACTGTAATGACATAATTTTGTTTCATGCAGGTTAGTACAACAATTTATTCAGATCTGTCACAACACTGTAATGACATAATTTTGTTTCATGCAGGTTAGTACAACAATTTATTCAGATCTGTCACAACAAATGACAAACAGAGTTGAATATGTTTTGCATAGTTTGTAGAAATAGAAGAGTGGGGAAGCATGTTGAGTTTTAGGCTATATGAATTAGTTGCTGAATGAATTCAACAGTGTTGTATGAACAGTATATTTCTGGGTATTCCTTTCCAGATTTTACTAAAGAACAGTTAAAAATGTTATGTTGAATTCATTCTGTGAAGTCTATAATTGCTTCACATTTTATTTTTTATGATTAGATTTTTTTTTGTCATTTTAAAAGGGAGACAATGCACTGTTGTTGGTGGAGCATGTTATTTTTGGATGTTTTTGCTTTTTCGTGAGCCACCCTCATTTGTTTCTTTTTCAGTCTGCACATTCATGTTTCACAGCAATGTTACACCTCGGGGGAAATTCACATCCCCAAATATTGGGGGCCTTTATCCCCGAAGTACCGAGTGCCATTACATTTTTGATGGGAAACCTGATGAGGTGGTTGGGATACGGTTTCTTCAGTTTGATGTAGATGGAATTGTTCCAAGGTAATGAATGTGTGAAAATCAAAAAAAGATAAATAAAGGACAGGAAGGAACATAATGTGTCACTACTATATTAAAATTTCATGCTATAATTGTCACTTTGAGCCTTATCAGCGGAGAGGGCTTTATCACCTTGGGGACTGGCATAGATTCTTACCACCATGGTGACAACATAGGTATCTACTATTTTTTCTTGATTAGATTCTTGCATTGACTGTTGATGATGAAGTCAGTGATAGCTACAGTATTTAAGTTCATTGATCAATCTTTATCATTGTATTTTAACGACCTTTTATATTGATGACTAGCATGGATTCTTGTCTCCATGTTATATATCAACAAAGTCACTAGGGTAAGATTAGTCACCATGGTAGCTACTAGTGCAGAATATCTTGATGACCTGAGTACAGTGAAATCTATATTAAGCCAGAACCTAAGGGAAGGTCATTACGTAGTTGCTTAAGACAGTTAAATTTACACTTACTTGACTTTTAAGGGATCTGAAAATGTGGCTTCTTAATAGAGGTGATTACTTAATACAGGTGACCTTCAAGACAGCTTTTACTATATCTTCCTATCATCCTGGAAATCTGACTCCAATCTACAGAGTGAATAATGCAGATTTTGGTGATTTTATGACTAGGATAGATCATCCTGAGGTTGTCATTGTGACTAAAATAGATCCTCGTCAGCATGGTAACACTTGATGGAGATTGTTGTAGTATAGAAAAAGATTCCTGTCACCTGATTAGAACAGCTGAAGATTTGTATGCAATTAGAACAGATGACATTTTGGAGGAGAAGGTTCTTATTATTAGGATAATAACAAATAATGTCTATATCTTCTTGGTGGCTAGGGTATACATGTATTATTATAAATGGTGACAGCAGTTGTATTCCTCTGTGATAATATGGAGTCTTATCACCATGGTAACAGCTGATGCAGATTTCCTGAATAACTGTTAGATTATAACCATAGTTCTTGACATACCCTTAGTGAGTAGGTAAGGTTCTCCTGTGACAGTTTAGGGTTTTAAAATATTTTAAGATAATAACTTCCAATATATATCTCTTCCCATTGTTTCTTAGGTGCATTATTAGAAATAATAACAGCTGTTGTTTTCCTTGGGGATTAATATAGACATTTATCACCATGGTAACAGCTGATGCAGATTTTTGAATAATGTTTCAGATTATTACCATTTTAATAGTTCATGAGATTCTTTAGTGAGTAGATTGGGCTCATATCACCATGGTAACAGCTGAAGCCAATTTCCTCAATGACTCTGTTAGATTATTACCATGGTTTATGACATACCTTCAATGAGTAGGCCAAGTTTTTATCACCATGGTAACACCTGATGCCAATCTTCTTAATTCCTTGTTAGATTATTACCATAGTAATAGGTCTGAATATTCCCTCAGTGAGTAGGTTAGACTCTTTTCACCATGGTAACAGCTTAATGATTGTTAGATTATTACTATGATAATGGCTAGGTCATGAATGAACCCCATTGATCTGGACCAGAGATAGATGGGCTGCCTGATACCTCTGTGGAAGAGCTGCCAGTAACTCAGGACTTGAGCTTGTCATTTGTCTGAGGTCAGGCAGAAATCCCACAGATTTAGAGGCAATATCTCAGTGTGACGAATGTGTAAGTCAGATTCTTGTTATCATAATATGAGTTGATGCAGATTTCCTTAATTACTGTAAAACATTTTTTTCACAGCACTTTTTTTTTTTTTGCAGTTTGGTCTTCATGGACATTTTTGTGGCACATTGTTTTCCCAGAATTCAGAAACTGGAAAAATAACTTTCGCGATTTTGTCATGCTCTAACCCACAGAACATAAGACACTTTTCACGTGTACCGTCTCAGTTTGTTATTGATAAAATTTGGTGATGAATGGGTAATCATTTGTTTGTTAGTATTGATTCAATTGTGCCAGAAGTGATAGGAAAACAATCACTAACAGCTGGGCCAGAGCTGGATCAGCTGATTGACCATGAATGAGACGTCAGATTAGTAATTACCTGCGCTGTGTCATGGATTAAGCACACTAATTGCTGGTTGACCATCAGCACTATTACACGCCTATGTAATTTTGACACCACAAACTCCACTTTTATATTGTAAAACTGGGCTTTTTAGTTGTATAACAGTACATTAGTTTTTGGCTTACCTGAGCCTGGATGAGCTGTTGTGATCACTCCCCATCTGTCGTCCATCGTCCGTCTGTCTTCCGTCCTTTCAGACCTTTGAATGACCTCCTCTGAAACCCCAGGGCCAAATTTCTTCAAACTGCATGTGGAGCCTTTAGTTAAAGGGAGATTGAAAATTTATACAAATGGTCATGGTCCATAAATCAAGATGGCCGCCATGCCCATATATAGCTCCCATAGACTTATAAATAGAAAAACTTAAAAAACCTTCTCTGAAACCATGAGGTCTACAGCTTATATATTATGTATGTAGCATTGTTTAATGGTCCCCTATACAAATCCTGCCAATCAAGCCCCTGGGGACTAAATTGGCCATGCCCCGAGGGTCATTAGCTCCCAAAGACTTATAATGGGAAAAACTAAAAAAATCTTCTCTTCTGAAACCATGAGGCCCACAGCTTATATATTTAGTATGTAGCAATGTTTAATGGTCCCCTACATAAATCCTGCCAGTCAAGCTCCTGGGCTCCAAACTGGCCACACCCCAGGGGGTCATATGTTTATAAGTGCATCCACAGGAACTGCAAAGCATTCCCCCAGACTGCAGAGCGGTTCGGCATGCAGACACACTACTGTAGACTAACGATGTGACCAGTGATGTGTGTGACCAAAAATGTGATGTCCAACAAACGCTTGGGTGGTTCGGTGCCTATCCTGAAAAACAATAAGCATTTTGTGATTTGGCAGAGACTATTGACACGGCGGCCGTGCCAATAATAGCAACAAAACAGCCAATAACGCCAAGTATTCCAGTTGCATGGGTTGGATCACGAGACTTATAACGTCAGCCTACAAAATTTGCAATCGTAGCCATTTTGAATTTTGTCTCCACTTCGAATTTTATTTCTATCCATTCTCCTTCTATTTACAAGCTAAACATGATTCATTTTGTTCATAAGGTACATGTTGATGTAGAGTTTTAGATAACACATAGACGTTACACTCTTTTCACGTGATAATCTGATAAAAAAACACCTCGACACAATAATGCGTTTGTTCGACAGGTTTGTAAATTGTTGTTATTTTTATGTTTTTTTGTTGTTTTTTTTTTCTGCTTTTCATAAAGTGTAGACTCGCAAAAAAAAAAAAAAAAAAAAAAAGACCAAAACGAAACAAAGACAAACACACAAACGGTCCAAAAATCTTTAGGAAAAATCCTGAAGCAGTAAAATGGATTTCAGGTAAGCGAATGATAGTGTATTGTCGTTGTACCTGTCACCGGCATACACTAGTTTTTGGTGTTCGAAAGCATGGCCTCCGCCCATTGGGGCCCGCAAAATAGATGGGCCCCCTAAAGCCTCCATGGCAGAGCTGCTAGTAACTAAGCAGGACCCGAATTCATGTGATCGGGTTGGGTAAAAGTCCCACAAATTTGGAGGCAATGTCTCTGAGCTACTGAAATGTTGACATAAATGTTGACATAGCAATTCATGCAGTGGATTCAGAAGTCAACTGTGGTCTGAAGTCAAATTCAGTTAGGTCTGGCCAACCCACCTATGAAGCATCTATTAAATTCATATTATAGAGCTATATAGCTAAAGAACCTTAAAAAATCTTCTTCTCTGAAACCATGAGGCCGAGAGCTAACAGATTAAGTATGTAGCGATGTTTAGTGGTCTCCTACATAAATCCTGCCAACCATGCCCCTGGGGTCCAAATTGGCCATGTCCCGGGGGTCATTAGCTCCCATAGACTTATAATGGGTAAAACTTAAAAGACTTTCTTCTCTGAAGCCATGAGGCCCACATCTTATATATTTAGTATGTAGCAATGTGTAGTGGTCCCCTACTTAAATCCTGCCAATCAAGTCCCTGGGGTCCAAACTGGCCACACCCCAGGGGGTCATTTGTTTATATAGAAATGTATAGCTAAAGAACCTTCAAAAATCTTCTCTGAAACCATGAGGCCCAGCGCTAACAGATTAAGTATGTAGTAATGTTTAATGGCATCCTACATAAATCCTGCTAACCTTTCCCCTGGAGTACAAATTGGCCTCGCCCCAGGGGTCGTTAGCTGCCATAGACTTATAATGGAAAAAAAAAATTAAAAATCTTCTTCTCTGAAACCATGAGGCCCACAGCTTATATATTTAGTATGTAGCAATGTTTAGTGGTCCCCTATATAAATCCTGCCAATCAAGCCCCTTGGGCCCAAACTGGCCACACCCCGGGGTCATTAGCTCAAATAGACTTATAATGGGAAAAACATAAAAAAATCTTCTGGCATCCTACATAAATCCTGCTAACCTTTCCCCTGGAGTACAAATTGGCCTCGCCCCAGGGGTCGTTAGCTGCCATAGACTTATAATGGAAAAAAAAAAAAATCTTCTTTTCTGAAACAATGAGGCCCACTGCTTATATATTTAGTATGTAGCAATGTTTAGTGGTCCCCTACATAAATCCTGCCAATCAGCCATGGGCTCCAAACTGGCCACACCCCAGGGGGTCATATGTTTATATAGAGCTATATAGCTAAAGAACCTTCAAAAATCTTCTTCTCTGAAACAATTTGGCTGAGAGCTAAAAGATAAAGTATGTAGCAATGTTTAGTGGTCTCCTACATAAATCCTGCCAACCATGCCCCTGGGGTCCAAATTGGCCATGCCCTGGGGGTCTTTAGCTCCCATAGACTTATAATGGGAAAAACTTAAAAAATCACAGCTTATATATTTAGTACTCAGCAATGTGTGGTGGTCCCCTACTTAAATCCTGCCAATCAAGCCCCTGGGGTCCAAACTGGCACACCCCAGGGGTCATTTTTTTATATAGAACTGTATAGGTAAAGAACCTTCAAAAATCTTCTTCCCTGAAAGCATGGCGAGAGCTAACAGATTAAGTATGTAGCAATGTTTAGTGGTCCCCTATATAAGTCCTGCCAATCAAGCCCCTTAGGTCCAAATTGGCCATGCCCTGCGGGTCATTTATTAATAAAGAGCTATATAGCTAAAACTTAAAGAAAAAAACTTCTCTGAAACCAAAGGGCCCTAAGCAGGTGTGATCATCATGAATCTTGCTTAAAATGTTTGTCTTGATGATTTCTAGGTCAAGTTTGAACCTGGGTCACTTATGACCTATATTTCATGGTCCATTGACTTTCTTAAGTTTTTCCAATTAGGTCAGTTTCTCAGTAACTGTTGGTCCTACAGCATTGATACTTGGCACTTGCAGATATCTTAGCATGGCCCCTTGAATGCAGTCATCTATAGTTGACCTTGACCTATATTCCACGGTCCACTGACTTTGTTAAGTTTTTGCATTTAAGTCAGTTTCTCAGTAATTATTTGTCCTACAGCCAGTGATACTTAGCACATGCATACATCTTAGCATGGCCACTTGAGTGCAGTCATTCATATTTGACCTTGATCTATATTTAATGGTCAATAAGGCATGCTACATTGTTATACTTGTTAATATAATCATCATGAATCTTGGTCAGAATGTTTGCCTTGATCATTTATGGGTCAGGTTCTCTAAGTGCTACGATACTCAGGTGAGCATTACAGGGCCATCATGGCCCTCTTGTTCTTATTTCTGTGCCATTAGAACTGCCGCAATGAAGCAATTCTAATGAGCACCCACAATCAACAAGATATTTGCATTGGCGTGTAAACCTAATGCAAAGTAACAAGTACTTTTAGATATTTTAATATTTGTGATGGCAGAATGTTTTACATGCTTCAATAAAATGTGCTTTTAGTTTCTGTCTTTTTACTCAGCTTCTATCCCATATTTTCATGCAAATTTCAGCTGACCTTTTCACGGTATTTTATTTTGAGGAAATAATCTTTCTCGCAAAAATTGCGAAAATAAAATGTTCACAAAAAAAAAAAGAATGTTTTACAGTACTCTATGGTTCCTGAGTTTCCTTTGCGAATTGGTTAGTTTTTTTCTCATCATTGTAACAATAGATGCAGATTTTCTGTAGTGACTAAGCAGATTATCATCAAGGTAATAATTGGTGGGAATTTACTTGATGAAAGATGAACATCCGATTTCTAGGTGATGGCCTGAATCTCCTAAGGATGCTAGGACATTGTCTTGGGTCACAGGTGTCTTATTGCAAATAGGAAGGGAGGCAATGATCAGGAATCGATACAATTACTTAACACTTTCTGTCCAAGAAGCCAAAGGGAAAGAAGGATGCGCTTAAAGCAACAGCACCACACTCAAAACACTACAAGCAGAAAGCCAAAAGAACAGTTTCTTTCCTCAAAAATTAGCCAAATGGCTATCCAAAATAAAAATTTTACCAGGCCATACATGCAAAGACATACAATGACAGAAATAGTAAACCACAGCAGAAGCACCACCTTGGAATGGTCAGTAAAAACCTTACTGTGGGGCTTAAATTGATTTTACTTGGCCACAACCCTCGCTCTTAGTTCTGCCGTGGTATACACAAGTCATTTTTTAAGTCCGCGTGAAGTGTTTCTAACTCATCAGTGAAACATGTAGTTGCTTCAAGACCTCTTTAATTCACAAGTTCTGGGTCTGTACTAGTTGCCAAAAAAAATTGTGTGCATGTTTGTTAACCTAATTATGGTTGATAACTTTGCTCCCCTTTTTAGCTCATGGTGAGCTATTGTGGTCAGTCAGTGTCCGTCGTCCGTCGTGCGTCGTCCGTCGTGCGGCGTCAACAATTGCTTTAAAAGCCTACTCCTCCTACACACCTGGGCCAATCGACTCGATACTTGGTAGGAAGCATGGGGGTGACTTGTAGATCAAAAATAGCTAAAATCTTTCCGATCGGAAATCCCAGATGGCTGCCATGGCCGCCATCTTGAAAATCTATTTTTTGCTTCTTCTCCTGAACCAAAAGGCCAATTGACTCCAAACTTAGTAGGAAGCATCGGGGTGACTTGTAGATCAAAAATAGCTAAAATCCTGCCAATCGGAAATCCAAGATGGCCGCCATGGTGGCCGTCTTGAAAATCTATTTTTCGCTTCTTCTCCTAAACCCAAAAGCCAATTGACTCTGAACTTGGTAGGAATCATTGGGGGGACATAGATCAATAATAGCTAAAATCATTCTGATGGGAACTCCAAGATGGCCGCAATGGCAGCCATCTTGAAAATCTATTTTTCTCTTCTTCTCTTGAACCGAAAGGCCAGTTGACTCCAAAGTTGGTAGGAAGCATCAGGGTGACTTGTAGATCAAAAATAGCTAAAATCGTGCCGATCAGAAATCCAAGATGGCCACCATGGCAGCCATCTTGAAAGTCTATTTTTCCCTTCTTCTCCTAAACCCAAAAGCCAATTGACTCCAAACTTGGTAGGAAGCATTGGGGTGACTTATAGATAAAAAATAGCTAAAATCGTTCAGGTCGGAAATCCAAGATGGCCACCATGGCAGCTATCTTGAAAATCTATTTTTTGGTTCTTCTCCTGAACCGAAAGGCTTATTGACTTTAAACTAGGTAGGAAGCATCAGGGTGACTTGTAGATCAAAAATAGCTAAAAGAGTGCTGATTGGAAATCTAAGATGGCCGCCATCTTGAAAATCTATTTTTGGTTTCTTCTCCTAAACCCAAAAGCCATTTGACTCAAAACTTGGTAGGAAGCATTGGGGTGACTTATAGATCAAAAATAGCTAAAATCCTCCCTATCGGAAATCCAAGATGGCCGCCATGTCGGCCATCTTGAAAAGCTATTTTTCGCTTCTTCTTCAGAACTGAAACTGAGGCCAATTGACTCCAAACTTGGTAGGAAGCATTGTGATGATTTGTAGATCAAAAATAGCTTAAGTCAGAAATCCAAGATGGCTGCCTTGGCGGCCATCTTGATAATCTATTTTTCACTTCTTCTCCTAAACTGGAAAAGCCAGTTGACTCGAAACTTGGTAGGAAGCATCGGGTTGACTTATAGATCAAAAATAGCTAAAATCTTTCTGATCAGAAATCCAAGATGTCTGCCATGGTAGCCGTCTTGAAAATCTGTTTTTCGCTTCTCCTGAATCGAAAGGCTTATTGACTTTTTAAACTTGGTAGGAAGCATCGGGGTGACTTGTAGATTAAAAATAGCTAAAATCGTCCCTATTTGAAATCCAAGATGGCTGCCATGGCCACCATCTTGTTTTATATATACTTATATAGGGAAAACCTTTAAAACTCTTTTTTTGTCTGAAACCAGAAGGCCCTGGCCTTTGATATTTGGTTACATAGCTTCATCTAGTTCACATGTCTATTCAACAATAAGGCACCATGCGATCTTGCTTCTGTCCAGCACCCCCCAGCCTGTTATCCGAAAACATTATTTTGAACAAATTTTAAACATACATAGTCCTATGAAGAGAAATCATAGTCTTTTAAAATATACTAGAGAAAATGACACTCAGGTGAGCAAATTAGGTCCCTCTGGGCCCTCTTGTTAATTGCTTGATAGCAAGTCCTCAGACTACATGATGGCTCCCTCCTCACTCTGTTTCAGAAGAGTGGCACTTAACTAACAATATCTGTGGTCAGGCCCATTGCATTCCTATTGGTGGTTTTCTTGTGTTCTGGCTTCAGATCAACATTGAGCCCTTTGCTTTGTTTCATCATGGTGTTTGTTATTATATGTGTTTCATTGATGTTTCACTGATGCGGTAGAGGACACCTATGCAGAGCTAATATAATGTTTGTAATTTGAAGCTGCAACAGAATCAAAAGGTGCAGTTTGCCATGAATAAAACTGGTTTAAGCCCCCCAGTAGTTTTTCTGCTGACCGTTCTAAGGTGATTCCTCTGTTGCAGTTCTTCATCAGTAGTTTCATATGTGATGTTTGTTTTGTCATTGTTGTTTGTTCCTCATCTCTCATTCTTGTGGTGGCTTGGGAGGGCTGTGCTTCATGATTGTGGCATTTTCTGGGTATCTTCACTTATATTATTGTAGATAATAGGTTATGTTATAGCCCAACCCAAGGTGCTATCTGCTAAAGCTGGTAGGTGAATGTTAAGTCTCTGTTGATTCCTATGTGGTAGCCTGGGCTGATTCAGTAAAGCAAATCACTTGCAAGAGTTTTTCAAAAACTATTTTGCATCTTCTGAATGGTTGTTGTAAATCCATCTCATGTGACCTCCAATAAGAGAGTAGCCATTTCTGCAGACGAGACTTGATGTTAGAGCAAATGAACTATATCAATAATTATTAATTTTATACAAAATCAAATATATAATATCAGTAAACATTCCCATACTTTTGGTTACAAACAAGTATACATAAATTTTATTTGCCAAGTCTGCCATTTTGGTTGTGAAAAAAGACAGCTTGAGAATACTTTGGGGATACTCACTGCCTTCCACCGAAAACTGTTATAACTGAATGGAAAGTTTAATTTTGTTTGCGAGTAACCACCAATGTTAACTGAACACAGTCCACGTTTTTGTTCAGTGTATTTAGTAGGTGATGTGCCTAATAGTCTGTTATGTCTCTTACTAGTGGTTTCTAGGGGACAGTATGGATAAGATGCTACCAGATTTACTCTAAATATTTGGACATATTAACTCGTCACCACACTGGTCGTTAAATTTTAACAAGTCCATATTACTGTCATAAACCTGCAGGGGTGAGTGATAAACAGTGTAGACCCTGATCAGACACTAAGTTCTGCAGTCTCTAGGTGATCTTCTGGTTACATACAAGTTGCTAAGAATAAGTCTGGCTCTGTGTTAGATATTTAGTGATTGTCTGGTTAAATGCAGGTTACTAAATACATGTATTAATCTCACTCAGTGTAGGGTGCTTGGTGGTTTTCTAGGTAAATGCAGCTTCTAAGTGATAGCCTGGTTCTTTGTAGGATACTCAGGTGATTTTCTTCTTATAAGCCAGTTGCTAAGTATTAGTCTGACTCTGTTTAGGATACTTGGTGATTTTTCTGGTTAAATGCAGGTTCTAAATGATAGTCTGGTTCTTTGTAGGATACTCAGTTTTTTATGTCCCCCCCTACCAAAGTGGTGGGGTTGGGGGGGTTGTGGGGGGGACATATTGTTTTTGGGATGGATCCCATTGGCGTAGGCATAAAATTTCTTGTCCGCTCTGTAACTTGAATACCCTTTGGAATATTTTGATGATATTTGGTAGAAATGTAGAACAGGACCAGACGACGTGTCACGTAAAAGAATGACAACTCTGCCTTTCTCACTTTTGGAGTTATCACCCCTTGTTTTATTTGAAAAAGATTTCGTGTCCGCTCTGTAACTCGAATACCCTTTGGAATATTTAGATGATACCTGGCAGAAATGTAGAACAGGACCAGACGACATGTCGTGTACAAGAACAACAACTCTGTTTTTCTTACTTTTGGTGTTATCTCCCTTTGTTATATTTGACAGTGATAATCCATTGATTTCGAGTCCACTCTGTAAGTCAAAGACCCTTTGGAATATTTTTATGATACTTAGTAGAAATGTAGAACAGGACCAGACAATGTGTTGTGTACAAGAATGACAACTCTGCCTTTCTTACTTATGGCGTTATCTCCCTTTGTTATGTCTCACAGTGATTAACCATTGATTTCCTGTCCACTCTGTAAGTCAAAGACCCTTTGAAATATTTTTATGATACTTGGTAGAAATGTAGAACAGGACCAGATGACGTGTTGCAGACAAGAATGACAACTCTGCCTTTCTTACTTTTGGCGTTATCTCCCTTTGTTATATTTGACAGTGATCATCCATTGATTTCGTGTCCGCTGTGTAAGTCAAAGACCCTTTGGAATACTTTTATGATACATAGTAGAAATGTAGAACAGGACCAGACAACATGTTGCGTACAAGAATGACAACTCTGCCTTTCCTACTTTTGGCGTTATCTCCCTTTGTTATGTCTCACAGTGATTATCCATTGATTTCCTGTCCGCTCTGTAAGTCAAAGACCCTTTGGAATATTTTTATGATACTTGGTAGAAATGTAGAACAGGACCAGACGACGTGTTGCAGACAAGATTGACAACTCTGCCTTTCTTACTTTTGGCATTATCTCCCTTTGTTATATTTGATAGTGATCATCCATTGATTTCGTGTCCGCTCTGTAAGTCAAAGACCCTATGGAATATTTTTATGATATTTGGTAGAAATGTAGAACAGAACCAGATGATGTGTCGTGTACAAGAACGACAACTCTGTTTTTTTTACTTTTGGTGTTATCTCCTTTTGTTATATTTGACAGTGATAATCCATTGATTTCGTGTCCACTCTGTAAGTCAAAGACCCTTTGGAATATTTTTAAGATACTTAGTAGAAATGTAGAACAGGACCAGACAATGTGTTGCTTACAAGAATGACAACTCTGCCTTTCTTACTTTTGGCGTTATCTCCTTTTGTTATGTCTCACAGTGATTATCCATTGATTTCCTGTCCACTCTGTAAGTCAAAGACCCTTTGAAATATTTTTATGATACTTGGTAGAAATGTAGAACAGGACCAGATGATGTGTTGCAGACAAGAATGACAACTCTGCCTTTCTTACTTTTTGTGTTATCTCCCTTTGTTATATTTGACAGTGATAATCCATTGATTTGGTGTCGGCTCTGTAAGTAAAAGACCCTTTGGAATATTTTTATGATACATAGTAGAAATGTAGAACAGGACCAGACAACATGTTGCGTACAAGAATGACAACTCTGCCTTTCTTACTTTTTGCGTTATCTCCCTTTGTTATGTCTCACAGTGATTATCCATTGATTTCCTGTCGGCTCCTTAAGTCAAAGACCCTTTGGAATATTTTTATGATACTTGGTAGAAATGTAGAACAGGACCAGATGACGTGTTGCAGACAAGAATGACAACTCTGCCTTTCTTACTTTTGGCGTTATCTCCCTTTGTTATATTTGACAGTGATCATCCATTGATTTCGTGTCCGCTCTGTAAGTTAAAGACCCTATGGAATATTTTTATGATATTTGGTAGAAATGTAGAACAGAACCAGATGATGTGTCGCGTACAAGAATGACAACTCTGCCTTTCTTACTTTTGGCGTTATCTCCCTTTGTTATGTCTGACAGTGATTATCCATTGATTTCGTGTCCGCTCTGTAAGTCAAAGACCCTTTTGGAATATTTTTATGATACTTGGTAGAAATGTAGAACAGGACCAGACTATGTGTTGCGTACAAGAATGACAACTCTGCCTTTCTTACTTTTGGTGTTATTTCCCTTTGTTATATTTGACAGAGATTATCCATTGATATTGTGTCCACTCTGTAAGTGAAAAACCCTTTGGAATATTTTTATGATACTTGGTAGAAATGTAGAACAGGACCAGATGACATGTCGCATACAAGAATGAAAACTCTGCCTTTCTTACTTTTGGCATTATCTCCCTTTGTTTTGTTTGAAATAGATTTCTTGTCTGCTCTGTAACTGGAATACCCTTTGGAATATTTCGATGGTACTTGGCAGAAATGTAGAACAGGACCAGATAACATGTCCCAGACAAGAATGACATCTCTGCCTTTCTTACTTTTGGGGTTATCTCCCTTTGTTATATTTGACAGTGATAATCCATTGATTTTGAGTCAGCTCTGTAAGTCAAAGACCCTTTCAAATATTTTTATGATACTTGGTAGAAATGTAGAACAGGACCAGACGACATGTCGCATACAAGAATGACAACTCTGCCTTTCTTACTTTTGGCATTATCTCCCTTTGTTATGTCTGACAGTGATTATCCATTGATTTCTTGTCCGCTCTGTAAGTCAAAGACCCTTTGGGATATTTTTATGATACTTGGTAGAAATGTAGAACAGGACCAGACAATCTGTCATAAACAAAATGACAACTCTGCCTTTCTTACTTTTGGCATTATCTCCCTTTCTTATGTCTGACAATGATTATCTTTTGATTTCGTGTCCGCTCTGTAAGTCAAAACCCTTTCGAATATTTTTATGATACTTTGTAGAAATGTAGAACAGGACCAGATGACATGTCCCGTACAAGATTGACAACTCTGGCTTTCTTACTTTTGGAGTTGTCTCCCTTTGTTTTGTTTGAAATAGATTTCTCATCTGCTCTGTAACTGGAATACCCTTCAGAATATTTTGATGTAGAACTGTAGAATAGGACAAGACGACGTGTTCCTTACAAGAATGACAACCCTGCCTTCCTTACTTTTGCTGTTTTCACCCATTGTTATATTTGACACTGATTATGCATTGATTTAGTGTCTGCCTTGTAAGTCGAACACTCTATGGAATATTTTGATGATACTTGGTAGTAATGAAGAACAGGACCAGACGACATGTCACATACAAGAATGACAACTTCTGCTTTTTTACTTTTGGAGTTATCTCCCCTTCTTATGTTTGAATTTGATTTCTTGTCTCTGCTCTGTAACATGAATACCCTACGAAATATTTTGATGATGCTTGGTACAAATGTAGAACAGGACAAACTGACGTGTTGCGTTCAAGAATGACAACTGTGGGGGGATGTTGGGGGTGGGGGGGGGGGACATTTTTTTTTTTTCTAAAAAACCTTTCCTAGTTTCTTCTTATAAGCCGGTTGCTAAGTATTAGTCTTACTCTGTTTAGGATACTTGGTGAATTTCAGGTTAAATGCAGCTTCTAAGTGATAGTCTGGCTCTTTGTAAGATACTCAGTGATATTCTTCTTATAAACCAGTTGCTAAGTATTAGTCTGATTCTGATACTTGGTGATTTTTCTGGTTAAATGCAGGTTCTAAGTGATAGTCTGGCTCTTTGTAGGCTACTCAGTTATTTTCTTCATATCAGCAAGTTGTATTAATCTGTTTTTGCTTAGGATACTTGGTGATTTTCAGGTTAAATGCAGGTTCTAAGTGATAGTCTTTCTCTTTGTAGGATACTCAGTTATTTTCTTCTTATAAGCCAGTTGCTTAATATTAGTCTGACTCTGTTTCGCCGTGTCCCAAGCCCCAGGTGTGAAAGCAGGAGGGTTTGTTTATGTTATGCATAGAATATGTGATAATACCTATACTTATTTTACATGTATAAACTTGAATATAAGATGTAATTTTAAGTTAAAACATATTTTTAATAGACTATCAACTTATACCATTGGTCTCTTTGCTATATTTTAGCGTCATTTTGAATCTTGGTGTTTAGGCACCCCTAGATAAGCGCTTGAAGTAAGGTTAATGTCTTAAACTATCACCAAAACAAATTTTGATACATAAAACTAATACCCTGGTGTAATTTCAGCATTTGATTAATAAGTACAATGAATTAATTTAAAGCCGTGGGGTGCCGTGGGATGCCATGGGGTGCAGTGGGATGCCATGGGGTGATTAGTAGGACCCGTCCAAATGATAAGCCTTCATTTTTATCCAATCCTAATTGTACTTGTAAGTGACCAGGACAGACATGAAATATAAGCGAAGTTCAAATATGGGTCAGATTGGTCAATTGACTTTGGAGTTATGTTCTCTTGAGTGCAGAAATTTTCCCATGCGTTTTTAATGGGAGAACAAGCATATCTCCAAGGCCAGATGGCCAATTTTGTTTTGAGGCAAATCTGGCCAAAATTGTGGTTACCATGGCAGCCAACAGCTCCCATTGACTTATAGTGGGGAAAATGTCCGGATGATAGCGCTTTACTTTTACATGTATATAGATCAGCTTCAAACTTGCAGGTAATCAGGACAGGTATAAAATCTAGGTGAAGTTTGATTTTGGGCCTGATCCTGTTGTTTAAAAAAAAGGGGTAAGAGAAAACTCCAGGGAGTGCCACAATCACAAACCGCAGCTCTTCCCAGACACCAAGAGGAAGAGGAAACAGACAAAACCAAAAAAGTGCAAATCGAACAAACTTATGAAAAGCACCAAGACTATCTCTCTCTTCCCGAAGCGAGATAATCGCAATGCAAAAAGGACTCAAAAACACATGTTGTTTTTAGTGCGGATCCTGTCGGCTTCAGCCTAGCCACTTGTCTGCACTCTATCTCCTTATTGAATGGACAGATTTTGGCCAAACTTACACAAATATATCATTGGGAGGGGAAAAATGCTGATTAGATTTTGGTGACCTTGACCCCATTTTCAAGGTCACAGGAGGGCTTACATTGTTGGAGAATGGGGCGTAGCCTCTTGTCTGCACTCTATCTCCTTATTGAATGGACATATTTTAGCCAAACTTACACAAATATATCATTGGATATGATTATATCATTGGATATGATTGGACAGATTTTAGCCAAACTTACACAAGTATATCATTGGGAGGAGGGAAAATGCTGATTAGATTTTGGTGACCTTGACCTCATTTTCAAGGTCACAGGAGGGCTTAGATTGTTGGAAAATGGCTTGTCCGCATCCTATCTCTTGAAGGAATGAATAGATTTTAACCAAACTTGCATATCTATATTGCTGGGACATGAAAAAAGAACTGATTAGATTTTGGTGACCTTGACCCCATTTTCAAGGTCACATGAGGGCTTAGATTGTTGGAAAATGGGGCGTAGCCTCTTGTCCGCACTCTATCTCCTTATTGAATGGACATATTTTAGCCAAACTTACACAAATATATCATTGGGAGGGGGAAAAATGCTGATTAGATTTTGGTGACCTTGACGCCATTTTCAAGGTCACAGGAGGGCTTAGGTTGTTGGAAAATTGGGGGTATCCTCTTGTCCGCACTCTATCTCCTTATTAAATGGACATATTTTAGCCAAACTTACACAAATATATCATTGGGAGGGGGAAAAATGCTGATTAGATTTTGGTGACCATGACCCCATTTTCTAGGTCACAGGAGGGCTTAGATTGTTGGAAAATGGCTTGTCTGCATCCTATCTCTTGAAGGAATGAATAGATTTTAACCAAACTTGCATATCTATATTGCTGGGACATGTAAAAGAACTGATTAGATTTTGGTGACCTTGACCCCATTTTCAAGGTCACAGAAGGGCTTAGATTGTTGGATAATGGCTTGTCCGCACCCTATCGCTTTTAAGGAATGAATAGATTTTGACCAAACTTGCACATCTACAATGCTGGGACATGTAAAAGAACTGATTAGATTTTGGTGACCTTGACCCCGTTCTCAAGGTCACTGGAGGGCTTAGATTTGTTGGAAAATGGTTTGTATGCACCCTATCTCCTGAATGAATAAATGGATTTGACCAAACTTGTACAGCTATATTGTTGAGACATGGAAAAGAACTGATTAGATTTTGTTGACCTTGACCCCATTTTCAAGGTCACAGTAAGGCTTGAATTTTTGGTAAATTGCTTGTCTGCACCCTATCTCGTAAATGAATGAATGGATTTTGACCAAACTTCTACATCTTAATTGTTGAGACATGGAAAAGAACTGATTAGATTTTGATGACCTTGACCCATTTTCAAGGTCACACTAAGGCTTAGATTGGTGGAAAATGGCTTGTCTGCACCTTGTCTCCTGAAGGAATGAGTAGATTTTGACCAGACTTGCACAGCTATATTTTTTGGACATGCATAGGAACTGATTATATTTTGGTGACCTTCACCCCATTTTCAAGGTCAGACTAGGGCTTAGATTGTTGGTAAATGGCTTGTCTGCACCCTATCTCCTAAAGGAATGGATTGATTTTGACCTAACTTGTACATCTATATTGTTGTGACATGGAAAAGAACTGGTTAGATTTTGGTGACCTTGACCCCATGTTCAAGGTCACACTAGGGCTTATGTTGTTGGAAAATGGCTAGTCTGCACTGTATCTCTTGAAGGAATGGATGGATTTTAACTAAACTTGCACAGCCAAATTGTTGTGGGATGGAAAATAATTTATTTAATTTTGGTGACCTTGACCCCATTCGCAAGAGGGCTCAGATTGTTGGATAATGGCTTCTCTGTACGCTCTCTGCTGAATGAATGGATGGATTTTGACCAAACTTGCACAGCTATATTGTTGAGACAGACAAGAACTGATTAGATTTTTTGTGACCTTGATCCCATTTTCAAGGTAACACAAGGGCTATGATTTTAGAAAATGGCTTGTCAGCACCCTATCTCATTGAGGAATGGATGAATTTTGACCAAACTTACATATAGGTATATTGTGACCTTGAGTTATTATAGATACAATCTATTTTAACAATATGTCTGTTCAAACTGGTGGGGGGACATACATTTTCCTCTGAAAACACTGTTCTAGTTCTACTGTGTGACAGAGTAAATGAAAACCAGTACATGGCGGTCCAAGCCAAAGACAATTCATCAAGCCCCTTAACTTTGGACTTTCGTGCACTTGAGCAGAAAAGAAATTGCCCATATATTTTTAATGAGGAAATGTTGTCCACATGTTGTCTTCATTAGCTCAACTGAGCTATGCTCAGGATGAGTTATAGTGATCATTTTTTGTTCGTCCTCCACCCATCCATCTGTCTGCCTGGTTGTCCGGGCAGATGCCCAGTACATTCCGAGGTTAGCGTTTCTATTGATGTCAGTTTATTCCATCATTGTGGGGTTAAATTTGCTTGTGAGGTTAAAAAAATGGTGTTGTGGGGTTAAAAAGATCAAAGAAAAATCAAAGGGATAACCTCACAACGTCCGTCCTGTAAGTACATCCGTCCATCTGTCCAGACGTTCTAACATTTGGGGATTGGGGGCTACCTCAGTGTTAAATTTCCATAGAGGTTTAGCGACTATTTTGCGGGGATTAGGAGCTAGTAACATATTTTAAATGGAATAAACCTGGACAGTATGTCCAGTTATGTCCAAAATAGACCCTAAACCTTGGATGTTTGCTCATCCGTCTGTCCATCCGTCTGTCTGTCCATTAACACTTTCAAATGACAACTCCTCTAAAGCCAATGAAGCAATTTGTCCCTAATTAAGTAGGTATGTTCCTTGGGTAGAGGAATTTAAAAATAGCTAAAATTATAGTGATCTGTCTCTGAGTTTGGTTGCCATGGCAACAGAAAGCTCCCATAGACTTACAATGGGAAAATGGTTAAATTGCATTTTCTCCACAACCAGTAAGCTGATGTGAACCATATTTGGCAGTTATGATCATTTGATGATTGTCTACCCCTTATATATTTTATGACAAGTGACCATTTTGTTTGGTTGCCATGGCAACATTAAATTTTAAAGAAGGAATTTTTAAAATGACAACCCCAAAACCACTGAAGTGGTATGACTCTAATTTGGTACAAATGTTGCTTGGGGAAGGGCAAGTCAAAATAGCTAAAATTATGGTGATCTGCCTCTTGGTTTGGTTGCCATGGCAACAGAAAGTTCCCACAGACCTATAATGGGAACGTTAAATTGCAAAACCAGTGAAGTGGTGTGAACCATATTTGGCAGTTATGATCATTTGATGATTGTCTACCCAGTTCGTGTGTTTTATGTCCAGTGGCCATTTTGTTTGGTTGCCATCGCAAAGTTACAATCATCCAGACAAACATTTTTAAAGTTGCAATCTTCCGGACAACATTTTTTCCATTACAAGTCAGCGGGAGCTATTGTTTGTCATGTTTACCACAGTTTTGGCCAAACATGCCTCAATGGCCAATTTTGTTCAAATTTACCGTGTAGGCCGAAATTGTGGTTACCAGGGCAACCAATAGATCCCATTGACTTATAATGGAGAAAATGTTGTCCGGATGATAGTGACATTTTTTTACAGATCAGCTTCATACTTGCAGGCAACTAAGACTGGTATGAAATCAAGGCGGTTCAATGTTGGGCCTGATCCAGTTATTAACTTTGGGTTGCATGCCCTTGAGCGTAAAAATTGCCAATATACTTATTATGGAGAATTGTTGTACATACAACATGTACCTTCATTTTTTATCCATTCCTCATTATACTTGTAGGTGTCCAGGACAGGCATGAAATCTAGAAGTTAGAATATGGGCCATTTTGGTCAGTTGACTTTGGAGTTACTTGCCCTTGAGTACACAAGTTTTTTTTCCCATGCATTTATCATCGGAGAATGAATGTAAGAAGCATATCTCCAAGACCTGGAGTTGGCCATTTTTGTTCAAATTTACCATGTAGTATCATAGGGCTAGGGTGCAAATTTTGTTTTAACTACACAATACATTAACCTGTAGATAAATGGCTATTCTATTCTGGATTCAAACCTTCCACAGAAAAAAAACGACAGTTCAAAAAGTCTTAATCCAGAAGGTCCCTTAGGCAGTTACCTTTGTGACGTCACTCTTCCCGCTCTTTTGATCACGTGTCAGTTTCTTTTCTGTGGACAAGGAAAGTAAACAAGGATTTTTTACTGGATGAAAAAATCTGTATTTTCTTTCTTTTCTCTGGTTTATTTTCTTAATTCTTGTCTTTCTTATGTTCTTTTATCATTCCTTCCACCAAATATCTTATTACTTTCTGTAAATCGTTTTTCGATTTCTTGTTATTATTGATCCATGTCATATGTTTTTGCGACTTTTCATGAAGATCATTAGCGGCGTTTGTGGACATATTAAAGCACGGTGTGATAATCATTCAAGTTGTTTATCAGTTCTCCTTGTTTCAGGTTGTCGACTTGATCCACCTGTAGTCTCTGGTCTGAGAAGATTTGGGTTCTTGCAGATAAGAGGCGTACTTATTCTGCAAGAAAATCAACCATGAGAAAAAAGAAACAGACTAAGAAAAGACAAGTTGTCGATTCAGATGGGTCTGAAGACAACTCTTTTCTAGATGGGAGCAACACCCCACAAGGCTTTACTGCCGGGGGTAAGACCCATCGGGGTGGCAACTATATGGGTGTGGGCACCCTTAGTCTAAGTCCACCAGGCACTGATCACCAGTCACAACTTCACCAGGCACCGGGCTATCAGGCACCAGTCAGCCAGGCACCAGCCAACCAGTCACAGGGCAACTTTTCACCAGTCAACCAGGCACCAGGCTACCGGGCAACCAGGCATCGGGCAGAATTTCACCAGTTAACCAGGCACCGGGCTACCAGGCACTGGTCAACCAGGCCCTGGTCAGCAGTCACTGGTCAGTCAGCAGTGATTATCAGGCACCAGTCACCGGGCACGAGGCATTCAATCACCAGGCACCAGTCACGGGCAACCAGTCACCAGGCACCGGTCATCAGGCAACAGTCAATCGGCACTGAATACCGAGTGGCCATTCAGACATACAGGAGTTCTGAGCATTCATTATAGAATGAGCCTCAGAACTCAACAACTTCAAAGAGGATATAATTACCACAGGAGCCAAACTTTATTGAAATGTCGGATCAAAGTGTCATAATCGATCTGCCTAGTAACACTTGGCAATCCACGTCGAAGAAGAGGAGAAGACATAGATTGTCTTCTTCTTCCTCCTCTTCGAGATCTTCCTTTTTGTCTTCTCATAGGAGAAGTAAAAGATCAAAGAGGTCCAAACACTCACATAAGAGGAGAAGAAGACGTTCTACGCCATCTTTTTCTTCCTCTTTTATTCAGTCCATGAATGATTATGGTAGATATAAAAGAACAAGACAGTCTCCACAGGTTGCAGACTTACCGTCTATGCTGCAACCTGTCAGGACCACTGATGAGACATCTAACATACATTCTGATAATGTGGTGCAACAAACTTCAACCTATATGCTCCGAATCAGAGGCAGAAATCTGGTCCTTTGACAAGGCAATTAATGAAGTATTTAGACTGTTATCGCAGGAGTTGTGTCCGAAACCCTCGGAAGAACACCTCCTGCTAAACCATTGTCAGGAATGGAGCAATGAATGGAGTTGCGTGCAACTTCATTATTAGTTCTTCCGCAGTCAAAACTAGTGGAAAATACTACAAAGTTTATCCAGAATAAATAAGATTCTGAAAACTTTGGTAAAGACTGACTATGTCCTCAGAAATTAGTTTCATCTTTGGCTCCTACGAAATATTACAAAAGCCAACAGTATTTTCCTGCGGAAAATCTTCCTCAGTTAGAATCTGACGCTTCGTTATTGGATATATCTAGTAGAGGAAGATGTTCCCCCATACCAAAAAAAAGTACAAAATAAGCACATTTTTGGGGTACAAAATAAGCACAAAATAGGCACAAAATAAGTATACTTTTTTTGTATAGAATTGGCACACTATCTGAAACATGGGCCAAACGGATACAAAATAGGTACGTCTACAGAATATACCTTTTTTGTACTGTAAGCTTTTTATATCTTTACATGTACCTAAAAAGTACTCCCTGTGCCTAGAAAGTACCCGGTACCCACAGTGCCTATACTGTACCTGAATACCTAAATGTGTCTGGGTACCTAGATTGTACCTGGTGTACCCTGTATGTACACACAGTACCTATAAATATACCTGGTGTACTCTAAATATACCTATAGTACCCAAAATATACCTGAAATACCTAAAATTTGCCTAGGTACCCAGAATGTACCTGGTGTACCCTGTATGTACCTGCAGTACCTAGAATGTACCTGGTGTACCCTGAATACGCCTGCACTACCCAAAATGTACCTGAAATACCTTAAGTGTGCCTGGGTACCTAGAATGTACCTGGTGTACCCTGTATGTACCTACAGTACCTAAAGTTATCTAGTGTACCCTTAATATACCTACAGTACCAAAATGTACCTGAAATATCTAAAATGTGCCTGGGTACCTAAAATGTACCCATATTTCACTGTACATGTACTTACAACAAACATGATCATCATACATGTACCTTTAATGTACTCCATGTGCCTACGTGCCAAAGGTACCTAATATGTGCCCAAAGTGCCTAATATGTACTGTGCCTAAAATGAACCCAAGGTAGATAGATAACATGACTACACTGTATTGACAAATCACGTTTCACCTACCTGATGTTTGCAGGTACATTATGGACTCCTACTTGCCTCATAATTATTGGAATAATGTTGAAGGGCTGTAAAACCAAACTGATGCAGATGAAAGGAACAAAAAATTGTCCCCTTTTGACCCCGTTTTTGCTAAATTTATATTCCAACTGTTCTTCACCATTCACTATTTTTATATCAAGGCCTGCTGGCTTAGTCAACTACAGATTGGATTCCTATACTGGCAATGATGAGGTTGGAAAATTGATGCCTGTCATGGCCACATATCATTGAAATAATTTCTAGACCCATTCTGTGTATAAAATGAAATTCGTATGCGCAAACTGGTTCTGGATATCCAAAACCAAATTATGGACATCTATTATAATTAAAAAATAAAACATGAATTGTGGATTTATTCTACTGACCGTTCTAAGGCGGTGATCCTGGTGTTAGTCTTACTCTTTGTTGCTTTGTGGTTTATTCTGTGAGGCGATTGGTTTTAAGTCTTGCCTTGTGTTATTTTGTTCTTGTGTTTTTCAGTCCTTTTAGCATTTCAGTTACCTCGCTTGGGGAAGAGAGAGCTAATCTTAGTGCTTTTCATACATTTGTTCGATTTGCGCTTGTTTTGCCTGTTTCCTCTTCCTCTTGGTGTCTGGGAAGGGCTGCGGCTTGTGATTGTGGCACTCTTACGTTTTTGGACTAAACATTTGCTGAGAACACAGTATACATGTATACAAGTACAGCAAATCATTTTAGGTGTCTGAGACAAGCATTGTGGACTCCTCATCACATCTTGCCACTTGACATCATAATCATATCCTATTTGAATTCAATGAAAGACTTTTGAAAGCACTGCAAATTTAAACATATACACATCCTGTATTAAGACTCACATACTTGACTTTTATTCCTTGAAATTAATACATCCAATCTTTAATTTAGCTCACAAGCATGATAGAGGACTTCAGTATCTTTAAGGGGGTTATCATAAACCAATATAATGCATTTTTACTTACAATTTCTATTAACAGACAGTCTGACTGCTGAATTTTCAGTCACAGATCCATGGAAAATGAAATATAAACTTGAACAGATGTCACAGAAAATGCAATGAAAGTAGTAGCACCTGTACAAACTTGTATATGCATGCTTATTTAAACGTAGTAAAACTAAATTCTCCTTACCTTAATACATGACCTTACATATTATAAAAAATTAAATCCTTCACATATTCTACATGTTTACTGCTCTATCTCTGTCTCTAAAATGCTCATTTCGGCACTGATCCAGATGTTTTTGGTCCAAGTATGTGGTCATAAATCTGATTTTCCTCAGAAAAATGTGTTACTGATTTAGAAGGAACATCATAAAATCATTATAATCCTCCAAGTGGTTCATAGGCACATTATTGGTACATTGATTATGTCACCAAGATAAGACAAAATAAAACATTCTTTGTGTAGCTTCATACTTGATAACATTAGAACATGTCATAATAATTAATTACAATAAAAATCTAAAAGTTTATGTTTGATAATTTGCTTTAAGAAATATAAATTTAGAAAAGCTAGAAAATGAAACAAAAAAAAAAAAAAAAATAAATAAAATCAAAATAAAATAAAAAAAATCAAGGGTATTATTATGCAAAATCCTGTTGGTTTTTTTTTTGTTGTTTTTTTTTGTTTTTGTCCAGAAAGATACACATTTTCTAGTGCATTTTCTACATTCGTTAAAAGAAACAAGAAATGTCTTTAAAAAAGATAAACGGCGTAAGAGGTACTGGAATATGAATATTGAAACAACTTTGTGGTTCAATATGAAAAGAAGAAGGCCTTTAAAATATAAACTTTATTACAAATTCAAACAGACTCAAGAAAGTTTTAATACTGTATAACATTGTTTATATTGCAAGGGTTGGCAGGAGAGAGAGTGTACTCAGATGTGTAAACATCTGTGCTAAATAATGAAAAGCAATTTAGCATATAAATGTAAAGCACATTATTTTGTGTGTTAATTTGTATACTTTACTAGTATTAGAAATATCCTTGCCAACCATGCACCTTTTTGATAAAAAACATACATTATGTATTTAATTTGTAATAAGAGGGTCATGATGGCCCTGGATTGCTCACGTGGGAAGCAGATTTTTTTAGCCTGGCGGAAGGATATTTTCAAAGTTTTCATATATATATATATATATATATATATATATATATATATATATATATATATATATATATATATATATATATATATCAGACCCTGCCCTTTGTTGGTGATTTATTTTTTTTTTCTTTTGGTGATACAAATTAATTTGAAAAATTTTGATGGATGGTTAATCCAGTAATGTATGTGAGTATTATTGAAATCTAATTAGTTGCTGATTACAAAATGTTTGAACTGTTCTCGACAGACATATGAGGAACCAACCAAAATAATTTGAACAAATTTGATAGACATTCACCTATGGAACATTTGTACAAAATTTTTGAAATTGGACCATAGGTTGTGCAGAAGAAGAACTGTCAAGTTTACTCTACATAATTCCATATATAATGAAAAGTAACCACGCCAACTGGAAGCATATTTTGAGACAGAACAGAATTCTTTTAACAAGATTTAAAGACCTTCTACTGAAGAAACATTTCTGTGAAAAAAAAATCCAACCAGCCCATACTAGGTTTGGTTGCTATAGCAACAAGAGGGATAACTCTCAGTGCTCCAGCTAAGATTTTAGGGCAGAGGGGTGCTGGGTAGGGCACTTTTGCATGTGCGGGCAAAAAAATAGGGCACTTTTTTTTTCTTTGAAATGGTCAATTATCAGTACCATTATGATCTATAGTGTACTGTGCAATTCAGCCTCATGTAACATAGATCTGTTACTTTATTTTTGATCTAAGAAACAGTAAGGGTAACAGAGAAATAAATTAAATGGGGTCTTACAATTTATATTTTTTATTTAGGACTGAACTTTGGGATTTCCTCTCTTCCATGAGAGAAAATTCTGTGTATCACAATAGTAGCAGACACTTATTTTTTTTTCCTTTGTAAAATGTCGACATTTCACGTGAATAGTTTGGCGTAGAATAGTTAGAGTGTGTCAATATTTGGATGACTGACTGTTCAGATATTTTAAGCTACAAGCACCTGGTTCACATAGAATGACCATTTAGCCACACAATATATTGTTGTATCAATTAAATTTCAATTTTTATCGAGTTGTAGATCCTTTTCCTACTAAGTGCTCTAATCTAAACAGACAATTACATTAAATATTACATTTCTACCTTTTTTATGTAATTTATTAAATGGTTATTATTATCTTTTCTCTCTGATGTTCAAGACTTAGTATTAAACTTGGAATTAAATCTCATAATAGTTGAGCCTCTGTATTACTATTCAAGGGGAATAACTAGGAAAATTCTGCATCAGTCAGAAAACGGAGAAAGTGAATTCAGGACAAGAAAACTTCAGCAAACAACATCGCCATATCTCTCTCTCTCTCTCTCTCTTGATCGTTTAACTAACTGTTTGCAATATTACTGCATAATTTAATTGCAATGGATTATTATTGTAAAGATGAATTGGTTAAACAACAATAGTGATCTAGCTTAATTTCACGGTGACTGAACGCACCATACTTCAAATAGCCGAAAAATAACGGTCTGTATTCATAAACTTTGAACAATCATTCGGCCCTCCAACACATTGACTTTTCAGACGTGGGAAACACGTGACCAAATGACTAGGTGCACAGAGTTTGTTACTATTTTTAGCTCTGCTTCAGGTAGGATGTTTTAGAATATCTCGATTTATACCTGATGAATTGTTTTCAAATAAAGCACAGAGTTCGCGGAAAATCAAGCTCTTTCTCGTGGTGTCAGTGCTATTCTGCAATCTGGTCTGATTCTCGAAAACAGTCAAAATTCATGTACATTGTTCCGGTGACCCAGATTGACAGCAAAAGCATTCTTCGAATGTTCTCAAGAATTAGACCAGATCGCAGAATAGTGCTTACACCACCAGAAAGACCTTGATTTTCCGCGTACTCTGCGCTTTATTTGAACAAATTCCATATGAGAAGAGATATTCTAAAAAATCCTACCTGAAGCGGAGGCTAAAAATAGTAATATTTCTTCTTCGTGTCGTTTACGCTCCGATGCAATAGGCCGCTTACACCGTGAATAAATAAAAGGGGTGTTCAACAAACCTATTACCCAGTTAAGAATGAACAATATTTTTTATGTTGCCAATATTTCTACCAAGCTTAAGGCATAGTTCCTGTTTATTTATTATATAAAATTAAACCATGCAATTTTACATCCCTTTTGCACATAATACAAGGCACATGCTAATTCTGTATATTATGGACACAGTGGAGAGAAGTAAACTTGAATGTCCCTTGTTCGCTTAGCGTTTTGGGCCGCTTATATCAACATGTTACACTGTACAGAATTAGAAGCTCGTCTATAATCATTTATTTCATTGCAACTATTTTATTGGTATTATTTAAATTATGGGTATTTTTGTCCATTGTTTAACATCTGCATTGCCATACTGTACAACTTTAAATAGATAAATATCATAATTAAGTGATTGTTCAGTCACGAATATATTCGTCAAACATCGGTAAATTCTATACTTACCCCTACTTATTTACAGAAGTTTACACATTTTTAACCAATTGCAAATTACTATTTATTCATTCGAGACTAATACCAATAAGTATGTCAAAAGCCAGCTTATACAGCTACGCCAAAAAAAAACTACAAAAAGCATATTTTCCTTGTCATCTTAAATATAGCTTTCTGAAAAGTACAGCATTATGTATAAAATTAAATTAGATTGCCATTTTAACCTCATAATCTTAACATGATGAATATATATGAATGTTTGGGCTTCCTGCCTATTTCTGATTGCCCTTCAAAATCATACTTTTTATAGACAAAATATGTAAAGGAGTAATATGTAGGCATGCATTTCCTTACATTTGTCCTGTTTTGATAGTACACTTAATATTAAATTTTTGCTGAGTGCCGAACTCATCTTCATTCTTCAAAAAAAATGTTAAGTCCATATAAAAGCACAAAAAAGGCACACATAAAAATGACTAAGTTGCAAGTTGAATTTCAAAGTTCTCAAAAGCCATATAATAGATACTCTGCGAAAATCTAAGTTCTCATACGTACATAAAAGGCACATCAAAAAATGACAAAGTCCAAATTAGGTACACAATAAGCACACTGGAAAAATTCTAAGTTTTTATGGGTACATGACAGGCACAATGAAAAAAGTCTAAGTCTGAATAAGCACAAAAAAGGCACATTAAAAATTGCTAAGTTCTCAGTCAGGTACAAAATAAGTATACCTATTGTGTGCCCAAATCCTATAGGCACATAATAAGTACAAAAATAGATACATATTTATGTGCCTATTTTGTACTTAATTTTGGTATGGGGGCCATCCTAGTCAGAAATTTAGAATTCTGGGAAAAGAAAGCACGTAAAATAGTGACAATTAATTCACACGCTGATTTGTGCTCTTCAGCAGCTTATTAGTGTCTTTAACAAAAGTCCATGTCAGTCAATGCCTTGTCCAGACTCTTGGAAGCTGTGGCCAAATCTATTAAACATACTACAGCCATGTCAACTATTTTGGCCACAGAGTTGTTTCAGGCTAGACGTGACGCAGCTATAGCCACATCAAAACTACTGTTGGAAAATTCCAGTAATGAACTGAGAAATGCTCCAATCAATGCTAAATCTTTGTTTGATAACAAAATAAAGGAAGTAGCTCAATCTAATTACAAAGTGCAACAGCAGAGATTTTTAGCTTCTTCCTCAACTAATACTAACTGTACAGCAACAACAAAAAACAGCTTATTCGGCTTCAGGATCGTTTAGGAAACCTAGACCAAGTCTTGCAGACCTAAACAGAGCCAGCTGTACAGGTCTAAAACAAACTCAGTCCTTTACATCCAGTACTAGGAAGGACTTTTCTAAGAGGAGTAGTAACACCAAACAGTTCCCCTCCTCTAAACATGCCTCATCTTCCACAAAGTTCTGAAAGCCAACCCTTTCCACTGCCTATATTACCCCAGCCCAGATATTCCAGTGGGAGGAAGATTGGCTCACTTTGTGCCACAATGGGGAGATTTAACATGCAACAATTGGGTCCTCTCTATCGTTCGAGACAGTTTCAGGATACCATTCAAATCAACTTCCTCTCTTTTATCAGTTCCAATAAGTCTGTGTCAATCTTCCTCCCCGTTATTACGAGAAGAAATTGCAGAACTTCTCCAAAAACAGGCAGTGGAAAGGGTACAAAATCCGGGAAATCCCGGTTTTTATTCTTGGCTATTTCTTGTCCCAAAAAAGAACGGAAAGTTACGTCCAGTAATGGATCTTTCTCTACTAAATCAGTACATCAGGAAACAACCATTCAAGATGGAGACAGTCAAGTCAGTACAACAATCAATATTGGTCAACAACTGAGCTGGCTCCATAGACCTGACAGATGCTTATCTACACGTTCCGATTCATCCTCAATCCAGGAAGTATCTTCGGTTCATGTTTGAAGATCAGGTCTTCCAATTCACAGCCTTACCTTTCAAAATGTCCCTGTCCGTGGATTTTCACCAAACTAATGGACGTAATAGTGGCACACTTGTGTCATTTTCTCTTGAAAGATAAGTTTAATGCTTGATAAATAACATAGGATATCCGAGACAAAACAGGCTTCACATTAATAGGATATACTCTATCAACCATGACCTATGATACCCACAGACTCTTCATCAAAAACCAAATGATTGTTCTATCTATCACCCCAAACCTGGAGGGACTTAAAAAGAAGGCCTTTGACATCACTAGACTCTTCATCAAACAACCAAATGATTGTTCTACCTATTATCCGTAACCTAGGGGGACTTAAAATAAACAGGCCGAAACGACCTACCAAAATTGGCCGAAACAACCCAGGGCTGAAACGACCCAGGCCAAAATGACCCAGGCCGAAACAACCCAGGGCCGAAACGACTCAGGGCCGAAATGACTCTGGGCCAAAACTACCCGGAACGGCGTCAACGTGCCATCTCGTTATTTCTGTACCTAGACGATTGGCTTAAAAGAGATCTGATTCGCAACAGATCAGTATCTCACACAATATATTGCCTTCAAACAATGCAAAGTCTAGGGTTCATTCCAAATCTAAAGAAGTTAGATTTGATACCAGCCCAGAAATTCACGTTTATAGGGATGGAATTTCTGACACAACAAAACATAGTCAGGGTACCAGTAGACCGCATCGAATCTCTACTTCTGACTATCAAAATATTTCATTCTCAGACTCAAGTTTCGGCACAAACTTTCCTTTCTCTTTTGGGCAAACTCAGTGTAGCGACAGACTTCATTCTCCTAGGCAGACTTCATTTACAACCGCTTCAAATATGTCTCTTATCTGTCTGGAGACCTCATATTCTTCCTCTCGATCATCAGGTTCCAACAGTATGATTCGATTTCATTTGAAATGGTGGATGGACCATTCGCTTCAGGAACGCCCATTCATCCTCCAGATCCCAGTGCATTCCTTTTTACGGATGCCAGTCATTATGGATGGGGAGCTTATTTCGAGTAGATGAGACTATCCTTTCATGGTCGCCATCTCGAGCCAATGAGATTATCCTTTCATGGTCACTGGTCAGAAGACCAATCCCAGATCCATATCAATATTCTGGAAATAATAGCCATTAGTTTCGCACTGAAGAAAGCCATAAAATACATACACCACTCTTGTATCATGATTTCTACTGACAATACAACAGTGGTCTCCTATATCAACAAACAAGGAGGAACACATTCCCCCAGCCTATGCGTGGAGGTATGGGAGATCCTCCATTGGTGCCTGGAACATGATATTGTTATCAGAATCCATTATATTCCAGGATAATTCAATATATTGGACAGACAGAATGAGCTTTGGATCAATCGGTGGTGAATTCTATTTTTCAAATGCTCAATTTTCCCAATGTGGATTTGTTTGCGACACATTCAATCACAAACTCCCATTGTATGTATCTCCAGTTCCTGACAATCATGCCTTAGCGGTAGATGCATTATCAGTGAACTGGAACTTTCTTCATGCATATGCATTTCCACCATCAATTCTGATACCCTCTATTCTAGCCAAGATACGTCATTCTCAGTGCAGAATAGTTCTTGTTGCTCCTTTTTGGCCTCAACGTCCTTGGTTCTCAGAGGTGTTACAACTACTAGTGTCAGCTTCAGTTTGTCTTCCTCTCTTTCCTCAGAAATTGACAAGTGATCAAAAGAGCGGGAAGAGTGACGTCACACAGGTAACTGCCTAAGGGACCTTCTGGATCAAGACTTTTTGAACTATCGTTTTTTTTTCTGTTTGAATACAGAATAGAATAGCACATTATCTATAGGTTAAGTATTGCTAGTTAAAATATGTTTTACTTATAAAAACTTCATTTTTAACGACTATTTTGATTAGTTGCTGTGGCAATACTGGAAGAATGTTGATAGCATCTGCAGATATGCAATGGCTGTTTAACTCAGGTGAGTGAATTGTGGTTGTATTCAGGTTTCTAGGTGATTGTCTGGCTCTGTCTAGAATACTTCATGATATTCAGGTTGTAAGGTTATTGTCTGGCTCTGTGTAGGATTATTGGTGATATTCAGCTTGCAAAGTGATTGTCTGGCTCTGTATAAGTAGGTTAAGCTTTCTAGGTGATTGCCTGGCTCTGTGTAGGTTACTTGGTTATATTTAGATTGATAGGTGATTGTCTGGCTCTGTGTAGGTTACTTGGTTATAAGCTCACCTAAGCTATGCTCAGGATGAGCTATAGTGATCATTTTTTGTCCGTTGTCCGTCCGTCTGTCCATCTGTGAGGTTGTTCGTCCATTAACACTTTCAAACGACAACTCCTCCAAAGCCATTGAAGCGATTTGTCCCTAACTTGGTAAGAATGTTGCTTGGTTAGGGGCCTTAAAAAATAGCTAAAATTATGGTGATCTGCTTCTTGGTTTGGTTGCCATGGCAACAGAAAGCTCCCATAGACTTATAATGGGAAAATGGTTAAATTGTATTTTCTCCATAACCAGTGAAGTAATAAAAACCATATTTGGCAGTTATAATCAATGGATGATTGTCTACCCAGTGTATGTGTTTTATGACCAATGGGCATTTTGTTGGGGTGCTATGGCAACATTAAATTTTAAAAAAGGAATTTTTTAAATGACATCTCCTCCAAAACCTCAGAAGCAGTATGACTCTAATTTTGTACAAATGTTGCTTGGGTTAGTTCAAAATAGCTAAAATTATGGTGATCTGTCTCTTGGTTTGGTTGCCATGGCAACAGAAAGCTCCCATAGACTTATAATGGAAAAATGGTTAAATTGCATTTTCTTCATAACCAGTAAAGTGATTTGAACGATATTTGGCAGTTACAATCATTTGATGATTGTCTACCCAGTTTGTGCGTTTCATGACCAGTGGCTATCTTGTTTGGTTTCCATCGCAACATTAAATTTAAAAAAAAAAAGGAATTTTAATGACTACTCGTCCAAAACCACTAAAGCAGTAGGACTCTTATTTGGTACAAATGTTAAATGGGTAAGGGCAATTGGTGCCAATCTGCCTCTTGGTTTGGTTGCCATGGCAACGAAAACTCCTATAGACTTACAATGAGAAAATGGTTAAATTGCATTTTCTCCCTAACCAGTGAAGTGATGTGAACCGTATTTGGCAGTCATGATCATTGGATAATTGTCTACCCAGTTTATGTGTTTTATGACCAGTGACGATTTTGTTTGGTTGCCATGGCAACATTAAATTTAAAAAACTTCATTACTGCTTATGAAGAGTCAATAAAACTGAGACTCCCATTTTCTAATCTGTAGTGAGTTCTTTGTTTCCAAAGGCAATCTTTTTGACGTTTATTATATATTTCCCTGCCCCTGTGCTGTTTACATGTATAACTTAAAAGTCATGATATTGTTAAGTAGTAACTCTTCTGAAACCACTTTCAATGATCCTACTGTTGAAATGTGATTCATAGTTTGTTCAAATGATCATGCTCCATTGACTGTCATGCCCATATATTCTTCTTTAAAACTAAGAACTGCTTAAATGATCATCCTTTCATTAGTTGCAATGATAGGATTGGAAAAATGTTGCATAACATCTGCATATCTGCAGTAGCTATGTCACTCAGGTGAGCAAGCCATGGCCCATGGGCCTCTTTTATTCAGGTTGCTAGGTTATTGTCTGGCTCTGTGTAGGTTACTTTGTTAAATTCAGGTTGCAAAGTGATTGTCTGTCTCTGTGTAAGTATATTCAGGTTTCTCAACTGTTGGTTTTCATTTACTCTGGCATACAGTAGAATTAGCCATGAGTACTTGTCTTTGTTTATCATTGTGATTAATTTGATTTTTATGTTTTCGCTTTGATGCATTGACTGAGTTGGGAGCCTTTATGCGAACCAAATTTTTATGTATTTTTGTATTAAGAGTAGCATCAGGACCAGGGTGAGGTTGGCTGGCTGTAAAAGTGCTTTAAACCACACACCCACCCACCCCGGTGGTTTATTCTGCTAATCGTTCTAAGGCAGTGGTCCCGGTGTTAGTCTTACTCTTTGTTGCTTTGTGGTTTATTCAACGAGGTGATTTGTTTTATGTCTTACCTTGTGTTATTTTGTTCTTGTGTTTTTCAGTCCTTTTAGCATTACGATTACCTCGCTTGGGGAAGAGAGAGCTAATCTTAGTGCTTTTTGTATGTTTGTTCGATTTGCGCTTGTTTGGTTTTGTCTGTTTCCTCTTCCTCTTGGTGTTTGGAAGGGCTGAGGTTTGTGATTGTGGCACTCCCTGGACTTTTCTCTTACCCTTTTTTTCTAGGTGATTGCCTGGCTCTATGTAGGTTACTTGGTTATATTCAGGTTGCAAAGTGATTGTCTGGCTCTGTATAAGTATATTCAGGTTGCTAGGTGATTGCCTGGCTCTGTGTAGGTTTCTTAGTTATATTCAGGTTGCTAGGTGATTGTCTGGCTCTGTGTAGGTTACTTGGTTATATTCAGGTTTCTAGGTAATTGTCTGGCTCTGTGTAGGTTACTTGGTTTTATTCAGGTTGCTAGGTGATTGCCTGACTCTGTGTAGGTTACTTGGTTTTATTCACATTGCTAGGTGATTGACTGGCTCTGTGTAGGTGTTATAAGCCAGGCGTAATGAGAAAAAAATGAAAATGAAATCCGCAACAAGCTTTAAATTATTAACAATATTTATTCATAAAAAAATAAGATAAGATTAAAAACAAAAGAATGTATGTAAATAGTACCTTTCACATTTATGTCGCAAAGTCCCTCAGTTATAATCCACAAGAATTTATAAAACAAATCCTTTGAATAACAGTTTCTGATCCCACAATTTAAAGTTCCTGAATTCAGAATTTAAATCCAGAATGAATAAAATATTTAAGTAATCCAGTATTGAATAATTTACAATGAAACTATACAAAGATGCTCATATGAAAATCTTTTCTCCTTATATAATATCAAAGAACATTCTAGAAAAAGAATTTACTACAGGCATCTCTCATCTCTCATTTTCCAATTTCAGTCAAGAAACTTCTAAACATGCCAAATTCTATGACATGCCAAAAATAACAGTCTAAAATCAAGGACATAAACAACATGTTATTGTAAACATGTTGTTCCAGAAAGTTATTTATGGAAACATAGTAAATAAAGTTATTAATGGAAACATAGTAAACATGATGCTTAAAATAATTGAATACCCTATATATAACACTATCCCTCTTCAAGGAAAAGAAAGATTTATGTAATGAAGCTTTCTTTTGCCATAAAATTATCATAAAATAAAATACTGATAAAGGCAATTATTATATACAGCAAGTTACAGGAAACCACAGATCAAGACATCATGCTCTAGACAAGGCATCAGGAATAATATTATCTTTTCCTTTGATATGTCTGCTGTCAAGATTGTATTCCTGTAACAACAAGCGCCATCTGAGCAACCTCTGATTCTTGTTTTTCATCTTAGGGATGATAGTCAGTGGATTGTGATGGCTGAAAACAACAATAGGTGAGGATGAGGAAGTTAGATAAACTTCAAAATTTTGAAGAGCAAGAATAAGAGACAAACATTCTTTCTCTACTGTAGAATAATTCTTTTGATGTTTGTTAAACTTTTCTGGAAAAGTAACAAACTGTATGATCCACACCATTGTCATCCTCTTGCAGCAATAACCCACCTGCACCAACATCACTCGCATCTACGGCTAGCTTAAATTCTTTATTAAAATTTGGTGCCAAGAGAACTGGCTCACTCCTCAGTATGGCTTTTAGTTTATCAAAGGCATTCTGACAATCACTGTTCCACTTAAACCTCATTCTTTTACCAAGTAGATTAGTCAGTGGCTCATCAATGACAGAAAAATTATTACAGAATTTTCTGTAATAACCAGCCACACCAAGAAACCTCATCAGTTGTCTTTTGCATGTGGGCACCGGAAAATCTGAAATAGCTTCAACTTAAGCTTCTATAGGTTTAACCTGACCATGACCCACAATATGCCCTAGAAATGTTAAATTTGCAAGACAGAATTCACTTTTAGCAAGGTTTATTGTCAGTTTTGCTTCACTTAGTTTATCAAAGAATGCTTTGATAGTCCCCAGATGGTGATTCCACTCATCATTGTTGGCATCATCGATGTAAGCCTCGCAATGCTGGATTCCAACTGTTATGGTGTTGATTAAGCGTTGAAATGTTGCTGGGGAGTTTTTTCATTCCAAAAGGCATTACTTTATAGTGATATAATCCATCAGGAGTAACAAATGCTGAGATCTCTTTGGCTCTTTCTGTGAGAGGAATTTCCCAAAATCCTTTCAGAAGATCGAATTTAGTTATATATTTTGAATTTCCAATTTTGTCAATGCAGTCATCCATTCTTGGGATGGGAAAAGTGTCTGTTTTACTCAAATTATTGACCTTCCTGTAATTGGTGCACATCCGATATGATCCATCCAGTTTTGGTACAAGAATACAAGGAGAACTCCATTCACTTTGGTTTGGTTCAATGAAATCATTGTCCAGCAAATACTGAATTTCCTCCTTAAGATATTTTTTGTTTTGTTGGGTTCATTCTATATGGATGTGTTTGACAGGTTGTGAATCCTCAACATTCACATTATGATAAATTTTGTCTGTCCTTGTAGGAATATCCAGAACTAAGTGTTCATATTCATGAATTAACTGTTTCAGTTCCTTTCTTTGGACTGGATCTAGGTGTGAAAGTTTCTGGTCATTTCATTTGTTCCTGAGGGACTGAACTAACAACACATCAGTGTAACAAGAAGAGCTATCCCTATCTATGTATTGTTTAAGCATGTTAACATGACATAACTGTTTTTGTTTGCGTCTCCCAGGAGTGTTAACAATGTAATTTACATCACTAATCTTTTTATCTACAGTGTAAGGGCCCTAATATCTGGCTTGCAATGGTTTTCCAGGAATAGGCAAAAGAGCAAGTACCCTGTTTCCAGGCATGAATTTTTATGCCCCCGCCTATTCGAAGAATAGCGGAAGGGCATTAAGTGTTACCCCTGTCCGTCCCGTACGTACGTACGTCCGTCCCTATTCGTGTCCGGGCCATAACTCCTAAACCGTACGGAAAATATTTATGAAACTTTACAAGTGCATGCTTGACATTGAGATGATGTGTCATGAAAAAGGAAGACAACTCTTGCTTGTTTTGTTTTTGAATTATCTGCCCTTGACTTAGTTCCATATAGTAAACCGTATCCGGGCCATAACTCCTAAACCGTATGGAATATATTTATGAATCTTTACAGGTGCATGCATGACATTGAGACAATGTGTCATGAAAAAGGAAGACAACTCTTGCTTGTTTGGTTTTTGAATTATCTGCCCTTGACTTAGTTCCATATAGTAAACCGTGTCTGGGCAATAACTCCTAAACCGTATGGAATATATTTATGAAACTTTACAGGTGCATGCATGACATTGAGACAATGTGTCATGAAAAAGGAAGACAACTCTTGCTTGGTTGGTTTTTGAATTATCTGCCCTTGACTTAGTTCCATATAGTAAACCATGTCTGGGCTATAACTCCTAAACTGTATGGAATATATTTATGAAACTTTACAGATGCATGCATGACATTGAGACGATGTGTCATGAAAAAGGAAGACAACTCTTGCTTGTTTGGTTTTTGAATTATCTGCCCTTGACTTAGTTCCATATAGTAAACCGTGTCCGGGCCATAACTCCTAAACCGTATGGAATATATTTATGAAACTTTACAGGTGCATGCATGACATTGAGACGATGTGTCATGAAAAAGGAAGACAACCTTGCTTGTTTGGTTTTTGAATTATCTGCCCTTGACTTAGTTCCGTATAGTAAACCATGTCCGGGCCATAACTCCTAAACCGTATGGAATATATTTATGAAACTGTACAGGTGCATGCATGACATTAAGACGATGTGTCATGAAAAAGGAAGACAACTCTTGCTTGTTTGGTTTTTGAATTATCTGCCCTTGACTTAGTTCCATATAGTAAACCGTGTCCGGGCCATAACTCCTAAACCGTATGGAATATATTTATGAATCTTTACAGGTGCATGCATGACATTGAGACAATGTGTCATGAAAAAGGAAGACAACTCTTTTGCTTGTTTGGTTTTTGAATTATCTGCCCTTGACTTAGTTCCATATAGTAAACCGTGTCTGGGCCATAACTCCTAAACTGTATGGAATATATTTATGAAACTTTACAGGTGCATGCATGACATTGAGACGATATGTCATGAAAAAGGAAGACAACGCTTGCTTGTTTGGCTTTTGAATTATCTGCCCTTGACTTAGTTCCGTATAGTAAACCGTGTCTGGGCCATAACTCCTAAACCGTATGGAATATATTTATGAAACTGTACAGGTGCATGCATGACATTGAGACGATGTGTCATGAAAAAGGAAGACAATTCTTGCTTGTTTGGCTTTTGAATTATCTGCCCATGACTTAGTTCCATATAGTAAACTGTGTCCGGGCCATAACTCCTTAACCGTATGAAATATATTTATGAAACTTCTGGGCAATAACTCCTAAACCATATGGAATATATTTATGAAAATGTACAGATGCATGCATGACATTGAGGCGATGTGTATTGAACATCGAAGACAACTCTTGCTTATTTGGTTTATGAATTACCAACCCTTGACTACATATGTAACCTTTTTCTGAATGGCATTTTGGCGGGGGCATCCGTGTCCTATGGACACTTTTTCTAGTCTTTCATTTGCATTTTCATCATACCAACGTTTCACTTTCCTGCTGACTTTAAGATTGGTCCGAGCTGCTTCACAAGCTTTAGACAGTCGGTCTTTAAAATCTGATACATATTGAAGTAAGTTCAGAGAACTGTCATCATTTGAGAGAAATTTCTCTTTCAGAAGTTTCAGAGGTCCACGCAACGTGTGGCCAAATACCAGCTCAAATATGCTGAAACCAAGAGATTCCTGAACAGATTCTTTAATGGCAAACAAAACAACAAATGAATGCCTTCATCCCAATCTTTTTCTGTGTCAAAGCAGTATGGTATGACCTGACCGTATTTTTCAGTGTCTGATGAAATCTTTCAAGGGCACCTCGACTTTCTGGATGAAAGGTGACGATTTATATTGAGTAATGCCCAACTCATGCATGAACTGTTGAAAAATTCCAGACATAAAATTTGAGCCCTGATCTGACTGAACAGACTTTGGGTGAAAACTTTACCAGAGCCCTAACAATGTTCTTAGTTTTAATATTCCTAAGTGGAATGGCTTCTGGGAAACATGTAGAAGCACACATTATTGTGACAAGATACTCATGGCCTGATCTGGTTTTGGGCAAGGGACCAACACAGTCAATAATTATTCTGCTAAAAGGTTCATCAAAAGCAGGTTTTCCTACCATCTGACAAGTATGGCAAGATTTACAAAACTGAGAAACATCAGATTTTAACCCTGGCCAGTAAAAATGGTTAAGAATTTTATGATAGGTCTTGTTTACACCTAAATGACCTGACATGGGAGTCTCATGGGCCAAGTTCAAAATTTCAGGGTGATAAACCCTTGGAACCACTATTTGGTGGTTAACAGTCCACTCGTCTTCTGCTGAGACATCAGGAGGATGCCACTTTCTCATTAAAATGCCATTTTTGGCATAGAAACAGACTGGGACGATCTATTTCTTTCTCATCAAAAGCCCTTTCAAGCAAAGGCAAAATTTCAGGATCATTATGCTGTTCCTTGCAAAGTTGTGACCTTGACACCAAGTCATGACCTTGACTTTGGTCATTTAATATTGAAGAGTAATGACTGGACTCTGACTTGTTGTCACTTAAGTCTCTCTGCTTGTCAGACAGGCTGGATGAAAGAGAATTTGTAATCTCATGTTTAAAAGACTGACCCAAAAAGGTATCAGTTAAATCAATGTCCCCATCATTCTGTTTTGCTTTCTTAGCCATGGCCCTTGTAACAGCACAAGATGGATAAAGATCAGGGATTTCCTGTTCAATGGGATCAGGTGGCTGATCAATACAAGGTATGTTAGTCAAAAGTGGGTTTATCTCCTGCTAAGTCATTGCCTAACAGTAAGTGAACACCTTTAAAAGGTAAAGAAGGTAGAATACCAACAGCCACTAAACCAGTAACCAAGTCTGAGGATAAATAAATGTTATGAAGAGGAACATTAACAAATCCATACTCTACACCCTGAATAAGGACACTTGTCCCAGAAGAAGTCTTCTCAGAAAAAGGCAGAGTATCTGCTAAAATAAGGGATTAAGAAGCTCCAGTATCTCGTAAGATTTTAATTGGGGTAGACTGGGCATAGTCACTATTTAGTGACACAAAACCATCTGATAAGAATGGTTCATAAACCTCCATAACAAAATCAGTCTCAGACCTTTTGACCTGGGTAGGATCTTCCTCCTTTTAACGCATGACTGCGGTTTTGACCGTAAAGAGGTAAGGCTTGTAGGTTTAAGCCCCTCTTGTTTTCCTTCTTTCTTTTCAAATGTAAGCATTCAGAAATAATATGACCTGTCTTTTTGCAATAATTGCAAATTGGCTGAGATAAGGGATTTTGATCCTTGTTGTCACCAGAAGATTTGGGTTTAGGAGTAAATGTTTGGCTATAACTGCCAGATGGATTACTAGGACTATGTTTGAATCTTGATTGTAGGAAAAATGGTCTACTAGAAGAATTTGCCTTATTAATAAAGGAAACTTTATGTGTTAAAAGCATAATAGTGCGCAAGTCGAGCTGCAGCTTCCAAGGTTTCAACTTGTTTCTCATCTAAAAAGGACTTAATGTCTGAATTTATGCACCTTTTGAACTCTTCTACAAGCATGAGCTGCCTAATTTTTTTATGATCAGAGCCAATTTACTTTGAAGAGCACCACCTATCAAATAACTGTTCTTTAGTTCTAGCAAATTCTACATGGGTCTGCTCATTTTCTTTCTTACAGTTCCTAATTTTTTGTCTGTAAGCCTCAGGGACCAACTCATAAGCCTTAAGAATTACTTCCTTTACAGTATCATAACTGGAGCCCTGCTCTACAGTTAGGTGAGTGTAAATTTCTCGAGCCTTCCCAATCATAACACTTTGCAAAAGCAAGGTCCAATGCTCCTTTGGCCATTTTAAATTTTCTGCTACTTTTTCAGAATGAAGAAAATACTTGTCAACTTCTTTTTCTTGAAATGAAGGAACTAATCTGATGTGTTTAGTAACATCAAAATGAATGCCAAAGTCTAAAGGTTGCGGTTTTACCATCTTGTTTTGCATTTCTAGTTCTTTCATTCTTAAATTATATTGTCTCTCTCTTTCTTATTCTTATGTATCAAATTTTAATTTTTCCCTTTCTATCTGCATTTGTCTTTCTTGTTCTTTCCATCAAGAAAACATGCCTATATAATTTTGACCCCCTGTTATATAGTAAAACTGGGGTTTACAGGGGTATACATTATTTTTCTTATTTCTGCACAAAACATAGATTGTGGGTACTTGTTAGAACCACCTCATCGAGGCAGTTCTAACGAGTACCCAGAATCTATGTTCTGAGCAGAAACATGAAAAATATCAGAATTTTTTATCTGTAAATTTTTATTTTTTGGTGGTAAAATTTTCAGTATATTTGAATAGGCGTGTTTTTGTAATGAGTCTTTCTTCCATTTGCATTTTAAGTTTTTCTTGCTCTAATCTTAATTTTTCAAGCTCAGTTTGCTTCTGAAATTCAAGCTCTCACATTTGCAAACCTGTCTCTGTTACGAGAACAAGAGACAAAGCAGAGGAATCAAGAATTTCCTTATCAACCAAAAATTGGATCAAAATATTTTTTATTTCCTGTTTTAACATGGACTTATTGATGGTAGTCAATTCATAGTGAGCAGCAATGTCCAACAAATCTTGACATTTTGGCCAAATTTAACAGCTCCTGTGAAGGCACAGCTATGAAAGCTTGAAGGTCAAATGACAAGATTGCTTTTTGCTGGTTTTATCAAGTAAATTTATCAGTCAGAGTTTATTTATTTATATTTTTCAAAAGTCAATACTTGTTTTTTATCAAATAAAGATTTTTATATTCACTGAAATATTTTAAAAGTCAGTACTTGTTTTATAGCTAACAAATATTTTTTTTTATTTATATTTCTTTAAGGGTTAATACTTGTTTTCTTTAAAAAGCTCAAACTTGTTTTAGCAGAAGAAAGTGTTCGATCCTGGACAAGCCCCCAAATATCTGTTACGAGCCAGGCGTAACAAGAAAGAAATGAAAGTGAAACCAGCAACAAGCTTTAAATTATTAACAATATTTATTCATAAAAAAATAAGACAAGATTCAAAACAAAAGAATGTAAGTAAACAGTACCTTTCAAGTTTATGTTGCAAAGTCCCTCAGAAATAATCCACATGAATTTATAAAACAAATCCTTTTAATAACAGTTTCTGATCCCACAACTTAAAGTTCCTGAATTCAGAATTTAAGTCCAGAATGAATAAAATATTAAAGTAATCCAGTATAGAACAATTTCCAATGAAAGTATACAGAGATGCCCATATGATAATCTTTTCTCCTTATTATACCCCCGGCATACGAAGTATGCAATGGGGGTATATAGTTTTTGTCTTTTCTGTGTGTCTGTCAGTCTGTCAGTCTGTTAACATTTATTTTGTGTCAAAGATATCTCAGGAACTACTTTACCTAGAAACTTGAAATTTTGTACACATGACAAGCATGACTAGTTGTATTGTGGGAAAGAAAATAAGGGCCATGGGGCCAGGTCCCTTAGAGTTATTTCCCTTTGTTGTTCTTGCTATTAAATTTTGTATTTTTCTTAAATTTGTGTCAAAGATATCTCAGGAACTACTTTACCTAGAAATTTGAAATTTTGTACACATGACAAGTATGACTAGTTGTATTGTGGGAAAGAAACTAAGGGCCATGGGGCCAGGTCCCTTAGAGTTATTTCCCTTTGTTGTTCTTGCTATTAAATTTTGTGTTTTTCTTAATAATTTCTATACCGGTTTTCAGATTTTAAAGAAATTTATTTTACACATACACCTTTATGCACTACACATGTGATATGAAAACAGGGGCTTCAGGGCCAGATTTATTACAGTTATATTCCTTTTTTATATTTCGTTATTTTGATATGCATTTATTTTGTGTCAATTTTGCGTCAAAGATATCTCCCGAACTACTTTACCTAGAAACTTGAAATTTTGTACACATGACAAGTATGACTAGTTGTATTAAATATTAAATTTTGTATTTTTCTTAATAATTTCTATACCGGTTTACAGATTTTAATGAAATTTATTTTACACATACACCTTTATGCACTACACATGTGATATGAAAACAGAGGCTTCAGGGCCAGGTTTGAAATTTATTTTACTCACACACCTTTATGCACTATAAGTGTGATATGAAAATAGGGGCTTCCAGGTTTATTAGAGTTATATCCCTTTGTCATTTTGTTGTGTGTTATCACTGATGGCCATGGCCGGGGGTATTAGTGAGCACATGCTCACTTCATGGTCTAGTATAATATCAAAGAACATTCTAGAAAAAGAATTTACTATAGGCATCTCTAATTTTCCAGTTTCAATCAAGAAACTTCTAAATATTCTATGACATGCCAAAAATAACTCAGTCTAGAATCAAGGACATAAACAACATGTTATTGTAAACATGTTGTTCCAGAAAGTTATTTATGGAAACATAGTAAATAAAGTTATTAATGGAAACATAGTAAACATGATGCTTAAAATAATTGAGCACCCTATATATAACAGTGGGTTACTTGGTTATATTGAGATTTCTAGGTGATTGCCTGGCTCTGTGTAGGTTACTTGATATAAATTCAAGTTGCTAGGTGATTGTCTGGCTCTGTGTAGGTTACTTGGTTATATTCAGATTGCTAGTGATTGTCTGGCTCTGTTTAAGATACTTGGTTATATTCAGCTTGCAAGGTGATTGTATGGATGTGTATAAGATACTTAGTTATATTCAGGTTTCTAGGTGATTGTCTGGCTTGGTGTTGGACACTAAGTTATATATTCAGATTGCAAAGTGATTGTCTGGATCTGTGTAGGATACATGTAGGATTCAGGTTTACCATAGTGCAGATTATATTTCATTTCCTTTGGGATCATTGGGCCCATTGTGGAATCTTTGAAAATGGAGTTCTGCTCATGTATACGCTAGAGGGCGTAAGCAGTGTTGCAAACTTCATTACTGCTTATGAAGAGTCTCAATAAAACTGAGACTCCCATTTTCTAATCTGTAGTGTGTTCTTTGTTTCCAAAGGCAATCTTTTTGATGTTTATTCTAGGTCATTGTCATGCCCTGTGTAGTATATTTGGTTAAATTCAGGTTGCAAGGTGATTGTTTGGCCCTGTGTAGAATAGTTAGTTATATTCAGGTTGCTATAGGTTATAGTTATATTCAGATTGCAAGTTGATTGTCTGGTCCTGTGTAGGATACTTAGTTATATTGAGTTACATTGAGTTACATTGCATATTTTTCTAGGTAATTGTCAGGTTCTGTTTAGGATATTTGGTCATATTCATGTTGCAAGTTGATTGTCTGGCCCTGTGTAGGATACTTAGTTATATTGATTTTGCTAGGTGATTGTCTGTCCATGTGTAGGATTCTTAGTTATATTCAGATTGTTAGGTGTTTTTCTGGTCCTGTATACTTGGTTATATTCAGGTTGCTAGGTAATAGTCTGATTCTGTGTATGATGCTTGGTTATATTCAGGTTTCAAGTTTATTGTCTGGCCCTGTGTAGGATACTTAGTTTCAAGTTGCTAGGTAATTGTCTGGTTTTGTATAGGATACTTAGTTATATTCAGGTTGCTAGGTCATTGTCTGGCCCTGTGTAGGATACTTGTTATATTCAGGTTGCAAGGTGATTGTCTAGCCCTGTGTAGGGTACTTAGTTGTTTTTTTTTTTTCAAGTTGCTAGGTAATTGTCTGGTTATGTATAGGATACTTGGTTATGTTATGGTTGCTAGGTGATTGTCTGGTCCTGTGTAGGATACTTAGTTATATTCAGGTTGCTAAGTGATTGTCTGGTTCTGTATAGGATACTTCTAAATTAAAGTGCATTCTTTACTCAATTTAGTGTGAGTTTAGTATCTGTACATGTTGCTAGGTGCATGCCTGGGTCTGTGCAGATTCTAGATGGTAGAGGTCCATTCATTGCTGTATGATTGTCTGGTTCTGTGTTGATTGCTAGTGAGAAGCTTTATTTAAACTTAAACATGTTGGCAGGTTATTCTCTCAACCTATGCTGGTTGCTAGGTGATGAAGCCCTCTTGTAAAGGCTCTTAGTTTTAAGCTTCTATCTGTTCTCTGTTCTATTGTATTAAAATTTATTGTGGGAGTTGTTTTGTGAGTTAAATATTGTGTAGTTTGCATGCAATCGTTTCACTTTGATATTTCATTATCTTTACATTTTATAAACCAACATATAAGTAACTAGTTCTGGTACATCTAATGGACAAGGAAGCCTAGAAAGGGAGACGCTCCCAATTTTAATTTATGAACAATATTTTACAATATTTTATTGTGTGTTACGAGAGTCCTGCAAAATGTTTTGTCACTGGGTTCGGATACCTTCAGTGCTACGTTTTATCAAACATATTTTTATTACAAACCTTCAAAGTATTCCCCCTTTACTGAAACACATTTTTGTAACCTTTTTACCCAGTCGCGAAAAGCAGATAAATAGTCTTCTTTTGGTATCTGTTGGAGACACTGATAAATAGCGCTGCCAAGAGAACTTCTAGACATATACTTATTTCCAGAAAGCATTTTCTTAAGCCTTGGAAATAAAAAGAAGTCACAGGGACTCAGGTCAGGTGAATAAGGTGGATGGTTTAAAACTTGCACCTTTTCAGAAGCCAAAAAAATCTTAACAACCTCACACTTATGAGAGGAGGTGTTGTAATGTAAATGGTGGACTCCTGACCATCCTTTGCTTGGTTGTTTCTTATTGTAATACTCTTTCACTTTCTTCAGTACAAAATTTTTGTAGAATCGGCCAGTGACCAGATGGACAAGGCACTTGAACGACTGGCCCACTTGAGTTAAAGAAAATTGCATACAACATCTTTTTCGAACTTATGGTTCTCTTGGCAATACATGGGCGTTTTTGATTTTTTGCTTCCATTGCTTATTATCAGCCCTTCTTTGTGGCTCAGACATGTGCACCCAGGTTTCATCACCTGTTAGCAAGTTAGAAATAACCCGACTATTACAGCCTTTGTATGTTATCAAAAGTTCCCGGGCACATTTAAGGCATTGTGTCTTTTGCTCCTCAGTGAGCAAATGAGGTACCCACCTAGCGCAAACCTTTCTCAGGTCCAAACACTTTTTCGGGATTGTTTGCACACTGCCTTCTGATATGCCAGAACAACTAGCTATATCCTGTTTGACCACAATCTTTACAGCAGCGATGTTAGCCTTGGTAACAGAGGTTTTAGGCCTTCCAGGACGGGTATCATCTTCAACAAAAAATTTCCCAGCTTTAAAAGCTTTAACCCACCTAAAAACTGTGCGCATTGAAATGGTCTGAGGTCCATATATACCACACAATTCATTAAATATCTGCTTTGAATCTATATTAAGCCTAATGCAGCATTTAATATAGCTACGAATTTCAGTCTTCTGGTCCATGTTCCAATGTAACAAGTAAATTAGTCAGTGTATATGACTGCATCTATGTCAATTTAAAATAACACAGTCAGTTGGAAAGCAATTCGCACGAAATAAACGGGTATCATTAGCTATTCAACACACCATTCAAGTGCAGTGAAGCATTTTAAAATATACTTGAGATAAAACTAAGGAAGCCTATTAGTGACAGAACTTTTTTTCAGAACCCTCGTAATCTTGCAGAACAATTTTGGTGTGGGGGAAATGTAAAGGATTCAGATATTTCTTTGCACATCATGAAGTTCCAGTCATTTTGCTCAAGAGATCTCTATTGTTGATTTATGAAAACACAATTTTCTCAGTCAGCATTTTATTTCTCTAGTCCAACAACGTTATATAAAAGAATAAAGCAATTTTACTGCTAATGGTAATAACAAAGGATAAGCATATAATACATTTTAAAAATGAATATTCAATTACATGTGCAGATTTATGTGTAACCAATGATGGGCATGAAAACGTGTATTTAAAGTGATTGTTTATTATCTGTTTCTTTCAAGTAAATTTATACATACTTGGCCTTTTCATTGTCATAAACTAGAATGAGTTTATTATTTTATCGTAAACTAAACTAATGCTTGGGTTATTTTGTAAATAAATTCTAAAGAAACAAATCCTTTTATAAAAGCAAGCAACACATTGAAAAGAACAAAACACCTGTTTGTGAACAATAATGTAACTTACAACACTGCTAACACCTTCATGACCCAGCTTGAGTGATATCCTATGTTTACTTCCTGCACTAGCTTGAGTGATATTCTATTTACTTCCTGCACTAGCTTGAGTGATATCCTATGTTTACTTCTTGCACCAGCTTGAGTGATATCCTATGTTTACTTCTTGCACCAGCTTGAGTGATATTCTATTTACTTCTTGCACCAGCTTGAGTGGTATTCTATTTACTTCTTGCACCAGCTTGAGTGGTATTCTATTTTTACTTCTTGCATCAGCTTGAGTGATATTCTATTTTTACTTCTTGCACCAGCTTGAAGGAACATTCTGCTTTCACTTCAAGCACTAGCTTATGTGATATTCTATTTTCACTTCTTGCACTAGCTTGTGTGATATTCTATTTTCACTTCTTGCACTAGCTTGTGTGATATTCTATTTTCATTTTATGCAAAATGGGTAATGATCCCGAAGCACTATCCTATATTAACCCCTATCCTATGAAAAGTACTGGGAGACAATAACACCAGCTATAGTGAAGGTAAATTCTGAGAAAGAAAAGAACAATGAAGTGCAATACATTGGTATAGCTCAAAATTTGTTCACTGTTGTGTCAATGTACTTTTAATATTAGATGAGACCAGGGTCAAGGTAATGCATATTTGTGTGGTAATAAAGTTTGACAACCAGTTTTTTCCAGATAACAGCTCCATTTGATTGAGAAAGTTATACATTACACCCACTTTTTTAGCCCACCTGAGCCGAAGGCTCAGGATGAGCTATTATGATCACTCCTCGTCCGTTGTCTGTCCATCTGTCCGTCCATCCATCCGTTCACACATTTGAACAATTTCTCCTCTGAAACCCCTGGGCCAAAATTCTTCAAACTTCATGTGGAGCCTTATGTTAATGGGGGATAGAAAATTTGTACAAATGGTCTCGATCCGTAAATCAAGATGGCCGCCATGCCCATATATACAAATGTGGTCCCATAGACTTATAATGGGAAAAAATTAAAAAATCTTCTCTGAAACCATGAGGCCAACAACTTATATATTTAGTATGTAGCAATGTTAAACAGTCCCCTACATAAAACCTGCCAGTCAAGCCCCTGGGTTCTAAATTGGCCACACCCCAGGGGTCATTAGCTCCAATAGACTTATAATGGGAAAAACTTAAAAAATCCTCTTCTCTGGAACCATGAGGCCCACAGCTTATATATTTAGTTTGTAGAAAGTTTTAGTGGTCCCCTACATAAATCCTGCCAATCAAGCCCCTGGGTCCAAACTGGCCACACCCCAGGGGGTCATATGTTTATATAGAACTATATAGCTAAAGAAACTTCAAAAATCTTCTCTGAAACCACAAGGCCCAGAGTTAACAGATTTAGTATGAAGCAATATTTAGTGGTCTCCTACATAAATCCTGCCAACCATGCCCCTGGGGTCTAAATTGGCCATGCCCTGGGATCATTAGCTCCCATAGACTTATAATGGGAAAACTTAAAAAATCTTCTTCTTTGAAACCATGAGACCCACAGCTTATATATTTAGTATATAGCAATGTTTAGCGGTCCCATACATAAGTCCTGCCAAGTGGAGCGCTGTGGTGCAGTGGTAAAGCATCGGACTCGAGATCGAGAGGTACCGGGTTCGATCCCCACTAACTGCAAGTGTTGTTTCCTTGAGCAAGAGACTTTATCCACATTGCTTAGTACTGGTTTCTACCCAGGAAAAAAGAGGGCCACATGGAAGATTAGTACTAGATTACTAAATGTGTTACCCTCTATAAATAAAGTCGATTATTATTATTATTATTATTATCAAGCCCCTGGGGTCTAAATTGGCCACACCCTGGGGGTCATTAGCTCCGATAGACTAATAATGGGAAAATATTAAAAAAGCTTCTTCTCTGAAACCATAAGACCCACAGTTTATATATTTAGTATGCAGCAATGTTTAGTGGTCCCCTACATAAATCCTACAAATTGAGCCTCTGGGATCCAAACTGGCCACACCCCAGCGGGTCATATGTTTATATAGAGCTATATAGCTAATGAAACTTAAAAAATCTTCTTTTCTAAAACCATAAGGCCCACAGCTAACAGATTTAGTATGTAGTAATGTTGAGTGGTCTCCTACATAAATCCTGCCAACCATGCCCCTGGGGTCTAAATTGGCCACACCCGGGGGGTCATTAGTTCTCATAGACTTATAATGGGAAAAACTTAAAAAATCTTCTTCTTTGAAACCATGAGGCCCACAGGTTACATAATAGGTATGTAGCAATTTTTAGTGGTCCCCTACATAAAACCTACCATTCAAGCCCCTGCGGTCGAAACTGGCCACGCCCAAGGGGGTCATTTGTTTATATAGAACTATATAGCTAAAGAACCTTCAAAAATCTTCTTCTCTGAAGCCCTGAGGCCCAGAGCTAACATGTTTAGTATGTAGCAATGTTTAGTGGTCTCCAACATAAATCCTGTCAACCATGTCCCTGGGGCCCAAATTGGCCATGCCTCAGGGTCATTAGCTCCCATAGACTTATAATGGAAAAAACTTAAAAAATCTTTGTCTATGAAACCATGAGGCCCACAGCTTATATATTTGGGATATAGCAATGTTTAATGGCCCCCTACATAAATCCTGCCTCTGGGGTCCAAACTTGCCACACCCCAGGGGGTCATATGTTTATATAGAGCTATATAGCTAAAGAATCTTCAAAAATCTTCTTCTCTAAAACCATAAGGCCTAGAGCAAACAGATTTAGTATGTAGCAGTGTTTAGTGGTCTGATACATAAATCCTGCCAACCATGCCCCTGAGGTCTAAATTGGCCATGCCATGGGGGTCATTAGCTCCCAAAGACTTATAATGGGAAAAACTAAAAAATCTTCTGCTATGAAACCATGAGGCCCACAGCTGATATATTTAGTATGTAGCAATGTTTAGTGGTCCCCTACATAAATCATGCCAGTCAAGCCCCTGGGGCCCAAACTGGCCATGCCCCAGAGGGGTCATTTGTTTATATAGGACTGTATAGCTAAAGAACTTTCAAAAATCATCATTTCTGAAGCCATGAGACCCAGAGCTAACATATTTAGTATGTAGCAATGTTTAGTGGTCTCCTGCATAAATCCTGCCAACCATGCCCCTGGGTTCCAAACTGGCCAATCTCTGGGCGGGGGTCATTAGCTACCATAGACTTATAATAGGAAAAACTTAAAAATCTTCTTCTCTGAAACCATGAGACCTACAGCTTATATATTTATTATGTAGCAATCTTTAGTGGTCTCCTACATAAATCCTACCAACCATACCCCCGGGGTCCAAATTGGTCATGCCCTGGGGGCCATTTATTATACAGAGCTGTATGGCTAAAACATAAAAAAGAACCTTCTCTGAATCCAAAGGACCCTAAGCAGGTAAGGTCATCATGAATCTTGCTCAAAATGTTTGTCTTGATGATTTCTAGGTCAATTTTGGACCTGGATCACTTATGACCAATATTTCACTGTCCAATGACTTTCTTAAGTTTTTCTGTTTAGGTCAGTTTCTCAGTAACTGTTGGTCCTACAGCAGTGATACTTGGCACTTGCAGACATCTTAGCATGACCTGTTGACTGCACTCATCTATATTTGACCTTGACCTATATTCCACAGTCCACTGACTTAGTCAAGTTTTTGCATTTAGGTAAGTTTCTCAGTAATTATTGGTCCTACAGCCAATGATACTTAGCACATGCATACATCTTAGCATAGCCTCTTGAGAGCAGTCATTCATATTTGACCTTGATATATATTTCACGGTCCATTGGGCATGCTACATTGTCTTACTTGTTAATATAATCATCGTGAATCTTGGTCAGAATGTTTGCCTTGATCATTTATGGGTCAGGTTCTCTAAGTGCTGTGATACTCAGGTGAGTAATACAGGGCCATCATGGCCCTCTTGTTTTCTCTTTGAATGTGTATTGGTTTGTAACTCAGATAGTAAGCTAGGTCGTGAGTTCGACCCTCATATAACCACAATTTTTTTTGTCCCTACATGTTTTTAGCTCACCTGAAACCACTGGAATGATTTCAGTATAATTTGGCAGAAATGTTTATTTGGTGACCCTGTACCAAGATTGTTCAAGCCATCATGATTCGTCTGAAAAACATGGCTGCCAGACTGCAGGGTTTATTTTCCCTATATTTCTATATAGAAAACTTTAAAAATCTTCTTGTCAGAAATCAATTGATCAAATTAATTTTAATATAATTTTCCAGAAATGTACCTTTTGTGACCTTCTTCAAGCCATGATGATTCGTTAAAAATCATGGCTGTTAGGGAGCGAGGCTTATTTTCCCTATATAAGGGGCGGTTGGAAAATATTGGGACATTTTGCTCTTTCTCTAAAATAAGAAAGGCCAACTGACTTGACACTTGATAGGAAGTATTGAGGCAACATGCAGATCAAAATTAGCTAAAATTGTTCCAGTCGGAAGTCCAAGATGGCCACCTTGGTCTTGAAAAGCTATTTTGCTCTTCTTCTCCTGAACAGAAAGGCCTTTTGACACGAAACTTGGTAGGAAGTATCAGGGCAACTTGTAGACAAAATATTGCTAAAATCATTCCAATTTGAAATCCAAAATGGCGGCCATCTTGAAAATCTATTTTGCACTTGTTTGCACCGAAAAGCCATTTGACTGGAAACTTGGCAGTGTTACGAGCCAAGCATAACGAGAAAGAAATGAAAGTGAAACCAGCAACAAGCTTTAAATTATTAACAATATTTATTCACAAAAAATAAGACAAGATTCAAAACAAAAGAATATAAGTAAACAGTACCTTTCAAGTTAATGTCACAAAGTCCCTCAGAAATAAGCCACAAGAGTTTATTAAACAAATCCTTTGAATAACAGTTTCTGATCCCACAATTTTAAGTTCCTGAATTCAGAATTTAAGTCCAGAATGAATAAAATATTAAAGTAATCCAGTATAGAATAATTTCCAATGAAAGTATACAAAGATGCCCATATGAAAAGCTTTTCTCCTTATATAATATCAAAGAACATTCTAGAAAAATAATTTACTGCAGGCACCTCTCATTTTCCAGTTTCAGTCAAGAAACTTCTAAATATTCTATGACATGCCAAAAATAATTCACTCTAGAATCAAGGACATAAATAACATGTTATTGTAAACATGTTGTTCCAGAAAGTTATTTATGGAAACATAGTAAATAAAGTTATTAATGGAAACATAGTAAACATGATGCATAAAATAATTGAACACCCTATATATAACACTACCCCTCTTCAAGGAAAAGAAAGATTTATGTAATAAAGCTTTCTTTTGCCATAAAATTATCATAAAATAAAATACTGATAAAGGCAATTATTATCTTATATACAGCAAGTTACAGGAAACCATAGATCAAGACATCATGCTCTAGACAAGGCATCAGGAATAACATTATCTTTTCCTCTGATATGCCTGATGTCAAGATTGTATTCCTGCAACAACAAGCTCCATCTGAGTAACCTCTGATTCTTCTTTTTCATCTTATGGATGAAAGTCAGTGGATTGTGATGGCTGAAAACAACAATAGGTGAGAATGAAGAAGTTAGATAAACTTCAAAATGTTGAAGAGCAAGAATGAGAGAAACATTCTTTCTCTACTGTAGAATAATTCTTTTGATGTTTGTTAAACTTTTTGGAAAAGTAACAAACTCGATGATCCACACCATTGTTAGCTCACCTGAGCACAAAGTGCTCATGGTGAGCTATTGTGGTCAGTCAATTTCCGTCGTCCGTCGTGCGGCGTCAACAATTGCTTTAAAAGCCTACTCCTCCTACACCCCTGGGCCAATTAACTCGATACTTGGTAGGAAGCATCGAGGTGACTTGTAGAACAAAAATAGCTAAAATTGTTCCGATCGGAAATCCAAGATGGCCGCCATCTTGAAAATCTATTTTTCGCTTCTTCTCCTGAACGGAAAGGCCAGTTGACTCCAAACTTGGTAGGAAGCATCGGGGTGACTTGTAGATAAAAAATAGCTAAAATCGTGCCGATCAGAAATCCAAGATGGCCACCATGGCGGCCATCTTGAAAATCTATTTTTCGCTTCTTCTCCTAAACCCAAAAGCCAGTTGACTCCAAACTTAGTAGGAAGCATTGGGATGACTTATAGATCAAAAATAGCTAAAATTGTTCCGATCGGAAATCCATGATGGCCGCCATGGCGGCCATCTTGAAAATCTTTTTTTCGCTTCTTCTCCTGAACCAAAAGGCTTTTTGACATTAAACTAGGTAGGAAGCATCGGGGTGACTTGTAGATCAAAAGTAGCTAAAATCATGCAGATTGGAAATCCAAGATGGCCGCTATGGCTGCCATCTTGAAAATCTATTTTTCGCTTCTTCTCCTAAACCCGAAAGCCAGTTGATTCCAAACTTGGTAGGAAGCATTGGGGTGACTTATAGATCAAAAATAGCTAAAATCATCCCTATCGAAAATCCAAGATGGCCACCATGGTGGCCATCTTGAAAATCAATTTTTCGCTTCTTCTTCTGAACTGAAAGGCCAATTGACTCAAAACTTGGCAGGAAGCATTGGGATGACTTGTAGATCAAAAGTAGCTAAAATCGTCCCGATCGGAAATCCAAGATGGCTGCCTTGGCAGCCATCTTGAAAATCTATTTTTATATACCCAACTTCAAAGAAGTTGGAGGGGCATATTGCTTCTGGGCTGTTTGTCCGTCCGTCCATCCGTCCTTCCGTCCGTCCGTCTGTCCGTCCGTCCGTTCATCATGCTTTTTGATGCATAGCATAACTTTAAAACCATGAATGCTACTGTTTTGAAATTTCTTATATGGATTCCTCATGAAAAAATAGCTGATATGTATTTTTTTCTTGACAGGATTATGCCCCTTTTCTGAGTTATGGCCCTTTGAAAAAATATGGATGCAATCTTGTCAGCAAAATATCTCAAAAACTATTGAAGCTAGAGCCTTGAAACTTGATGAATAGACTGGTAGTGATGAGTAGACAACCTGATTAACTTTTGAAGAAATTTTGAAAAAATACTTCTTGAGTTATGGCCCTTTGTAATTTTGGGCATTTTTACCTTGTCAGCAAAATATCTCAAAAACTATTAGAGCTAGAGCCTTGAAACTTAGTAAATGGATCTGTAGTGATGAGTAGATGACCTGATTAACTTTTGAAGAAATTCCGATAAATACTTCATGAGTTATGGCCCTTTGTAATTTGGGGCATTTTTACCTTGTCAGCAAAATATCTCAGAAACTATTGGAGCTAGAGACTTGAAACTTAGTAACTGGATTTGTAGTGATGAGTAGATGACCTGTTTAACTTTTGAAGAAATTTTGAAAAATACTTCTTGAGTTATGGCCCTTTGTAATTTTGGGCATTTTTACCTTGTCAGCAAAATATCTCAAAAACTGTTAGAGCTAAAGCCTTGAAACTTAGTAAATGGATTTGTAGTGATGAGTAGATGACCTGATTAACTTTTGAAGAAATTCTGAAAAAAATACTTCGTGTGTTATAGCCCTTTGTAATTTTGGGCAATTTTACATTGTCAGCAAAATATCTCATAAACAGTTGGAAGTAGAGCCTTCAAACTTGATGAATAGACTGGTAGTGATGAGTTGACAATCTGATTAACTTTTGAAGAAATTTTGAAAAATACTTCTTGAGTTATGGCCCTTTGTAATTTTGGGCATTTTTTACCTTATCAGCAAAATATCTCAAAAACTTTTAGAGCTTGAAACTTAGTAAATGGATTTGTAGTGATGAGTAGATGACCTGATTAACTTCTGAAGAAATTCTGAAAAATACTTCACGAGTTATGGTCCTTTGTAATTTGGGGCATTTTTACCTTGTCAGCAAAATATCTCAAAACTGTTAGAGCAAGAGCCATGAAATGTGGTGAATGGATTTGTAATGATGAGTAGACAACCTGACTAACTTTTGAATAAATTTTTGAAAAATACTTATTGAGTTATGGCCCTTTGTTATTTTGGGCATTTTTATCTTGTCAGTAAAATATCTCAAAAACTGTTAGAGCTAGAGACTTGAAACTTGGTGAATTGATTGGTAATGATGAGTAGATGACCTGAATTAACTTTTTTGTAAATTCTGAAAAATATTTCGTAAGTAATGGCCCTTTGTAAATTTGGGCATGTTTCCATTGTCAGCAAAATATCTAAAAAACTATTGAAGCTGAAGCCTTGAAACTTGATGAATAGATTGGTAGCGATGAGTAGATGACCTGATTATGCCCCCAGTTTTGAATGAAATTGATGGGGCATATTATTTTGCCTTCATTTGTCCATCCATCTGTTTGTCTGTTCGTCAAGCTTTTTTGTGCATGCCATATTTTAAGAACCCTGCATGCTAGGGTTTTGAAATTTTATATTTGGGTTCCCAATGAAAAAATAGCTGACCTGTAGTTTTTTTCTTGTCTAGCATGTTTGTTTAGAGTTATGCCCCTTTGAAAAAAATCAGAATTAAATCTTGTGAGCAAGATATCTTGAAAAGTATTTAAGCTGGGTTCTTGAAATTCTATATAGTGAGTGGGAATGATGTGTAAATTACCTGATTATATTTTGAGAGAATTCCGTGAAAATATTGATAAAGTTACGGCCCTTTGCAGTTCTGCGCATTTTGACCTTGTCAGCAAGATGTCTCGACAAGTACTTAAGCTAGGGTCTTGAAATATTATATGCTGATTGGGGATGATGTGGAGATTATCTGATTTGTTTTTTAGGAAATTCCATGAAAAATTGACGTAGTTATGGCCCTTTGTAGTCCTAGGCATTTTGACCTCGTCAGCAAGATGTCTCAAAAAGTATTTAAGCCAGAGCCATGATATTTGGTATACTGATTGGGATTGAGGAGGAGATCACCTGATTAAATTTTGAACCCATTAAATGAAATGTTGGAGTTATGGCCCTCCGCAATTTCTGGCTATTTAATGACGTTGCTTTATTGTGTATAGCATAAGTTTAGAACCATGTATGCTAATGTTTTGAAATTTCATATTTTGATTCCTCATGAAAAAATAGGTGACCTGTATTTTTTTCTTATCCCAATTATCTCCTAATTTAGAGTTATTTCCCTTTGATAAAATAACATTGAAATCTCATATATTTGTACTGTTGTTACCATCATGGGCAAGCAGTGTTGGAGTCAAGCAGTGTTAGAGTCAGGCAGTTGGGGGCATAGTGTTTTACAAACACCAGCTCTAGTTTGCTTCTTCTCCTAAACTGAAAAAGCCAATTGACTCGAAACTTGGTAGGAAGCATCGGGTTGACTTATAGGTCAAAAATTGCTAAAGTCTTTCTGATCTGAAATCCAAGATGTCTTCTATGGCGGCCATCTTAAATCTGTTTTTCGCTTCTTCTCCTGAAACGAAAGGCTTATTGACTTTAAACTTGGTAGGAAGCATCGGGGTGAATTGTAGATCAAAAATAGCTAAAATCATCCCTATTGGAAATCCAAGATGACCGCTATGGCTGCTATCTTGTTTTATGTATACTTATATAGGGAAAACCTTTAAAAATCTTTTTGTCAGAAACCAGAAGGCCCTGGCCTTTGATATTTGGTTACATAGCTACATCTAGTTCACATGCCCATTCAACAATAAGGCACCATGCGATCATGCTTCTGTCCAGCATCCCCCAGGATATAATCCATCAGGAGTAACATTCATTTTCAACAAGTTTTAAACATACATAGTCCTATGAAGAGAAATCATAGTCTTTTAGAATATACTAGAGACAATGACACAGGTGAGCGAATTAGGGCCCTCTGGGCCCTCTTGTCATCCTCTAGCAGCAATACACCACCTGCACCAACATCATTTGCATCTACTGCTAGCTTAAATTCTTTATTAAAATTTGGTGCCAAGAGAACTGGCTCACTTCACAGGATGGCTTTCAGTTTATCAAAGGCATTCTGACAATCACTGTTCCACTTAAACCTCATTCTTTTACTAAGTAAATTAGTCAGTGGCTCAGCAATGACAGAAAAATTGTAACAGAATTTTCTGTAATAACCGGCCATACAAAGAAACCTCATCAGTTGTCATTTGCATGTGGGCACAGGAAAATCTGAAATAGCTTCAACTTTAGCTTCTATAGGTTTAACCTGACCTTGACCCACAACATATCCTAGAAATGTTAAAGTTGCAATACAGAATTCACTTTTAGCAGCAAGGTTTATTGTCAGTTTTGCTTCACTTAGTTTATCAAAGAACGCTTTGATAGTTCCCAGATGGTGATTCCACTCATCATTGTATATGATGGCATCATCAATGTAAGCCTCGCAATGCTCGATTCCAACTGTTATGGTGTTGATTAATCGTTAAAATGTTCCTGGAGAGTTTTTCTTTCCAAAAGGCATTACTTTATAGTGATATAATCCATCAGGAGTAACAAATGCTGAGATCTCTTTGGCTCTTTCAGTGAGAGGAATATGCCAAAATCCTTTCAGAAGATCAAATTTAGTTCGAATTTCCAATTTTGTCAATACAGTCATCCATTCTTGGGATGGGAAAAGTGTCTGTTTTACTCAAATTGTTGACCGTCCTGTAATTGGTGCACATCCGATATGATCCATTCGGTTTTGGTACAAGAATACAAGGTGAACTCCATTCACTTTGTCTTGGTTCAATGAAATCATTGTCCAGCAAATACTGAATTTCTTCCTTAAGATATTTTTGTTTTGTTGGGTTCATTCTATATGGATGTTGTTTTACAGGTTGTGAATCCTCAACATTCACATCATGATAAATTTTGTCAGTCCTTGTAGGAATGTCCAGAAATAAATGTTCATATTCATGAATTAACTGTTTAAATTCCTTTCTTTGAACTGGATCTAGATGTGAAAGTTTCTGGTCGAAATCCTTTAGAATGTCAGAATTCTGAAGTTTTGATGAAGCAGGATCAGATTTGATCAAGTTCATGTCTTCAGAGTTCATTTCACTTTGTTCCTGAGGGACTGAACTAACAACACTAATTGGTGTAAAAGAAGAGCTATCCCTATCTATGTATTGTTTAAGCATGTTAACATGACATAACTGTTTTTTTTTTCATCTCCCAGGAGTGTTAACAATGTAATTTACATCATTAATCTGTTTATCTACAGTGTAAGGGCCGTAATATCTGGCTTGCAATGGTTTTCCAGGAATAGGCAAAAGAGCAAATACCCTGTCTCCAGGCATGAATTTTCTTTCTTTTCATCATACCAACGTTTCATTTTCCTTTGTGCTGACCTAAGTCCGAGCAGACTCACAGACTCACAAGCTTTTGACAGTCGGTCTTTAAAATCTGATACATACTGCTGAAGTAAGTTCAAAGATCTATCATCATTTGAGAGAAATTTCTCTTTCAAAAGTTTCAAGTCCACGCACAGTGTGGCCAAATACTAGTTCAAATGGACTGAAACCAAGAGATTCCTGAACAGATTCTCTAAAGGCAAACAACAACAAATGAATGCTTTCATCCCAATCTTTTTCAGTGTCAAAGCAGTATGATCATATTTTTCAGTGTCTGATGAAATCTTTCAAGGGCACCTTGACTTTCAGGATGGTAAGGTGACGATTTATATTGAGTAATTCCGAATTCATGCATGACCTGTTGAAAAATTCCAGACATAAAATCTGAGTCCTTATCCGACTGAACAGACTTTGGGAGGCCTACAGATATGGAAAACTTTACCAAAGCCTTAACAATATTCTTTGTTTATTATTCCTAAGTGGAATGGCTTCTGGGAAACATGTAGAAGCACATATTATAGTGAGAAGATACTCATGGCCTGACTTGGTTTTGGGCAAGGAACCAACGCAGTCAATAATTATTCTGCTAAAATGTTCATCAAAAGCAGTGATGGGCTGTAAATGAGCTTTTGGTATTGTCTGGTTGGGTTTTCCTACCATCTGACAAGTATGGCAAGATTTACAAAACTGAGAAACATCAGATTTTAACCCTGGCCTGTAAAAATGGTTAAGAATTTTGTGATAGGTCTTATTTATACCTAAATGACCTGACATGGGAGTATCATGGGCCAAGTTCAAAATTTCAGGGCGATTAACCCTCGGAACCACTATTTGGTGGTTAACAGCCCACTCGTCTTCTGCTGAGACATCAGGAGAATGCCATTTTTGACATAGAAACAGACTGGGACTTGATCTATTTCTTTTTCATTCTTTCAAGCAAAGGCAAAATTTCAGGATCATTATGCTGTTCCTTGCAAAGTTGTGACCTTGACACCAAGTCATGACCTTGACCTTGGTCATTTAATATTGAAGAGTAATGACTGGACTCTGACTTGTTGTCACTTAAATCTGTCTGCTTGCCAGTCAGGCTGGATGAAAGAGAATTTTTAATATCATGTTTAAAAGACTGACCCAAAAAGGTATCAGTTAAATCAATGTTCCCATCATTCTGTTTTGCTTTCTTAGCCATGGCCCTTGTAACGGCACACGATGGGTAAAGATCAGGGATTTCCTGTTTAATGGGATCAGGTGGCTGATCAATACAAGGTATGTTAGTCAAAAGTGGATTTACCACAACCTTATCTCCTGCTAAGTCATTGCCTAACAGTAAGTGAACACCTTTAAAAGGTAAAGAAGGTCGAATACCGACAGCCACTAAACCAGTTACCAAGTCTGAGGATAAATAAATGTTATGATGCAGAACATTAACAAATCCACACTCTACACCCTGAATAAGGACACTTGTCCCAGAAGAAGTCTTCTCAGAAAAAAACAGAGTATCTGCTAAAATAAGGGATTGAGAAGCTCCGGTATCTCGTAAGGTTTTAATTGGGGTAGACTGGGCATAGCCACTATTTAGTGATAAAACCATCTGATAAGAATGGTTCATAAATCTCCATAACAGAATCAGTCTCAGACCTTTCGGTCTGGGTAGGATCTTTCTTCTCAACACATGACTGTGGTTTTGATTGTAAAGAGGTAAGGCCTGTAGGTTTAAGCCCCTCTTGTTTTTCTTTCTTTCTTTTCAGATGTAAGCACTATAATATGACCTGTCTTTTTGCAATAATTGCAAATTGGTTGAGAAAAGGGATTTTGATCCTTGTTTACACCAAAAGATTTGGGTTTAGGAGTAAATGTTTGGCTGTAACTGCCAAATGGATTACTGGGACTATGTTTGGATCCTGATTGTGGGAAAAATGGTCCTCTAGAGGGATGCGACTTATTAATAAAGGAAACCTTGTTTTAAAGAATAATCGTCTGCAAGTCGAGCTGCAGCTTCCAAAGTTTCAATTTGTTTCTCATCTAAAAAGGACTTAATGTCCGAATTATGCACCTTTTGAACTCCTCTACAAGCATGAGCTGCCTAAGCTTTTCATGATCGGAGCCAATTTTCTTCGAAGAGCACCACCTATCAAATAACTGTTGTTTAGTTCTAGCAAATTCTACATGGGTCTGCTCATTTTCTTTCTTACAGTTCCTAAATTTTTGCCTGTAAGCCTCAGGGACCAACTCATAAGCCTTAAGAATTAATTCCTTTACAGTGTCATAACTGGAGCTCTGCTCTACAGTCAGCTGAGTATATATTTCTCGCGCCTTCCCAATTATGACACTTTGCAAAAGCACAGTCCAATGCTCCTTTGGCTATTTTAAATTTTCTGCTACTTTTTCAAAATGAAGAAAATATTTGTCAACTTCTTTTTCTTGAAATGGAGGAACTAATCTGATGTGTTTAGTGACATCAAAATGAATGCCAAAGTCTAAAGGTTGCAGTTTTACCATCTTATTTTGCATTTCTAATTCTTTCATTCTTAATTCTGTATCAAATTTTAATTTTTCCCTTTCTATCTGCATTTGCCTTTCTCTTTCTTTCTCCCTCTCTTCCATTTCCATTTTAAGTTTTTCTTGCACTAATCTTAATTTTTCAAACTTAGTTTGCCTCTGAATTTCAAGCTCTCGCATTTGCAATCCTGTTTGAGTTACGAGAACAAGAGACAAAGCAGAAGAATCAAGAATTTCCATATCAACCAAAAACTGGACCAAAATTATTTTATTTCCTGTTTTAACATGGACTTATTGATGGTAGTCAATTCATAGTGAGCAGCAATGTCCAACAAATCTGACTTTTTGGCCAAATTTAACAGCTCCTGCAAAGGCACAGCTATGAAAGCTTGAAGGTCAAATGACTTGATTGTTTTTTTGCTGGTTTTATTAAGTAAGTTTATCAATCAGAGTTAATTTATTTATATTTTTCAAAAGTCAATACTGGCTTTGTTTTTTCTTTTTTCTTTTTTTTTTTTTTTTTTTTTTTTTTTTTTGTTACTATTTACTTATTTTTTGAAAGTCAATACTTGTTTTTTTATCAAATATTTATATTTACTGAATTTACTGAAATTCTTTAAAAGTCAGTACTTGTTTTATAGCAAACAAGTATTCTTTTTTTTTTATTATTATTTCAAGCTCAAACTTGTTTTAGATCAAGAAAATGTTCGATCCCGGACGAGCCCCCAATTTCTATTACGAGCCAAGCGTCACAAGAAAGAAATGAAAGTGAAACCAGCAACAAGCTTTTAATTATTAACAATATTCACAAAAAGATAAGACAAGATTCAAAACAAAAGAATGTAAGTAAACAGTACCTTTCAAGTTTATGTCACAAAGTCCCTCAGAAATAAGCTACAAGAATTTATTTAACAAATCCTTTGAATAACAGTTTCTGATCCCACAATTTTAAGTTCCTGAATTCAGAATTTAAGTACAGAATGAATAAAATATTACATTAATCCAGTATAGAATAATTTCCAATGAAAGTATACAAAGATGCCCATATGAAAATCTTTTCTCCTTATATAATATCAAAGAACATTCTAGAAAAATAATTTACTACAGGCATCTCTCATTTTCCAATTTCAGTCAAGAAACTTCTAAATATTCTATGACATCCAAAAATAACTCACTCTAGAATCAAGGACATAAACATGTTATTGTCAACATGTTGTTCCAGAAAGTTATTTATGGAAACATAGTAAATAAAGTTATTAATGGAAACATAGTAAACATGATGCTTAAAATAATTGAACAACCTATATATAACAGTGGGAAGTATCAGGGTGACTTGTAGATTAAAAGAAGCTAAAATTGTTTGAATTGGAAATCCAAGACGGCCGCCATAGTTGCCATCTTGAAAATATATTTTGCACTTCTTTTCCTGAACCAAAAGGCCAATTGACTCGAAATTTGGTAGGAAGTATTGTGGGATAATTTGTTGATAAAAAATAGAAAAAATCATTCTGATTGGAAATCCAAGATGGCGGGCACCATCTTGAAAATCTATATTGCACTCTTCTGAACTGAAAGGCCAATTGACTCAAACCTTGATAGAAAGTATCGGAGCAACTTGTACATCAAAAGTAGTTAAAATGGTTCCAATCAGAAATTCAAGGTGGCTGCCATGGCCACTATCTTGAAAATCTGTTTTGCTCTTCTTCTCCTGAACTGAAGTTCAGTTGACTGGAAACTTGATAGCTTATAGATCAAAAATAGCTAAAATCATTCCTATCGTAAATATAAGATGACCGCCGTAGCTGCCATCTTGAAAAACTATTTTGAACTTCTTCTTCTGAACTAAAAGGTCAGTTGACTCAGTAGGAAGTATAGGGGTGACTTATAGATAAAAAATAGCTAATCAATCTTGAAAATCTAATTTGAATTACTTTTCCTTAACGGAAAGGCCAATTGACCTGAAACTTGATAGGAAGTATTGGCATGACTTGTTGATCGAAAACAGCTAAAATAATTCCTATTGAAAATCCAGGATGACCACAACGTTGCCATCTTGAAAATCTATTTCCAACCACTTCTCCTGAACAGAAATGCCAATTGATTCAAAACTTCATTGGAAGTAACAAGTTGACATACAGCCCTGAGGTAAAAAATGGCCCCAGCCAGGGGTCACTTGTCGGGTATTCAGGTGAGCAATACAGGGCCATCTTGGCCCTCTTGTTTTCTTTCAGTTCTGGAAACTAAAGAAAGTGGCAGCGGCCAAGGTCTGGGCTGTATGGAGGGTGGGACAACAATTGCCACTTGAAGAAGTTGATTTGGCAGTATGAGAGGTGGCATTGTCATGCAAAAGAAGGACATTTTTCCGGGCCAGCATGGGACGCAACTTTTTCAGTTTTTCTATGAGTTTTTAGCTCACTTGAGCTATGCTCAGGATGAGCTATAGTGATCACTTTTTGTCCGTCGTCCATCCGTCCATCCCATTAACATTTTCAAACGACTTCTCCTCTGAAACCGCTGGGCCAGTTTTGCTCAAATTTCATAATATGGGGCCTCCTTAGATTGGGGAATGAAAGATTGCTAAAATGGTTGCTGTCCGTTGATCAAGATGGCCACCATGCCCAGATATGGTAAAAACCTTTAAAAATCTTCTCCTCCAGAACCGAGGATCCTTGGGGCTGAATCTTTGCACAAATCATTGGGGACGGGAGGTCTACCAAAGTTGCTAAAATAATGGTTGTACATTGACATTTGACTTTTTACGGTGAGGACAAGTTTGCATCCCTATGCATTTGTATGGGCGCCATACATTTGTATGGAAAAAATGTTGAGAATTTCAAATGACTTCTCCTCTGAAACCTCTGGGCCAATTTTGCTCAAATTTCATGTGGAGCCTCCTTGGGGCAGGGGAATGAAAGATTGCTAAAATGGTCACGGTCCATTGACCAAGATGGCCGCGATGCCCATATATGCTAAAAACTTTTAAAAATTTTCTTCTCTAGAACAGAGGATACCTTGGGGCTGAATGGCCCCATACATTTGCATGGAAAAAAATATTGATAATCTCAAATAACTTCTCCTCTTGAAGCCTCTGGGACAATGTTGCTCAAATTTCATGTGGAGCCTCCTTGGAGCAGGGGAACGAAAGATTGCTAAATGGTCATGGTCCATTGATCAAGATTGCTGCCATGCCCATATATGGTAAAAACCTTTAAAAATCTTCTTTTCCAGAACCAAATGAGCCCTCAGGTCTAATCTTTGCACAAATCATGGGAGACAGGAGATCTACCAAAATTGCTAAAATGATGGTCCTATGTTGACATTTGACCTTTTTACCGCAAGTTCAAATTTGCTTCCCTTTGCATTTGTATGGGCCCATACATTTATATGGGAAAAATGTTAAGAATTCATTTTTGGACATCTCTATGATCCAGTTCAATTGAAACTTGATGATGAGCATTAGGGTACTTAGTAGACACAAAATAGCTAAATGAGCCGAAAGAAAATCCACGATGGCCGCCACAGCCACCATCTTGAAAATCCATTTTCGACATCTCTTCCCAAACGTTTGGTCGCTTTGAGCCGAAACTTGCTCTGTAGCAACAGGATGACTTCTGGATCGAAACGAGCTAAAATCCTGTTGATCAGAAATCCAAGATGGCTGCAGTAGTTCTGCTCCATTGAACAAGGTGGCCACCAGAGCTAAAAATAGAAAATCTTCAAACAACATCTCGTCCTTGGTCAATGGCCAAATTTCAAAATATTTGCACAGAAGTGTTCCTCCAATGGCCCTCTGCCAAAATTGCTAAAATGGTTCCACTTGGCTGAACAAAATGGGGGCCAGAGCTAAAAATAGAAAAAATATTTAAAAGACATCTCCTCTGCAGCCAGTGTCCCAATTTTAATTTTGACTAATGGCCTTTTTAGAATTTCAGTATTTTAACCTTTTAAGCAAGATATCTCAAAATCTGTTTAAGCCAATGCCTTGAAACTTGACAGACTGATAAGGAATGCTGTAAGTTCTGATAAACTTACAGCAGTTAACTCAGGTGAGCGTTGTGGTCAATGGGCCTCTTGTTTTCAAAATTACTTCAGAATAGTATCTAGCAGTCACAGTTTGACCTTTTGGCGTGAAATAAGCCAGTATTATTTCTCATGAATCCCAAAAATCAACCAGCTTGACCTTGGCAGCAGAAGGAGACACTTTAAATTTCTTGGAAGGTGTGGAACCAGCACGTTTCCACTGCTTTGACTGAGCTTTTGTTTCAGGTTCAGTATAATGAACCCACATTTCATCCTCAGTGACAACATAGTTCAAAAACTTGTTTTCATCTTGGTTAAAACGCCCCAAATGTTCTTTTGCTATGGTCACCCTGGATGCCTTTTGGTCTTCTGCAGGGCTTGAGAAAATGCGGGTTTGTCAGTCCGAGATCGGTTTTTGAAGAGCTGGACCGATTTTCACTTCAGAAGGATATCAAACAATCAGTTCATAAATGTTTTCTTATATTCGACTTTAAAATTTACACCTTATCTGGAGCTATAAAATCAAACCAAACCTTTTATCAACACATAACACTAACCGTGTACCGGAAATCGCCTTGAGCAATCTGCTCATTATCGCAACACCGTTTGATCCGCATGTCAAAAATAAGTTACTGCCCATTTGATTGACGTGGGAAAAAAATCAATACTGGTTGCTACCATATTTATCCTAAGTATTGGGACACTTGAACACCTTACCGTACTGGTCCTAAAATTTGAACATTTCTAGTCTACTGCATTATTTCACATTGCCACAGTGTAGATATGGATCAGAAGCCATGCGTTTGCGGCATCTGATCTGGGTCTACACTGTTTGTCCAAACACTTTGATTTATTACAGTAAGTATAATAGGGGACAGCGCTTCATACCTGTTTGGTCACATTACAGCAATGAAAAATGTTTGTCTAGCTGTTATTAATTTGTGTATTTAATGTTAAAAGATCTGTTAAAAGTGTTTCATTCACCTTCATTTTAATTTTAACATGCTGAACCTGCCGAAGTGCTGGGCCTCGACACGGCACTAGGATGAAACACTATTTCTTTTTTACTGGTCTAAAGAAAAATAAAAGTTAGTGACTAGCTGCAGCAGAACACCAACACGAAAACGTGACTTGCCACATGTGAAGACATTCCGGTTGTTTCCCTTTTCCGCTCTTCACCGACTGAGTGTTCGGTTGTTGTGAAAGTGAAAGTACATTAAATCGGGTTTGTCTGATAATATTGAGCTATATTGCTGTTTATAATCGTGATACTTATGTGCATGTAAGTGCAGCAAGTGTAAGAAATGTTGTCATTCATTGTGTTAAAATGAAGCAGCATCTGTATTTGGACATTGCAATACGGAAATTCTTTAATAAGAATTACGGAAAATACCAAGATCTTCGCTCGGCAAACTCGGAAAAGCGGCCCAAAATGACTGGACAGATTGGCAATTTTCAGTTTCTCAAGCCCAGTCTTCTGTCAGCTGTTTCGGCACCCACCTAGCACATGCCTTGTTAGCTCACCTGAGCACCAAGTGCTCATGATGAGCTATTGAGGTCAGTCAATGTCCGTCGTGCGTCTTTCGTCATTTGTCGTGAGGCGTCAACAATTGCTTTAAAAGCCTACTCCTCCTACACCCCTGGGCCAATTGACTGGATACTTGGTAGGAAGCATCAGGGTGACTTGTAGATCAAAAAGAGCTAAAATCATTCCGATTGGAAATCCAAGATGGCTGCCATGGCCGCCATCTTGAAAATCTATTTTTCGCTTCTTCTCCTGAACCGAAAGGCCAATTGACTCCAAACTTGCTAGGAAGCATTGGGGTGACTTGTAGATCAAAAATAGGTAAAATCGGGCCGATCGGAAATCCAAGATGGCCGCCATGGCGGCCATCTTGAAAATCTATTTTTCGCTTCTTCTCCTGAACCGAAAGGCCAATTGACTCCAAACTTGCTAGGAAGCATCGGAGTGACTTGTAGATAAAAAATAGCTAAAATCGTGCCGATCGGAAATCCAAGATGGCCGCCATGGCGGCCATCTTGAAAATCTATTTTTTGCTTCTTCTCCTGAACTGAAAGGCCAATTGACTCCAAACTTGCTAGGAAGCATTGGGGTGACTTGTAGATAAAAAATAGCTAAAATCATACTGATCGGAAATCCAAGATGGCCGCCATGGCAGCCATCTTGAAAATCTATTTTTCGCTTCTTCTCCTGAACCGAAAGGTCAGTTGACTCCAAACTTGGTAGGAAGCATTGGGGTGACTTGTTTAAGCAGTCATCATGAATCTTGCTCAAAATGTTTGTCTTGATGATTTTTAGGTCAATTTGAAACTGGGTCACTTGGGGTCAAAAACTAGGTCACCTGGCCAAATCAGCTATAACCTTGTTAACACTCTAGGGGTCACATTTTTGAAGTAGTCATCATGAATCTTGCTTAAAATGTTTTGTCTTGATGAGTTCTAGGTCAAGTTTGAAACTGGGTCACTTGGGGTCAAAAACTAGGTCACCGGGCCAAATCAGTAGAAAACTTTGTCAACACTCTAGTGGTCACATTTTTTAAGCAATCATCATGAATCATGCTCAAAATGTTTGTCTTGATGATTTCTGGGTTAAGTTTGAAACTGGGTCACCTGGGGTAAAAAACTAGGTCACCTGGCCAAATCAGCGGAAAACCTTGTTAACACTCTAGTGGTCACATTTTTCAAGCAATCATCATGAATCTTGCTCAACATGTTTGTTTTGCTGATTTCTAGGTCAAGTTTGAAACTGGGTCACTTGGGGTCAAAAACTAGGTCACCGGGCCAAATCAGCAGAAAACCTTGTTAACACTCTAGTGGTCACATTTTTGAAGCAATCATTATGAGTCTTGTTCAAAATGTTGTCTTGAAGAGTTCTAGGTCAAGTTCAAAACTGGGTCACTTGGGGTCAAAAACTAGGTCACCAGGCAAAATCAGCAGAAAATTTTGTTAACACTCTAGTGGTCACATTTTTGAAGCAATCATCATGAATCTTACTCAAAATGTTTGTCTTGATGATTTCTAGGTCAAGTTCAAAACTGGGTCACATGGGTTCAAAAACTAGGTCACCAGGCCAAATCAGCAGAAAACTTAATACTCCAGAGGTCACATTTTTTAAATAATCATCATAAATATTGCTCAAAATGTTTGTCTTGATGATTTCTAGGTCTATTTTAAAACTGGGTCACTTGATATCAGAAACTAGGTCACCTGGCCAAATCAAAGGAAAACCTTGTTGATGCTCTAGAGGTCACATTTTTGAAGTGATCATCATGAATCTTGCTCAAAATGTTTGTCTTGATGATTTCAAGGTGATGTATATTTTTCTTTCCAGTGACTTTCTTAAATTTTTCCATTTAGGTCAGTTTCTCAGTAATTATTGATCCTACAGAGTGATATTTGGTACTTGTGAAGTGTTTGTGTTTAGGTCAGTTTCTCAGTAACTATTGCTCCTACAGCCAGTGATACTTAGTACATGCATACATCTTAGCATGGCCTCTTGAGTGCAGTCATCCATATTTGACCCTGACCTTTATTTCACAGTCCATTAGACATGTTACATTGTCTTACTTGTTAATATAATCATTTTGAATTTTGATCAGAATGTTTGCCTTAATCAGTTCTAGATCAGGTTCTCAAAGTGCTATGATACTCAGGTGAGTGTTACAGGGCCAGCATGGCCCTCTTGTTCATACCTACCTTTTGTATAAATTCTGATGTGCCAACTCTTTACCAATGCTAAACTGTTAAGTTACCTCCTGCAATATCATTCTGCAATCTTGGTTGACAGAAACCTCAACATTTGCCACTATTGTAGGGTCACTGCCTCAGGGGCCTAGGCTTGTTCCTCACCTCACGCTTGTCGCCCTCCGTAAACTGTGAAACCCAGCTATAAAAGGTTGAACAGGATATGCAGGCTTTAAAAAAACATTTCTACAACCTTTGAAAAATGAGGCAAGGTTTTTCACCCTCTGAAAACAAGCATTTAATACAGATCTCTGTTCTTCCAGCTTAGAGTCCATGGTAGCCCTAACACCTAACTTGTTTAAATGCTCAGAATTTTGTGTATACACACTTCTCATTGAAAATAAACTGACTGATTAACAGGTGATAAAAAGCATGAAACTTTTTCATTTCCGGCTAACTCCTCCTACAGTTTACATCCGATCAAGCTGAAACTTGGTATATAGTTAGACCATGATGTGGCGCAGTGCATATTGTTTCGGGGTTACAGTCCACCAAATGTTTGCAGAGTTATGCCCCTTAGAAAATTTCTGTAAACTTTTCATTTCAGGCTAACTCCTCCTACAGTTTACATCCGATCAAGCTGAAACTTGATTTGTAGTTAGACCATGATGTGGAGCAGCGCATATTGTTTCAAGGTTACAGTCCACCAAATATTAACGGAGTTATACCCCTTTGAAAATTTCTATTTTTCATTTCTGGCTAAATCCTTCAACAGTTCACATCCAATCAAGCTGAAACTTCATGTACATTTACACCATGATGTGGAGCAGCGCATATTGTTTCGCATTTACAGTCCACCAAATATTAGCAGAGTTATGCCCCTTTGAAAATTTCAGTAAACTTTTCGTTTCCGGCTAAATCCTCCTACAGTTTTCATCCTATCAAGCTGAAATTTGATTTGTAGTTAGACCATGATGTGGAGCAGCGCATATTGTTTCAAGGTTAGTTTACATCCGATCAAGCTGAAACTTCATAAATAGTTACATGATGATGTGGAGCAGCACATATTATTTCAAGGTTACAGTGCACCAAATATTTGCAGATTTATGCCCCTTTGAAAGTTTTTGTAAACTTTTCGCAGCATATTGTTTAGAGGTAATAGTGTGCAAATTTTATTTTATAATAGGTATATTTTTAGCTCACCTGAGCAAAAGCTCAGGGTGAGCTATTGTCATCACCCTAAGTCCGTCGTCCGTCGTTCGTCGTCAACAATTAGTTTGTTAATACTCTAGAGGTCACAGTTTTGATCCAATCTTGATGAAACTTGGTCAGAATGTTTGCCTCTATGAAATCTAGGTCAAGTTCGATAGTGGGTTACTTAGGGTCAAAAACTAGGTCACCAGGTCAAATCAAAGGAAAATCTTGTTAACACTCTAGAGGTCATAGTTTTGACCCAATCTTGATGAAACTTGCTCAAAATGTTTGCCTTTATTAAATCTAGGTCAAGTTCAAAACTGGGTCACTTGGGGTCAAAAACTAGGTCACCGGGCCAGATCAGCAGAAAACCTTGTTAACACTCTAGCGGTCACATTTTTGAAGCAATCATCATGAATCTTGCTCAATATGTTTGTCTTGAGATTTCTAGGTCAAGTTTGAAACTGGGTAACTTGGGGTCAAAAACTAGGTCATCGGGCCAAATCAGCAGAAAACCTTGTTAACATTCTAGCGGTCACATTTTTGAAGCAATCATCATGAATCTTGCTCAACATGTTTGTCTTGATGATTTCTAGGTCAAATTTGAAACTGGAACACCTGGGGTCAAAAACTAGGTCACCTGGCCAAATCAACGTAAAATCTTGTTATCACTCTAGCGGTCACATTTTTCAAGCAATCATCATGAATCTTGCTCAAAATGTTTGTCTTGATGATTTCTAGGTCAAGTTCAAAACTGGGTCACTTGGAATCAAAAACTAGGTCACCAGGCCAAATCAGCATAAAACTTTGTTAACACTCTAGCGGTCACATTTTTTAAGCAATCATCATGAATCTTGCTCAAAATGTTTGTCTTGATTTTTGTTTTAGGTCAGGTTCAAAACTGGGTCACCTGGGGTAAAAAACTAGGTCACATGGCCAGATCAGCAGAAAACCTTGTTTAGTGGTCACATTTTTCAAGTAATCATCATGAATCTTGCTCAACATGTTTGTCTTGATGATTTCTAGGTCAAGTTTGAAACTGGGTCACATGGGGTCAAAAACTAGGTGACCTGGCCAAATCAGCAGAAAACTGTTAACACTCCAGAGGTCACATTTTTTAAATAATCATCATAAATATTGCTCAAAATGTTTGTCTTGATGATTTCTAGGTCTAGTTTAAAACTGGGTCACTTGATATCAAAAACTAGTTCACCTGGCCAAATCAAAGGAAAACCTTGTTGATGCTCTAGAGGCCACATTTTTGAAGTGATCATCATGAATCTTGCTCAAAATGTTTGTCTTGATGATTTCAAGGTGATGTATAGTTTTCTGTCCAGTGACTCTCTTAAGTTTTTAGCTCACCTGAGCTCTGCTCAGGATGAGCTATTGTGATCACTTTTCGTCCGTCCGTGCGTCCGTCCGTCCGTCCGTTAACATTTTCAAATGACTTCTCCTCTGAGGCCGCTGAGCCAATTTTGCTCAAATTTCATATGGAGCCTCCTTAGGGTGGGGGAACGAAAAATTGCTAAAATGGTCACGGGCCATTGACCAAGATGGCCGCCACGCCCATATATGGTAAAACCTTTAAAAATCTTCTCCTCCAGAACCGAGAATGCCTTGGGGCTGAACCTTTGCAGGAATCATCGGGGACGGGAGGTCTACCAAAATTGCTATAAGAATTATCATAAGTTGACGTTTGACCTTTTTATGGCAAGGTCAAGTTTGCTTCCCTGTGCATTTGTATGTGAAAAACCTTCAAAAATCTTCTTCTCCAAAACTGAGCATGCCTTATGGCTGAATCTTTGCATATATTTTTGGGAACAGGAGGGCTACCAAAATTGCTAAAATAATGATCGTACATTGACATTTGACCTTTTACGGTAAGGTCAATTTTGCTTCCTTATGCATCTGTATGGGAAAAATGTTCAGAATTTCAAACAACTTCTCCTCTGGAGCCTCTGGGCCAATTTTGCTCAAATTTCATATGGAGCCTCCTTAGATAGGGGGAACAAAAGATTGCTAAAATGGTCACGGTTCGTTGACCAAGATGGCCGCCATGCCCATATATGGTAAAAACCTTTAAAAATCTTCTTCTCTAAAACAGAGGATGCTTTGGGGCTGAATGTTTGCATAAATCATCGGGGACAGGGGGTCTACCAAAGTTGCTAAAATAATGGTCATACATTGACATTTGACCTTTTTATGGCAAGGTCAAGTTTGCTTCCTTATGCATTTGTATGGGAAAAAACATTTAAAAATCTTATTCTCCAAAATGGCGGATGGCTTGTGGCTGAATCTTTGAATATATCATCTGGAACGGGCTGTCTACCAAAGTTGCTAAAATAATTGTCATACATTGACATTTAACCTTTTTACGGTGAGGTCAAGTTTGCTTCTGTATGCATTTGTATGGCCCCCATACATTTGTATGGAAAAAATGTTGATAATTTCAAATGGCTTTTCCTCTGAAGCCTCCGGGCCAGTGTTGCTCAAATTTCATGCGGAGCCTCCGTGGGCAGGGGAATGAAAGATTGCCAAAATAGGTATGGTCCATTGATCAAAATGGCTGCCATGCCCATATATGGAAAAAGCCTTTAAAAATCTTCTTCTCCATGACAGGGCTCGGGAAAACCGGAAAAATAGCCGGTCTGGACCGAAATTAAGAATTCTGGACCGATTTCAAACACCCCAAAACGCTAATAAATCGGTCCAACAGGTTTGTGCCTTGAACCCCATTTTTCCCAAACCAACCAATTTTCACAAATCAATGATGTCTAAAAAATCACAAACGGTCAAGTCTTTTCAAACTGACAATGTCCGCGCACCTTTTAAATGCGATATTATGGTAGTTAAAAGGCTCTAAATGGTCATTTGACATGTATATTGGAGAGACAGCTGAATAACCGCAACCTACCCGCAGCACAAATTAATTACGTCATTATCCAAACATTGTCAAAAAATCAACACTTCACTGACCTTTGTGCGGTAAACAAGCGATTAACACGAATCCTCAGTAACGGTAGTCTGATAATTAATTCGTTTGTGTGACACGTGTGAATACACTGAGACTGCAAAACATCCAGGTGATCGCGTGTCCAAAAGATCAAAGGTCGCTTTACTGAGAGTGATAAAAGAATGCACCGCTTGAACGCACCCGTTTTCTTCCTCTTCTTTTTTGTTTTGATCAACACGGTTTGTCGGTCCCAGATTCGATAAATGAATTCCCAAACCGTGTACGTCCTGATCAAATGTCGCATACAACGGCGTCTGATCTGGGTATTATTGATTGCTTCTTTTTTTTTGTTGTTGTTGATTGCCGTAACACGCGAGTATAATTCAAGGTAGATTTCACGGTAAAAATAAGTAATGCACCACTTGTGCTAGACAAGATTGGTCAGTGCTTAAAATTTAAGCAGTCTGATCAAATCTTGAAACACTGAAAACTGCAAAACCGCCCGTGGCGCAGGCCTTTTTTATTAGACCTAATGAGGTCCATGAAAGTCGTTTCGTTCCGTCTCTCCTGTTTATATAAGACGGGAATCAGTTGTTTATAAATAGTTTAGGAAAACCCTGCGGAGGTGGAAATAACAACAAAACCGTTTTTTCTTTTTTTTTCTTTCCTTTTACATACCTGACTGTATTTATTGATGACGCCAGCTTTGATCATGCTCGTTGTACCCGGACTTCCGTCATATAACGGAGTTGAGGTGTATTATTTAAAAGGAGTTATAGGACTGCCAATTGTCATTAGTTTTCGTGACAGGTGATATACACATATTTTTTGGGGGGAAATGGGCTCATTGATGACGTCATCATCATCGGCTGGACCGATTCAGATTTCAGAATTTCCAGAGCCCTGCTCCATAACCACATAAGCCCTGGGTCCTTATCTTTGCACAAATTATGGGGGACAGGAGATCTACCAAAATTGCTAAAATGATGGTTCTATGTTGACATTTGACCTTTTTACCTCCAAGGTCAAATTTGCTTCCCCATTTGTATGGGCCATATACATTTATATTGAAAGTATCAAAGTGACTTGTAGATCAACAGTAGTTAAAATTGTTCTGATTGGAAATCTAAGATGGCCATCATCTGGTTTATATTTATAATATTTCCCTGCCACTGTGCTGTTTACATGTATAAAATCATGATTCTTCAGAAACCACTTAGCCAATTTCCACCAAATTTCACATTGATCCTTCTGTTGAAATGTGATTGATAGTTTATTCAAATGATCATGCTCCATTGACTGTCAGGCCCATATATTCTTCTTCAAAACTAAGAACTGCTCAAATGATGATATTTTCATTAGTTGCGATGATAGGATTGGAAAAATGTTGCATAACATCTGCATGTCTGCAGTGGCTATGTCACTCAGGTGAGCGAACCGTGGCCCTTGGGCCTCTTGTTCCATTTAGGTCAGTTTCTCAGTAATTATTGGTCCTACAGAGTGATATTTGGTACTTGTGAAGTGTTTGTGTTTAGGTCAGTTTCTCAGTAACCATTGCTCCTACAGCCAGTGATACTTAGTACATGCATACATCTTAGCATGGCCTCTTGAGTGCAGTCATCCATATTTGACCTTGACCTTTATTTCACAGTCCATTAGACATGCTACATTGTCTTATTTGTTAATATAATCATTTTGAACTTTGATCAGAATGTTTGCCTTGATCAGTTCTAGATCAGGCTCTCAAAGTGCTATGTTGCTCAGGTGAGCGTTACAGGGCCATCATGGCCCTCTTGTTTTGCAAATAACTAAAGTTTTGGTCATATGGGCAAAATATTTATTTTTTTTAATTTTTTTTAACATCGTCTTCTATTAGATTTGCAAGGAAAGGTTGCCATTATTAAATCTTTATAAATACATAATTCTTTTTGGATTTTTTTTTTTTTTAATACTCTTCTGATTTGGCTCCCTTGAAGAACAAAAATAAAATCAGTATTAAACAAGTTAAAGGTTTACAAAAAAATTTCTTGCAGCATTTTTTTTTTTTTTGGTTGTTTATTTTTGTTATACGCCCGTTTGAAAAACGGGACGTATTATGTTACGGGGTATGGCGTCCGTCCGTAAACTTTTTCGTTTCCGGCTAACTCCTCCTACAGTTTACATCCGATCCAGCTGAAACTTGGTACATAGTTAGACCATGATGCGGCGCAGCGCATATTGTTTCGGGGTTACAGTCCACTAAATGTTTGCAGAGTTATGCCCCTTAGAAAATTTCTGTAAACTTTTCATTTCCGGTTAACTCCTCCTACATTTTACATCCGATCAAGCTGAAACTTCATATATAGTTAGACCATGATGTGGAGCAGCGCATATTGTTTCGAGGTTACAGTCCACCAAATATTAGCAGAGTTATTCCCCTTTGAAAATTTCAGTTGACTTTTCGTTTCCGGCTAACTCCTCCTACAGTTTACATCCGATCAAGCTGAAACTTGATTTATAGTTAGACCATGATGTGGAGCAGCGCATATTATTTCAAGGTTACAGTCCACCAAATATAAGCAGAGTTATACCCCTTTGAAGATTTCTATTAATTTTTCGTTTCTGGCTAAATCCTCCTACAGTTTACATCCAATCAAGCTGAAACTTCATGTACAGTTAGACCATGATGTGATGCAGCGCATATTGTTTCGCGGTTACAGTCCACCAAATATTAGCAGAGTTATGCGCCTTTGAAAATTTCAGTAAACTTTTCGTTTCCGGCTAAATCCTCCTACAGTTTACATCCTATCGAGCTGAGATTTTATTTGTAGTTAGACCAAGATGTGGAGTAGCGCATATTGTTTCAAGGTTACAGTCCACCAAATATTAGCAGAGTTAAACCCTGTTGAAAATTTCTATTAATTTTTGGTTTCCGGCTAAATCCTTCTATAATTTACATTCGATCAAGCTGAAACTTCATTAATAGTTACACGATGATGTGGAGCAGCACATATTATTTGGAGGTTACAGTGAACCAAATATTTGCAGATTTATGCCCCTTTGAAAGTTTTTGTAAACTTTTTGCAGCATGTTGTTTAGAGGTAATAGTGTGCAAATTTTATTTTATAATAGATATATTTTTTGCAAAGAACAAAGTTTTGGTCATATGGGCAAGATATTGATTTTTTTTTTTTTTTTCTTCTTTTATTAGATTTGCAAGAAAGGTTGCCATTATTAAATCTTTATGAATGCATAATTCTTTTTGGATTTTTTTTTTTTTAATACTCTTCTGATTTGGCTCCCTTGAAGAACAAAAATAAAATCAGTATTAAACAGGTTAAAGGTTTACAAAAAAATTTCTTGCAGCATTTTTTTTTTTTTTTTTGGTTGTTTATTTTTGTTTTGTTATTGTTTGGTCCGATATTGAAGTATAGGAAAAACAAATCAGCCAAAGGCTCATATGAGCTTATAATATAGTCATGCTTCTGTGGTGTGTCCTCAGTCAGAAAGCACTTCTCCCTAGAAGCAGCAAACCTCCCTATTTTCCCAGGAGGGAGAAGTCACTTCTTCCTTAATTCCTGGGCCAGTTTGGTTGCTTAGGTTACAGTTCACCAAATATCAGCAGAGCTATGCCCCAATGAAATTTTTTAAATTTTTTTTTTGGTAATTTTTTTTGTAATATCTGGAGCACTGAATTATACAGGAGCCAGTTTTTGTGCTACATCATTTTACTTGCCACGGGCGTATAATGCCCCGCTTGGCGGAGCTCTTGTTTTGTTATTGTTTGGTCCGATATTGAAGTATAGGAAAAACAAATCAGCCAAAGGCTCATGAGCTTATAATATAGCCATGCTTATAATATAGCCATGCTTCTGTGGTATGTCCTCCGTCAGAAAGCACTTCTCCCTAGAAGCAGCAAACTTCTCCCTATTTTCCCAGGACAGAGAAGTCACTTCTTCCTTAATTTCTGGGCCAGCTTGGACCCTTAGGTTACAGTTCACCAAATATCAGCAGAGATATGCCCCAATGAATCCAGAGAGTTCTTTGTATATAATGAGTGCGCTAGCGCACCAAAAATATTCCCTATCCGACGGGGCATTCAGAGAAATCAAGCATAATACTGTTCCATGAAACTTGTTTTTTAACAAGCGTAGTGGTGCAGTGGTTATGTCTTCTGACTCTGAAGGGCTAGGCTTTGCCGTCATAGCCGGCGTGGGTTCGAACCTCACTCAGCTCAGTGGTATTTCATATTTCTCCCTATACACTTTTTTCTGAAGTACTTGCATCAGTAATGATCCTGGGCCGGAATTCTTTGTTGAAGTTTGTTTAAATCTTAAATTATAAAAATATTTCCAAGCTTCAGTATCCTATGGATCCAGAGAGTTCCTTGTACATAATGAGTGCGCTAGCGCACCCAAAATATACCCTATCCGACGGGTCATTCAGAGAAATCAAGTATAATACTGTTCCATGAAACTTGTTTTTAGCTCATCTGGAGCTTTGCTCCAGGTCAGCTTATGCCGTGGCCTGTTGTCCGTCATTAGCTTTATGTTGTCCAGGCTGTAGCGCCATCAGTTTTAATGGCAACTCCTTCAAACTTGCAGGTATTCAGGAGAGGCATAAAATCTCGCACAAGTTTGAATATGGGCCAGGTCGGATCATTCTCTTTAGAGCTACCCGCCCTTGAGCGATGAAAAATTTTCCCATAGACTTATAATGGGGGAAATGTTGTCCCAGGCACAGCAACTTTATTTTCTATTGAAATTTTGATCAAACTTCCTGATAACTAGGACAAGCATAAAATCTCTGACAAGTTCGAATTTCAACCATATTGTACAACTCTTGTTAAAGTTACTTGCCCTTGAGTGATAAAAAAAAACAAACAACATATCTGACATTGTCCAGGGGCATAGCGCCTTCAGTTTTGATCACAACTTCTTCAAACTTGCAAGTATCCAGGAGAGGCATAAAATCTCGGACAAGTTTGAATTTAGGCCAGGTCGGATCATTGTCCCAGGCACAGCAACTTTATTTTCTATTGAAATTTGATCAAACTTCCTGATAACTAGGACAAGCATAAAATCTCTGACAAGTTCGAATGTCAGCCATATTGTACAATTCTTCTTAGAATTACTTGCCCTTGAGTCTGTCCATCCATCGTTACCTTTTCACTTTTTCGACATCTCCTCCAGAACCATAAATTGGATTGAGCTGAAACTTAGTGGGAGGCATTGTGGCAACATAGAGATTCAGAATTGCTAAAATCGTTCCATTCCGATATCCAAGATGGCTGCCATGGCAGCCATCTTGAAATTCTTCAAACGACATCTCCTCCCAAACCGTAAATCCAATTGAGCTGAAACTTGATGGGAGGCATCACAGTGACACAGAGATTTTGAATTGCTAGAATTGTTCCATTCCGATAGGCATCACAGTGACACAGAGATTCAGAATTGCTAAAATCGTTCCATTCCGATATCCAAGATGGCCGCCATGGCGGCCAACTTGAAATTCTTCAAACGACATCTCCCCCACAAACCGTAAGTCGGATTGAGCCAAAACATGATGGGAGGCATCACAGTGACACAGAGATTCAGAAATTCTAAAATCATTCCATTCCAATATCCAAGATGGCCACCAGGGCGGCCATCTTGAAATTCTTCAAACGACGTCTCCTCCCAAACTGTAAGTTCGATTGAGCTGAAACTTGATGGGAGGTATCACAGTGACACAGAGATTCAGAATTGTTAAAATTGTTCCATTCTGATATTCCAAGATGGCCCCCATCTTGAAATTCTTTAAACAAATTCTTCTCCCAAAATGTAAGTCCGATTGAGCTGAAACTTGATGGGAGGCATCACAGTGACACAGAGATTCAAAAGTGCTAAAATCATTTCATTCCAATATCCAAGATGGCCATCTTGAAATTCTTCAAACGAAGTCTCCTCCCAAACCGTAAGTTGGATTGAGCCAAAACTTGATGGGAGGCATCACAGTGGCACAGAGATTCAGAATTGCTAAAATCGTTCCGTTCCAATATCCTAGATGGCCGGTGGCCATCTTGAAATTCTTCAAACGACATCTCCTCCCAAAAACTACAAATTCCATCTTTAGTGATAAAGCTAATATTTGAAAAAAAAAAAAAAAAGAAGAAAAAAAAAACGTTTTAATGGTAGTTGCTAGATTTGTTTTCATCATCAAGACTGTCATTGAAATGACAATGGCTATAAAGTTATATTCAAGGATAAATACTTCTGCTTTCTTTTGTCAGTTGCTCTTCATCCATAATTACAGCAGAATGACCATAACGTTTTATGGCCTTGATGCTGCTAGAATGAATAGCTTTATGGATTTGGACTAAGATATAAATATATATCTATCATTGTATAACAATACAGGTCTTGGGTTTCATTGGAAGCTGATTATATTTGCTTAATTATTTCATGACAGAAGCATTTCTGATTTGCTATCCAGAAGTCATAGAAAAGGTGGAATGGTCTTGATAGGCTGGTCTTACTTTAGTCCAGGTTTCTGTCTGTAGTCATGGGAAAATTAAGATTAATTGGTCTTAAACAATTCTGTTTTTCTGCAAACTGGAAATCAAGGATCTGAGAAAACTCTTTTATTTCTTGGCAAAACTAAGTGCAATTTGAAATATATAAAGTTTGATATATTATCTCAAAAATCGTATCACGGTTTCTTATCTCAAAAACCGTATCACAGTTTCTTTGTATCTGCTTACATTCAGAATTTGTGTGGTCTTTTTGAAATGTAGGACTAAAATATTGCGTATAATTGTAGTTTATCAATGTGAAAGCCGCTAAAATGCATTACGGCAAAGCCTCAAATACCTGCTACAGTTGTGAGATACTTGCATCATTTTACTTTCCGTTCGCAATAAATTTCAGTCATCTTGACACTTTTAGGGTTGATCGGATATGATAAAGTTTATGAGGTCACACTGAACCAATGAAAAATAGCGTATTATGTTCTTGATAGGAATTTTCCATGATGTTATAATCTTGCGTGGGACCTTTAAGTTAGAAACAAGGTATGGTGGCTTACGTGTGACATTCTGCTGAACATTACCGACGCAGAAAAAATAAATATAATGTTTTGCTGTGCACTCGGGGGGTAACTTCCTATGTATGGAATAGTACGGATGTGTGTGCCGAATGGCCCCCTTTTCAATGCTGCCAGGTATATGATTAGCCCCCTTTTTTTTTTCAACAAAAAGTATATGACTGACCCGATTTTTCTTGATTCGTATGTGAAAGGCCCCACTTTTCTGACATCCAGGTATATGCGTATATTTTTTTGCACAGAGAATTTTGGAGACTGCTTGTTCTCTTGGTATTCAATGAATTGACTGTGATTGTCTACTACCAGCAATAAATGGGTATAAAAAATCAAAGGGCAGTACCGGTATATGAATAGGTCAACATTTCGTACGATCAAGTATATGAATGGGCCCATTTTTTCAAAGGCCAGGTAAAGAAATGGGGTAGGTTTCGAAATTCTGGCTCGCACACCCATACCACAATTACTTACCCTCAAGTTACCCCCCCCCCCCCCCCCCCCCCCCCCCCCCCCTCAAAACATGACGATTTCAAAGCATTTAATATTAGCAACAATTACCTTTGAATTCCGGGTAAATTCCTGCAGATTCTGTTATGTGACAAGATTTATTCTACCCAGCCAATCCATCATGAATGCATTCTGTGGTTTCCAATCTGGACATGATTTTTTACTTGTTCAGCTCAAGTCACAGGATAACCCTTTTACATTGTGGAATAGAACCTTTCAGGCTTATTCTAATTTCATTAAATAATAAATGTTTGAATAAATATGGATAAAATGTTTATATTTGTATTCACAAATGCATTCAATTACTGTAAAAACAACAGCAACAACAAAAACAAAACATTTATCCAAACAGTGCTAAATACATTTGTCAAGTTCATGGTCATTTAACTTGTTAAAGTGTAAAAAAAAAAAAAAAGTCTCTTTCTTTTAAATATAATGCTGCTACACTTTCATGACTGTATATAAATTGTGTCTTTCTGCGTAAAAGCTATATTTTAAGTTTGTACAAGAGGCTGTTCATGGAAGTATATGTAGAAAATTAACACAAATTAAAATTGTTAACATAGAAATCGTAACGAGGGTACTTTTAAGCTTCTGTACTTTTTTATTTCCGAGCGTTATCCCACCAAAATATCATCGGCTATTTTTAGTAATGGGAAGCTTCTGCAAACACAGAATAGCGTTGATAGCAACAGATATTTCTTTACGATAAAAGTCAAAGAAAATTTGGTAATAGTAAAAAACCGGTAGAAAAATGAAAATAAAGAAGGATTAATTTCTTACATTTACTCGAAACATTTTTTTCAGCAAATCTTTGATAATTGCTAGCTGTCAAACAATCGACACTTCCGTATTTACATTCGGCTGTGTCACATCAAAATCTCGAAAAAAGCACACAACACAGAAAACTATCGAGAATAAGGGCAGGGTTCATATATGTCAGGGAAATGTCAGGGAAATTTAAATTTTTTCAAGGAATTTTGTGTACAAGGAAGGTCAGGGAATTGTCAGGGAATTCTGTGATGTGTCAGGGAAAAATGAAATTTTGCAAAAATGTCAGGGAAATGTCAGGGAATTTTACATTTCAGCCTGATGAAGCTGGGTTGTTTGGTCCCGATGTGTCTTTTTTGCTAAATTCATAAAATTTTCGGCTCCAATACTGTCAAGGAAATTTGAATTTGTGTCAGGGAAATGTCAGGGAATTGTCAGGGAATTTTGGTTAGTCCTAAATGTATGAACCCTGAAGGGTATGTCGAGAACATAATATGGGATGATAGAGCAGTGCAGGCCCCAAAAATGATCTTGTTTATTATTTTTTTCAAGGTGTTTTTGCATTTCAGTACAACAGAAACACGGCTGATAATGAATAATCATATTCTGTAACTTCTTAAAAGGTTTTAAAAAACATCATATTTCTCTCAAATGGTAATATATGGACACTTTTTGTCCATCTCTAGGCTATTTCCATTTCAGAGAAATATGATGTTTTTTAAAACCTTTTAAGAAGTCACAGAATATGATTATTCATTATCAGCAGTGTTTCTGTTGTATCAAAATGCAAAAATACCTAGAGAAAAATAATAAACAAGATCATTTTTCGGGCCTGCACTGCTCTACTAACCCCTGCTCTACTGACCCCAAGTCTCAGTGACATGGTTAGATTTACCAAGAAACAGATGATTTGGAGCCAATGGTACCATTAAAATTGCCTTTACCGTAAGGAAACCGTTTTCCAAGTCCCACATTGCCCTGACAAAAACTGATTGTTGCCTTTTACAGCTAGTTTTATTGCCTTTTTATCCGCCAATCGATAGGTTCAGGGGATATAGCGATCAGCATGGCGTCTGTAGACCCATCCTTGTGCGTTCCATAACTTTGATACCCTTAGACATATTTTGATAATATTTGTTAGGAATGTAGAGGAGAACCTGTAGGCGTGTCATGTGCAAGAGAGACAACTCTCACTGTCTTCGTTATGTAGTTATCTCTCCTGAAGCTGAAAGCTTGTGCAGACCATAAGTCCCATACTGTTTGAGAATTTGATAATATTTGGTAGAGATGAAGAGGAGGACCAGTAGGCATGTCACATGCAAGGAAGACAACTCTCACTTTATTTGTTATGTAGTTATCTCCCCTGAAGCAGAAATTGTAGCCTCATCCTTGTGCGCTCCATAACTTTGATACCATTAGACTTACTTTGATAATATTTGATAGGAATGTAGAGGAGGCCCAGTAGGCGTGTTGCGTGCAAGGGAGACAACTCTCACTGTTTTCATTATATAGTTATCCCCGCTGAAGCCAAAATCTTCTGCAGGCCATAACTCCCATACTATTTGAGATAATTTGATAATATTTGGTAGGAATGAAGACGAGGACCAGTAGGCATGTTGCATGCAAGAGAGACAACTATCACTTTATTCATTATGTAGTTATCTCCCCTGAAGCAGAAATTGTACTCATCCTTGTGGGCTCCATAACTTTGATATCCTTAGATATATTTTGGTAATGTTTGGTAGGAATGAAGAGGAGGACCAGTAGGTGTGTTGCGTGCAAGAGAGACAACTCTCACTGTCTTTGTTATATAGTTATCTCCCCTGGAGACAAAATCTTGTGCAGGTTATAACTCCCATATTGTTTGAGATAATTTGATAATATTTGGTAGGGATGAAGAGGAGGACCAGTAGGCATGTTGCGTGCAAGAGATACAACTCTCACTTTATTTGCTGTGTAGTTATCTTCCCTGAAGCCGAAATCTTGTGCAGGCCATAACTTTGATACCCTTAGACATATTTTGATTATGTTTGGTAGAAATGAAGAGGAGGACGAGTAGGTGTGTCAAGTGCAAGAGAGACAACTCTCACTGTCTTCATTATATAGTTATTTCCCCTGAAGCCAAAATCTTGTGCAGGCCATAACTCCCATACTGTTTGAGATAATTAGATAATATTTGGTAGGGATGAAGAAGAGGACCAGTAAGTATGTTGCATGCAAGAGAGACAACTCTCACTTTCTTTGTTATGTACTTGCCTCCCCTGAAGCCGAAATCTTGTGCAATCTATAACTCCCATACTGTTTGAGATAATATGATAATATTTGGTAGAGATGAAGAGGAGGACCAGTAGGCATGTCACATGCAAGAGAGACAACTCTCACTTTCTTCTTTATTATGTAGTTATCTCCCCTGAAGCCAAAATCTTGTGCACTCCATAACTTTGATACCCTAAGATATATTTTGATAATGTTTTGTAGAAATGAAGAGGAGGACTGGTAGGCATGTCACATGCAAGAGAGACAACTCTCACTTTCTTCATTATGTAGTTACCTCCCCTGAAGCCAAAATCTTTAGCACTCCATAACTTTGATACTCTTAGACATATTTTGATAATGATTGGTAGAAATTAAGAGGAGGACCAGTAGGCATGTCCCATGCAAGAGAGACAACTCTCACCTTCTTTATGTAGTTACCTCCCCATAAGCTGAAATCTTGTGCAGGCCATAACTCCCATACTGTTTGAGATAATATGATAATATTTGGTAGAGATGAAGAGGAGGACCAGTAGGTGTGTCACATGCAAGAGAGACAACTCTCTTTTTTCTTCATAGTGTAGTTATCTCCCCTGAAGCCAAAATCTTGTGCGTTCTATAACTTTGATACCCTTAGACATATTTTGATGATATTTGGTAGAGGCATTGGTATCGAACAGTAAGTGTGTCACATGCAAGAGAGACAACCTCTGCTGTGGTTGTTTTCTCGTTACCTCCCCTGAATGAATTTCTAAGCTAAATCCTTGAGTATGTGATTTGAAATATTTTGATAATATTTGGTAGAGGCATAGATAAGGACCAGTAGGCATGTTGTGTTCAAGAGTACTCTCACTTTCTCCATTATGTACTTATCTCCCCTGATGCCGAAATCTTGTGCAGGCCATAACTCCCATACTCTTTGACATAACTTGATAATTTTTGGTAGGGACATATATCTGGTCAAGAAGTGGTGTAGCATGCAAGAAGGACAACTTTTACTCTGTTGATTTTTTACCCCAATAAACATACAACTAGTTCCTTTACCTTTACAAGGCATTTATTTTTGCTATTATTTCTGAATATGTACACTCGCAAATTCAAAGTATTTGCAAATATTGTGTATCCTGTACAAATTATCACTTCAGAAGTAATTATTAGATGATTTTGACAAAAATAAAAAAAATAAATGAACACGCAAAAATAAAATCATTCACAGTACACCTATTTTTGTTTTCACTTATTATTTTGGTCACATTTCATACTATCTTTGCATCTTTTTATTTTGCTGTCGTTCAATATATCCATGATATCGATTAAAATACACTTAATTTAGAAATGGCAGTTTGGTCGGGGGATTTGCCATCTCCTGTGATGGCTATTTTTTTGCCTTTCCTTAACGTCGTCACCATCTTTAAACAAACGTAAACAAATAGAATGTTTTGATGTTGTCATTACCTACAAATGGGTAGCCTTCTAGCATAAGGCCACACCATTTATGTTGTGGAGAAACAGGCTCACCAGTCCAAAAGGAAGTGCTTCTGGAAGTCTCACTAAATATCAGGAGATTTAAACGAGAAAAAGGGACCACGACAGAAAACTTCGTTAGGTTTCATAAGCACGTTCATACACATATACACATTGTTTATAGGTGGCCATGTAGCTGACTGCTTCACTGTCGGCCAATGCCTGCGGCATTGGGCCATGCCCGTATTAAAGTTACAAATAAATGGTAACCTTGGGTTGACCTTGACCTTATTTACAGAAAGGTCTTTTTTACATAGACTTCTGTAGGCAAAACTTTAAAAATATTTTTCTTTGAAACTAGAAAGCCCAGGCCTTTGATATTTGGTATGTAATATTGTCTTGTGGGCTTCTACCAAGATTGTTCAAATTATAACCTGGGGGGTCAAAAATAGCCCTTCCTCAGGTGTCGCTTGTTTTTCATAGATTCATATATACTGAAAAACTTTAAAAACCTTCTCTGAAAGTGGAAGGCCCAGGCCTTTGATATTTGGTATGTAACTTTATCTAATAGGCCTCTACCAAGATTATTCAAATTATAGCCCTGGGGTCAAAATTGGCCCTGCCCAAGGCTCACTTGTTTTACATAGACTCGTATAGGAAAAACCTTTAAAACATTTTTCTATCAAGATAGTTCAAATTATATCCCTGGGGTCAAAAATGGCCCCGCCCCTGGTGTCACTTGTTTTACATAGACTCATACAGCGAAAAACTTTAAAAATCTTCTTCTCTGAAAGTAGAAGGCCCAGGCCTCAGATATTTGATATATAGCTATATCTAATTGACAGCTACCAAGATTGTTAAAATTAAAGCCTCAGGGTCAAAAATGGCTCCGCCCAGTGAGTGTGTGTATGTGTGTGTGTGTGTGGTATGTAGTGGGGGGGGGCAGGGGGTGGGGTGGGGGAAGCGTGGCACATATAGGGAAAACTTCAAAAATCTTCTTTTGTGAAACTAGAAGGGCCAGGCATTTGATATTTGGTTAAAATTGGCCCTGCCCTGGGTCTTAGTTGTTTTACATAGACTCATATAGGGAAAAACTTTATTTCTTCTCTGAAACTAGAAAGCCCAGGCCTTTGCTATTTAGTATGTAGCTTCATCTAGTGGACCTCTACCTAGATTGTTCAAATAATAGCCCTGGGGCCAAGAATGGCCCAACCCCAGGGGTCACTTATTTACATAGTCTCATTTATGGAAAAACATTAAAAATCTTCTTGTCTGAAAACTAGAAGGCCTAGATCTTTGATATTTGGCATGTAGTTTCAGCTACAGAACCTTTTCTAAGATTGTTCAAATAATAGCCCTAGGGCCAAAATGGCTCTGTCCCGGAGGTCATTTGTCTAACACAAGACTCCTATTGGGAAAAACTTTAAAAATCTCTTTGTGTGAAACTAGAAGGCCAAGGCCTTGATATATGGAACTTAGGTTTTATCTAGTGGACCTTTACCAAGATTGTTCACATTATAGCCCTGGGGTCAAAAATGGCCTCACCTCTTGTTATTGTTTTTCAGAGAAAATAAGGATGACATTTCATGTGATTTATCTGCCCAGCAGTCAATTCACATGAAATGTTATACCTTAATTTGTCTGAAAAAATAAAAAAATATATAGATTATTGCCTTGGTACTTTAAAGGTTAATGTGTATTTGTGTGTCATCATGTTTGCAGTATTGTATGGTTGTTATTATACCCCCCACAAATTTTGTTTGTGGGGGGGGGGTATACTGTTTTCACGTTGTCCATCTGTGTGTCCGTCTGTGACGCTGGTTTTTAGCTCACCTGAGCTCTGCTCAGGATGAGCTGTTGTGATCACTTTTCGTCCGTCGTTCGTCCGTCCGTCCGTTAACATTTTCAAACGACTTCTCCTCTGAAACCGCTGAGCCAATTTTGCTCAAATTTCATATGGAGCCTCCTTAGGGTGGGGGGAACGAAAAATTGCTAAAATGGTCGCGGTCCGTTGACCAAGATGGCCGCCATGCCCATATATGGTAAAAACCTTTAAAAATTTGGGCCAATTTTGCTCAAATTTCATATGGAGCCTTCTAATGGGTTGGGGAACGAAAAATTGCTAAAATGGTCGCGGTCGGTTGACCAAGATGGCCGCCACGCCCATATATGGTAAAAACCTTTAAAAATCTTCTCCTCCAGAACCGAGAATGCCTTGGGGCTGAACCTTTGCGGGAATCATCGGGGACAGGAGGTCTACCAACATTGCTAAAAGAATTGTTGTACGTTGACGTTTGACCTTTTTACGGCAAGGTCAAGTTTGCTTCCCTATGCATTTGTATGGGAAAAACCTTCAAAAATCTTCTTCTCCAAAACCGAGCACGCCTTTTGGCTGAATCTTGCATATATCTTCGGGAACAGGAGGGCTACCAAAATTGCTAAAATAATGGTTGTACATTGACATTTGACCTTTTTACGTTAAGGTCAATTTTGCTTCCTTATGCATTTGTATGGGAAAAATGTTCAGAATTCAAACAACTTCTCCTCTGGAGCCTCTGGGCCAATTTTGCTCAAATTTCATATGGAGCCTCCTTGAATAGGGGGAACAAAAGATTGCTAAAATGGTCACGGTTCGTTGACCAAGATGGGCGCCATGCCCATATATGGTAAAAACCTTTATAAATCTTCTTCTCTAGAACCGAGGATGCTTTGGGGCTGAATGTTTGCATAAATCATCGGGGACAGGGGTCTACCAAAGTTGCTAAAATAATGGTCATACATTGACATTTGACCTTTTTACAGCAAGGTCAAGTTTGCTTCCTTATGCATTTGCATGGGAAAAAACATTTAAAAATCTTATTCTCCAAAACCGAGGATGGCTTGTGGCTGAATCTTTGCATATATCATCTGGAACGGGTGGTCTACCAAAGTTGCTAAAATAATTGTCATACATTGACATTTAACCTTTTTACGGTGAGGTCAAGTTTGCTTCTGTATGCATTTATATGGGCCCCATACATTTGTATGGAAAAAATGTTGATAATTTCAAATGGCTTTTCCTCTGAAGCCTCCGGGCCAGTGCTCAGATTTCATGCGGAGCCTCCGTGGGCAGGAGAATGAAAGATTGCTAAAATGGGTATGGTCCATTGATCAAAATGGCTGCCATGCCCATATATGGTAAAAACCTTTAAAAATCTTCTTCTCCATAACCAAATAAGCCCTGGGTCCTAATCTTTGCACAAATTACGGGGGACAAGGAGATCTACCAAAATTGCTCAAATAATGGTTCTATGTTGACATTTGACCTTTTAGCCTCCAAGGTCAAATTTGCTTCCCTATTTGTGTGGGCCATATACATTTATATTGAAAGTATCGAAGTGACTTTCACTCAGGTGAGCGAACCGTGGCCCGTGCGCCTCTTGTTTCCTATTATCTTGAAAACACAGTGATGGATATTCATCAGTTTCTGCAGACACATTGATATCAATAAGATGAACCCACATAAGAGAAAGTAAGGGCTGGGGGCCAATTCTCTTGGAGTTATTGCCCTTTGTAAAAATTTTTCTTAATGCAGAAAAAAAAAGGCAGAAAAAAGATTGTGTGCACACTATCTCTTTAACCAATGGCTGGAATTTGACCAAACTAGCACAGATACATCATCAGGGTGCGGGGAAGAAGTGATTAGATTTTGGTGACCTTGACCTTATTTTCAAGCTCACTACATTATAAATACTCAAAAAGGAGCCTAAAGGATCCTTGTTAATGAAGTAAAAAGTTTGTGTGCACAGTATCTCTTTAACCAATGGCTGGAATTTGACCGAATTAGCACAGATACATCATAAGGATGGGGCAAAGAAATATTTGTATTTTGGTGACCTTGACCTTATTTTCAAGGTCACTACACTATAAATACTCAAAAAAGTGAGCCTTGTTAATGCAGTAAAAAGTTTGTGTGCACATTATCTCTTTAACCAATAGATGGAATTTGACCAAACTAGCACAAGTACATCATCAGTATAGGGGAAAGAAGTGATTAGATTTTTGTGACCTTGACTTTATTTTCAAGGTCACTACATTATAAATACTCAAAAAAGGAGCCTAAAGGAGCCTTGTTAATGAAGTAAAAAGTTTGTGTGCACAATATCTCTTTAACCAATGACTGGAATTTGACCGAACTAGCACAGATACATCATAAGGATGGGGCAAAGAAGTGATTAGATTTTGGTGACCTTGACCTTACTGTCAAGGTCACTACACTATAAATACTCAAAAAAGTGAGCCTTGTTAATGCAGTAAAAAGTTTGTGTGCACATTATCTCTTTAACCAATGGATGAAATTTGATCAAACTAGCACAGATACATCATCAGGATAAGGGAAAGAAGTGATTAGATTTTGGTGACCTTGACCTCATTTTCAAGGTCACCACATTATAAATACTCAAAAAGGAGCCTTGTTAATGAAGTAAAAAGTTTGTGTGCACAATATCTTTTTAACCAATGGCTGGAAATAGACCAAACCAGCACAGATACATCATAAGGATAGGGCAAAGAAGTGATTAGATTTTGGTGACCTTGACCTTATTTTCAAGGTCACTACACTATAAACACTCAAAAAAGCCAGCCTTGTTAATGCAGTAAAAAGTTTGTGTGCACATTATCTCTTTAACCATTGGCTGGAATTAGACTAAACTAGCACAGATACAGATACATCATCAGGATGGGGGAAAGAAGTGTTTAGATTTGGGTGACCTTGACCTTATTTTCAAGGTCACTACATTATAAATACTCAAAAAGTGAGCCTTGTTAATGCAGTAAAAAGTTTGTGTGCACACTATCTCTTTAACCAATTGCTGGTTTTATTAGATTTTGGTGACCTTGACTTTATTTTCAAGGTCACGCGGGCACTTTGAAACTTAATCTTTGTTAGAAAAAGGTTTTATGCTTTATGCGGGGGGTATCGAATAAGCGCTGCTTATTGACAATTTTCATTATTGTGAGACATAAAAATATTTACCTTGGACCAGTAAATCAAGGCATCATTTGTTTAACAATGTCATTAAATTACCATGATATTAAGTATAGAAGTATAAAACATTTAATTAGACAGATGAATTTTATGAAAAAGTGTGCAGGAATTGATCAGTTGGTGATTTCATGATTCTGCTTTACATGAAAATAGTAATGCACTGAAGCAGCCTCTGACTGTTCTTATTTGGTTTACTTCTAGGTGTGATGATTCAACGAAAAGTGACTTAGTATCATTTTCAAACTTCCTTAATTCAGAGGACAGGAAAATGCCACGATTTTGTGGCAAGAAACAAGGTAAACCTACTCTACAATCTGATGGCGCTTTCTTCCGAGTGACATTTAGGTCCAACCATGTCTATGATGCCCAAGGCTTTAGAGCAGTCTATGTTTTCCATAAAGGTAAGAGCAAACTTGCGATCTTCTGTTTGTGTAATTGTTATAAAACCAGTCAGATTTGTTTGTACATTCCACCTGTCCTTCAAGTAACACAAATCTTACAGCCTCACATATTGTTTGTGTAATGTTATAAAACCAGTCCAGTTTGATTGTACATTCCTCCTGTCCTTCAAGTAACACAAATCTTACAACCTCACATATTGTTTGTGTAATGTTATAAAACCAGTCCGGTTTGATTGTACATTCTACTTGTCCTTCAAGTAACACAAAACTTACAACCTCACATATTGTTTGTGTAATGTTATAAAGCCACTTACCAGTCAGGTTTGACTGTACATTCCACCTGTGCTTCAAGTAACACAAAACTTACAGCCTCACATATTGCTACATCATAATTAGCTCACCTGAGCTATGCTCAGGATGAGCTATTGTGATCACTTTTCGTCTGTCGTCCGTCCATCCGTTAACATTTTCAAACGACTTCCTCTCTGAAGCCGCTGAGCCAGTTTTGCTCAAATTTCATATGGAGCCTCCTTAGGGTGGGAGAACGAAAGATTGCTAAAATGGTCGCGGTCGGTTGACCAAGTTGGCCGCCATGCCCATATATGGTAAAAACCTTTAAAAAAATCTTCTTCTCCAGAACCGAGGATGCCTTGGGGCTGAATCTTTGCAGGAATCATCGGGGACAGGAGGTCTACCAAAGTTGCTAAAAGAATTGTCGTACGTTGACGTTTGACCTTTTTACGGCAAGGTCAAGTTTGCTTCCCTATGCATTTGTATGAGCCCCATACATTTGAATGGGAAAATTGTTGAGAATTTCAAACAACTTCTCCTCTGAAGCCTCTTAGCCAATTTTGCTCAAATTTCATATGGAGCCTCCTTAGGGTGGGGGAACAAAACATTGCTAAAATTGTCGCGGTCCGTTGACCAAGGTGGCCACCATGACCATATATGGTAAAAACCTTTAAAAATCTTCTTCTCCAGAACTGAGGATGCCTCGGGGCTGAATCTTTGCACGAATCATGGGGGACGGGAGATCTACCAAAGTTGCTAAAAGAATTGTCTTACATTGACGTTTGACCTTTTTACGGCAAGGTCAAGTTCGCTTCCCTGTGCATTTGTATAAGCCCCATACATTTGAATGGGAAAATTGTTGAGAATTTCAAATGACTTCTCCTCTGAAGGCTCTGAGCCAATTTTGCTCAAATTTCATATGTAGCCACCTTTGGGTGGGGAAACAAAAGATTGCTAAAATTGTCGCAGTCAGTTGACCAAGATGGCCGCCATGCCCATATATGGTAAAAACCTTTAAAAAATCTTCTTCTCCAGAACCGAGGATGCCTTGGGGCTGAATCTTTGCAGGAATCATCGGGGACAGGAGGTCTACCAAAGTTGCTAAAAGAATTGTCGTATGTTGACGTTTGACCTTTTTACGGCAAGGTCAAGTTTGCTTCCCTATGCATTTGTATGAGCCCCATACATTTGAATGGGAAAATTGTTGAGAATTTCAAACGACTTCTCCTCTGAAGCCTCTGAGCCAATTTTGCTCAAATTTCATATGGAGCCTCCTTAGGGTGGGGGAACAAAACATTGCTAAAATTGTCGCGGTCCGTTGACCAAGATGGCCACCATGACCATATATGGTAAAAACCTTTAAAAATCTTCTTCTCCAGAACTGAGGATGCCTTGGGGCTGAATCTTTGCACGAATCATGGGGGACGGGAGATCTACCAAAGTTGCTAAAAGAATTGTCTTACATTGACGTTTGACCTTTTTATGGCAAGGTCAAGTTCGCTTCCCTGTGCATTTGTATGAGCCCCATACATTTGAATGGGAAAATTGTTGAGAATTTCAAATGACTTCTCCTCTGAAGGCTCTGAGCCAATTTTGCTCAAATTTCATATGTAGCCACCTTTGGGTGGGGAAACAAAGATTGCTAAAATTGTCGCAGTCAGTTGACCAAGATGGCCGCCATGCCCATATATTGAAAAAACTTTTAAAAATCTTCTTCTCCAGAACCGAGAATGCCTTTGGGCTGAATCTTTGCACAAATCATCGGGGACGAGAGGTCTACCAAGTTGCTAAAAGAATTGTCGTACGTTGACATTTGACCTTTTTACGGCAAGGTCAAGTTTGCTTCCCTATGCATTTGTATGAGCCCCATACATTTGAATAGGAAAATTGTTGAGAATTTCAAAGGACTTCTCCTCTGAAGCCAGTGAGCCAAATTTGCTCAAATTTTTTGCTCACCTGAGCAGGAAGTGCTCATGGTGAACTGTTGTGGTCAATCAATATCCGTCGTTGGTCGTGCTTTGTCCCTCGTGCGGCGTCAACAATTGCTTTAAAAGCCTACTTCTTCTACGCCCCTGAGCCAATTGACTCGATACTTGGTAGGAAGCTTCTGGGAGACTTGTAGATCAAAAATAGCTAAAATCCTCTGATCGGAAATCCAAGATGGCCACCATGGCCCCCATCTTGAAAATCTATTTTTCACTTCTTCTCCTGAACCGAAAGGCCAATTGACTCCCAATTTGCTAGGAAGCAACAGGGTGACTTGTAGATCAAAAATAGCTAAAATCATGCCGATCGGAAATACAAGATGGCCACCATGGCCGCCACCTTGAAAATCTATTTTTCGCTTCTACTCTTAAACCCAAAAGCCAGTTGACTCCAAACTTGGTAGCCGGCCTCGGTGGCTCAGTTGGATGCGCTGTCCGACTGAAGACCAGGAGGTTGAACCCCCGCCAAGGTCAGCAACATTCTTTCGTGGAGATTGATCATGAAATATTTTCTATGGTCATTCTCACCTATCCGCTGATTCAAGAAGGGCAGTTAACAGTTTCTGGCGAAAGAATGTGCACAATACTGGTTAACCACTTAGAGGACTAAGCCTGCCCAGTAAACTTGGGGTTAGGTAAAATGGCCGCGCTCACATGACCCCATTGTGTTGACTGGGCCATAAAACCTCAAGAAACTCCAAACTTGGTAGGAAGCATTGGGGTGACTTATAGATCAAAAATAGCTAATATCGTGCCAATCGGAAATCCAAGATGGCCACCATGGCAGCCATCTTGAAAATCTATTTTTCGCTTCTTCTTCTGAACCCAAAGGCCAGTTGACTCAAAACTTGGTAGGAAGCATTGGGGTGACTTGTAGATCAAAAATAGCTAAAATCGTCCCGATCTGAAATCCAAGATGGCTGCCATGGCTGCCGTCTTGAAAATATATTTTTCCCTTCTACTCCTGAACCCAAAAGCCAGTTGACTCCAAACTTAGTAGGAAGCATTGGGGTGACATAGATCAAAAATAGCTAAAATCGTGCCAATCGGAAATCCAAGATGGCCGCCATGGCGGCCATCTTGAAAACCTATTTTTTGCTTCTTCTCCTAAACCCAAAAGTCAGTTGACTCCAAACTTAGTAGGAAGCATCAGGGTGACTTGTAGATCAAAAATAGCTAAAATCGTTCCAATCGGAAATCCAAGATGGCCGCCATAGCCGCCATCTTGAAAATCTATTTTTCGCTTCTTCTCCTGCACCGAAAGGTCAGTTGACTCAAAACTTGTTAGGAGGCATTAGGTCGATTTGTAGATCAAAAATAGCTAAAATCGTGCCGATTGTAAATTGAAGATGGCCGCCATGGTGGCCATCTTGAAAATCTATTTTTTGCTTCTTCTCCTAAACCCAAATGCCAATTGACTCGAAACTTGGTAGGAAGCATCGGGGTGACTTAGATCATATAGCTAAAATCGTGCCAATCGGAAATCCAAGATGGCGGCCATCTTGAAAATCTATTTTTCGCTTCTTCTCCTAAACCCAAAAGTCAATTGACTCCAAACTAAGTAGGAAGCATCAGGGTGACTTGTAGATAAAAAAAAAAATAGCTAAAATCGTTCCGATCGCAAATCCAAGATGGCCACCATAGCCGCCATCTTGAAAATCTATTTTTCGCTTCTTCTCCTGCACCGAAAGGTCAGTTGACTCAAAGCCGGCCTCGGTGGCTCAGTTGGATGCGCCTTCCGACTGGAGACCAGGAGGTCGCGGGTTCAACCCCCGCCGAGGTCGGCAACATTCTTTCGTGGAGATTGATCATGAAATATTTCCTACGGTCATTCTCTCCCTTCCGCTGATTCAAGAAGGGCAGTTGTCAGTTTCTGGCAAAAGAATGTGCACAATACTGGTTAACCGCTTAGAGGACTAAGCCTGCCCAGTAAACGTGTGGTTAGGTAAACTGACCACGCTCGACATGACCCCATTGGGTTGACTGGGCCGTAAAACCTCGACACAAACAAACAGTTGACTCAAAACTTGGTAGGAGGCATTGGGGTGACTTGTAGATCAAAAATAGCTAAAATCGTGCTGATCGTAAATTGAAGATGGCCGCCATGGTGGTCATCTTGAAAATCTATTTTTCGCTTCTTCTCCTAAACCCAAATGCCAATTGATTCGAAACTTGGTAGGAAGCATCGGGGTGACTTGTAGATCAAAAAAAGATAAAATTGTTCCGATCGGAAATCCAAGATGCCTGCCATGGCTGCCATCTTGAAAATCTATTTTTCTTTTCATTTCCTGAGCTTAAAGGCCAAATGACTCCAAACTTGGTAGGAAGTATCAGGGTGACTTGTAGATCAAAAATAGCTAAAATCCTGCTGATGGGAAATCCAAGGTGGCCATCTTGAAAATCTTTTTTTCGCTTCTTCTCCTAAACCCCTAGAGCCAATTGACTTGAAACTTGGTAGGAAGCATCGGATGACTTATAGATCAAAAATGGCTAAAATCCTTCTGATTTGAAATCCAAGATGGCCACCTAGAGCCAATTGACTTGAAACTTGGTAGGAAGCATCGGATGACTTATAGATCAAAAATGGCTAAAATCCTTCTGATTTGAAATCCAAGATGGCCACCATGGGGGCCATCTTGAAAATCTATTTTTCACTTCTTCTCCTGAACCGAAAGGCTTATTGACTTTAAACTAGGTAGGAAGCATCAGGGTGACCTGTAGATCAAAAATAGTGAAAATCATCCCTCTCAGAAATCCAAGATGGCTGGCATGACAGCTATCTTGAAAATCTATTTTTCACTTCTTCTCCTGAACTGAAAGGCCATTTGACTTGAAACTTGGTAGGAAGCATTGGGGTGACTTGTAGATCTAAAATAGCTTAAATTGTTTGGATCGGAAATCCAAGATGGCCACCATGGCGGCCATCTTGAAACTCTTTTTTTCGCTTATTTTCCTGAACCAAAGGGCCAGTTGATTTGAAAATTGGTAGGAAGCATCAAGATGACTTGTAGATATAAAAATAGCTAAAATTGTTCCAATCCGAAATCCAAGATGGTGGCCATCTTGAAAATCTATTTTTCCCTTCTTCTTTTGAACTGAAAGGCCAATTGACTCAAAACATGGTAGGAAGCATTGGGGTGACTTGTAGATAAAAAAAAAATAGCTCAAATCTTTGTGATAGGAAATCCCAAATTGCGGCCATGGCGTCCATCTTGAAAATCTGTTTTGAACTTTTTCTCCTGAACCGAAAGGGCAATTGACTCAAAGTTCATTGGAAGTATCGAGGTGACTTGTAGATCAACAGTAGCTAAAATCATTCTGATTCGAAATCTAAGATGGCTGCCATCTTGTTTATGTTTATTATATTTCCTTGCCACTGAGCTGTTTACATGTATAAAATCATGATGCTTCAGAAACCACATCAAATTTCACATTGATCCTACTGTTGAAATGTGATTGAGAGTTTGTTCAAATGATCACGCTCCACTGACTGTCATGCCATATATATTCTTTTTCAAAATTAAGAACTGCTTAAATGATGATCTTTATATTAGTTGCGATGACAGGATTGGAAAAATGTTGCATAACATCTGCATATAGCAGTGGCTAGGTCACTCAGGTGAGCGACCTGTGGCCTGTGGGCCTCTTGTTAAATAATGTTAGTAATACATGCAAGTTCTATCTTAAGTAATACCTTACAACCTCATGTATAGCTACAGCACTGTAAAAGTATGTTGGCAGTACATGCAAATTTTACCTTAAGTGACAAGTTACAATCTCATGTAGAGCTACAGCACAGTAAAAAGTATATTGGCAGTACATACAAATTCTACCTTAAAGACACAAATTTTTCCTTATTTGGCTAGACTACCCTGTCATGATCAGCCCCATTATACAGTCCTGATACCATAGCCCACATCAAAGGCTTATCTTATGTAAGTGATTATGAGGTGATTATAGGGATGTTAAATCTCCCTAGGTGGGGCTGTATGAGGGGTAATTGGATATAACTGAGAAGTGTACAGTATGTGACTTTAGAACCAAATAAATTCATATAACTGCAGATTTTGCATTAAATTTGTTGATTTCTATAGTATCTCTGTACTTTATTTATTTACTTTTGATAGTTTTTCCAATATAAAAAAAAAGTGTTGTTTTTTAGCATAGTGCAAAAAATAGAAGTAGATGGAAATAGAAATACAAAATTGAAAGTTTTTATTTATTTATTTATTTGTTTATTTTCTAAAGTAAATAAGAGCACTTTACAATTATTCCATAGCTGTTTCAAAATTAAAAATTTTAGCTTCAATCAAAGTGAATCTGCAAATATTTTGTCTTGAGACTAAGAGTTCACTTGGGAAGAACAACAAAAAAGGAATAATAAATTATATTTATGAATGAAAGTAAAATAAGAACGTTTTCTTCAAGAATAGTATTGGCAAATAAAATATTTTTCAGTATTTCAGTGTTCAAGTCTTCATTTGAAATATAGATGTTCTGTTTATGAATTTCACAAGACACACATTTTGACACAAAGAAACTAATCCTCTCTAATTTTCACTTCATTAACACAACACACTATGGAATATGTCAGAAAGTTCTTAGACAATTTAGAATGTGTAATTTATGTCATAAATCTTTTTTTTCAATACAATAAAATACTATCTTACAATACTATCTATCTTACTAATTTTCTGTATTTGAATCAAAGAAGCAGATAAAGAGGGCATTTGATGATAAATTAGCATACAGGCATAAGTATCGAAAAGATACCTGATCCTTCGATAATATAGTTATTAAAACTTCAGAAGATTATATTCACTAATTTCTTCTGTCAGTAATAGAACTATTCATGGATCATGTAAATTATTTTTAGTTCTTTCCTATCTAAAACAATATTAATAATTCAAGTATATATATATATATATATATATATATATATATATATATATATATATATATATATATATATATATATATATATATATATATATATATATAAAATAAATAAAAATACATCAAGTGTCAAATTTTGACTTTTGTGATGTATAATGCAAATAATTATAACATATTTCCTCTCTAGATTCTTATTCGCATAGAAAGTCTGGTAGAAATAAATATTCTTTACGTTTGGGAAACTATCAGTTTTAGACCATAGTTCCCATTCTAATTATTTCATCGACAATTATTTATAACTGTAACAAGAGTCCCTGTCAGTCATGTCTTGTCCAGACTCTTGGAGCAGGTTAATAACCAAATTAGTTTTAATTCTAGAAGTTACAAAATCTAATTGCAAAGTATAGATTTTGTTTTCTTCTGAGAATAACAATTAGGTTTTTTGGTCAAGGAATTGTCTAAAAACATATATTGCTGATAATAATTCCAGACCTAAACAGACGTATTGTACAGGTCTAACATTTATTTTTCCTTAAGTCTGATCTAGTTTTACCGCCTCTAAACATCAACGATAATTATAAGTCATAAAACCAAATCTTCCATTGTCTATCTTCGCACATTAACAAATATTCTAATGGGAGAAGATTCGTATACTTACCAAATACATCATATTCCTCATTTATAATATGTTCTGATTAATATGAACCAGTTTCCTGCTTATTATTAGGACATTTGAACGTCTCCCTTAACGAGTAATGGAAAGGGTACAATCCAGAAAGTCTCAATCCCTCCCGGATGTATTGTTCCCTAAAGATAATGGTACAGTATCCAATGATGGATATCTCCAATTAAAATATCAGAAGACAATCAAGTCAGAGTGTAATCGATACTGTTATAAGACTGGATTGTCTTAAAAATTAGGAAGATCAGTACTTTCGTCTAGCTATAGGATCTTCCTAGTCCTTTTCATTTCACCAATTCGGAATGTACCTTAATTTGTGCATTTATACATATTCTAAATGGACATTATCGCTATGAATTTAAGTTAACGGACCATTAAAGAATTAATCGACAATAATTGGGGATATTATATATGGTACGATAATATCTATCTCCATATTGTCATCAATTATACTAAGTTTCGACTTGATTTCAGAATTAATAGTTAGAATTTGACCTATTCATGATTCGCATTATAGGTTTTAAAATCAAGCTGATATATATAAGACATTGAAGTATGTAAAATATTGATACTTACTTCAATATTATGTCTGATTAGTTACGGAGGAATCTTTCATATGTTATTGGGATTGTGAAATCGCACTAGTGACAATCTTCCAATTTATATCTATGGATAAACTCCTATCGCTTCATTTAGGGAGATTTGGTTCCAATTACTATTTTATCTCCATCGAATCAATCATTTGCAATAGATACTCATTTTCTTTCCTCGAACAGTGAAATAATGTTTTATCTTTTGTTTAATCAGGTATGGCATAGAATTGTGCCAAACAAAAAACCATACAAATATTAGTCACTTTGTGTTTTAAAGTTATCAAAAACTATTGTGCTATATAACATTACTCCCAGTCTACACATAGAACTATGGGAGTCCCCACTTTCTTCCTGGAAGGTGATACAGCCTCGAAAATCACTATATTTGAGGAAGGTATAATTATAAGAAATTTGTCTTTAACTTACAAATCCTTAGAGTTATTTTATATTTTAACCAGTCTCTTTGGATAATCTACCATCTCGATAAATGATTCATCCATAATCTGGTGTAATTTATAGTCTATTATGAATTAATTAACGTTTTATCCATAACTGGAATACTCTCATATTATATATATATATATATATATATTCTCACTATTCCCATAATATATGGGGAATATTTAATCTTTGTCTCTGCACCTCTTCGCTTTGGTTATCAGAGACATTAAGACTAGTATTGTTTCGACTCGACATATATACATTTAATCTCTTCTATAGTTAGTAGAAGTTTCCATAATAAACTCCCCAAGTCTCATTTCAGGGGGAAGTTTAAGTTTTATTGGAGTCAGAATTTACTAATATTGTAGTTATGTTATAGAAAAAGGTTAATTCAGCAATGACCTCGTTCTGTCATGGTTAACTTATAGATATACCTTAGGAATTTGACAGTAATGCTTTTCAGTATTATCTAGGAACTATACTCATGATATATACTTAGATCTGGTAATGGAATCGATTCTAGCCAGTTCTTTCTAAGTTAATTAGATCTTTAAATGATATTGTAAGGTCTTCTTAAATTTGGAGGCTGCTATACAGTACTTGATGTTATCAGCCTTTCCTCTTATTAGAAATTTTATGACTGCTAGACTTAACGTGATGATGCTAACAGTCTTTCCCTTTGTTAACTTTTACCAAGGATCCGAAACATTTCGTTATCTCCTCTGGTAAAAGTTTAATGTTAAAAATTCCTTCAGGTTGTTCATCTTCGTGCGGAGAAGCAGACAATCTTTTTCCTAGTATCTATAGCAGGGACTACGAAACGTTAATTCAATCAACCTGGCAATAGATAAAATATATAAAATTTCAATCATATGTTTGCTATCATTGATTGATAAACTGGGTATTAGGAAAGAATTAGTCCATTTACCAAGATAATTATTATTATTCCTGTTTAGCTCGAAGTGCAAAAGGCAATAAGTTTTATGGTTAATTAGGAATCATAAACTGGTTATTAGTAGTGGTCAGAGCTGTCCATTTAACCAGATCCTAATTATTTTGTATTAATAAATAATTTAGACTATTCATGAAGATAATTATTACATTTCTAGGATTTAAAGAATCTAGAGAAATGTTGGTTATATAGAGGAAACTCACCCGAGAAGAAATTTCCTTATTAAATAATTAATCTCTCAAAGATAGACAGCTATCTTTCTGGACATTTGTTTGATAAATTCGGCTCAAATGCATTGTCAAACAGTAGTCTTTAAACTCTGCCTTTTAAAGTGCAAATATTGAAGGTTATATCTCAAGGGCTCATCAGTCCTTTTTTGGGAACCAACAGTTGTTACCCAAAAAAAAAGTTGGGGGGAGGGGGGTGCAGGAGTTCAGGCCTCTGAGGCTTGAGAAAACTGGCAGCCTCCAGAGTCCACAGTTAACATATAAGGTATTAACACTTAAGATATGTTATTAAGGAATTTAGATCATTCTAAATCTTACATACAGAAATAGAATGTATCTGATTCCTTAGAGTTTCCTGAGTCTTAATCTAGAAGTATAGGGATTCTATATATTATTTGTGTTAGAGATGGGAGAGCTCCTCCCTCCTAATCTGCAAATTCTAGCACATTATACATTGTATATAGGTTAATATATTGTGCTTGTTAAAATATGTTTTACTTTAAAAAACTTCATGTTGGCAGTACATGCAAATTCATTCTTAATTGACAAGTTACAGCATCATGTATAACTACAGCACCATAAAAACATGTTGGCAGTAACATGCTAATTCCAGTATGAAAGTATGTTGGAAATTCCATCTCAATTGACAACTTATGGCATCATATATAACAATAGCACTATGAAAGTTTATTGTTCATTCTAGTTTTATATTTTCATGCATATATGACTCATCATTATAGCCATTTCAATACCAAACCAAGTTAATATACCATTTGACGCAAATGACTCTTGGGCTGATGCTCATCATCATCATCATGAAAGTTTGTTAGCAGTACATGCAAATTGTATCTTAACTGACAACTAACAACATCATGTATAACTACAGCCCTATAAAAGTATGTTGCCGGTACATAAAATCCTACCTTAACTGACAAGTTACACATATACTACAACACTATAAAAGTAAGTTGGCAGTACCTGCAAATTCCATCTTAATGGACAACTTACAACATCATGTATAACTATAACACTGTAAAAGTATGTTACAAATCCTACCTAACTTAAAGGCTCCATATTCCTCAAAGATAGACATTTTATAATCCAAGAAAAGTTTCATAAATTGATATATGGTATTATGGCACCTGACAGCCTGTAAAATTTCAGTTAGTCTCTCGTTCTTGAAATGAAATGATTTTTTATCGTATCTCTGAATTAATAATGCCAACATTAATTCAGAGATACGATAAAAATAATTTTATTTTTGATCCAGTTCAAAAACAAGAGACTAAGTGAAAATTTACTGGCTGTCAGCGGACACATTTAATGATCATATTAATACTATATATCAATTTATTAAACCTTTCTTGGATAGAAAATGTCTATTTTTTTGAGGAATATGGAGCCTTTAACTGACAAATTATACATGTAGCTACAACACTGTAAAGTATGTTGGCAGTACATGTAAATTCCATCTTAATTGACACCTTACAACGTTATATACAGCTATATCACTAGAAATGTATGTTGGCAGTACATGCAAATTCCATCTTAATTGACACCTTACAACATTATACAGTAAAGATCCAATACATCGCGGTCCGTTATTTCGTGAAATCCAGAATATCGCGAATCGGCCATGGCTCCCAAATTTTCCATAAGCAAAAAAAAATAAAAATATAAAATGTTTGTTGTTTTATTTAACTTCAGAAAAAAAAAACAAAACATGTTCTGCCTCCGGTAATTGATTTTTCGCGCCTATCCCGACGCTAAGTCGAGTCAGGTATTATGACAAACAATCAACTCAGTGTCAATCAGCGCACACATTGATTATAATTGGCAAACAATAAATTATATCGCCGTTATTGTCATAATCATTATCATCATCGAGTACATAGATCTACTCAATGCTCAATCAGTCAATGATGCCCACAAACTAATTTTGCTCAACAGGTGAAAACAGTCCACCTCCTTTTCAACACCAGCAAATTTTACAAGACAGTAGTCTTACGATGTTTCTGTCCCACATACACAGATCTTAGTCCGCTTATTTTACGAGGGATGTTCGAAATGAATTGCTTATTGTCCTCTAGCTCGATATCCATGTGGGGCATGATAAAAACCAATACATACCTGTATAGGGCTATTCAATATCTACACAATGGTGTATAAATGTACATGTTAGACTAAGTGTAAGACATAAAGTTTGCCATTTGAATACACGCAGTCACTGACCACTGCAGTAAAAATGGTTGGTAGAAGCGACGACAAAAAAGATGAAATACGGGCTTACATCAAAGCTCGCTCAAAACTTGGTTGTTCTTTGAAGAAGCTGATGACTGAAATTTCTACTGCTTTTGGACCTTCTTGTGTGTCTTATGACACAGTTCGGCGGTGGAAAAAGAAATTTGAGTCTGGTGTAGAGTCCATCAAAAATGCACCGAAATCAGGTAGGCCAAAATCTGCATCTCGTAAAGAAATTGTTTCCAAAATAAAGGAAATCATTGAAGGAGATGCCAGATTTACAGTTCGTGATATTGCACGAAAGGTAGGCATATCACTTTCAACGGTTCACCTTATTTTGAAGAAGCATTTGAAAGTCAGAAAGATTTCTGCTAGATGGGTGCCACATCTGTTGACTGACGAGCAAAAGAGGCAACGGGTTAAAGTGGCCAAAAAGCTGCTTCAAAAGTTTCCAAAATATGACAAAAAGCAGTTTGCCAATGTCGTCACAGGTGATGAAACCTGGGTCCATTATTTTGAGCCCGTCAGAAAGGTTAGCAATAAGATCTGGGCCACTAAACACAGCAAACGCCCAATAATTGCCAAACGTTCTTTGAGTACAAAGAAGATTTTGTATGCAATCTTCTTCTCTGGTGAAGGAGTCGCAATAAAAGTGCCAGTGAAAAAGGGCAAAAGCATCACCGGAAAGTACTACAAAGACGTAGTACTGAAGAAACTGAAAAAGTATTATCAGAAACGACGCCCTGCCACTGGTTTTAAACATGTCCGTCTTCTACATGACAATGCCCCAGCTCATACCTCCGCAATAGTTACGGCGTTTTTGAAGAAAGAAAAAGTAACTGTTTTGCCTCACCCCCTGTATTCCCCAGACCTTGCCCCATGTGATTTCTTTTTGTTTCCGAAATTGAAAGCATTCCTTGCTGGGCGGAAATACCAGTCCCGACAGGCACTTGGATCTGCCATTCATCAGTACCTTATTACTGTGCCCAAATCAGCGTACCGTGACGCCTTCAAGAAGTAGATACATCGGCTGAAACTTTGCATTTCTAGCCACGGGGAGTACTTCGAGGGCATGAAATGAGTACTTTTGGGCTAACATGAAATTTGAAGTCTCCAGATAGAAATAAGCAATTCTTTTCGAACATCCCTCGTACACTTCTGTAGCAATAAATATTTCAAAAGAAAACAACTGCGTCAAAAAAAAAAAAAAAAAAAAATAACAATAAAACTAAAATAAAAAGAAATTAACTTCGATAAACAACAGCCTGCAACGCAATAAGTAAACGGAAGCAACTCAAATCATCTTAGCACAACTGAAGCAATTTGAGTAACTTCCCTTTGCTGTTCCAGGGAACCAGAGTATCCAAAATGGCGTCCTAAATTGTCAACCCGATGATTTCTTGTTTTCAAACTTAGTTTATCAGCTAGTTTCGATTGAAATTACTTGTTAGACATAGCGCACCATTGTAAATTATGCCATTGAGCAAGTCTAATCCAATTTTAATTAGGAAATATGGCTGACAGCATGACTGAATGCCATTTATCAGTGATGTCTCAGCAAACTACCACAGCGACAAGCCAAGGGAGTGTTATGCATGCCGTTATACATGCATAGGGAGTGTAATGCATGCCGTTATACATGCATGGTACATGTCTGGACTTATATCGCGCTCCATTTATATTGCGATAGCAGACTTTGTACCCCGAGGACTGCGATATATTGGATCATTACTGTATACAGCTACATCACTAGGAAGTAAGTTGGCAGTACATGCAAATTCCATCTGAACTGACACCTTACAACATTATATATATAGCTGCATCACTAGAAATGTATGTTGGCAGTACATGCAAATTCCATCTTAATTGACACCTTACAACATTATATACAGCTACATCACTAGAAAGGTATGTTGGCAGTACATGTAAATTCCATCTTAATTGACACCTTACAACATTATATACAGCTACATCACTAGAAATGTATGTTGGCAGTGCATGCAAATTCCATCTAAATTGACACCTTACAACATTATATATATATATAGCTACATCACTAGAAATATATGTTGGCAGTACATGTAAATTCCATCTTAATTGACACCTTACAACATTATATACAGCTACATTACTAGAAAGGTATGTTGGCAGTACATGTAAATTCCATCTTAATTGACACCTTACAACATTATATACAGCTACATTACTAGAAAGGTATGTTGGCAGTACATGTAAATTCCATCTTAATTGACACCTTACAACATTATATAAGGCTACATCACTAGAAATATATGTTGGCAGTACATGTAAATTCCATCTTAATTGACACCTTACAACATTATATACGGCTATATCACTAGAAAGGTATGTTGGCAGTACATGCAAATTCCATCTTAATTGACACCTTACAACATTATATATGGCTACATCACTAGAAAGGTATGTTGGCAGCACATGCAAATTCCATCTTAATTGACACCTTACAACATTATATACGGCTACATCACTAGAAAGGTATGTTGGCAGTATATGTAAATTCCATCTTAAATGACACCTTACAACATTATATAAGGCTACATCACTAGAAAGGTATGTTGGCAGTACATGCAAATTCCACCTTAATTGACACCTTACAGCATTATATACAGCTATATCATTAGAAAAGTATATTGGCAGTACATGCAAATTCCATCTTAACTGACAACTTACAACATCATATATAGCTACATCACTAGAAAAGTATGTTGGCAGTACATGTTAATTCCATCTTAATTGACAACTACAGCATCATGTATAACTACAGCACTATAAAAGTATGCTGGCAGTACATGCAGATTATACCTTAAGTGATAACTCACAAACTCGCATATACCTACAGCGCTATTAAAGTATTTTCTAGATTTGTTTCTTTAAACCTACGTTACATCTGACTAGTGCTGATTTCAACATTAATGGATGGTGGGACTAACCAATATAAAGCTATAAAGCTTACCGTTAAAGGTCAAATGTTAGAGCCCTGACAGCCGTTTGACTTGGACCATAAACAAGGTCGAGACACCTCACTGCTGAAGAATTGGCCCATTATATGGTTAACAATTTGACCAAATTTGGAGTTATGTTCGGATTAAAAACACCAGACCTAACGAATCTCCCTTATCTACAATATATACAGAAGTTATATATCATAAGTTACTGGTTAGAAGTTCCAGGCACAACTACCTGTTGTGCCACCACTACAGACCTAAGTTCTGCTAGGCTTCTAGCTGTCATAGAAGTATCTCTGAGATAGAATCTCAAAGGACCAAAAACCAGCTTTGATAACTTTATCCAGAGGAACCTTATTATAACATGCCCAGGAAGATGACCATGCCCGCACTTCATGAGCATTAACCTTGGATACCTCAAGACTGTTCGACTCATAGGAGAACTTGATTGCCTGTACAATCCATCTTGAAATAGAATCTGATGAAATCTCCTTTTCATAATATTCCAAGTGAGCAATGAACAGTCTTTTGCTGTTCTTCCTCCTTGGCAAAACCCTTGCCAAATAGATTTTAAGGGCCCAAACTGGGCATAACTTAATATCAACATTTTCACCTTTCAAAGATGGAACAACAATGGAAGAGCTAGGAACCAACAGAGGTTGGTTCTTTGTGAGGAAACCTGGAAACATGCCTAAAGATTCTGAATCTTCAAATAATCGAACTTTAGAATAGGACAAGGTATGAATTTCACTACGCCTTTGACCCAAAGCTAAGGCAAGCAAAAGCACAGTTCTGAGAGTAAGTTCTTTGAAGTCACAAGATTCAAGTGGCTCAAAAGGAGGACTTACTAGAACTGTAAGAACCAAAGTGAGATTCCATTTTGAAAAATGAGGCTTTGGGAACTAATTGTGCTCCTCTTGTTGCAGATTTGTTTCTTTTTTGTTATGAGAGAGATTTCATGAAGTCTCTCTCACGTGAAAATCAGGCTGACATTATTGAGGCTTTCAATTCAACTTCAAGATACCTTGATGATTTATTAAATATTGACAATATTTACTTTGACCAAATGGTAGACCGGATATACCCTACGGAACTCCAATTAAATAGAGCAAATTCTTCCGATACCGAGGCACCTTTTTTGGATTTGAATCTATGTATTTCTTATGGTACGGTTTCCACCAAAGTTTATGATAAACAGGACGATTTTGATTTTGATATAGTTAATTTCCCTTTTCTGGATGGCGATGTCCCAAGGCGTACCTCATATGGGGTATACATGTCTCAACTTATTAGATTCGCCAGAGCTTCTTCAAATCTTAATGCCTTTAACTACCGTAATAAAGCCCTTACTGCCAAACTTCTTAGGCAGGGCTATCGTTATTTTAAACTTCGTAAGGCATTTTCAAAATTTTATCGCAGACACAGTGCCTTGTTAGAAAAATATAGCGTCAGTCTGAAAATACTTCTGCAACAAGGAATATTGGAACCTGAATTTTACGGTGACTTAGTGTACAGATTTAGAAAAATCGTAGGTAAATCTAACTTTTCGGAGCAATTCAGAAAACTTATTAACCGTTATAAAAGAATTGGCTATAGCCTGGATATTATGCGGCAGACTGCATGCCTAGTTGTCAACCCAATCATTGTTGATGGCTATGCTTCACTCTTTAATTGCACGACAGCGGTTCAGGCCTCAGACCCAATGATGGCCTCTTCGTAAAACTTTAACCAGTGGGTTGGGGCTTGACGATATGTCTTTGGCTTGGCCCGCCGTGGTTCAACTATTGGTTTTCATTTACTCTGGCATACAGCAGTATTAGCCATGAGTACTCGTCTTTGTTTATTATAGTGATTAATTTGATTTTTGTGTTTTCGCTTTGATGCATTGACTGAGTTGGGAGCCTTTATGCGAACCAAATTTTTATGTGTTTCTGTATTAAGAGTAGCATCGGGACCCAGGGTGAATTTAGCTAGCTGTAAAAGTGCTTTAAACCCCCCGGTGGTTTACTCTACTGACCATTCTAAGGCGGTGGTCCCGGTGTTAGTCTTACTCTTTGTTGCTTTGTGGTTTATTCTACGAGGCGATTTGTTGTATGTCTTTCCATGTGTCATTTTGTTCTTGTGTTTTTCAGTCCTTTTAGTATTGTGATTACCTCGCTTGGGGAAGAGAGAGCTAATCTTAGTGCTTTTCGTAGGTTTGTTTGATTTGTGCTTGTTTGGATTTGTTGGTTTCCTCTTCCTCTTGGGGTCTGGAAAGGGCTGCGGTTTGTGATTGTGGCACTCCCTGGACTTTTCTCTTACCTTTTTTTGTTCTAGGGCGCTCAAGTTCAAAGCTGCAAAACAAGTCAGACAAAACTAATTCATTTGCAAAGTCCACCTTGGATATCAGCTTCAAAGTTGTAGAAATGGCCAACCTATACCCTTTGACTGTGGATGGAGAGAAATTCTTATCATGAATAGAAATAAGAAACTTCCCAAACTGATTTACAGAAGGATTGAAGGGATCCACCCTTTATCCAATACACGAATCCAGCCAATATTTCCACAGATAATCATAGAGCTTGTTGGTGGAAGATCTTTTTGATGAATAGATTCATCTGGCAACTGGTCCAGAAATGCCTGATGATTGCATACGCTGTTGCATAGCAGCCAGGCATGTAAACAGAAGTGGGATGGAGTGGGATGTAGAAACCGTGACACTGGTTGAAACAGGAGGTCCCTGTCCAGAGGCAGGCATACTGAAGGAGCTATCAGAAGTGACATGAGCATTGGAAACCATGCTTGACCTTCCCAAAGTGGAGGTATAAAGCACATCAGACACTCTTCCATTTGTAATTTCTTTAGAGATGGAAGAATCAAAGGAAAGGGAGGGAAGGCGTAAGCCCATATCCCTCTTCAGCTGAGAGACATAGCATCTGTTGCATGAGCCGCTGGAGTCAGCAATGGTGAAACAAACACAGGTAAACTTTTGTTCAGATGTGTTGCTAACAGGTCTATATGAGGGGTACCGCATATTCTGAATACCTGACAGTACACGTTGGTTCAACGTCCGTTCTGTCTGAACAAGGGTGTTCTTTTCTGGAAAGACAGTCTGCCATAGCATTCAGTCTCCCTGGCCGGTACCTGGCCCTGATGTACACTTTGTTTTGTACACACCACTGTGCAGCTTCTACTGCCAGATTGCAAAGTGTTTGAAAATGCGTCCCCCCCCACCCTGTTTGTTTATATAGGCAGCTACAGTAGTGTTGTCTGTTGCTAACAATACTGCCTGGTTCTGAACTTGAGGAGCAAATTCTTGTAATGCTAACTGCACAGTTCTTAGTTCCAAAACATTGATATGATGATGTTTCCACACAGGAGGCCAAAGACCCGATGCCATATGAGAGCCCATGTGTGATCCCCATCCCTCTGGACTGGCATCCGAAAAAAGGTGTAGGTCTGGAATAGGATGGTGTAAGGGAGAGACCGATTTGAGAAACTCCTCGTCCCTCCAGTTCGTCACTGCTTTTGGAACCAAGGTTGTAAAGGAATCTGGTTGTCCCAAGCAGCTTGCCCCTGGCACCACCTCTTCTTGATTTTCCATTGAAGAGATCTCTTGCAAACTCTCCCCAGTGGTAACAGATTGGCCATTGATTCCATCTGGCCTGAAACAGAATGAAGCTGGCGAGCAGATGCCCGACTGGCTTTGAGGAGTAGAGCCAAAGAATGAGAGAAAGATCTGATTCTGTCCGGAGATGGACTGATGTGGCCTGACTCTAGATTAAATAGGGCACCCAGAAAGTTGAAGACTTGAAGTTGAACTAATTCTGATTTGTCCCTTGAACTAATTCTGATTTGTCCCAGTTGGGTATGAAGCCCAGGTCTAAAATAATGTGAAGTCATCTGCTGTGAAGCCATGATAGAGCCTCTGACGCAGAAGGTTGGATCCAATTGTCCAAGTATGCGTGAACCCGAATACCTGAATGGGGGACATACCTCAGGACCATTTTCAACACACGAGTGAAGACATATGAACTGACAGAAAGACCAAAAGGGAGTGCTTGAAACTGAAATACTTTGCTGTCAAAAACAAAGCGAAGATAGCGACGGGACCTCCGATGAATAGGAATATGGAAGTATGCATCGGACAGGTCCAGAGATGTCATCCAGTCACCTTTCTGTAAAGAAAGTCTGATTGATTCCAGTGTCTCCATTTTGAAATGAGGACGCAGAACAAACTGACATGAGAGGTCTATTACTGGCCTCCATCCTCCGATCGTTTCTTCACCCCAAAAACTCGACTGAAGAAACCTCTCCTGGGATGACATACGGAAACCTCCTCTATGACTCTTTTGAAGTAAGGTTGCTACTTCTGACCTCAAAACCTGTATCTTGGCTGGGTCTTGAGGCATTTTGGTACACCACATTGGTGGATAGCATCATAATCATGGCGTGAAGAGATCTGGTAGCAGATCCTTGAACTTCTTCCAGGCGGTTTTCACATGTGTTGTGGTTGAAAGTTCACAGCCACCTGCTTGCTGAGAGCATGTCTCCTAGGTAGCAAAAGGAAGCTACCTTCTCCAGCCTGTCAGGTCCGACCTAGATTTCCTTCTGTGGTCTGCCGTCCAAGGGGCGTGCAGTTCCCTGGCACAGTGTACATCTGTAGTCAGGGTCCTTTGTCAAGCACTTGAGCACACTGCATTTCTTGTGCACCCAGTGCTTGCAGCCGTTGTAGAAGATGCTGTTGCTGCCCACTCCAGTGCGACAGATGGCGCATGGAAACTTGCCTGAACTCTGCAGGCGGTCCTGGCCCATACCGCAGATCATGATCTTAGTCTTTCCTGCATTTACTCTCAGTCCTTTCTTCTCCATTGCTTCTTTCCAAGTCAAGAGCCTCCTGACACATTCCTCGAGTAATTCAGCTATGATAACAAGGTCATCGGCATAGAGGTCCTCCCAGGGGACCCCAGAGTGGAACTCTCGTGATGGCTTTAAGCACAGTGATGAAGAGCAGCGGGCTGGATACTGAGCCTTGGTGAACACCAACCTTCACTTCAAACTCTTCACTGTACCCCTCACCAAATGGACACGGCTCTGCGCATTTCCATACATCCCCTGCACCAGTCACACAATCCACTCCTCCACACCAAGTTTTCTCAGCGCCCACCAGATGACCTTCCAAGGTACTTGAGCAAATGCCTTCTCCAGGTCTATGAAAGCCATGTAGAGTCTCCTGTTGGCAGATAGATACTTCTCTTGCAGCTGCCTGACAACAAAGATTGCATCTGTTGTGCCTCTGCCTGGGACAAAGCCAAACTGGGAATAGTCGATTGACACCATCTGTCTGATGAGGCCGTCCACAATCCTGTCCAGGACTTCCATGACCTGCTCTGTCAGCTTGACCGTGGTAGTTGCCCCTTTCCAATGCATCCTCCTTTCCCTTGTAGAGGCAGACAATGAAACTCTGCTCCCAGTCAGAGGGTACCACCAGAGGGTGGAGTTGACAGTAAGTGAGGTAGGACACTTAGTTGTATACGGTACCCTCTTTGGACAATAGAAAGTGTCCAGGAGTCCGAAGTTATATTTTCCCAGGCGTTTAGGAAAAAAAGAGTCTTCCCCCTGTTGGCAGGTTTGGTCTTGGTACCTGCTGTTTGTTAGAATTGAAGTTCCTAGAAGTTGACGGGAGGCCTGGGAACCGAGTGGGCACCCCTAAGGGGAAGAGGGCTTAGGCCCCTTCCCTTTCTTAGCAGGTCTATATGAGTTTTGATTCCCAGACGGCCTCTTCTGACCTCTATTAGACTGTTTGCCTTGAGAAAAATTATTAGATCTAGAAGAGCTAGAACTGACAGTAACAGACAAATTGCTATTAGGTTTATTTGTAGTTTCTGTAGGCTTAGGAGGTTTCTTCTTAAATGAAGAAGACTGAGATTTATAAGTCCCAGTGACAGCCAGCTGTAAGGACTTATGTGTTAGGCTATCTTTATACTGTTTCACAACTTCTGGAAACTTGTCCCCCAAAACAGTAGAAGATTCAATGGTTTATACTCGTAAGGATTGTCTAGTGTCAGTATCTAAAAACGGCTAAACAGGCCTCCCTTTGAGCTAATAAAGGACCGGAAGCCAGCCTTGTCAAAATTTCAACTAAATGAGACTGCGACATGGCAACTGCTTGTAAATAACAAGAAACTTCCAACATATCCTCTCTGGATAAACTGTCTTGTTGAATAGTTTTCAATGTACCACATAAAAACATTTCACAGTGGGAAGCCACTTGAATGCCCATTCTGGCGAACCTTTCCCATCCTTCCAATGTACTGAACTGTAATGAATGGGAGGAAGGTACAGAAGAACCCTGTTTGCAGACATCTTTAAGGCCTGGATTAACTGAAGGAGAATCCAAGTTAATCACGGTTTTCAAAGGCTCATAGTAAGAAGGCTTGAAAATCTTAGGCTTGGCAGTAAACTGAACAAAATTGTTAGCTTTTAATGTCTTAGGATAACTAGGGAGACATGGGAATCTCTTCATCACCTCTCAAATGTTTGTTCATGGCAATAAGAGAAACCAAAATACTATTTGACTGTGGTAATGCTAGAGAAACGTCTACCTCCTTTACCTGATCTTTGAAAAAATCCAAAGCAGAGGCCCCGCAGGGCTTGCTTTTGGATTGAGGAGTAGGACAGACTTCTGTCCAAAGCCTTGCATGAAGCTTGACCACTGCTTCTGTGTAAGTGAGAGAGTCTTTCGGGGAATCCTCATCATGACCTTCACCATCACATTCTGCCCCCATTTTCTCATCAGAACCAACATGAATCTGAATAGAATCTGTTGGTTCTGGAATTTGATCCTCTTCAGACTCCACAGACCCTACTGCCAAATCAGCTGAGGATTCTGAGTTACTTTTGGAGCTAACGAATCCATCCGGTTTGCTAGGTCCTTTAAAGCTTGACCCTGCTGTTCAACTAACTTGGACAGTAAGGAAAGGGCTGAGTCGCCTGTACCTTCACTGGCTCTAACCGAGGATCCTCGCCTGGAACCAGTAGCATCATTCTTCTCTAGGTCTAGAGCGCTTAGGGCTTGGTGATCTAGATCTGTGATGCCTACTTGGCTTATGTGACCTAGACCTAGCAAATCTCGACCTGTGACTAGATCTATGCCTATGTCTAAGAGACCTGCACCAACCAGATGAATATGAAGATAAGGAGAGACTAGAAGAACTAGACCTGTTCCTGCTCCTTTGAGACAACCTAGGTTGCCTTTGACTGAAATGACTAAGTGTTGACTCTAACCTATACTGTCTATGAAGAGAGACAACACTAGTCGTACCTTGTCCAAGAGGTGAATCAGATCTAGACACTACCTCTCTAGTAAGTTCGCCAGGTGAACAAGGTCACCTGACAGGACCTACTGAGTGAGTAGAATGACCAAGAGAACAAGGAATTTTCTCCGACATCTCATGGTCAGAAGTCTTGTGTGATCCATCAACAGCGTCTATGTCTATGCTGATGATTGATTGAGACGATCGGGAAAATTCAGAGTGTCCTTTATCCCCAGAAGACTGAGAAGAAGGGACACTCTTGGATCGGACAGCTGCTGCAGCTGTCTTGGCTTTGTCAGCTCTGAGAATAATTTTGAGTGTTTCTTCCAAGTTTCATGAGACCAAAATTTGCAGATATCGCATGGGTTGGTACGGAACAAGAGTCTCCCCTACATGACCTGCAAGTTACTTCATCATCCCAGGAGGGCATACTTTTGCCACAACCTTTACCTGGCCCTCTGGGACAATGCTTGTTCAGTTGAAAAGACATTATAACTCTCAGAAAACAAGCAAAACACAAACTGAAGTAAAGAGAAATTAAAAATTCAGAACAGAACAAACCGATCAAAAATACAAAAAAATGTAAGTTCGAACTGGAGAAAAAAACGAAAAATTAAACTCAAAATAAAACAGAATAAACAGTAAACAAAATAAACAAATGGGGAATGGGTGAGAATACTCGTTACCCCACAACTGCGTTAAAAAAAATAACTTCCAGCTGTGAACACGCCTTGACACAATGGCCACAGAGTTAAAACCGATTATCACATTTTTTCATCAATAAGTGTGACATAGTCACTATTTGTGTGTATTGATAAAAAAAGGGATGTCAAATGTTTTTCTGGGACTACCCAATACTGCCGTGAGCGGGTGAACCCACTCGAGAGCACTATTCAGACGTAACGTAGGTTTAAGGAAACAAATTTACAGTTTACAACCTCTTGTATAGCTACAGCACTGTAATAGTATGATGGTAGTACCTACAAATACAATCTAAAGTGACAGCTTGAAACCTCATGTACAGCTACAGCATTGTATGAGTATGATGATAGTGCATGCAAATACAACCTAAAAGTTACAGTTTGCAACCTCATGTACAGTTACAGCACAATGAAAGTATGTTGGTTGTACATGCAAAGTCTACCTTAAGTAATAACTTACAACATCATTTATAGCCACAGCATGATAAAGGTTATTGGCAATACATCTTTAGTGACCAAACTTATAACTACAGCACTATAAAAATATATTGGTAATACCTGCAAATTCCCCCAAAAAATTTGGATTGCAACACCCTAATGACTCAAAGCAGATTAGAGATAAGAAATCCTTGGTGACTCAGCATCCCTTACAGGTAGGGGCCTGATAAGGGGTAATTAGATTTGATATCAGCAAAGTTTATGATGAAGACAGAGAAACAGATAAAGTGGGTATTTTGGTGATAATAGGAGAAAGCAGTCAGTTAACTCCCTTGATTACTTTCTGTAAATAACCAGGTCCAATTAATTGGATTCCTTTGCTTTTATCATTAGTGTTTCCATTAAGTATCACTTCCTTTTCCTTAATAAATCTAATTTTAACAAGGTCATATGCCAATACAGCTTCCAAAATATTTAGAAGAAATATTTTCTGTGCAATGAAATATATAATATTAATTAATCTTCCATGTGGATATGGAGAAATGTAAAGTTAAGAATTTGTTTAATTCCACTGATGACCTATGATAAAAGCAGAGGATTCCAATTAGAAGGACCTGGTTAGTATTTGATCTACCTTGGACTTTACCTGTCAAGGGAGATAATAGAAATACTGCTGCTATCTCTCATTTGATGTTGTTTTTTTTTTCACATTATTCCACAAAATATATCTGGTTGTTAATCTCCTTCCCAAAGCAGTTCAAATGAATACCCATAACATGTTTTATGGAGAAATACAGATACTTATGCCTGTACACTAATTTATTATCAAATGCCCTCTTTATCTGCTTTGGATCAAACACAGAAAATTAGTAAGATAGATAGTATTTTATTTATTTATTTAGAATGGCAAACAGTGATGACCCTGATCAGATGGCTCCTTCTAGAGCAGTCTGATCTGGGTCTGCACTGTTTGCCTAGACCTGTCTGCCCAAAAGCTTAGGATCATTTTGGTTAATAATGTAAAGTGAGAAAACAATAAGGAAAAATCAGAAAACATTTATAATTCCATTATCTTTTCCATAGTATTATTTAGTATTCCTTTGTTGTGTTCTTTCCTAGTGAAGTCTTAGTCTCAAGACTCAATTCAATTTGATTGAAGCTAAAATGTTTAGTTTTGAGACAGCAATGGAATAAATTTGAAGTGTTCTTATTTACTTTAGAAGATAAATAAATAAATAAATGAATAAATAAAAACTTTCAATTTTATATTAATATTTCTATCTATTTCTGTTTTTGCACTATGCAAGAAAAAAGTCTTTTATTTTGGAAAAAACTATTGAAAAAATTAAACAATAAAGAAATACAATACAAATCAATAAATAAAATGCAAATGAATGCAGTCAAATGAATTCATTTGATTATAAAGTAACATATAGAACACTTCTCAATTATATCCAATTACCCTTTATATGGCCCCACCTAGGGAGACTTAACACCCTTATAATCACCTCGTAATCACTAGATAAGATAAAAATAAAGTCAAAAAGGATTGCCTTTGGAAGCAAAGAACACACAAAACCATGAAAATCGGAGACTCAGTTTGACCGAGTCTCTTCATATGCAACACTGTAGTATGAGAGGCTGCATACACCCCCTAGCGCCGGCTTAAGCTGTATTTGCTTTTCAAATTAACCAGGATGGGCTCAATGAATGCAAAGGAAAGAAAATATAACCTGCACTATGATGATGTACGGGGAGACTTGTTACGGCCGCCACACGGCACAACACCAGCTACAGCAGAATAAAACAAAAGTCAAAAAGGATTGCCTTTGGAAACAATGAACACACAAAATCACAAAAATCGGAGACTCAGTTTGATTGAGTCTCTTCATATGCAACACTGTAGTTTGCAAGGCTGCATACGCCCCTAGCACCTGCTTATTCAAAATAAGCCTTTGATGTACACTATAGTATCAGGACTATATATTGGGGCTGATCATGACAGGGTAGTCTAACCAAATAAGGAAAAAATTGTGTCTTTAAGTGACAAGTTACAATATCATGTAAAACTGCAGCATGATAAAAGTATGTTGGAAGTATTCCTTTCTGCTGATTCAAGAAGGGCAGTTGTTATGACGCTAGGCATTCCCAAATGTGTGAAAGACTGTGCACAATACTGGTTAACAGCTTAGAGGACTAAGCCTGCCCAGTAAAAGTGTTGTTAGGTAAACTGACCACACTCGACATGACCCCATTGGGTTGACCTCAACACAAACAAACAAACAAACAAGTAGATGCAAGTTCTACCTTTTATGACATATTGTAGATACAGCACTATAAAAATTCTACCATAAGTTGTAACTTACAACCTTTTACAGCTACAGCACAATAAAAATAGGTTGTAAGTTGGTACATCCAAATTCTACCTTAAGTGACAACTTAAGAACCTCATGTAGGGCTGCAGCAGGATAAAACTATGTTGGTAGTACATGCATATACTATCTTAAGTGACAACTCACAACCTGACCTATAGCTGCAGCACTATAAAATTATGATGATAGTACATGCAAATTCTACCTTACGGGACAATTTATGACCTCACATATAGATACAATACTATAAATGTATGTTGGTAATACAGGCAAATTCTACCTTGGCAACATATGTCCTTACATATAGCTAGAGCTATATAAAAGTATGTTTGTAATAAATGATAATTCAATCTACTTTGAATTGCTTGCATAACTACAGCACTATAAAAGTATGATAGTAGTACATGCAAATTCTACCTTCAGTGACAGCTTACAACCTCACACATAGATACAACACTATTAAAGTATGTTAGTAGTACCTAAAGTGACAACACTTATAGCTACAGAACTATAAAAGTATATTTGTAGTGCACACACATTCTATATTAAGTGACAACTTACGAGCCTAATGTCTAGCTACAACACTATAAAAGTTATTTGGTACATGTAGTACATGGAAACTCTGCATTAAGTGTCAGCTAGCTAACAGCCTCAAATATTGCTATTGCAGTGGTGGTTGATGTAATTTCTTCCTTAAGTGACAACTAGGTCTTTAGGTTAAATGTTACTTGTGTACACAGTAGATGCCTTATTTTTATGATCTTCTTAAAATTGTTGAAAATATCAGAATAAAAGCTAGGTCAAGGTCAAAACTTGGTCACAAGGGGTCAAAAACTTTGTCACTAGAAAAAAAACAACAACAAAAAACAATGTATACATGTTTGAGGCCACATTTATGACATGCTCTATTGAAAAATTGCTAAAAAAAAATTTAACTGCATAATACATTAACCTGTGGATAATGTGCTATTTTCTTCTGTATTCAAACCTTCCATAGAAAAATGGCAAGTCTTAATCCAGACGGTCCCTTAGGCATACATTTTCGCGACTTTTGATGCCGACCGTTTGAGGCATTTGTGGTCATATCAAAGCATCGTGGGATAATCATTATAATAAATCCCATACCAAAATTAGGTACAAAATAGGCACATAAATATGTATCTATTTTGTACTTATTATGTGCCTATAGGATTTAGGCACACAATAGGTATACTTATTTTGTACCTGACTGAGAACTTAGAAATTTTTAATGTGCCTTTTTTGTGCTTATTCAGACTTGGTCATTTTTCATTGTGCCTGTCATGTACCCATAAAAACTTAGAATTTTTCCAGTGTGCTTATTGTGTACCTGATTTGGACTGTCATTTTTTGATGTGACTTTTATGTACTTATGAGAACTTAGATTTTCACAGAGTATCTATTATGTGGCTTTTGAGAACTTTGACATTCAACTTGCTACTCAAAAGAACTTAGTAATTTTTATATGTGCTTTTTTGTGCTTTTTTGTGGACTTAGCATTTTTTTTGAAGAATGAAGATGAGTTCCGCACTCAAGAAAAATTTAATATTAAGTGTACTGTTAAAAAAGAACAAATGTATGGAAATGCATGCCTACATATTACTCCTTTACACATTTTGTCTGTAAAAAGTATGATTTTGAAGGGCAATCAGAAAATAGCCAGGAAGCCCAAACATTCATATATGTTCATCATGTTAAGATTATGAGGTTAAAATGGCAATCTAATTTAATTTTATACATTTATGCTGTACTTTTCAGAAAGCTGTATTTAACCCTTAAACCTGCATCTGAAAATGTCGTCTATTTATGTCGTCTGCTGAATATTCTTGCAAACTTTTCAAATCAATTTTTGCATACAGGCAAACAGTAAGGAGCAGTCTGATCTGGGTCCACACTGTTTGCAAAAATGACTTTTAAAATCACAAGCAGTTGACAAAGCAGACAACAATTGCTGTGATTGGCAGGTTAAGGGTTAAAATGGCAAGGGAAATATGCTTTTTGTAGTTTTTTTTCTTTTAACGAATGTAGAAAATGCACTAGAAAACGTGTATCATTCTGGACAAAAAAAACAAACAAACATGATTTTGCGTAATAATACCCTTGATTTTTTTTTTTGTTTCATTTTCTAGCTTTTCTAAATTTATGTTTCTTAGAGTAAACTTTATATGTTGTTTTAACATAAATATTTGTGATCTATACTCACGACAATGTAACTTATGCTACCCTCCATTCCCCCAGAAGCACCGACTACAATTACCAGCCGTGTATTAGACCACCACAACATTTATTCCGCACTTGTCACCCAGTGACTGAAATCATTAACCGTGAAATCATCACCACAAACCTGTTAAATTACCTCTTTGTGAGGAAAAATAAACAGATTAGCGGGGAGGTTGGGAGTTTATATAAATAGATCTATATAAAAACGGGCATTGTCCTTACATTGTCCTGAGTATAGGTCATAAATATTTATGTTAAAACAACATATAAAATTTGTTTCTCTAGTACTCACGACAATGTAACTTATGCTAATTAGATTGAATCTCACATGGATGGTGGGTGAATTTGATAAATTCACAATATAAAAACAAGAATAAAGGAACTTACCGATTTCTCAGAAGGTATTGTTGTGTTATGCAACGAGATGGACGAAAGTGGATCGTATGTAAGGAGAATCCAGACTGGTAATTGAGCAATTTGCCCAGGGCAAATAACCCAGACATGTCTAATTCGACACTTACAAATATGACTTTAGCAAAAAACATTCGTTTTGTTTTCCCCGTAAGTCCAGACCCAAAGCTGCATTGCATATGCACTCCCCTAATAAAGGAGTGATAAATAAAACGAAACCTCAAAACAAAATAAGCGAAAAAACACTCAAAAATGGTCAAAATAGACTTTCCTTTCGCTTTTGACTACAATGTATTAATCCACCATGTGCATAATATTATGACGTCACAAAAGGCGGGACTAAAAATTTATAACACGGTGTTCAACCACATGATCACCGGGAAATGAATTAAACAGAAGAGGAAATTACAGTCTGTGAAGCCACAACGGGACCCAGAGAAAATAACTTCCCGTTGATTCTTGCTGTATCTCTTAGATAAAATCTAATGAAGGAATCCTCAGAGCACCAAAAACCAGCTCTGAGAACAACATCCAATGGGACCCCATTTAGCCAAGCAAAACTTGCACTTAACGCCCTTAGTTCATGAGCACAAATCTTGTTAGACGTGGAACTGCATTTCTGATCATAAGCAAAGCGAACAGTATCCACAATCCACCTGGATATTGTAGAAGGACTTATTTCCTTGTCATAATTCTTAACAAAGGAAATAAAGAGTCTTTTTCTTTTCCTCCGAAAGCTTCTAGTCCTTCTCATATAAAAACGTAAAGCACAAACTGGACACAGAAGTGTGCCAGAGCGACCTTTATCTCTAGAAAGAGATGGAATTTCAAGAGGAATTCCTGCTACTGAAGGAACCTGATTTTTAGCTAAAAATCCCGGGAAAAAATGCAGTTTAACCGAGCTTTTGTCTGTTGAAAAATTGACAGAGCCGGTAGAGGCAGATAATGCATGAATTTCACTACGCCTCTGACCTGAAGCAAGTGTGATCAGAAAAACTGTTTTCTGAGTCAAACATTTGAGTGAACAAGAAGACATCAGCTCAAAGGGAGACTCCTTGAGGCAGTCTAAAACAAGGGAAAGATCCCAATGAGGAACAACGTTGCTGACCACTGGTTTTTCCAATTCCATACTCTTTATGATATCAGAGAGTAGAGGATTGGAAGAAAAATTGACTGAAGATAAATGCTTCAGCGTGGATGAAATGGCTGACCTGTATCATTTAACAGAAACAGGAGCCAGCTTCTTCTCTTCAAACAGGAAGATAAGGAAGTCTGCCAAAGCCATTACAGATGGATCGATAGGATCCATCTCCAGTTTGAGACACCAGTCCATCCAAGCGTTCCAACGGTAATTGTAGAGAGACTGTGTGGAAGCTCTTTTAGCGGCACAGACCCTCTCGGCAGATCTTTTAGAAAATCTTGCCTTCTCGAGCTCCCCGCAGCACAACCAAGCATGCAGGTTGAATATTTCCGGTTTCAGATGAGTAAGACGAGAATGAGGTTGGATCAGAAGATCCCGCCGACAAGGAAGTTTGTTCGCTGGAGCAACCAGCAGAGACAACAGCACTGGAAAGCACGGGTGACTTTCCCAGCATGGAGCTATCAGAATGACCAAGCAAGTCTCTTTCTCCATTTTCAATAGCACCTTCAAAAGAAGGGGGATGGGAGGAAATGCATGCACTAACATTCCCTCCCAGGATAGGGTCATCACATCCACTGCCCAAGCTAAGGGGTCGTGAAATGGAGACACAAAGGTCGGTAGTTGATTGCTTAGTCTCGTGGCAAACAGATCTATATGTAGGACTTCCCAGAAGTGAAAAATCTGAGACAGAGTGCCCCTGTGGAGAGTCCACTCTGTATGAATTATCTGCCCCTTCCTCGAGAGCGAATCTGCGAGTACGTTCAGTTTGCCCGGAACGAATTTGGCTGTCAGAGACAACTGTCGCTTCGCACACCACGCTAGCAACGACAAGGTTCGAGACCTGGCCCCCCTCCTTTGTTCAGTTAAGCCACCACGGTTGAGTTGTCTGTCGACAGCAACACCTGACAGCCTGAAATTACCTGACGAAAGGACTTCAAAACTAACCAAACTGCTCGGAGTTCCAGAACATTTATGTGTTCTTTGCTCCATTGAACAGACCACAGGCCTGAAACTGAGAGATCGCCCAGATGGGTGCCCCATCCCACCAGACTCGCATCCATGAATGTATAGAAGTCTGGTTGTGGATGAACCAGCGGAACCATAGCATGAAGAAAATCCTTGTTCAGCCATAGCTCTACTACTTGTCTGAACCAAGGACCCAGTGAAATATGGTAGTCTCAAGACTGGGTTGCCTGAGACCACCGGTCTTTCACATGCCATTGTAGTAAACACTTGTGAGCCCGGCCATAAGGTAGGAGACGGGCCACAGATTCCATCTGTCCAAGTAAAGAATGAACTTCCTGGGCAGATGCTGAATGAGATGCCAACATCTTCTGTACAATCGTTTGCAATCTCACTATCCTGTCCAGAGAAGGTCCGATCATACTCTTCTCCAGATCGAATCGAGCACCAAGGAAACAGAACATTTCACTGGGAATAAGCTCTGATTTGTCCCAATTCGGGACAAATCCCAGGCTCAAAACTGTCTGCAGTAACTGATCCCGGTGTTGAATGGACAGGAACTGGTAAGTTGAAGGTTGGAGCCAATCGTCCAGATATGCATGTAAACGCATTCCCTGGCGACGACAGTGCTTCACTACCGTTTTCGTTTTCACTACTCTGGTGAAAACATAGGGAGCTGGGGAGAGCCCAAACGCTAGCACTCAAAATTGGTAAGTTCTCCCCATAAAATGGAAGCGGAGATACCTCCTGGACTTCTGGTGGATGAGAATGTGAAAGTATGCATCCTTTAAGTCTACTGATACGGCCCAGTCATTCTTCCGTAATGCAAGACGAACTGAGTCTATAGTTTCCATAGCCTCCCTTCAGATGATGTGAAGAAACTGGTTCTATGGCAGGCTTTTCCAGCATAGATTCTATCTCCTCTTGAATGAGTCGAATCTTCTCTGGATCTGCTGGAGGTTTCCTCAAAAACTGAGGAACTACTCTGGCCAATTTGGGACGGACACGAAATTGAATCCGAAACCCGCTTCTTATCACAGACTGTGTCCACTGGTCTGTGGTGATGTTTTGCCAGGCCTGACGAAAGTGATACAGCCTGCCCCGGTGGGTATGTCCAGTTTTGCAAACTGTACTTGATTGAGCCTGATGACTCCAAAGAGTCCGGGCAGACCTGGCAGAAGCAGGCACCCCTATCTTTGATTCTTGTTCTTCTTCCCTTTAGGTTTGGGATGAGAACCTTGCTGTGGTGCTTGGGTGGAAGTAGCCGGTTTGGAAAAAACCTGATGCTGTCCACTCTCTGAAGAGTTAACAACTAGTTTGGTAACTTCAGACTTAGCTCCTGTCTTTTTCTTCTTCTTAGGGAGAGGCTGAGGTGCCGTTGCTCTCTGCAGACTTCTGCTTGTCAGGTCCTCCTTATAACATTTCGCCATATCTGGAATCTTAGAGCCAAAAAGCATTGAAGACTCCAAAGGCTGAACTCTAAGTGAGGCTTTCATTGAAGAGTCTAAGGCACACTTGTCCAGATACGCATCGTGTCCGGCAAGCAATGGAGCACTAGCAAGTCTAACCAATACATCAAACAGATGCATATGTGACTGTGCTAGCTCTTCCAAATACCTACGCATTTCCGCTAGATCTGACTGAGAAGGCATTGGGCTCTTCAGTGCTGAAAGAATGCCATACAGAAACATATCTGCATGGGAGGTAATATGGATACCTGCTCTTGCCAGTTTCTCCCAAATTTCCAGGTGTGACAGCTGGATATTGTGAGAAGTAGGAAATGAAGCCCCTTGCCTAAGAACCTCTCTGGAAGATGGATCTATTGGAGGGGGATTCAATTGTAATGTAGGATCAGCAATTCTATACGAATCCTGACCAAACACCTTAGGTTTCATCATTAAACTGGGAAACCTATTGTTCCCCATGCCCTTCGGATAACTGTCCAATGGTGTTCCTTGAATAGGATTGGATCCTAGAATGAATTTTGGAAATTTTCTCTAAAATTAAATGACTTTGACGAAGGACCGGCTGGACAGTTTCCGTTGATTTCTTGCTAAAGAAGTCCAAGGCAGAAGCATCCGATTGGGTTTCAGGTTGAGTCAATTCAGGGCAAAGTTGAGGACCTGGCCTGCTGCGTAGAGAGACCAAGGCCTCAACATATGACAACTGAGAAGCTAATGAAGGCTGTACTAAATTGTCAGACTCCTCATTCTCTTGATCACCCAATTCATCACCAGAATCATCAATTTTCTTTCCAGGTTCCGGTCTGAGCAATATTTCCGGTTCCTGAATAACAGAGAAAATATTATCAGTGGACTCTGTAACCACTTGGGATTTAGCCCCTGGGCCCCTATCCCCAACCTCAGTACTATCCGTGTTACAAGTTGACTGAGAGGTTTTATCCACATTTGAAGGATTAGAAAGCGATGGAGAATTTCTCCTAACCCTTCTATCATGACCTTCCGATGAAGAAAGGGATCGAGACCATTTCCGACTGGCGGTGGTGGATCTCAATTCTTCGGTCAAAATTTGACGGATCAAATTCCGCATATCCGGTTGTACACCATGAACAACATTATCACACGCACTGGATTGAGAGGCCGTGGCAGAAATGGCTGAAAATCCCGAAAAACCACTCGCTGTGTTTGTAGAAACCAATGACGGGGGATTACTTTCATTCTGGAACGTAAGCCTTCTCTTTGGTTCCAGAGATGGATGGCTTGAACTGCTTGACACCGAAGGTGAGCGGGTTATATGCCTATGACCATGCGAACAGGAGCGTCTGCTCCTGTGATGAGATCGCCGGCTGGTCATTTTAGAGGTGAACGGTGGCCTCGGTGAGGCCTGTGGCCACACCTGGAGCGGCGGCTATGGCTACGCCCGGAGTGGTGGCTATAGCCACGCCTGGGTCGTGAGGCATGGCTGCTGAAAGAACCAGAGCTTGATCTCGAACAACTCGGAGAGCAAGATCTAGAACGACGGTCCTTGGAAGTATTAATTGAGCGGTATTGACCGTGGTTACGGGAACGAATAGCCCAGCGGCTTTTACCATGGCTTCGAGAGCGGTAGGCTCTTGGACGCTAGTAAGTACTTCCAGACAGGGAATGATGGGACCGCCTCGAATGAGAATGGGAGCCATGGACCCTATCATCGTGTCGAACGGCCTGACATCTCAATGGTGATTGAGAAGGTCTAGGTCGCTGGTTACCCAAATCACCTTCAGATTCCCTTCGACACATAGACTGGAAAGAGTTTCCAGTACCGTTTCTGGCTGTGGAACACTCAGGAAGAGGAGCCCCAAGGTTTGAACCAGCGGTCAAAGCAAGAGAGGAGGGAACTTCCCTTCCACATTACTAACCGTTTGGTCGGTGACAACAGGAGCCTCGTTACCCTCTTGCAAGGTCGGGAGAACTCCCTAGAAGCACCCTCCATTTGCACCTTTTCCCCAGTCTTGTCTAAGTTAGTCCGCCTGGACAACTTAGAAATGGCCTTAAAAGATTTAGATTATGTCAAAGTTGACCAGTGTTTAAAGAAAATCTTTCCAGGGGTAAAGGAGATATGGAGCTGACACCAAATTGTTTGCCTCAGTGAGATGATGTGCAGAACCCATAACTCAGCTATGCTGACTCAAGGTCAAGGTCACAATTGAAGGTCACTAGCTTGAGCCTTGAATTTTGAGGCCGCTCCATTGCCATTCAGACTGCCTTGTTAAATTTGGGTCAAAAGTTCACCTTAGTGAGATGATATGTAGAACCTATAACTCAACAATGCAGACTCAAGGTCAAGGTCACAGTTGAAGGTCATCCATCTCTTTCTTGTTCGCTCCATATTCCCTGAACTCTCTGAAATATTTTCATGAAACTTTGGTCAAATGTTTGCCTTAGTGAGGCGATGTGCAGAACCCAGAACTCGAGCATGCCGACAAGGTCAAGGTCACAGTTAAAGGTCACAAGTTTGAGCCTTGAATTTCATGTTCACTCCATATCTCCTGAACCCTTTGAAAGATATTTATTAAATTTGAGGTCGCTCCATTGTCATTCTGCGGTGGGGGATATAGCTATCCTTCAGACTACCTTGTTGTAATTAATTATTATGACATGTGGTGTCTAAGGACCACAGCCTTAGAACGGTCAGTAGAATAAATCCATAATTCATGTTTTATTTTTTAATTATAATAGATGTCCATAATTTGGTTTTGGATATCCAGGACTAGTTTGCACATACAAATTTCATTTTATAGACAGATTAGGTTTAGAAATTCTTTCAATGATATGTGGCTATAACAGGCATCAATTTTGCAACCTTTTCATTGCCAGTATAGGAATCCAATCTGTAGTTGACTAAGCCAGCAGGCTTTGTTATAAAATAGTGAAAGGTGAAGAACAGTTGGAATATAAATTTAGCAAAAAAGGGGTCGAAAGGGGACAACTTTTTGTTCCTTTATCTGCATCAGTTTGGTTTTACAGCCCTTCAACATTATTCCAGTAATTATGAGGCAAGTAGGTGCCCATATTATACCTGCAAACATCAGGTAGGTGAAATGTGATTGGTCAATAGTCATGTTATCTATCTACCTCAGGTTCATTTTAGGCACATTTTATAGTGTGCTTAAAATGTACCTGAAACTGTGTACCTAAAATTTACTTTTGGGTACATATTAGGCACTTTGGGCACATATTAGGTCCCTTTAGCTTATCTATCGTTCATCTGTCATTACTGACAATGACCAATCCTAATCAACTATGTGATGTGTTATTATTTGTGTGTTCTAAAATGGCTGATGAGACCAATCTTAGCTCTAAACTGCCTGTTGCAGATAGAACAAGAGAAGTCTGAGGAAGAAAGCTCTGTTGGTGATGCCTTATCGCTGGCTTTTCGCTGTGCATGTTTCTGCTCGGTTTTGCTGATTCGTTTTGCTTCGTATTCACCAGCTCCCTTTCTTATGAAGCCTCACCACTTTGTTCGATCCTGTGCAATCTGTTCCCACGACTCTGTTGGTATGTTAAAGCCTTCAAGGGAGGCTTTGAGGGTGTCGTCGTATCGCTTCTTCTGACCACCATGGGAGCGTTTTCCAATTTGTAGTTCTCCATAGAGGATTTTCTTTGGCAAACGTTCATCAGGCATTCTGGTAACATGGCCTGTCCATCTTAACTGTGCCAATTTCAGAAGAGTATATACACTCTGCATCCCTGCCCTTTTCAGGACTTCTGTGTCTGGAATCTTGTCTTGCCACTTGATCTTTAGAAGTTTTCTAAGACAGCTTGTATGGAAGTGGTTCAGTCTTTTGGCATGCCGTTGGTAAACTGTCCAAGTTTCGCATGCATATAATAGTGTTGGTTTGTATCAAGTCTGATTCCAACTTCCACGTAGCCGGCCAAATGCTGCACTAGCTTTGGCAGTCCTAGCATTGACTTCATCATCAATGTGCACAACTCTAGACAATGTGCTTCCAAGGTAGGTGAACTTGTCTACCACTTGCAGTCATTGACCTTTCACTGGCTTATATTAGGCGTGTCTCTGAAGACTGTCCAGCTCTCATCTACATCTTCTGAACTGTGTTCCATGCATCTAAGCGGCTGCAGAGATCATTGATGAATGCTTGCCTCTTGCTGTCTTGTTTTAGCTTGGAGACATCCAATTTCTTTGGCACCTTCTTGCCTTGTGGTCATCGTACAGGCTGAATGCGCAGGTTGAGTTTGCTGACAACAAGCCTGTGATCTGTCCAACAGTCTGCATCACACATAGTATTCCGATGGGTACGAATTGCGCACCCCTTGTGGCTGATTTGTTCTTGTTTTGTTATGAAAGAGACTTCATGATGTCCCTTTCCATTGAAAACCAATCTGAAATCATTAAAGCTTTTAGCTGGACTTCAAGATATTTGGATGGTTTATTGAATATTGACAATACCTACTTTGATGGTTTAATCAGTCAAGTTTACCCCCCAGAACTTCAGTTAAATAAAGCTAATTCTTCTGATACCAAAGCCGCATTTTTGGATTTACATTTATCTATTGTAGATCGGTTTGTTTCCTTCAAATTTTATGATAAACTAGATGATTTTGATTTTGAGATTGTAAATTTTCCTTTCTTGGATGGTAATGTTCCTCATGCAGCATCCAACGGTGTTTATATTTCACAATTAATTTGATTTGCCAGAGTGTCTAGTCATGTAACTGACTTCAACGCTCGTAATAAATTGCTAACTGCTAAACTTCTTAATCATGGTTATTGGTATCATAAACTACGTAAAGCCTTTTCTAAGTTTTATAGACGTCATTCCGATTTAGTTTCAAAATTCAGTGTTAGACTAAAATCTCTTCTGCAACAAGGCCTATTGGAACCCGAATTTTATGGTGACTTAGTGTATAAATTCAGAAAAATATATGCTTGCAATGACTTCAGTACCCAATTTCGTAAAATCATTCTTAGATATAAAAAGATTGGGTACAACATAAATGTTATACGACAGACTGCATACATGGTTAGTAACTTTGCTTCCCTCTTTAATTGCATGCCAATGGGTTAGGCCTCAGATTCTATGATGGTTCCAGCATAAAGGCTTACTTGAAATTTAATTTTGGGTCATGTTGGTTGGTACTTGATGCTCTATCTTTGGTCGGGCCCACCGGAGTCTAACTGTTGGTTTTCTTTTGCTCCAGCATTTCAGTTGTTTCATGCTGTCCAGTCCTCATTGTTGTTTCATCTCTGTAATTAGTTGATTTTTGTGTTCTGGGAGATGTAGCACTGATGAGTTAGGAAGCCTTCATGCAGACTGAACAAATTATGTGTCTAAACCGCGGCAGAATTAAGGGCCAGGATTGTGGCCAGGTAAAATCAATTTAAGCCCCCCAGTGAAATACTTTTCACTGACCGTTCCAAGGTGGTTCTTCTGTCATGGTTTATTTTTGTTATAGTTTGTCTTTGAATGTGTGTGTCACATCTTTTTGTCTTGGATAGCCATTTGGTCACTTTGTGGGAAAGTAACTGTCCATTTGGCTTTCTGCTAGTGATGTTTCCATTAGGGTCTAGTTATTTCGTGTTTGTGTTTCTTTCCCTTTGATGTCTCTGATGGAAGGTGTGGGAGAATTGTATCGATTCCTGATCATTGCCTTCCCTTCTGTTTTGTCACTCTGACATCCTGTCTGTCCTTCCTTCACACTATGACATAGTCAATGAGATGCCAGTGTTTGGAGCAAGGGTGCATCCATGATGTCTTTCTGCGAGTTGGTAGACAGAAGACTGTGTTGGTGATCAGTAATTCATGCTCTGCACACTTCCTTAAAAGGAGGAGTCCGTTGCTGTTGCACTTCCCTACACCTTCAGATCCAATCACTCCTTCCCAGGTTTGGCGGTCTGTGCCCACTCTGGCATTGAAGTCCCCGAGGAGGATGAGTTTGTCTGTCCGGGGTGCTGCAGAAATTACAGAATCCAGATCATCATAGAACTTGTCTTTAACCTCATCTGGGTTGGTCATTGTGGGTGCATAGGCACTTACAATTGTTGCATGCCTCTTGCCAGATAAGGGAAGTCTAAGCATCATCAGGCAGTCATTTATGCCTTTTGGAAGTCCTGAGAGCTTGCTGACGAGGTGTGACTTGATGGTGAATCTTACTCCTGCTTCACGCCTCTCTTCTGCGTCCATTCCAGAAGAAAGTGTAGCCGGCACCAACTTCTTTTAAAAGTCCTTCCTCTGCAAGGCCAGTCTCATTCAGAGCTGCAGTCTTGACTTTGTATCGGTCAAGTTCTCTACCAACTAGAGTTGTTCTTCGCTGAGGTCTGTCAGAACCAGAACTGTCCATTAGGGTGCACACATTCCAAGTGCCGATAGTCAAAGGTATCACCTTCATATTCTTTTTTCTTCTTCGACCGCTAAGTGGGATTCCCGCTGATCGCGGTTAACCAGCCAGGAGTTTTGAAGCAGGCAATTGTTGAAGCAGGCAATTGTTTAGGGCACCTTTCCTAGCCCCTTTCCCATGCTACGAGGGTGAGCAGTGCGATCGTAAAAAGGTCTGCTTAGTCGCTCAGTTCGGCTGCCGAATTCCCCACTGCTTCACTCTTAACGAAAGCGACCATATAGAACCAAGCCGCCTGTGTGCAGGTCCGCAACTACAGCTTCCAGTGTTTCCTCACATGCCGCTTTGCCGCTGGCCCATCACCGCAGGGCTTTTGAATGACTTGCATATGTGTGCTTGCTGTGAATGTGTGTTGCTGATTAAGATGACATGCGCTGTGAATTGGATTATAGTGAAGGAGAGGTGCGCAGAGTCAACCTCACTCTCTCATCCTGACCTAGCTGGATCCAGAGGCAAGACAGTGTCAGGACATCTGGAGCTAAGCCTGGATGCAGTGGATGACCATGACTTCTGTTGTGCCTTGTCATGCTCTCCATGCTCCACAACATGCTGCTGCATCGCCGTTTGGGCCGTTGAATCATAGTAATGATTTCCTCCGCCCCAGCTGCCGAAGCAGACTTTTCATAACTGGAACAGGCAAATCCAGATATGCAGGTTTTTGTTTGGAGTTGCCAACTCCTAGATGGATTGCTGACCAGGGCTTGAGAGCTCCATCTACCCTAGATATTGCTACACAGATTCGGTTAACAGCTATATAGAAGCAGTAACTTAAATGTCTTATGATGGTATGCTTGCAAGGGTCCAAAATGATGGCGAGTTTTCTGATCCATTCCCTGTGACAAATGGAGTTAAGCAAGGCTGTGTTCTAGCTTCAACACTGTTCAGCATGATGTTTTCTACCATGCTTACAGATGCTTTCCAGGATTGTGACAATGGTATACCTATGAGGTATTGCTTTGATGGGAAACTTTTCAACCTAAGAAGGTTGCAAGCTAAATCCAAGGTGCAGACAGAGGTGCTAGATGAGTTCGTCTTTGCTGATGACATGGCAAAGGGTGCTCCAACAGAAGAGAAAATACAAAAAGGTGTGGACCCAGTATCTGATTCATGTGACAGCTATGATCTCACAATCAGCATCAAAAAGACTGAGGTAGTATATCAGCCAGCCCCTGGAAAGCCTTACAAGGAGCCTACCATCATAGTGAAAGGTCAACGACTGCAAGTGGTAGACAAGTTCACCTACCTTGGAAGCACATTGTCTAGAGTTGTGCACATTGATGATGAAGTCAATGCTAGGATTGCCAAAGCTAGTGCAGCATTTGGCCGGCTACGTGGAAGTATTTGGGACCAAAGTGGAATCAGACTTGACACAAAGCTGAAAGTATACAGATGGGTGGTGCTGCCATTATATGCATGGGAAACTAGGACAGTTTACCAAAGGCATGCCAAAAGACTGAACCTCTTCCATACAAGCTGTCTTAGAAAACTTATAAAGATCAAGTGGCAAGACAGTATTCCAGACACAGAAGTCCTGAAAAGGGCAGGGATGCAGAGTGTACATACTCTTCTGAAATTGGCACAGTTAAGATGGACAGGCCATGTTACCAGAATGCCTGATGAACGTTTGCCAAAGAAAATCCTCTATGGAGAACTACAAGTTGGAAAATGCTCCCATGGTGGTCAGAAGAAAATCCTCTATGGAGAACTACAAGTTGGAAAATGCTCCCATGGTGGTCAGAAGAAGCGATACAAGGACACCCTCAAAGCCTCCCTTAAAGATTTCAATACACCAACAGAGTCATGGGAAGAGATTGCACAGGATCGAACAAAGTGGCGAGGCCTCATAAGAAGGGGAGCTGGTGAATACGAAGCAAAAAGAATCAGCAAAGCCGAGCAGAAACGTGCACAGCGGAAATCCAGAGCTAAGGCATCACCAACAGATCTTTCTTCTTCAGACCTCTCTTGTTCTATCTGCAACAGGCAGTTTAGAGCTAAGATTAGTCTCATCAGCCATCTTAGAACACACAAATAATAACACATCTCACAGTTGATTAGGATTGGTCATTGTCAGTAATGACAGACAAACGATATTAGGCACATGGAGTACATTTAAGGTACATGTATGATGATCATGTTTTTTGTAAGTACATGTACAGAGAAATATGGCTACATTTTAGGTACTCAGGCACATTTAAGATATTTCAGGTACATTTTTGTTACTGTAGGTATATTTAGGGTACACCAGGTACACTTTAGGTACTGTAGGTACATACAGGGTACACCAGGTATATCCTAGGTACCCAGGCACATTTTAGGTATTTCAGGTGCATTTTGGGTAGTGCAGGCGTACTCAGCATACACCAGGTACATTTTAGGTACTGCAGGAATATACAGGGTACACCAGGTACATTCTGGGTACCCAGGCATATTTTAGGTATTTCAGGTTATTTTAGGTACTATAGGTATATTCAGAGTACACCAGGTATATTTTAGGTGCTGTGGGTACATACAGGGTACAGGTTACACCAGGTACAGTCTAGGTACCCAGGCACATTTTAGGTATTCAGGGCACTGCGGGTACACCAGGTACTTTCTAGGCACACAGAGTACGTTTTAGGTACATGTAAAGATATAAAAAGCTTAAAGTACAAAATAGGTATATTCTATAGATGTACCACAGTCGAACCTCGATAGCTCGAACACTGATGGCTCGTTTACCATGGCTAATTCGAACTTGTTTTTGAGTCCCTACGAAGTTCTTCCGATAGCCCAAGAAAACAAATATTAAGGGAAATGTTCTTATTTTATCGTGAAATTGTATGTTGTGTGTACTCATTAGAATTGCCTCATCGAGGTGATTCTAATGAGTACACTCAACATACAGTTATTATGTAGAAAATCAAAAAAAATCCCTAAATTATTGCCATTTCCTTCCTGACTTGGCACTGTAATTAACCCTCAGTGGCTCGAACCACCCATGTCTTGAACAATTTTCTATGGTCCCAACGATGTTCGAGCCATCGAAGTTCGACTGTATTTTGTATCAATTTGGCCCATGTTACAGACAGTGTGCCAATTCTATACAAAAAAAGTATACTTTTTTTGTGCCTATTTTGTGCTTATTTTGTACCCCAAAAATGTGCTTATTTTGTACTTTTTTTTGGTATGGGTAATTTTCTTTCTTGTTAATCTTGACATGCATGAGCTGTAAGACCTGGTCGTCAACTATATGGGATCTAGCAGACAAGTACAGATTGTACTGCTCAAGAAGATCAACTATGACTAAGAAGAGACTAGCCAAAAAGAAGAAGATTGTCAATTTGGACTTGTCCAATGATGGGATCACCACCCAGCATGGCAGCACTGCCAGGGGTAGGCCCCAGAGTGGTGGCATCTATACGGATGGGCATATCATCCAGAGTATAAGTCCACCAGGCACTGGTCACCAGTCACCGGGCAACAGTCATCTTCACCAGGCACTGGTCAACCAGTCACTGGGCACCAGTCACCAGTCATCCAGGCACCGGTCATTGGTGAACAGCAGGCACCGATCATTCAGTGTCAATTACCAGACACTGGCACACGTCAACCTGGCACCTGGTACTGGTCACCGGTCCCCAGGCACTGGGCACAAGTTACCAATCACCAGGCACCGGTCATCAGGCTGCAAATGTTAGGCTCTGAATAACGGGTGGCCAATTATAGACACTCATTGAGTTCGGAGCAATCAGTTATGAATGAGCCTTCACTCAGAGTGCTACTACCACTGGAACCAGATTTCAATACTATGTCAGACACAACTATTGTGATTGAACCGCCAACAAACAGTTGGGAGTCTAATAGGTCTGTATCTCTTAAAAGACCTAACAGAAGAGATACGCTTCAATCTAAACATAAAAAGAGGAGAAGATACATTTCATCTTCATTTTCTTCTTCTTCTTCATCTTCCTTGTCTTCTCCCAGAAGAAGCAGAAAGAAGTCTAAACATTCACATAAGAAAAGAAGATGCCTATCTCCTTCTTCTTCTGAATCTATTAAAGTCGATGGTTGATACCAAAGACAAAGACATCTCTCTCCTCAGGTTGTAATGACCTCACAACAACCTGATAGGGTTATAGAGGAAACACCAAATATACATTCTGATAATGCGGTGCACCAGCTGTCAAAGGGCTTGATCAGGTTCGGAATCTGAACAAGAAACCTGGTCCTTTGATAAGGCCATTAATGAAGTCTTCACATTATTATTGGTGAAGATATGTCCGAGACCTTCAGAAGATCATACTCCCTCTAGACCTCTTTCAGGAATTGAACAACTTATGGAGTCGAGTTCAGCTCCTATACAAGTTCTTCCTCCATCTAAATTACCATAATATACCTAAGTATTGGGACACCTAAAGTATTGGGACACCCTTACAATTCGTAAAAATAATTATTTTTCGTCACCCTAAGAATTGGGACATATCAAAAATCGCTAAAATTTTCAGCAATTTTTTGTACCATATGAATTGGGACAGTGCATTTGGGTGAAAAAATGATCTAGTTAACAGGGTAAAACTGTTTTCTCGGTTTGTGTTTTGTTTTGTTTACAAGCGATGTCACGCAATATTTTACGTCTAAGCATACAACAGGGGGTTCCTATGGCAGGCTGGTTAGAAAGTAGAAAATAAATAAAACCTTTCTTTGAGAATATTAATATGAAATTTATTCAAGAAATCTGCAAAAACGAAAACGCACATGCGTTTGCATCAGTCTGGATGCGTCGCCATTTTGTGGTCACGTGACACGTCACGTTTTAATTTGCAACTCGAGTGCATCAATAAAGTTCTACAAAAAAAAAAAAAAAACAAACACAACAAAAAAAAACGAAAAAAAAAACTATGAATAAATAATAATAATAAAAAGAAATTCGAAAGAATTGTTTACCGATAACATTTTAATGCAAAACAGCGTTGGGGAAACCCTAAAACACTGTTGAGATGAACCCCAAAACATTGTTGAGACGAACCCCAATAATAACGTCATCACCCGATGTAATGGCAGTATTTTTAGAACAGGTAGATTGTTCCCCGCATTCGCGGTATCGGTTATGCGCAATTAACCTTTAAAGCGGGGAAGCAGCATATGATTATTTTTTTTACTTGGATGATAGATAAACGAGGGGATTATAAATCAAAACAATAAGTGCCAATCTGTTTATTCAATATTAACAATAGATTAGGTTAATGAGACAGTGGTCCGAAAATACACAAAAACAATGAACACAAATATGACACATTTTTCATCATTAATCGGTGCCATTTTCGACTACGAGACTTAAGTATTGGGACACCTAAAAAAATAATTAATTTTCATGTTTCTAAGTATTGGGACAGCCAGAAATTTAATTATTTTTTCCAGTCCAAATACTTACGTATATTACGGTAGTAGAAAATACTACCAAGTATATCCAGAACAAATTATACACAAATAAACTTGGTCAAGACTGGACATCTCCCCAACAGTTGGTCAAATTGTTGGCTCCTATGAGATATTACAAGAGTAAATCTCAATATTTTCCTATTGAGAATATTCCCAATCTAGATACAGATGCTTCACAATAGACATGTCTAAGAGGGGCAAATATTCTATTCCAATCAAAAACATGGCCATATGGGAAAAAAGAGCCCACAATTTAGTGGCTATTAATTCCCATGCTGACCTATTTTCATCGGCAGCTTATCAATGCCTGCAACAAGAGTCTATGTCAGTCAATGCCTTGTCCAGACTCTTGGAAGCAGTGGCCAAATCAATCAAGCATGCCATGTCGACTATATTGGCCATAAAATTATTTCATCATAATTTCTTATGGATCATTCTAATCATGAACTGAGAAATGCTCCAATTAATTCTCAACAATTATTTGACAACAAGGTCAAGGAAGTTGCAAAATCTAATTTCAGAGAGCAACAACATAGATTTTTGGCTTCTTCCGTAAATAATACAAATTTATAACAACAAAAATCATATTTGGCTACAGGTCCGTTCAGAAAACCTAGACAGCCAACAAAATCTTCTAGATCTAGGCAAAGCCAAACATACAGGTCTAAGAATGAATCACAGTCCTATATGTGGAATCCAAAAATAGACTTTCCTAAGAGGAGTAATAACATAAAACAGTTCCCCTCCTCTAAACCTGCCTCATCTGCCACAAAGTTCTGAAAGCCAACCCTTTTCACTGCCTATCTTACCATGTCCACATATTCCAGTGGGAGGAAGATTGGCCCACTTTGTGGAACAGTGGGAAGAATTAACTTAAAACAAATGGGTCCTGTCCATTGTCCAGGAAGGTTTCAGGATACCGTTCAATTCGACTCCCCCTCTGTCTACAGTTCCGATAAGTCTGAGTCAATCTTCCTCCCCGTTATTACGAGAAGAAATAACGGAACTTCACCAGAAACAGGCAGTGGAAAGGGTACAAGATCTGGGAACTCCTGGTTTTTATTCCCGACTATTTCTTGCTCCCAAAAAGAACAGAAAGTTACGTCCTGTAATAGATCTTTCTCTGTTGAATCTGTATATAAAGAACTAACCATTCGAAATGGAGACAAGTCAGTACTAGTCGATGACTGGTCTGTCACCATAGATCTGACAGATGCTTATCTACATGTTCCGATTCATCCTTAGTCAAGGAAGTATCTTAATTTTGTTTTCGACAAAAAGGTTTTCCAATTCACGGCACTACTGATTGGAATGTCCCTAAGTCCATGGATTTTCACCAAACTGATAGATGTAATCGCTGCTCATTTGCGTCAACGTGCCACTTTTTCCATACCTAGACGATTGGTTCGTAAGAGATCTGATATGCTGCAGACTCATATTTCACACAATATATTGCCTCCAAACAGTTCAAAGTCTAGGAAACCTAAAAAAGTCAGAGTTGAAGCCAGCACAGCAATTCACCTTGACACAACAGAATATAGTCAGGGTACCACCAGATTGTATCGAATCACTAATTCTGACAGTCAAACAATTTCTAACTCAGACTCAAGTTTCCGCACAAAATTTCCTTTTTCTTTTGGGCATACTCAGTGCTGCAGCAGACTTAGTTTTTCTAGGCAGACTTTATTTACCACTGCTACAAATGTGTCTGTTGTCGGTCTGGAGACCTCATATTCTACCACTGAATCATCAAGGTTTCACCAGTATGATTTGATTTTATTTGAAATGGTGGATGGACACCAATCGATTTGCTCAGGGAACATTCATCCATCCTCCAATCCCAATGCATTCCTTTTTATGGATTCCAGCCACTATGGATGGGGAGCTCATCTCGAACTGATGAGACTATCCTTACATGGTGGCTGGACTAATCCAATGTCCATATCAACATTCAAGAAATAATGGCCATTTGTTTTGCACTGAAGAAAGCCATACACTACATACACCACTCTTGTATTATGATATCCACCGACAATACAACAGTGGTCTCATATATCAACAAACAAGGAGGAACACATTTCCCCCAACCTGTGCATAGAAGTTTGTGAAATCCTCCATTGGTGCCTGGAACACGACATTATCCTCAGAATTTGTCATATCCCAGGCAAATTCAACGTTCTGGCAGATCATCTTTTGAGACTAGACAAACCTCTCAATACTCTGGATCAAACGGTGGCAAATTGCATCTTTCAAATGCTCAATTCTCCCAATATGGATTTGTTTGCTACTCGATTCAATCACAAACTCACATTGTATGTATCTCTAGTTCCTGACAATTAAGCCTTTGCGATAGACGCATTATCAATGAACTACATGCCTATGCATTTCCACCAACAATTCTGATACCATCTATACTAACCAAACCCCATCAATCTTGATGCAGAATAGTTCTAATTGCTCCTCTTTAGCCTCACCTTTTTGGTTCTCAGAGGTGTTACAACTACTAGTCTCAGCCCCAATTCAAATTCCATACTTTCCAAACTTTCTAACACAAGCAAAAGGAAAGTTCTAACGTCAAAATATCCCACTTCTGGCACTTCACACTTGGGAGTTATCAAACAATCAATTAGAGATAAAAAGTTTTCTCAAAAAGTTGCAGATTTTGTCTCAAAATCAAGAAGAGCATCTACTCAGAAAGTCTATGATGCAAAATGGGTTGTATACTCCAATTGATGTCATAGAAAGAAGGCTAATCTGGTCTCGATCCTTCTTACTGTCATAGCCAACTTCTTTATATACTATTTTTTTCGGAGAAAAATGTCAAATCAGTACCATCAAGGGCTATAGATCCATGATTTCCAATTCACTTAAATTTAAGACTTGTAATAGAACCAGTCTTGTCAGAGTTAATTAGATATTTTGAATTGCAATGTCCAGTACAAAGATCTCTTACACCAAAATAGGATTTATTTTGGATCTTAGTTTGTCTACAAAAAGTCCCATATGAACCTCTACAAAAGGCTTCTAAACTTCATGTTAGGATTGAAACAGCCTTTCTATTAGCTCTTGCCACAGCTAAGAGATGCAGTGAAATTCATTCTTTTCTCAAATCATTTATGTTTCAGTCAATCAGGTGGTTCAGTATCATTGATAGTGCAAACTGGGTTTTTGGCAAAGAATCAGCTTCTGTCCATTTGCCCAGATCCTATAGTCATCCCAAACTTAGCTTGAATATGTAAGAGGGAACATTGAGGTATACTTTTATTCCCAATTAAAGCATTAAAGTTTTACGTTAAGATGATTAGTTCTTATCATCAGAATAGAACGACTATTTTTCCAATTAAAGGCAATCATGACATCTCTAAGATTTCAGTCTTGAGATCGGTAGCTTATACATTTAAGCTTGCCTATAGGAAACTCATCTGAAGAGACATTTCTTTCCTACAAATTAAGGCTCACGAAGTTAGAGCACTATCTTCTTCCTGGGCATTCTTTGATAAGGTTCGGCTCAATGACATCCTCAAAGCAGCAGTCTGGAATCAATCTTCTACTTTTGCAAAATTCTACTTGAGAGATATGTCTCAGCAAGTTGCTAATTTACATAGTTTGGGCCCAGCAGTTGTTGCCCAAAAAGTGGTGGGGGGGATGGGGGGCAGGAAAGTCAAGCCTTGGATGCTTAAGAAGACTGGCAGCCTCCAAAGTCAATTATACATATGTTAAGGTAATTAATATCTTATATATATGTTACTGTGAATCTAGGTCATTCTTAAGATTATATCATAGAATGTATCTAATTTCATAGAATTTCCTGGGTCTTAATCCAGAAGTTAAGGGAATATTTATATTTAGATGTTAGAATTAGGGGAGCACCTCCCTCCTAATCTATAAATTCTAACCCCTTATCTATAGGTTAATGTATTATGCAGTTAAAATGAAGTTTTTATAGTAAAACATATTTTAACAAATAGTACTTAACTATGGATAAGAAATTCCCTCCTTCCACCCTGCTTCACTGAGTTATATTATTTTGTTCCACAAAGAAACTGAACAGGTGATCAAAACAGCGGGAAAGGTGACATCTTACAGGTAAATGCCTAAGGGACCTTCTGTATTAAGACTTGACATTTTTTTCTGTGGAAAGTTTAAATACAGAAGAGAATAGCACATTATCCATAGGTTAAGTATTACTTGTTAAAATATGTTTTACTATAAAAACTTAATTTTTCTTAAGAAAATATAGCTCAGCAGTGAAACATGGTCATATATGATCAAAACCTATGTCACTAGGTCAGATCTTAGAAAAACCTTGTACACAAATTAGAAGTGAAATTTCATACCTGTTCTTGACAAAAGCTGCACTGTTTGTCAAAGTTTGTAACTGGGTCACATGGACTGATAACTAGGCCACAATAAAGGTCAAACCATAGGAAAACCCTTTTAACACTCTAAAGGTCACATTTTTTGACTGAATGCCCTGTGAAAACACTAAACATTTGGAAATGCCTAGCCTCATAAGTATGCACGTTTTAGCTTACCTGTGCCTAAGACCAGTGGGGAGCTATTGTGATTGGTCACTGTATGTTGTCGTCCATCTGTATGTCCAGCCACAATTTCTTTAAAGGACATCACCTAAAGCACCAGGTGGATTCAAACTAAACTTGGCAGAAATGATTTTTTGATGGTCCTCTTTCAAAGTTGTTTAAATAATTATATTCCATCCAGAACTCGGGTTGCCAACCAAAATGGAGCAAAATAGCAAAAATCTTGAAAAATCTTCTTGACTGAAACTAGAAAGTCTAGGTCTTTTAGATTTGGTGTGTAGCTTCATCTAATGGACATCTACGAGGAGTGTTCAAATTTTAGCCTTGGGGTCAAAAATAGCCCTGCCCCAGGGGTCAGGTCACTTGATTTACATAGACTCATATAGGGAAAAACTTAAAAATCTTCTTGTCTGAAACCAGAAAAGTAAATAAGTGAACTCAGGAACTGATACAATTAGATCCCCCCAGATCCACATCAATTTCTCAACATGAAAGGGAAAGACAAACAAATACAATTTAACAGACACAAAATGAAATGATGACAAGCTGAGGTGGCAACCCTGTTACCCAAACTTAACTGAATAAATCGTTAATTTATATAATTGTTTAAAAAATAACTTTTGTAAGTGAAACACTACAGAATATTTAACAAAGATTACCGCAATGAAAGTACCACCTTAGAACTGTCAGTAATAAATTTACTGTGTGGGAGGGGGTTGGGGTGGAGAGTGTGTGTGGGTGGGGGATGGGGGGGTGGGGGTGCTAGCTTTACGGGATCCCAATCCTCTCCCTCAGTCATAGTGGTAAAAAAAACATATATTTGTTCAGTCTGTGTTGAGGTCTTCTAACTCATCCATGAATCATTACTAATAAATCACAGATAAAGCCAATAATAAAGCAAAGATAAGGACTCCACAGAAACAATGTGTTGAGACACTTGGAAATCCCTGAGGTGTCAAACAACACCACCATAATAGTAGAGCAAAAGAAAATCACCAGATGGGCTGAGAAACAGACATAAAAATTTCCAGCCCAGACCATCTAAATGAATAGTTCTTAAGTCGGGACCATCATAAAGTCTGAAGCACAACCCACCGGCGTGCAATTAAAGAGGTAAGCAAAGTGATCAACTGTGATTGGATCAACTGCTTAGCAAGCAGACTGTTTTATGACTTCATGTATAACACATGACAATTTTACTACATTGAACAGAAAATTCAGGTTTACCTACAATTTTTAGCACACCTGAGACAAAGGCTCAGGATGAGCTATTGTGATCACTTGCTGTCCGTTGTCCATCATCCTTCCACACAATTGAACGACTTCTCCTCTGAAACCCCTGGGCCAATTTTCTTCAAACTTCATGTGGAGCCTCCTGTTAAAGGGAGATTGAAAATTTGCACAGATGGGCTGCCATGCACATATTTGGTAAAAACACAAAAAAATCTGCTTTTCCAGAACCAAGAAAGCTTTGAGGCTGAATATTGTTGTATAGCATTGGGAACTCAAGGTCTTCCAAGTTTGTTCAAAGGATGATCATAGGTTGACCGTTAACCTTTTAACGACAAGGTCAGATTTGCATTCCCATGCATTTGTTTTGGGGAAATGTTGAAAAATCGCTTTCTCAAAATGTATTAAAGACTTATGCCTGAAACTTACAATGTATGATTAAAGTAGCAAAACGTTTTAGTTACAATCAAACTTTTATCCCTGCTGGGGGATATCTGCCCTTGCCCCTGGGCTGTATACATGTATAAAATTATGCAAATTTTGAATGCCTTCTTCTCTTAAACCACTTATGATATTTTAACCTTATATTCAGATTTTAAGTAAAAGTTAAAGTTTAAAAATGTTTAAAAATCTGTTTTAAACCATTTTTCCAGTTTTGTCTGGCAACAATCACAGTTTGAGACATTTTAAACAAAATTCATTTAATTTTATCAAATCTTATTTTGCTCTGAATATGAACAAGCAATGATTTTGATCACTTTTGGTTAGATTGAATAATACCAAAATATAAATATATATATAATTCAAAACTAAAAATTATTTGATAATTCATAAACTTTAAAATATAAAAAATTTCAGTGCACATTTACGGAAGAGCATTGGGCCAGGTAGATTCTTTTTTAGCTCACCTGAGCCACAGGCTCAGGATGAGCTATTGTGATCACTTTCCGTCCATTGTCCGTCGTCCGTCTGTCCGTCCGTCTGTCCGTCCATTCACACCTTTGAACGACTTCTCCTCTGAAACCCCTGGGCCAAATTTCTTCAAATTTTATGTGGAGCCTTGTATTAAAGGGGGATTGAAAATTTGTAAAAATGGTCACGGTTCGTAAATCAAGGTGGCCGCCATGCCACGATATAGCTTCCATAGACTTATAATGGGAAAAATTTAAAAAATCTTCTTCTCTGAAACCATGAGGTTCAGAGCTTATATATTTAGTATCTAGCAATGTTTAGTGGTCCCTTACATAAATCCTGCCAATCAAGCACCTGGGGTCCAAACTGGCCATGCTCCAGGGTCATTAGCTCCCATAGACTTATAATGGAAAAAACTTTAAAAAATCTTCTCCTCTGAAACCCTGAGGCCTACAGCTTACATATTTAGTATGTAGCAATGTTAGTATGTAGCAATGTTTAGTGGTCCCCTACATACATCCTGCCAATCAAGCCCCTGGGGCCCAAACAGGCGATACCCCGGGGGTCATTAGCTCCCATAGACTTGTACTGGGAAAAACTTAAAAAATCTTCTCTGAAACCATGAGGCCCACAGCTTACATATTTAGTATGTAGCAATGATTAGTGGTCCCCTACATAAATCCTGCCAAATGGGAAAAAAATCTTGTTCTCTGAAACCATGAGGCCGAGAGCTTATATATTTAGTAGGTAGCAATGTTTAGTGGTCCCCTACATAAATCCTGCCAGTCAAGCCCCTGGGATCCAGACTGGCCATGCCCCGGGGGTTATTAGCACCCATAGACTTATAATGGGAAAAACTTAAAAAAGCTTCTTCTCTGAAACCATGAGGCCCACAGCTTATATATTTTATATTTAGTATGTAGCAATGTTTAATGGTCCCCTACATAAATCCTGCCAATTAAGCCCCTGAGGTTCAAACTGGCCACGTCCCAGGGGGGGTCATTACCTCCCATAGACTTATAACGGGAAAAACTTAAAAAATCTTCTCTGAAACCATGAGGCCCACAGCTTACATATTTAGTATGTAGCAATGATTAGTGGTCCCCTACATAAATCCTGCCAATCAAGCCCAAAGTGGCCATGCCCTGGGGGTCATTAGTTCCCATAGACTTTTAATGGGAAAAAAATCTTGTTCTCTGAAACCATGAGGCCCAGAGCTTATATATTTAGTAGGTAGCAATGTTTAGTGGTCCCCTACATAAATCCTGCTCCCATAGACTTATAATGGGAAAAACTAAAAAAATCTTCTCCTCTGAAACCATGAGGCCCAGAGCTTACATATTTAGTATGTAGCAATGTTTAGTGGTCCCCTACATAAATCTTGCCAATCAAGCCCCTGGGGCCCAAACTGGCCAAACCCCGGTGCTCATTAGCTCCTATAGACTTATAATGGGAAAAATTTAAAAAATCTTCTTCTCTGAAACCATAAGGCCCAGAGCTTATATATTTAGTATGTAGCAATGTTTAGTGGTTCCCTACATAAATCCTGCCAATCAAGCCCCTGGGGTCCAAACTGGCCACACCCCAGGGGGTCATATGTATATATAGAGCTATATATCTAAAAACCTTCAAAAATCTTCTTCTCTGAAACCAACAGGCAGAGAGCTAACAAATTAAATATGTAGCTGTGTTTAGTGGTCTCCCACATAAATCCTGCCAATCAAGTCCCTTGGGTCCACACCGGCCACGCCCCAGGTGTCATTAGCTCCCATAGACTTATAATGGGAAAAACTTAAAAAAATCTTTTTCTCTGAAACCATGAGGCCCACAGCTTACATATTTAGTATGTAGCAATATTTAATGGTCCCCTACATAAATCCTGCCAGTCAAGCCCTTGGGGCCCAAACTGGGGGTCAATAGCTCCCATAGACTTATAATGGGAAAAGCCTTAAAAATCTTCTTCTCTGAAACCATGAGGCCCAGAGCTTATATATTTAGTATTAAGCAATGTGTAGTGGTCCCTTACATAAATGTTGCCAATCAAGCCCCTGGGGTCCAAATTGGCCACGCCCCAGGGGCGATATGTTTATATAAAGAAAGCTATATAGCTAAAGAACCTTCAAAAATCTTCTTCTCTGAAACCATGAGGCCGAGAGCTAATATATTAAGTATGAAGCTATGTTAAGTGGTCTCCTACATAAATCATGCCAACCATGCCCCTGGGGTCCAAATTGGCCACACCCCAAAGGTCATTAGCTGCCATAGACTTATAATGGGAAAAACTTAAAAAATCTTCTTCTCTGAAACCATAAGGCCCAGAGCTAATATATTTAGTATGTAGCAATGTGTAGTGGTCCACTACATAAATCCTGTCAATCAAGCCCTTGGGCTCCAAACTGGCCACACCCCAGGGGGTCATATGTATATATAGAGCTATATAGCTAATAACCTTCAAAAATATTCTTCTCTGAAACCATGAGGCAGAGAGCTAACAGATTAAGTATGTAGTTGTGTTTAGTGGTGTCCTACATAAATCCTGCCAATCAAGCCCCTTGGGTCCAAACCGGCCACACCCCGGGGGGTCCCTAGCTTCTGTAGACTTACAATAGGAAAAAGTTAAAAAAAATCTTCTTCTCTGAAACCATGAGGCCCACAGCATATATATTTAGTGTGTAGCAATGTTTAGTGGTCCCCTACATAAATCCTGCAATTCAAGACCCTGGGGTCTAAAACTGGCCACACCCTGGGGGTCATTAGCTCCCATAGACTTATAATGGAAAAAACTTAAAAAGTCTTCTTTTCTGAAATCGTGAGGCCCAGAGCTTAGATATTTAGTATGTAGCAATGTTAAGTGGTCACCTACATATATCCTGCCAACCATGCCCCTGGGATCCAGATTGGGCATGCCCCAGGGCTCATTAGCTCTCATAGACATAATGGGAAAAACTTAAAAAAATCTTCTTCTCTGAAACCATGAGGCCCAAAGCTTATTTAATATGTAGCAAAGTTAAGTGGTCACCATACATCCTGCCAACCATGCCCCTAGGGTCCAAACTGGCCATGCCCCGGGGCTCATTAGCTCCCGTAGACTTATAATAAAAACTTCAAAAATCTTCATTGAAGCCATAAGGCCCAGAGCTTAGATATTTAGTATGAAGCAATGATAAGTGGTCACCTACATAAATCCTGCCAACCATGCCCCTAGGGTCCAAATTGGCCACACTCCGGGTTCATTAGCTACCACAGACTTATAATGGGTAATACTTAAATAATCTTCATCTCTGAAACCATAAGGCTCAGATCTTAGATATTTAGTATGCAGCAATGTTAAGTGGTCACCTACATAAATCCTGCCAACCATGCCCCTAGGGTCCTAATTGACCACGCCCTGGGGCTTGTTAGCTCCCACAGACTTATAATGGGAAAAAAAACCTTAAAAAATCTTCTTCTCTGAAACCAAAAGGCCCAGAGCTTAGATATTAAGTATGTAACAATAGTAAGTGGTCACCTGCATAAATCCTGCCAACCATGCCCCTAGGGTCCAAATTGGCCACGCCCTGGGGCTCATTATCTCCCATAGACTTTTAAAGGGAAAAACTTCAAAAATCTTCTTTTCTAAATCCATAAGGCCCAGTGCTTAGATATTTAGTATGTAGCAATGTTAAGTGGTCACCTACATAAATCCTGCCAACCATGCCCCTAGGGTCCTAATTGACCACGCACTGGGGCTTATTAGCTCCCATAGACTTATAATGGGAAAAAAAAACTTAAAAAATCTTCTTCTCTGAAACCATAAGGCCCAGAGCTTAGATATTAAGGATGTAGCAGTAATAAGTGGTCACCTGCATAAATCCTGCCAACCATGCCCCTAGGGTCCAAATTGGTCACACCCTGGGCTCATTAGCTCCCATAGACTTATAATGGGAAAAACTTCAAAAATCTTCTTCTCTGAAACCATAAGGCTCAGAGCTTAGATATTTAGTATGTAGCAATGTTAAGTGGACACCTACATAAATCCTGCCAACCATGCCCCTAGGGTCCAAATTGGCCATGCCCTGGGGCTCATTATCTCCCATAGACATTTAAAGGGAAAAACTTCAAAAATCTTCTTTTCTAAATCCATAAGGCCCAGAGCTTAGATATTTATTATGTAGCATTGTTAAGTGGTCACCTACATAAATCCTGCCAACCATGCCCCTAGGGTCCAAATTGGCCATACCCCAGGGCTCATTAGCTCCCATAGACTTAAAATGGGAAAAACTTAAATCTTCTTCTCTGAAACCATAAGGCCCAGAGCTAAGATATTTTTATTTGGCAATTTAAAGGAAAAACAGACCAAATTATGCCCCTTTGTGGACTTAGGCATTGTGGGGTAGGAAAAGCTTGTAAGCAAAATATCTCAGGATCCGCTTGGGCTAGGCTCTTGTTATTTTGCAGGCTGTTTGGAACTAATGTGAAGATGACCTGATCAAATTTTGGTATAATTTTATGAAAAATTGACCAAATTATGCCCCTTTGTGGACTAAGGCATTTTGGCATAGGAAAAGCTTGTAAGCAAAATATCTTTTTTGATTTATGACCGTTTGAAAATTTCAGCATTTTAACCTTGTAAGTAAGATAGCTCAAAAACTGTTTAAGCCATTGCCTTGAAACTTGACAGGGAATGGTGAGTAAATGACCTGATTAACTTACAGCATTTAACTCAGGTGAGCGTTGTTTCTTATTGATTTTTCAACTTAGTATCTTGAAATTTCAACTTACATATCTTGAAATTTCAAGATATTAACCTGAAATTTCAACTTACATATCTTGAAATTTCAACTTACTAACCTGAAATTTCAACTGCTGTATCTTGAAGTTTTGAGATATTAACTTGAAATTTCAAGAAACTAAGTTGAAATTTCAACTTGCATGTCTTGAAATCTCAATATATTCACTTGAAATTTCAACTTATATATCTATACAGTAAAACTTCAGTGACTCTAACACTGATGGCTGGTTTACAATTGCTGGTTTGAACATGTTTTGAGTCCCTTGGAAATTCTTCAAATAGCTCAAGAAAACAAATAGGAATATTTTAGGGAAATTTTTTTCCCATTTTATCATGGAAAGGTGTGTTGTGAGTACTCATTACAATCACCTCATTGAGGCAATTCTAATGTGTATACTCAAAATACCATTATTTTAAATAACAAAGAGACATCCCTTTATTATTAGCTCACCTGAGCTATGCTCAGGATGAGCTATAGCGATCACTTTTTGTCCGTCGTCTGTCCGTCCATGCATCCATCCGTTAACACTTTCAAACGACTTCTCCTCTGAAGCCGATGAGCCAGTTTTGCTCAAATTTCATATGGAGCCTCCTTAGGTTGAGAAACGAAAGATTCCTAAGATAGTCGCGGTCAGTTGACCAAGATGGCAAGAATGCCTTGGGGCTGAATCTTTACAAAAATCATTGGGGATGGGAGGTCTACCAAAGTTGCTAAATGATGGTCATATGTTGACATTTGACTGATTTACGACAAGGTCAAGTTTGCTTCCCTATGCATTTTTATGGGCCCCACACATTTGTATGGGAAAAATGTTGAGAATTTCAAACGACTTGCCTCTGGGCCAGTGTTGCTCAAATTTCAAGTGGAGCTGCCTTGGCGCACGGGAATGAAAGATTGCTAAATTAACCAAGATGGCCGCCATGCCCATATATGGTAAAAAGAACCAAATAAGCGCTGGGGCCTAATTTTTGCACAAATCATGGGGGAAAGAAAGATTGCTAAAATGGTTGTGGTCTGTTGACCAAGATGGCCACCATGCCCATATATGGTAAAAACCTTAAAAAAATCTTCTTCTCCAGAACCAAGGATGCCTTGGAGCTAAATCTTTGCACAAATCATCTGGGATGGGAGGTCTACCAAAGTTGCTAAAATAATGGCCGTACATTGACATTTGAGCTTTTTATGGTGAGGTCAAGTTTGCTTCCCTATGCATTTGTATTGGCGGGCGCCATACATTTGTATGGAAAAAATGTTGAGAATTTCAAACAACTTCTCCTCTGAAGCCTCTGGGGCAAGGAAATGAAAGATTGCTAATTTTGGTTGACCAAGATGACCCCCATGCCCATATATGGTATGCTCTGTAGCAACAGGATGACTTCTGGATCGAAACAAGCTAAAATTATGTCGATCGGAAATCCAAGATGGCCGCAATGGTTCCACTCCATTGAACAAGATGGCTAAAAATAGAAAATCTTCAAATGACTTTTCAACTTATTTGCATAGAAGTGTTCCGTCAATGGTAAAGAGCTAAATAGTTTTGCTAGGCTGAACAAAATGGCAGCCAGAGCTGAAACTAGAAAAAAAAAACATTAAACAACATCTCCTCCTTGGCCAGTGGCCTTATTAGCTCACCTGAGCCGAAGGCTCAAGATGAGGTATTGTGATCACTCACCGTCCGTCGTCGTCATCGTCGTCCGTCTGTCCGTCCGTCCACAATCTTTAAACAACATCTCCACCTAAACCACTGATTGGAATTTGACCAAACTTCACAGGAATGATCCTTGGTTGGTCCTCTTTCAAAGTTGTTCAAATGGTTCCATTGCATATCTAGGTCACAGGAGCTAAAAATAGGTTTTTTAATTAAAAACTTCAAAAATCTTCTTGTCAGAAACCACTGGACCGATTTCCATATAATTTTGCAGAAATGTTCTATTGGTGACCCTCTACCATGATTGTTCAAGCCATTTGGATTCGTCAAAAAACGTGGCCGCCAGGGGGTGGGGCTTATTTTCCCTATATATCTATATAGAAAATTTAAAAAATCTTCTTGTCAGAAACCAATGGACCTATTTCCATATAATTTTGCAGAAATGTTCCTTTGATGATCCTCTACCAAGAATATACAAGCCATTTGGATTCGTCAAAAAACATGGCCACCAGGGGGCAGGGCTTATTTTCCCTATATATCTGTGTAGAAAACTTTAAAAATCTTCTCGTCAGAAACCACTGGACCGATTTCAATATAATTTTGCAGAAATGTTCCTTTGGTGATCCTCTATCAAGATTGTTCAAGCCATTTGGATTCGTCAAAAAACATGGCCACCAGGGGGCGGGGCTTATTTTCCCTATATATCTATATAGAAAACTTAAAAAATCTTCTTGTCAGAAACCACTGAACCGATTTCCATATAATTTTGCAGAAACGTTCCTTTGGTAATCCTCTACCAAGTTTGTTCAAGCCATTAGGATTTGTCAAAAAACATGGCCGCCGGGGGCGGGGCTTATTTTCCCTATATATCTATATAGAAAACTTAAAAAATCTTCTTGTCAGAAACCACTGGACCGATTTCCAATTAATTTTGCAGAAATGTTTCTTTGGTGATCCTCTACCAAGACTGTTCAAGCCATTTGGATTCGTCAAAAAACATGGCCGCCAGGGGGCAGGGCTTATTTTCCCAATTATCTATATAGAAAACTTAAAAAATCTTCTTGTCAGAAACCACTGGACCGATTGCAATATAATTTTGCAGAAATGTTCCTTTGGTGATTGTACCAAGATTGTTCAAGCCATTTCGATTTGTTGAAAAACATGGCCACCAAGGGGCAGGGCTTATTTTCCCTATATATCTTTATAGAAAACTTGAAACATCTTTTTGTCAGAAACCACTGGACCGATTTCATTATAACTTGGCAAAAATGTTTTCTTGGTGACTCTCTACCAAGATTGTTCAGGTAAACGTGATTCATCAAAAAACATGGCCGCAAGGGGTGGAGCTTATTTTCCCTTTATATCTATATAGAAAACTTGAAAAAATCTTCTTGTCAGAAACCACTGGACCCATTTCAATATAACTTGGCAGAAATGTTTCCTTGGTGATCCTTTACCAAGATTGTTCAAGCCGTCATGGTTTGTCAAAGAATGTGGCTGCTAGGGGGCGGGGCTTATTTTCCCTATATATCTATATAGAAAGCTTGAAAAAATCTTCTTGTCAGAAACCACTGGACCGATTTCAATATAACTTGGCAGAAATGTTTCCTTGGTGACCCTTTACCAAGATTGTTCAAGCTGTCATGATTTGTCAAAAAACATGGCTGCTAGGGGGCTGGGCTTATTTTCCCGAAATATCTGTATAGAAAATTTTAATGATCTTCTTGTCAGAAACCACTGGACTGATTTCAATATAACATTGCAGAAATGTTTCTTATGTAACCCTCTTTCAAGGTTGTTCAAGCCGTCATGATTCATCAAAAAACATGGCCACCAGGGGGAAGAGCTTATTTTCCCTATATATCTATAGAGAAAACTTTAAAAATCTTCTTGTCAGAAACCACCAGACCGATTTCATTACAACTTAGCAAAAATGTTTCCTTGGTGACCCTCTACCAAGATTGTTCAAGTGATTGTGATTTGTCAAAAAACATGGCTGCTAGCGGGTGGGGCTTATTTTCCATATACATGTATAATCTATATAGAAAACTAAAAAATCTTCTTGTCATAAACCACCAGACCGATTTCAATATAACTTGGCAGGAATGTTTCTTTGGTGACCCTCTACCAAGATTGTTAAAGCTGTCATGATTCGTCAAAAAACATGGCCGCTAGGGGGCGGGGCTTATTTTCCCTATATATCTATTTTAAAAAAAATTAAAAATCTTCTCGTAAGAAACCGTTGGACCGAGTTCAATGTAACTTGGCAGGAATGTTGCTTTGGTGACCCTCTACCAAGATTGTTCAAGCCTTCATGATAGGTCAAAAAACATGGCCCCCAGGGGGCGGGCTTATTTTCCGTATATATCTGTATAGAAAACTTTAAAATTCTTCTTGTCAAATACCTCCTGACTGATTTCAATAATGCTTTGGTGACCCTCTACCAAGAATGTTCAAGCAATCCTGGTTTGTCAAAAAACATGGCTGCTAGGGGGTGGGGCTTATTTTCCCTATAGATCTAAATAGAAAACTTTAAAAATCTTCTTGTCAGAAACCACTGAACCGATTTCAGTTTAACCTGGCAGGAATGTTCCTTTGGTTACCCTCTACCAAGTTTGTTCAAGCTGTCATGATTCATCAAAAAAAAAAAAAAAAAAAAAAATGGCCGTTAGGGGGTAGGGCTTTATAGCAATATAAAACACTTTAAAAATCTTTTTGTCAGAAACCACTGGACCAATTTCAATATATCTTGGCAGAAATATTCCTTTGGAGACCTTCTTTCAAGATTAAGTCAAGTCGTCATGATGCATTAAAAAGAAAAAAACATGGCTTGGTGGGTGGGGTCGGAGTTTGGGGGGGGCGGGGGCAGGGCTATAAAATTTATACATAAATCTTAGAGCAGTGAACTTGGCTGAAACTTCAACAGTAAGTATGCAAATCTGTTTGCTCAGGTGAGCGATATAGGACCATCATGGTCCTCTTGTTTTTAAAATGATTTCACAGAAATGTTCCTCTTATCCCCCCTTTTTTTTAGCTCACCTGAGCTATGCTCAGGATGAGCTATAGTGATCACTTATTGTCCATCGTCTGTGCGTGCGTCCGTCATATCATATCATAATCGGATTTTTGATTAACGTGCAGGTACAGGGGCAACATCCACATCAGTGGGCCCCCTTCCAGACAGCTGGCTTGCTGCACGCATGGCAGATCTCACACCAGATCTCCAGGTACGTCTATCATGAAGGTTGATAGCCGAGAGCTTCCACTCTCTGCAATCCCTCTCTGTCAGCTGCTTCCATGTCATTTTGGGCCTCCCAGGCCCACGCTTTCCATCAACCTGTATGTCAAAAGCTGTCTTGATTGCACCACTGGAGCGTTCCACATGTCCATACCATCGGAGTCTTCTCTCCTTCAGAATGAGGTCCAGATCCTCAATGCCAAGCTGCACAAGTAGCTCATTGGACCTGGTGGTGACAATATCTTGCGGCCTGACATTGCAGATCTGTCTGATCATTGCCCTGTCATTTCGCTGCAGACACTGGAGGTTCGGCTTTGTCAATGGCCAAGTCTCGCTGGCATGGAGCATTGCGCTCCGCACACAAGAGTTGTACACATGGCCACGTGTTTTGAAAGAGAGGTGGCGTGAAGAGAGGACTGGTAGCAGATCCTTGAACTTCTTCCAGGCGGTTTTCACACGTGTTGTGATTGAAAGTTCACAGCCACCTGCTGCTGAGAGCATGTCTCCTAGGTAGCAAAAGGTAATTTCACAGTAGTGTTCCTCTTATGGCACTTTACCAAATTGTTAAAAATGTTCACTCAGCTGAACAAAATGGCCACCAGAGCTAAAAATAGAAAAAACTTTTAAACGACAGCTCCTCCTTGGCCAGTGGCCTGATTTCAAAATGATTTCACAGAAATGTTCCTCTTAACCCCCTTTACCAAAATAGCCAAAATGGTTCTGCTCTGCTGAACAAAATGGTCACCAGAGCTAAAAATAGAAAAAACCTTTAAACAACATCTCCGTGGCCAGTGGCCAGATTTCAAAATAATTTCACATCAATGTTCCTCTTATGCCCCTTTGCCAAAATTGCTAAAATGGTTCTGCTCTGCTGAACAAAAGGGATGCCAGAGCTAAAAATAGAAAAAAAAAAACTTTAAAGGACAGGATAAGAAGTTGAACCAATTAACTTCTGAAAAAATCTGAGCTTTTTTTATGCCCCTGCATCTGATGGTGCCAGGGGCATATAGTTTTTAGGTTTTCCATGCGTATGTATGTACGTTTGTACATACGTGATCCTGTTAGACTCAGGTTAAGGCATTTGTACCAGGTAGAATTTTGCAGTTTTATAGTCAGGTACCCCACAGCAGGGGCATCCGTGTACTGTGCACACATTTCTAGTTTAGTTATGGCCCTTTGAAAATTTCAGCAGTTTAACCTTGTAAGCAAGATATCTCAAAAACTGTTTAAACTATTGCCTTGAAACTTGACAGGCTGATAGGGAATCATGAGTAAATGACCTGATTAACTTACAGCAGTTAACTCAGGTGAGCATTGTGGCCCATGGACGTCTTGTTTTGACTTATGGCCCTTTGAAAATTTTAGCATTTTAACCTTTTAAGCAAGATATCTCAAAAACTTTTTAAACCATTGCCTTGAAACTTGACAGGCTGATAGGGAATGATGAGTAAATGACCTGATTAACTTACAGCAGTTAACTCAGGTGAGCATTGTAGCCCATGGGCCTCTTGTGTATTCATTTGCCGTCTGACTTTGGGCTATAATGAGTAACCCTCAGTGGCTCGAACTACCCATGTCTAGAACAAATTGCCATGATCCCAAGGACGTTTGAGCCATTGAAGTTTGACTGTATTGAAACTTCAACTTTACGTCTTGAAAATTCAAGTTAAGAATCTTGAAATTTCAATAATGAATTTTCAATTTACATATATATATTCTGTTCTTTTCTATTCAACCTCTTTTTATGCCCCCGCATCGGATGATGCCGGGGGCATATATTTTTTTTTTGTTTTCCGTACATGGGTACATGCGTACGTGCATACGAATGTACGTCCTTCTGTACAAATGTGCGTACATACGTACATGATCCTGTTAAACTCAGGTTAAGGCATTTGTACCGGGTAGAATTTTGCAGTTTTATAGTCAGGTACCCCACAGCGGGGGCATTCCTGTACTGTGGACACATTTCTAGTTGTATACTATTATGTCCCCCACCATAGTGGAGGCACATGTTGGTTTTAGTGCAGATCCTGTTGGTGTTGGCATTGATATCGGCATCCTTGTTGGTGTCGGCATAGCCTCTTGTCTGCACTTTATCACTTTAATGAATGGATGGATTTTGGCCAAACATACAGCCGGTGTTAGTGCCAAGTGGTGGCAGTAGAACGTCTCCCCGTACTTCACTATAGTGCAGATTATATTTCATTTCCTTTGGGATCATTGGGCCCATTGTAGTATATTTGAAATGAAGTTCTGCTCATGTATATGCTAGAGGGCGTAAGCAGTGTTGCAAACTTCATTACTGCTTAAGAAGCGTCTCAATAAAACCGAGACTCCCATTTTCTAATCCGTAGTGTGTTCTTTGTTTCCAAAGGCAATCTTTTTGACATTTATTATACAAATTTATCATTGGGAGGGGGAAAAATGCTGATTAGAATTTGGTGACCTTGACCCCATTTTCAAGGTCACACGTAGGCTTAGATTGTTGGAAAATGGCTTATCTGCACCCTATCTCCTGAAGGAATAAATGGATTTTGACCAAACTTGCACATCTATATTGCTGGACATGTAAAAGAACTGAATAGATTTTGGTGACCTTGACCCTATTTTCAAGGTCACATGAGGGCTTAGATTGTTGGGAAATGGCTTGTCTGCAACTTATATCCTGAATGAATAAGTAGATTTTGACCAAACTTGTACATCTATATTGTTGAGACATGGAAAAAACTGATCGGATTTTGGTGGCCTTGACCTCATCTTCAAGGTCACACTTAGGCTTAGATTGTTGGAAAATGGCTTATCTATACCCTGTCTCCTGAAAGAATGGGTGGACTTTGATTAAACTTGCACAGCTATATTTTTAGAACATGCAAAAGAACTGGTTATATTTTAGTGACCTTGACCCCATTTTCAAGGTCAAATGAGGGCTTAGATTGTTGGAAAATGACTTGTCTGCACCCTGTCTCCTGAAGGAATGGATGGATTTTGACCAAACTTGTATGTCTATATTGTTGAGATATGGAAAAGAACTGATTGGATTTTGGTGACCTTGACCCCATTTTCAAGGTCACACAAGGGCTTAGATTGTTGGAAAATGGCATGTCTGCACCCTATCTCATGAAGGAATGGATGGATTTTGACCAAACTTGTACATCTATATTGTTGAGACATGGAAAAGAACTGATTGGATTTTGGTGACCTTGACGCCATTTTCAAGGTCACACAATGGGCCTAGATTTTTAGAAAAGGGCTCGTTAGAAAAGGGCTTGTCTGCACCCTATCTCATGAAGGAACGGATGGATTTTGACCAAACTTGCACAGTTATTATTGTTGTAACATGGAAAAGAACAGATTAGATTTTAGTGACCTTGACCCCTTTTTGAAGGTCACATGAGGGCTCAGATTGTTGGAAAATGGCTTGGCTGCACCCTATCTCCTCAATGAAGGGATGGATTTTGACTAAACTTGCACAGCTAGATTGTTGTGACAGTGACAAGAACTGATTAGATTTTGGTGACCTTGACCCCATTTTCAAGGTCAAAGGTGAAGGAATGGATGAATTTTGACTAAACTTGCACAGCTATATTGTTGTGACCTTGACCTTATTGTCAAGGTCACACAAAGTCATACAAGGTCTTAGCACAGATATATTGTTTGGACATGGACTGATTTGATTTGGGTGACCATGACCCCCTTTTCAAGGTCATACAAGGTCTTATAATGTTGATAAATGGCTTGTCTGCACCATATTGCCATATGTGTTTAGGGTATGTCACAGATATTTTTATTTCCTGTGAAAAGAAGCATTTAATGAAATGCTAAAGCAGTTTTCTTCATGTTTGGCTGTATTTAACAAGTTATGCTAGGGTGAAAGCTTTCAATATTAATACTGAATTCATTATTGGAGAGATCTATAGAAAAGCATACACACAAAAAAGAGAAATTATAGATACATAGATATGACCTATTTCAACAACATGTCTGTTCAAACTGGTGGGCTGCACATACATTTTCCTCTGAAAACACTGTTTTAGTTCTATTTAGTTTTGTTCTATTCAGTTCTATAAAAAAAAGACCTCAAACCCTAACCCAGGGCCTCCCAGCAGAACTCCATGGTATGTTGTGGTCTACATGTCAGGAGAATGTGATGACACAAAAGCCAGAACACAGCTTAAGATCTCGACCAGATTTACCACAGCTAGGGAAGACAAAGGTAGCGGGTTAGTGTGGTATGGCAGTTCTTGTGCCAGTCCTCTGGCAGGACCATGCTCCCAGAGAATGCCAGCCCAGTTGAGCCATAAAGGGATCTGCTGAGTCTCCAGGGGGAGTTTTATAAGATTATATTGCTACAGGGTGAGGTTGTGGGTTTGGGATACTCACCATTTCTATCTGTTAATGTCATCCCAAACCCAGTCCCTAGCCATGGCCCCAAGACTCAGCACAAGCCCTTACCCTGTCAGTATTCATACAGTCTGCGTCCCATCCCCACATCCTTTTGCGTCCTAACCCTGTCCATAAACGCAATCCAAAATCCTGACCCTAACCCAGGACTTTTCATGAATACAAGAAGGAGGGTGCACTGCAAATATGGACGTCAGTCAAGACTGCGGGTGTGTTTACTAGGGGTCTGGGATGACCAGGGCAATGAGTAATAGTGGCACAGCCATTGCTGCTGCATTCCTCGGTGGGGGACCTAGATTCATGAGGAAGCGAAGGCATCTAGATCCTAAAGGGCTTTCACCAATAACTATGAGGACTGTGGTGGTCAGTATCTCAGGTGGAGACTGCTATTGAGGCTTGGGAATCCCTCAGAGACTTCTGGCGACTTTACTAGGAAGTACGCGGCTGCATCTGAACAGTCTTTGATTGATAGCCGAGATGGGCAAGTAGGGTAGGGGCTGTAAGCTTGCTGTATTACTGTTAGATTTGGATGGATTAGGCTTAGGGTTAAGATTTATAGTAAAGGTTTGAGATTAGGTTGTGGATAGTTGCTGGATCACTGAGGGTTCCAGCTTATGGAACGACACGGCCAATGGCCAATGTATAGCCATTGCTGAAAGTTCAACTTACTCAACTTGAAATTTCAACAGTTCAACTTTCACATCTGCTCCGTTCTAATTTATTGATAAACAACATCACAAACTCTATTTCGGGGCTTCTCAGCATGGCTTCAAGGTGAGTTTTAACCCTTGTCATGCTGAACCCGGATATACCCTGCCTTTGCAAACAGTGTAGATCCAGATCAGTTGGCTTCTGAACTGATCTGGATCTGCACTGTTTGCCATGAGGTATGTGAATTTATAGGAACAATACGGACCAAGTAATCTGATTGGCTGAAAATTATAAGTGGGCGTGGTGTCTTAATTTATTCAGCAGGACAAGGGTTAATGTGGGGCAATGTTAGGGTTGGGTGGATCATGGTTAGGGTTACAGCTATAAGATTGATGGTAAATATATGGAATATGCTGGGTAAAGTTGTGACAGAGAGTCAAACTCTCTGCCATGAAGGAAGGTAAAAGAGTGTGGGAGGATTTGTTTGTTTGTGTTGAGGTTTTACAGCCCAGTCAACACAATGGGGTCATGTTGTGTGCAGTCAGTTTACCTAACCACATGTTTACTGAGCAGGCTTAGTCCTCTAAGCGGTTAACCAGTATTGTGCACATTCTTTCACCAGAAACTGACAACTGCCCTTCTTGAATCAGGGGAAGGGAGAGAATGGCCATAGAAAATATTTCATGATCAGTCTCCACGAAAGAATGTTGCCAACTTGGCGGGGTTTGAACCCGCAACCTCCTGGTCTCCAGTTGGACGGTGCATCTGAGGCCAGCTAGTGCGGGAGGAAAGTGGTGGAGCTGGTAGTTTATGTCTAGTCCTGTTGCCCTGGGTCTTGTGCTCAGGGTTAAAGAGTACAGGGATTGGAGGTAGTCCATAGCATCCCACCCAGGACTCAAGCAACAATGGCTTCGTCACTCAAACTCATGGCCTTCCAAGGTCTCAGTACTCCATCCAATACTTGGCTGGCATCTTCAACTTTTGTGCTGTCATCTTTGCCTGACATACTGGCCACCACTTGCCTGGGAGCTCTGTTAGGATGCACCGGGTAAGGGTTTAGGATAGCATTTACAGATAAGTTAGAAACGAATAGAATAGATGTGTATTTGACAATTCAAGCTAGTATGTTGATGTTTAAATTTCATGTTTAAGTTGAAATTTCAAGATCAGTGAGTAGAAATTTCAAGTAAGTATGTTGAAATTTCAAGTTACTATCTTCAAATTCCAAGATAGTTGAAATTTCGTGTTAGTAAGTTCATTGAAATTTCAAGTTAATATCTTAAAATTTCAAGATACGTAAGTTGAAATTTCAACTTAGTAAGTTGAAATTTAAAGATGTAAGTTGAAATTTCAACTTAGTTAGTTGAAAGTTTCAAGATATGTAGGTTGAAATTTCAAGTTAATAAGATGAAAATATAAGAAACGTGAGTTGAAATTTCAAGTTAGTAAGTTGAAACTTCAAGATATGTAAGTTGAAAAGCTCATAAGTTGAAATCTTTACCATATTTGATGACATTTCAGTTTGTTATATCTCAGGATCTGATGGCCATAATTTGATGTAGTTTTGAGTTGTTTACTTCAAATAATTTCATTTTACACAATAAAACATTCACCTTTGAAATTGACCTGTAAGTTATTATCAAGAAATGTCTTAGTAATTTTCTAATATTAATAATAGTAATAATGGTCTTTATTTTCAGAGGGTTACCCATTTAGCAACAATACATGCTAATCCTCCATAAATTCTACATATATACAGTTAAGTGTGAGCTAGCTAATGGGCTAAAATACTAGATTCTTTTAATTAATAATGCTAAGATTTACAGAGAAACATGTATTTATGGTATAATCCTAAATGCATTCCCAATAAAATGGTTAATCAGAGTTGAGGCAGAATTACTACCAAGGCTTTATGGTGGAGAACAGATGACATACAGAGCTATGTTAATCTGACCATCCAAGCGTGCAAATGGAGTAAAGTTGTGACAGTTTTATCATATTTACCCTAAGAATTGGCACTGAACAGTGTGGACAAGTATGGTAAGGAGTCTGAATATAAGGGTATATATGGCAGTTAATAGGATGTACAATACAAGACCATCAGCTAATCCTTGTTGATAAATTAACATTTATTTTATTTATTTATTTTCAGAGCGCAACTTTGTTCCAGTAAGTGAAGCTCCAGCCAGTTCACATAATTTAGCATCAAGGTCATCAAGTTCTGTGACTATTAAAGTAATTGTTCTATGGTGTTTAAGTCTGACTGTGATATTTCCTATGTTATAACATAAGACACTTCATATTAACCAGTATGTCATGGAGTGGCAATAGTTATCGCAGCACTTAAACCATTTTCACATTTCTGTAAGTTCATATAAAAAATGTGGCCATATATAAAAGAATCTGAAATTTGATGTTGATTTACACAGCATTATAACTGGATCATGAGGTGAGACATCCAACTTGGCATAGTAGTTTTATACACTATAAAGATATGAGCATTCCAGTAGAAGTATCATACATATAGTGGGCATGTTTTGGTGTACAACTTTTCAAAAACCAAGACCATAGTTGTGTGTATGTTTAGGCTGGAATTATTTCTGCAGCAGATGATTCACATGAAATGTCTTACCTTATTTTTTCTGGAAAAAATATGAATGTTATCCATTACAGTTGTGACGGCACAAACTGTAGGTCCAGTGTTCATGAATTTTCCACCACACATTGCTTGTAAATGCCTTTCGTTTGAACATAATTTTAGTATGTCTTTTCTTTATATCAAGCATTTTTTGATTCCTTACTGGACAACATTCATTCAAGTTTGGGAAAGATCCATGCCTAAATGAACCTTATCAAAAGTTTGATCACAAATGACAGTCAAACAAGAATGAATTGACAATTGAAAAATAAGGAAATGTATGATAGGTGAAAGACCATGAGGGTTACAAATTTAGTTTGGAATTAACCTTCCATCAGCCCCTCAAATTAGTGTACACAAATACCTTTAACATGCAAATCATAATATACACACATTAGTAATGCAAGAAGCTAATGTAAATGAAGATGAGTTAAAAGTGTAAGATTCTATACAACAATACATGTAAAGGAAGACATTGAGAATTGAAGAGCTACCAAAGTATGGTATTTACCCTAATTTTTCAGATACCTTTATACCTTATCATACTTGTCCTAAAATTTTAACAAGTCCATTGAACAGTCTTTTGATATTTGGTATGTCACTTTATCAAAGCCATATTTTATGTGAAGTTTCTGTTTTGCCAAAATTAAATAAAGCTAAATTCCATACCAAGTTACTGTAGAATACAGAGACCAAAGATTTTGCAAACTGTACCAGCTACCATACCGATAATATGTTTCATTCTTTAAAAATTTTATCATAAGCTTGCCCAAAACAAATAATCTCAGGTGAGCTACAGGACCATTGGTCCTCTGGTTAAAATTCTGATAACCATTTTTAGCTCACCTGAGCAAAAGATGCTCAAGGTGAGCTATTGTGATCAGCCTGTGTCAGGTGTCCATCATCTGTCGTCAACAATTTCTTCAAAGGACATCTCCTCCTAAACTACTGATGCAGTTTCAGATAAATTTCACACAAATGTTCCTCTTATGCCCCTATACAATAATTGCTAAAATGGTTCCGCTCGGCTGAACAAAATAGCCACTAGAGCTAAAAATAGTAAAAATGACTTCTCCTAGGCCAGTGTCCTGATTTCAAAATAGTTTCACAGAACTGTTTCTCTTATGACCCTTTACCAAAATTGCTTAAATGCTCAGCTGAACAAATTGGCCACCAGAGATAAAAGAAAAACCTTGAAACGACATCTCCTTGGCCAGTTGCCCAATTTCAAAATTATTTCACAGAAATGTTCCTCATATGCCCCTTTACCAAAATTGCTAAAATGGTTCTGTTTGAATGAACAAATGACTGCCAGAGCTAAAAATAGAAAAAACCCTTTAAACGACATCTCATCCTACACCAGTGGCATGATTTCAAAAAAATTTCAGAGAAGTGTTTCTCTTATGCCCCTTTGCCAAAATTGTTAAAATGGTTCTGCTTGGCTGAACAAAATGGCCATCTGAGCTAAAAATAGAAAAATAAACAACATCTCTCAGGCCAATGGTCCAATTTCAAAATAATTTCACAGAAATGTCTCTCATATGCTCCTAAATTGCTCAACTTCCACCTAGCTGAACAAAATTGCCACCAGAGCTGAAAATAGAAAACAATTTAAACAACAGTCTGGTTAGCAGTTGCAGTTATATAGTCTATCTAGTTGTTCCATGATAGGCCATTGGAGATATCAACCCCCAAGTACTTTGCACTGGTGACAACTTCCACGATCTGACCATGTAAGATGTACACTGGTTTTATTTTGTCCCTGGCTGTTGTCACCCATGGGACGGTACCACCTGGCACTTAGAGAGGTTGAACTCCATGTCCCACCACTTCTCCCACATAGTTAGTCTGTCAAGGTCTGTTTGTAGCACCTTTCCATCTTCGAACCTCCAATTATCAGGTACATGACCGTGTCATCTGCAAAGAGACGTACCTATGATGACAGCTCAGACGGTCCTAGCACCGAATCCTGGGGTACCCCAGAGGTTACGGGGACCGATCCAGATTCCTCTTGAAACAACATTTCCTTCTAGGCCAGTGGCCCAATTTCAAAATAATTTCACAAAAATGCCCCTCAAATGCCCCTTTTCCAAAATTGTTAAAATGTTTCCTCTCGACTGAATAACCTGACCACCAGAGCTAAAGCATAGAAAAAAATTAAATGACATCATGTCCTAGGCCAGTGGCCCGATTTCAAAATAATTTCACGGAAATGTTCCTCTTATGCCCTACCAAAATTGATAAATGGTTACACTTGGCTGAACAAAGTGGCCGCCAGAGGCAAACATAGAAAAATCTTTAAACGACATCTCCTCCTAGGCCAGTGGCCCAATTTCAAAATAATTTCATAGAAATATTCCTCTTATGCTCCTTTACCAAAATTGCTAAAATATTTTCACTCCGTTAAACAAAACAGGTGAGCGATGTGGCCCATGGGTCTCTTGTTTAAATGATCACCATTTTTAACCCCATAAATACTGGCAATTCAGTATATTCCATAAAGTTTACCCTACATACTCAGACAGACAGGCCTGAGGAAACAGAATAGACCCATACCAGATGCCATAGAACACAGTATCAGATCAGGGTCTACAGTGTTTGCCATTCATCCAGCAGTTTTTAGACACATCAACGTAAAAGAGATTTGTTCAAAATTTAGGAGAAGTTTGGTAAGAAGTTGAAGTGTCTGAATATTTAGGGTATCATGGTAATGATGAGGTGCAGAATAAGGTCACTAGTTAATCCAGTAGTCATCACGAAAACATGCCTATATAATTTTGACCCCCTTAAACCCCACTTTTATATAGTAAAACTGGGGTTTGCAGGGGTATAAGTTATTTTTCTTATTTCTGATCAAAACATGGATTGTGGGTACTCGTTAGAACCGCCTCGCCGAGGCGGTTCTAATGAGTACCCACAATCTATGTTTCGAGCAGAAATATGAAAAATATCACAGTTTTTGTATCTGAAAATAGGAGGAGAAATTTTTCTATATATTTGAATAGGCATGTTTTCGTAATGTCTGTACATACTTGTGTGTGAAATGAGCCATGCCAAGTAAAATAGCAGGCGTATGCAGACATCTGTTCATTGTGTGTGTTAGTGTGTCTTGTTTATTAGATGTGGCTGAAATGGGTTTCTGGTTAAAGTTTCTATTAGATATACCCATTATTAAGAAGTAAAAGTAGTATACAAGTCAGGATTGTTTAGAAAGTAGAACTTATTAATTATATTTTACATTCATTATTTATCGCACAGCTATCATTATAACAATGCACTGATGCACTGTTTTAATAATTTGTGCAACAGTTCATGTTGGTGCAGCTGAATATATATTAACATGTTAATTGATAGAGATTTATAATTATAATGAACAATTACAGTTCAACTGAAACAATACAACTTTTTATTTTTTAACATGAGACCTAGTGTTGAAAATCTCATGGAAAAATTCAACCCCAAAACCTCACTAACAATTTTATGGCCTTCTGTCAAAGGTCTATTGAGAAGTTGATCAAGTGGTCTCTCTATGGTATATGGTAAACACCACTTAAAATCTACTCTAGAAACAAAAAAGCTTTGAGGCTGAATCTGGGTATATAGCACTGGGGACTGGGGTCTACCCAACTGATTCAAATGATGATCCTAGGTTCGTTGACCTTTTTAGGACAAGGTCACATTTATTTCCCCATACATTTACCATATGTGGTTGGCCATTGACCTTTTTATGGTAAGGTCAAATTTGCATCCCTGTACTTTTGTATGGGGAAAATGTTGAAAAGATATTTTCTCAAAATGTATTAAAGTCTAATGGTTGAACCTTACAATATATGATCAAAGTAGCAAAACCTTTCAGTTACAATCAGTTTTATTCTCTGGGGGTAATCTGCCTTTCCTCCTGGTCTGTATACATCTCGGACCCAATAATACCCGGACTCGTCACTAACGGAACTGTCAAAATATGTTGTTGTGGCTTGATTTTAGCGCTATTTTACAGCACTATGGTCATTAAAAATGATTTTGGATAAAAACTGAAGTTGTAATAAATTGTTTTTAATAGCTTTATTTGAAAAACGTTAAGTCCCAATTAATAAGATTGCAGTTATAACATCATTTTGGGCGAATTTCTGATGATTTTCTGCTAAAAATGCCGAAAATAGCTAAAATGGGTACCAAGTTTTCTCGTCGATGTTTACAAAAACTGTTGGTTTTTCTAAATATAATGCTGCAGATTTAAATGTAATATATTGACCTATTGCTTTTTGAAAACAAATTTCAGATATTTTGAAAAATAATTGAAATATGAGCATTTAAACTTCATCATACAAAATTGTAAAAACAGCCACGACAACACATTCCCAATAAATACAATACCTGTACTGTAGTTACTAGTCCAGTGTATATTGGGTCCAAGGTATACATGTATAAAATTGTTACAGAACCAATTTTCACCATCTTGCATGTGGATCCTTCAGTCAAGTGGGAATTAAAGTTGTTGACCAAGATCACAGCCATAGATGTTGAAAAGCATTCAAAAATCTTCTTCTCCAGAATTTGTTCTAATGGTAATCCTAGTTTATCCTAGTCTGACATTTGATCTATGGCAAGGTTATATATATACTGGAACGCTGTTATAACGTGGTCCCCTATAACGTTGAAATTGTTATAACGCAGTTGGTCTGTGACTCCCATTTTTTGTGCAGTTTTTTTCCCAATTTTGAAAGTTTTGCCCTTTTTTGGTGGAACTCAGCAGTCAAAAAATTGTTAGCCATGATTGTATACTCGCTGATTTACCCATTCTGTTTTACCAAAGTTGTCATCAGTACTTTGTCTTTTGGCTATTTCAGAGCACTTTACAAGTGTCATTTTTTTTTTCACTCATCTACCTGGTGACCGATAAAGGATTAACCCTTAAAACCCTAATCATAACTGTAGCAGAAAACAATTTTTACTTTTAATTTATTTTTCAGAGAATGAAGTCTTGACATTTCATGTGAATCATCTGCCTAGCAGATAATTCACATGAAATATCAAGACTTATTTTCTCTGAAAAATAAATAATAATAAATAAAAAATTCATATTGTTGTCTGCTACAAATTTTGCTCAGCGCTTTAAGGCTTAAAGTTTATATTGTAGCTGTCAATAAGCTTTGATCTAGCCACAATACCAGTAAATGCCTTTGTGTCATTTATGAGTGAAACATGAGCAAAACAAAGAATGCGGAAAAGCACTTTGATGTTATCGTAGGTTGTGAACCTATAAAGTGCCAAGCAAAATTTGTAGTAGATGACAATTTTAATTTTTTTTTTTTCTCTATTTTCAGAGAAAAAGTCTTGACATCTTATTTGAATCGTCTGCTTGGCAGATGATTCACATAAAATGTCAGGACTTGTTTTTTCTGACAAATAAAAAAGAATAGTCAAAATTGTCATCTGCTGCAGTTGTGATTGGCAGTTTAAGGGTTAACTGATACATAGATGAGCCCTATTTTGTAGTCTGCTGAAAAAAAAATGCCCAGAGTGAAAAGCGTAACTTCATTTTATATCCAATCCAGTGCATGCCTTCTGTACAGGTAATTGCGTCAGTGATAATTATAAAGTGCTAATACACTGATTCACTACTTTTCAGTACATTCGGGTCTCCCGCTCTTCTCTGTGGGTCTTTCCGTTTCAACAGACAGAAAGGAGGAATTTATTTATTTTCTCTGCAAAGAATTAGTCTTCTTGGGTATAAAAGAAGAACTAACTAGCTTTCTTCATTAAATAAAGTTTATTTAAGTGTAACAATTCATGTGTAACAATTTTTTTTTTCATCGAACTGCACACGGAACTTTGATAGTATGGAAGTGGGTGGGGTGGGTGGGATGTGAGACCGAGTTTTGAGTCTGAATGCTATAATGCGTGATCACTTATAAGGGGTCAGCTGCCTTATACCCCACCCACTGCCTTATAATGGCATTGCAGTATATATATATCAGGGCTCAAGAAAATGCCGGATCTTCAGTCCCAGACTGATTTTTGGTCCCAGACTGATTATTTTAAGGGCTGAACCAATTTTCACTTCAGTAGGGCATAAAAAAATCAGTCCATAATGATTCATGTTTTCTAATATTTGACTTTAAAATTTACACCTTATCTGGAGCTATAAAAACAAACAAACCTTTTGTCAACACATAACATTAACCGTGTATGGGAAATTGCCTTGAGTGATCTGGTCATTATCGCAAAGCTGCTTGATTCGCATGTCAAAAATAAGTAATTGCCCATTTGATTGATGTGTGAAAAAATCAGTACCGGTCATCAGCTGTTACCCTATTTGCCCTAAGTATTGGGACACCTTAGCATACTGATCCTAAAATTTGAACTTCTATTTTACTACATCTAGATGCATCTTTTATATTGCTGGACGAGTGGTAGACAGTGTAGATCCAAAACAGAGGCCACCCCTTTTGCGGCATCTGATCTGGGTCTACACTGTTTGCTCAGGCATGTCTGTCCCAACCTTGAAGTTATTACAAGGGACAGTGCTTCATACCTACTTGGTTGTGCATTATAACAGTAAAAGATGTTTTTCTTGCTGTTGTTAATTTGTTTATTTAATTTTAAAAGATCTGTTTAATGTGCTTCATTGTAATTTTAATGTGCTCAACCTGCCGAAGTTGGCTGTGCTGGGCCTCAATGAGGCACTAGGGTGAAACAATGTTTTTTACTGGTCCATTTGAAAGAAAAAAAAAGGTAGTGGCTAGCTGCAGTACAATGCAAACACAAAAACGTGACTTGCCATGACTTGAAGAAATTCCAGTTGTTTCCCTTTTGTGCTCTTCACCGACTGAATCTTTGTTGTGAAAGTGAAAGTACATTAAATCACGCATGTCTGATAATATAGAGCTATATTGCTATTTATAATCGTGCTACTTATGGGCATGTAAGTTCAGCAAGTGTAAGCAATGTTGTCATTTTGTTATGTTAATAATAAAGCAGCATCTGCATTTGAATACCGAAATTCAGTGGTTATGGAACCAAAATCTCCACTCAGCAAATTCCTTAAATATGGCTGAAAATGACCTGGCAAACTCCATAATTGCAGCCGAAAATGACTGGACCGATTGGCAATTTTCAGTTTCTCGAGCCCTGATATATTGGGATTATGAGAAAAGATGGTGACGTCATCGCACTACATATGGGTAACTCTCATGGGTACAAATCACGGGCATTACACACTTATATAGAATATGCCAAAAAACATCCAGTCCTTTATTTTGACTTACAATTTTTTACTACATTTCATGTAATGTTTCAAAGAAGTACTATAAAACATGCATGTTTTGCTATTTTGTGATAAATTTAAACTTATTAGCTAGTGCATCAGAAATGCATTTCAGACAATTTTAGCATGTGAAAATATTCATCCAGGGATTTGCTTGGAGTTTTTCGTGAGGAATATTTTGTATAAATTTCTTTTTCCACAAGTTGGATAAAAATGCATTTTAAATTAATTATTATAAGATTTGTATTAAAGTAATTTCATAAAATGTATGTGTTAACACCTACAATTGTTTAGTGTTATGAACTGGTTATTGGCAATAGTAAATTCGGCTAATTAATCAGATTCCAATTTATTCATATTAATAAATAGTTTAGACTATTTTCTAACTTAGATAATCATTACATGTCTAGGATTTATTATTAAACCTGTAGATATGTAGGTTATCAACAGGAAACTCATCCAAGAAGACTTTTCCTTATTAATATTTGTCTCTCAAAGATAGACAGCTATCTTTCTGGGCATTTTTCAGTCTCAATGACTCATTTTCTTTTTGGGATCATCTTTCATTACCCAAAAAGAAAAAAAAAGAGGGGGGAGGGGGGGGGGAGCAGGAATTCAGGCCTCTAGGGCTTGAGAAACTGGCAGCCTTCAGAGTCTACTATTAACATATAAAGTATTAACACATTAAAGATGTTATTAGAGAATCTAGATCATTCTAAAATATACATATAGTATAGAATGTATCTTATCTCATGAGTTTCCAGAGCCTTAATCCAGAAGTGGAGGAATTTATATATATTTTGGTTTTAGAATTAGGGAGCTCTTTTCCACGTAATTGGCAAATTCTAGCACATTAGCTATAGGTTACTGTATTGTGCTGTTAAAATGAAGTTTTTTAAAAGTAAAACATATTTTAACTAGCAATACTTAACCTATAGATAAAATTATTCCCCACTCCCTATCCCCGCTTAGCTCAGTTTTAGGGTTTGATCCTTAAAGAAACTGACAAGTGACTGAAAGAGCGGTAAGAGTTACCTCACACAGGCAACTGCCTAAGGGACCTTCTGGATTAAGACTTTTAGGACGACTGAACGGTCATTTTTCTGTGGAAGGTTTGAAATACAGAATAGAATAGCACATTATCTATAGGTTAAGTATTGCTAGTTAAAATATGTTTTACTTTTAAAAACTTCATTTCATGACATTTTAGTGAGATGACACAAGTCAGTGTAAAACCATTGGATATTGCATACTTTTTAATAGGTTTATGCAAAAACGAGATGTTTCATTTTTCAGGTACAGGTTGAAAAACTTCGATGCGTACCAGTTGACTTGCGGCGTACAATTAAACTAATGTAAATTATATAGGAGGTGCTCGAGTTTCTTGAATTCGACCATTCTAAAGTTTTAAAATAGGAATTAAATGATGAATAAGGAAAATTAGGTTACAAATAAATAACCAAAGCTATCGATGGTGTTAAAATGTTAAGAACAAGCAAATTTTCTTGGGTTTTGGAAAATGTATGCAATTGCACAGTAAATTTCATTAGCTAAATTGTACACTACGGTTCAAATGGTACGCATAGAAACTTTTTCTCTGTGTATCGGAAGCGAATCACTTTGTTTAAGCAAAAGTGTGATAAACAGACTTATTTTAACATGGACTTGAATTTCAGTTGCAATTGTCCTGGAGTTAAGGTTGCCTTTCATGGATAGTTTGCATCATGGTAAGGCATGCCCAAGCCATGATTTTTTTTTTTGACAAAAAGAATATCTGTATAAATCCTCCAGTTTTTTCTATGATCCTTGTGTCAGGATTATCTACATTCATTGCCATAGCATATGACATTTTCCAATTTTCGACAAAAAGTAAAATGAAAACATAAACTTAAGGTGAACATAATAACCTTCGCCTCTGGTATTTGTTTACATACAGTCAACCTGTCTACCCGAACAGGTCAATTTATTGTTCAATGGTACTCCAACGGCATACAAGTTGACCAATTCCCAGGCATGTATATGGAATATTTTGATGAAATTTTACAGATGTATAAACTACTATAAGTTGCATATTCTGGTTTTTTGAGTTATCTGTCCTTGATATCTGTGGAAAAAAAAATCAGTTTTGCCCAAAGTTCTTTTATGGAGTATCTTTATAAAATTTTACGCTGTAAAGAATACTAAGGCCAAGGGGTCACTACTTTGGTCATTTAAGTTCTTAAGTTATCTGCCCTTAATATATCTAATAAATAGTTTTTTCGCTGTAGATTTTACCAAATACTTCAAGAATTTAAAAAGATGAATTTACTATCAGCAACGCCTTTGTATAACATGATGTTTCATGTTATAATTTTTCTTGTTCTCGTTGTTTTTCTGTTCCATAATTATTTTCATTTAAATGTGTCCATTTTTATCATGTTTACAGTAGTAAAACCCATTAATCACTCTGAGAATGGTTCGACTAGAAAGCATGCTATTGGAGAAAAGAGAGAGGGCCGGGGAATATCGGCCACCTTTCGAAAACCTTTCTCTTAGAACCTTTTCAAGGTCTTGATAAGCTAAAACTTTGTAAAGATACGTCAAATGCACCTGAAGAGACAAAGTTTCGATAATTGTTATAATTCATTCATTGGTATAAAATATCTTGACTTGGACATACTGTTTGGATGAATTTCCGTCCTTTAACAATACAAGTGACATTCATTTACCTATTTGCTATTCCCAGTATACTCCAAATAATAACAAGGACATGCTTTGATAAAAAATGGATGCCCAAAAAGGGCACAAGTGAAATTCTCCTCGTAGACCAGCTTTATCACATAGGGACATTACTGGATGCAGTTTCTAAGGTCAAGTTTACATAACTACGGACCTCTGACACAGAGAGCAGTCAGCTTACGAAAGAATGATAGCATTTAAAGGGGAACGCAACCTTTAAAGGTATTGTGTTTGAAAGTAAAGAACTTTACAAACAATGAATTTTGACACAAATTTGATCAAAATCGGTGGAAAATTAAGTAAGTTATAGGCAAGTGAATATTTTAACATCGGTGGAATAGGCGCTACCATTTTGAATATTTAATGAGGTTTCATAAAAATTAAAATTCATTTCATAAAGGTAGTTATTCTGATAAAGTTGTTTTTAAAGATTATAAAAATCTGTAGCAAAATTATTCTTTAAAACCCTTTAAAATTTGGTCTTGCATGTTTAATTTGGGCTGTGTGATGTCACAAAGTCTACAATATGGCGGCATCCATGACAGCCATTTTAAATGTATTCAAACCACCATAACTTCCTTATTTTTAGGACGATTTTGAAAACTCTTGCATCAAAATAAATGGCTTTTTAAGCACTCTACTCCAAGATCTACTTACAACTTATATTGCATTCCCCTTTAAGGGCAGACTTACATTCAAGTAGTATTTCCGACAAAACTGGCAAAAGTTAGAATCAACGTGTGGGAAGGAGCCAGTATTGCGCAAAATGGCTGTGTGAATGAATTTTTTTACTAAAGATGTTGCCATTAAAATGAATTTGCTGTTGTAAAGAATCCTTAATGGACATAATGATATGTAAGAAAGGCCATGTTTTATTCTTATTTCCTCCTAGAACATTATGTTTTGGATATTTGTTAGAATTGCCTCATTGAGGCAATTCTAACACGTGTCCAAAACATATGTTGCTTGAAGTTTTAATGCAATATTCTTCCATAATTTGTCATTAACTGTCACCTTTTGAGCAAAGGTTTGTGACACTCAAATTGTCATTATAACGCATTTTGTTGTTGTATCGAGTGTCGGTATAAAGAGGGTTGACTGTACCAATATCCTAGGTACTCAGATGTGCAATTTAGAAGCATCTTGGTCGTCTCGTTTTATTTCTCATTTCTTTTAGAAAAAATTTTGACAGAAATTAATGGAGTAAATTTGATTTTTGTCTAAAAACATATTTGTATCATATAAAATTAATTGCAGAAAATTCAAACGAAATTTTCAGAATTTTTTCATGCAGGTTTTTTTTTTTTTAACATTTTTATAACCCGCCACACAATAGTGGCGGGGTATTATGGTTTCACGTTGGTCATCCGTCTGTCCGTCCGTCTGTCCGTCCGTCATACATCCATCCGTCCGTCCGTTTTTTGTTTCCGGATGATAACTTGAGTAAACATCAATGGATTTTCACCAGACTTGGTATGTGCATTGATATTGTGGAGATCTGCTTTGGGATTGCTAATGGGCAAATTTCGTCAATTTTTGACGGAGTTATCTGCCGGAGACACGCCCATATTTTCGTTTCTGGACTATAACTTGAGTAAATAACAAGGGATTTTCACCAAACTTGCTATATGCACTGACATTAAGGAGATCTGGTTTGGGATTGCTAATGGGCAAATTTCATCAATTTTTGACGGAGTTATCTGCCCGAGACTCGCCCATATTTTCGTTTCCGGACTATAACTTCAGTAAATAACAAGGGATTTTCACCAAACTTGCTATATGCATTGACATTAAGGAGATCTGGTTTGGGATTGCTAATGGGCAAATTTCGTCAAATTTTTACGGAGTTAGCTGCCCGAGACACGCCCATATTTTCGTTTCCGGCTGATAACTTGAGTAAATAACAAGGGATTTTCATCAAACGCTATATGCATTGACATTAAGGAGATCTGGTTTGGGATTGCTAATGGGCAAATTTCGTCAAATTTTTACGGTGTTATCTGCCCGAGACATGCCCATATTTTCGTTTCCGGATGATAACTTTAGTCATTAACAAGGGATTTTAACCAAACTTGCTATATGTATTGACAGTAAGGAGATCAGCTTTAGAATTGCTAATGGGCAAATTTCGTCAAATTTTTACGGAGTTATCTGCCCAACACACGTCCATATTTTCATTTCTGGATGATAACTTGAGTAAATAACAAGGCCTTTTAACCAAACTTGCTATATGCATTGATATTATCAAGATCTGCTTTAGGATTGTTATCTGTACATTGATATTATCAAGATCTGGTTTAGGATTGTTATCTGTCCCTCCATCATTTTCTTTCCCGACAATTTCGCAATGATAACTTTAATACATAAACAAATAATTGCTATGGCAGGGTATTATGCTTGCGGTGCTTTTATTTTATCGTTTAGGACTGTCTACCAATTCATATATTGATTTATAATTGTCTCAGTTGATCTAGCTAATTCCAATGTGATGATGTAGTATTTCTCATTTTAACTGCACAATACATTAACCTATAGATAATATGCTATTCTATTCTGTATTTCAAACCTTCCACAGAAAAAACGAGTTTAAAAGTCTGAATGAGTCTTAATCCCTTAGGCAGTTACCTGTGTGACATCACTCTTCCCACTCTTTTGATCATATATCAGTTTCTTTTCTGTGGACAAGAAAGTAAACAAAGGATTTTTATCTGGTGAAAAATAATCTGTATTTTTTCTTTTCTCCGGTTTAATTTTCTTAAACCTTGTCTTTTTTGATGTTCCTCTATCATTCCTTCCACCAAATATCTTATTACTTTCTGTAAATTGTTTTTCGATTTCTTGTTATTATTGATTGCTTGTCCATGTCATATGTTTACACGACTTTTCATGCCGATCATTAGCCAGCTTCGGTGGCTCAGTTGGATGCGTGCCCAACTGGTGATCACGAGGTTTCGAGTTCGACCCCCGCTGGGTCAGCAACATTCTTTCGTGGCGATTGATCATGAAATATTTTCTATGGTCATTCTCTCCCTTCCGCTGATTCAAGAAGGGCAGTTGTCAGTTTCTGGCGAAAGAATGTGCACAATACTGGTTATCTGCTTAGAGGCCTAAGCCTGCCCAGTAAAGGCATGGTTAGGTAAACTGACCATGCTCAACATGACCTCATTGGGTTGATTGGGCCATAAAACCTCAACACAAACAAACATGTCGATTGTTCACCGCGTTTGTGGACATATTAAAGCATGGTGGGATAATCATCCAAATTGTTTATCATGTTCTTCTTGTTCCAGGTTGTTGACTTGTTCCACCTGTAGTCTTTGGTCAGAGAAAATCTGGGTTCTTGCAGATAAGAGGTGTACATACTCTGCAAGAAAATCTACCATGAGAAAGAAGTAACAGATTAAGAAAAGACATGTTGTCCATTCAGACGGGTCTGAAGACAACTCTTTTCTAGATGAGAGCACCACCCTACAGGTCAATACTGCCGGGGGTAAGACCCATCTGGGTGACAAATGTATAGGTGCAGGCACCCTTAGTCTGTCCACCAGGCACCAGTCACCAGGAACAACTTCACCAGGCACTGGTCACCCAGGCACCGGGCTACCTGGCACTAGTCAACCAGGCACAGGTCAACCAGTCACCAATCAACCAGTCACCCAGCAAATTTTCACCAATCAAACAGGCACTGGGCTACCAGGCACGGGCAACCAGGCACCGGGCAACCAGTCACTGGTCAAGCAGGCACCGGGCTACCAGGCAGGTCAACCAGGCACCGGGCAACCAGTCAGTGGTCATCTAATAGCAGGCACCAGTCACCAGTCAACCAGTTACTGGTCAGTCAGCAGTGATTACCAGGCACTGGGTACAATCACCAGGCACCAGTCACTGGGCAACCAGTCACCGGTCATCAGGCACCAGTCAACTTATCAGGCACCAGTCATCAGGCATCAATCGATCGGCACTGAATACCCAGTAGCCAGTCAGACACACAGGAGTTCTGAGCACTCATTATTGTATGAGCCTCAGAACTCAACAACCTCAAAGAGGATATTATTACCATTGGAGCCAGATTTTAATCAAATGTTGGATCCAAGTGTTATAATCGATCCACCTAGTAACACTTGGCAGTCCAATGATAGGCATACATCTCAAACTAGAATGAGTAGAAGAGATCAGCCTAAGACAAAACACAAGGCTAAGAAGAGGAGAAGACATAGATCGTCTTCTTCTTCCTCCACTTCTAGAACTTCCTCTTTATCTTCTCATAGGAAAAGCAAAAGATCAAAGAGTCCAAACACACTCATAAGAAGACGTTCGACGTCATCTTTTCCCTCCTCAAATCAGTCCATGAATGATTACGGTAGATATAAAAAAACAAGACAGTCTCCGCAGGTTGCAGACATACTGTCTACCCTGCAACCTGTCAGGACCACTGATGAGACACCTAACATACATTCTGATAATGTGGTGCAACAAACATCAAGGGATACAGGTTCCAAATCGGAGGCGGAAATCTGGTCCTTTCACAAGGCGATAAATGAAGTATTTAGACTCTTACCACAAGAGTTGTGTCCGAGACCCTTGGAGAAACACACTCCTGCTAAACCATTGTCAGGAATTGTGCAACTAATGGAGTCGCATGCTACTCCATTATTAGCTCACCTGAGCACAAAGTGCTCATGGTGAGCTATTGTGGTCAGTCAGTGTCCGTCGTCCGTCATGCGGCGTCAACAATTGCTTTAAAAGCCTACTCCTCCTACACCCCTGGGCCAATTGACTCGATACTTGGTAGGAAGCATCAGGGTGACTTGTAGATCAAAAATAGCTAAAATCCTGCCGATCCGAAATCAAAGATGGCCGCCATCTTGAAAATCTATTTTTCGCTTCTTCTCCTGAACCAAAAGGCCAATTGACTCCAAACTTGCTAGGAAGCATCAGGGTGACTTGTAGATCAAAAACAGATAAAATCTTGCCGATCGGAAATCCAAGATGGCCGCCATCTTGAAAATCTGTTTTTCGCTTCTTCTCCTAAACCAAAAGTCCAATTGACTCCAAACTTGCTAGGAAGCACCGGGGTGACTTGTAGATCAAAAATAGCTAAAATCGTGCCGATAGGAAATCCAAGATGGCCACCATGGCAGCCATCTTGAAAATCTGTTTTTTGCTTCTTCTCCTAAACCCAAAAGCCAATTCTCCAAACATGGTAGGAAGCATTAGGGTGACTTATAGATCAAAAATAGCTAAAATCATTCCAATCGGAAATCCAAGATGGCCGCCATGATAGCCGTCTTGAAAATCTATTTTTTTGCTTTTTCTCCTGAACCGAAAGGCCAATTGACTCCAAACTTGCTAGGAAGCATCAGGGTGACTTGTTTAAGCAATCATCATCAATCTTGCTCAAGTTCGAAACTGGGTCACCTGGGGTCAAAAACTAGGTCAAAATCAGCGGAAAACCTTGTTATCACTCTAGCGGCCACATTTTTCAAGCAATCATCATGAATCTTGCTCAAAATGTTTGTCTTGATTTTTAGGTCAAGTTCAAAACTGGGTCACTTGGGGTCAAAAACTAGGTCACCTGGCCAAATCAGCTAAAACCTTGTTAACATTCTAGCGGTCACACTTTTGAAGCAGTCATCATGAATCTTGCTTAAAATGTTTTGTCTTGATGAGTTCTAGGTTAAGTTTGAAACTGGGTCACTTGGGGTCAAAAACTAGGTCACTGGGCTAAATCAGCAGAAAACTTTGTTAACACTCTAGCGGTCACATTTTTGAAGCAATCATCATGAATCATGCTCAAAATGTTTGTCTTGATGATTTCTAGGTCAAGTTCAAAACTGGGTCACCTGGGGTCAAAAACTAGGTCACCTGGCAAAATCAGCGGAAAACCTTGTTAACACTCTAGTGGTCACATTTTTTGAAGCAATCATCATGAATGTTGCTCAAAATGTTTGTCTTGATGATTTCTAGATCAAGTTCGAAACACTGTCACATGGGGTCAAAAACTAGGTCACCAGGCCAAATCAGCAGAAAACTGTTAACACTCCAGAGGTCACATTTTTTAAATAATCATCATTAATATTGCTCAAAATGTTCGTCTTGATGATTTTTAGGTCTAGTTTAAAACTGGGTCACTTGATATCAGAAACTAAGTCACCTGGCCAAATCAAAGGAAAACCTTGTTGATGCTCTAGAGGTTACATTATTGAAGTGATCTTCATGAATCTTGCTCAAAATGATTGCCTTGATGATATCAAGGTGATGTATATTTTTCTATCCAGTGACTTTCTTAAGTTTTTCCATTTAGGTCAGTTTTTCAGTAATTATTGGTCCTACAGAGTGATATTTGGTACTTGTGAAGTTTTTGTGTTTAGGTCAGTTTCTCAGTAACTATTGCTCCTACAGCCAGTGAAACTTAGTACATGCATACATCTTAGCATGGCCTCTTGAGTGCAGTCATCCATATTTGACCTTGACCTTTATTTCACAGTCCATTAGACATGCTACATTGTCTTACTTGTTAATATAATCATTTTGAATTTTGATCAGAATGTTTGCCTTGATCAGTTCTAGATCAGGTTCTCAAAATGCTATGATGCTCAGGTGAGTGTTACACGGCCATCATGGCCCTCTTGTTAGTTCTTCCACAATCAAAACTGGTGGAAAATACTACAAAGTTTATCCAGAGTAAATTAGATTCTGAAAACTTTAGTAAAGACTGGCTATGTCCTCAGAATTTAATTTCATCTTTGGCACCTATGAAATATTACAAAAGCTAAAATCAGTATTTTACCATGGTAAATCCTCCTCAATTAGAATCCGACACTTCATTGTTGGATATATCTAATAGAGGAAGATGTTCCGTCAACATCAGAAATTTAGAATTCTGGGAAAAGAAAGCCCGTAAATTATTGGCGATAAATTCACATGCTGATTTGTTTTCTTCAGCAGCTTATTTATGTCTCCAACAAGAGTCCATGTCAGTCAATGCCCTGTCCAGACTCTTGGAAGCTGTGGCCAAATCTATTAAACATGCGACAGCCATGTCAACTATTTTGGCCACAGAGGTGTTTCAGGCCAGATGTGACGCAGCTATAGCCACATCGAAACTATTATTGGAAAATTTCAGTAATGAACTGAGAAATGCTCCAATTAATGCTAAATCTTTGTTTGGTAACATTATAAAGGAAGTAGCTAAATCTAACTACTAAGCGCAACAGCCGAGATTTTTAGCTTCTTCCTCAACTAATACTAATGTACAACAACAACAAAGACCAGCTTATTCGGCTTCAGGACCATTTAGGAAACCTATACAGCCAAGCTAAGCTTACAGACCTAAACAGAGCCAGCTGTATGGGTCTAAAACTCACACTCAATCCTTTACGTCCAATATTAAGAAGGATTTTTGTAAGAGGAGTAGTAACACCAAACAGTTCCCCTCCTCTAAACATGCCTTGTCTTCCACAAAGTTCTGAAAGCCAACCCTTTCCACTGCCTGTCTTACCCAGATTGGCCCACTTTGTGGAACAATGGGGAGAATTAACACACAACAAATGGGTCCTCTCTATCATTCGAGATGGTTTCAGGATACCATTCAAGTCAACTCCCCCTCTTTTATCAGTTCTGATAAGTCAGAGTCAATCTTCCTCCCCATTATTACGAGGAGAAATTGTGGAACTTCTCCAGAAATGGGCAGTGGAATGGGTACAAGGTCCGGGAACTCCCAGTTTTTATTCCCGGCTATTTCTTGTCCCGAAAAAGAATGGAAAGTTACGTTTGGTAATAGATCTTTCTCTACTGAATCAGTACATAAGGAAACAACCATTCAAGATGGAGACAGCCAATTCGGTACATCAATCCATATTGGTCAATAACTTGGCTGTCTCCATAGACCTGACAGATGCTTATCTACACGTTCCAATTCATTCTCAACCCAGGAAGTAACTTCGGTTCATGTTCGAAGTTCAGGTCTTCCAATTCATGTCCTTACCTTTCTGAATGTCCCTAAGTCCGTGGATTTTCACCAAACTAATGGACATAATAGCAGCGCACTTGCATCAACATGCCATCTAGTTATTTCCGTACCTAGATGATTGGCTTATAAGAGATCTAACTCGCAACAGACTAGTATCTCAAACAATATAATGCCTTCAAACTGTGCAAAGTCTAGGGTTCATTCCAAATCTAAAGAAGTCAGATTTGATACCAGCCCAGAAATTCCCCAGAAATGGAATTTCTGATACAACAAAACATAGTTAGGGTACCAGCAGACCGCATCGATTCTCTACTTCTGACTATCAAACTATTTTTTTCTCAGAATTAAGTTTCGGTACGAACTTTTCTTTCTCTTTTGGGCAAACTCAATGCAGCAGCGGACTTCGTTCTCCTAGGCAGACTTCATTTATGACTGCTTCAAATGTGTCTCTTATCTGTCTAGAGATCTCATATTCTTCCTCTTGATCATCATGTTCTGATCAGTAGTATGATTCGATTCCATTTGAAATGGTGGACGGACACCAATCGTTTTGTTCAGGGAACGTCCATTCATCCTCAGATCCCAATGCATTCCGTTTTATGGATGCCAGTCATTATGGATGGGGTGCTTATCTCGAGCCGATGAGACTATCCTTTCATGGTCACTGGTCGGAAGAAAAATGCCAGCTCCATATCAATATTCTGGAAATAATGGCCATTCGTTTCACGCTGAAGAAAGCCATAAAATACATACACCACTCTTGTGTCATGATTTCTACCAACAATACAACAGTGGTCTCCTATATCAACAAACAAGGAGGAGCACATTCCCACAACCTATGCATGGAGGTATGGGAGATCCTCCATTGGTGCCTGGAACACAATATCGTTATCAGAATTTATCATATTCCAGGCAAATTCAATATATTGGCAGACCATCTTTCAAGATTGGACAGACCTCCCAAAACAGAAGAGGCTTTGGATCAATTGGTAGTGAATTCCATTTTCCAAATGCTCAATTTTCCCAATATAGATTTGTTTGCAACACGATTCAATCACAAACTCCAATTGTATGTACTTCCAATTCCGGACAATCATGCCTTAGCGATAGACGCATTAACAATGAACTGGAATTTTCTTGATGCATATGCATTTCCACCAACAATTCTGATACCCTCTTTTCTAGTCAAGATATGTCAATCTCTGTGCAGATTTGGCCTCAACATCCTTGGTTCTCAGAGGTGTTACAACTATTAGTATCAGCTTCAATTTGTCTTCTGTTCTTTTCAAAACTACTAACACAATCAAAGGGAAAGTTTCAACATCCAAATCTCCCATTACTCGCTCTTCAGGCTCGGGAATTATCAAACAATCAATTAGAGATAAAACTTTTTTGCAAAACTTTGCAGATTTTGTCTTTAAATCAAGACGAACATCTACTCAGAATGTATATGATTCAAAATGGGTCGTATACTCCAATTGGTGTCATAGAAAGAAGGTTAATCTGGTCTTGGCCCCTCTTACAGTTATAGCCGACTTCCGTATTTACCTCTTTTCTGAGAAAAAATATCAAATAAGTACCATCAAGGGCTATAGATCCATGACCTCAAATACTCTTAAATTTAAGACTGGTAATAGAATCGGATCTAACCCAGTCTTGTCAGAATTAATTAGATCTTTTGAATTGCAATGTCCAGTACAAAGATCTCTTACCCCAAAATGGGATTTATCTTGGGTCTTAGTTTGTCTACAGAAAGCCCCATATGAACCTTTACACAAGGCATCTAAACTTCACGTTACCATTAAGACAGCCTTTCTATTTTGCTCTTGCCACTGCTAAAAGATGCAGTGAAATTCATGCTTTGGCAATGGATACAACTCTTTTAAGGTTCAATCAATCTGATGGTTCAGTGTCATTGGCAGTACAAACTGGGTTTTTGGCAAAGAATCAGTTTCCATCCATTTGCCCAGATTCTAAAGTTATCCCTAGTTTAGCTCAAACATGTAAAAGGGAACAATTGGATAGACTTTTATGCCAGATAAGAGCATTAAAATTTTACCTTAAACTGACTAGTTCTTATCATCAGAATAGAACTAGATTATTTCTACCGATTAAAGGCAATCAAGACATCTCTATCTCTGTCTCGAGATGGGTATCTTATTCTATTAAACTTGCCTATAGGAAACTCACCCATAGAGACATCTCTTTCCTAAAAATTTAAGCTCACAAAGTTAGTGCACTATCTTCTTCCTGGGCATTCTTTGATAAGGTTCTGCTCAATGAAATACTCAAAGCAGCAGTCTGGAATCAATCTCCTGCATTTGCTAAATTCTACTTGAGAGACATGTCTCAACAAGCAGCAGATCTTCATACTTTGGGCCCAATAGTTGCTACCCAAAAAGTGGTGGGGCCAGGAAAACAGAGCCTTTGATGCTTAGAGAAGACTGACAGCCTCCAAAGCCTATGTTACATATATTAAGGTAATTAATATCTTACATTTATGTTGGGAATTAAGATCATTCTTAGGATTATATATCATGATTGTATCTTATTCCTTTAGAGTTTCCAGAGCCTTAATACAGAGGTATAGGGATTATATATATTTATTTGTGTTAGAACTAGGAGAGCTCCTCCCTTCTAATCTGCAAATTCTAGCACATTATCTATAGGTTAATGTATTGTGCAGTTCAAATGAAGTTTTTATTAGTAAAACATATTTTAAATAGCAATACTTAACCTATATTTAAGAAATCCCGCCTCCCTCCCCGCATAGCTCAATTATATTGTTTTATCCTTCAAAGAAACTGACATGTGATCAAAAGAGCGGGAAGAGTGACGTCACACAGGTAACTGCCTAAAGGACCCTCTGTATTAAGACTCATTAAGACTTTTAAACTGTCACTTTTTTCTGTGGAAGGTTTGAAATACAGAATAGAATAGCACATTATCTATAGGTTTAGTATTGCTAGTATATGTTTTACTTATAAAAACTTCATATTTTTATTCTGTCTGTATGTGTAAAAGTCTATATTGTACATATGGTATTGTTGTAGATGTGATTTAGGGTCACAGTGATACCTCATAATTATATCAGTTTGTTTCCATTAGATTGTGAAAATAACTCTTAGAGCCAGTCACAGCTGCAGCAGACAAAATTTTGAAATATGAAGTATTGAGATTAGCAGATGATTCACATAAAAAAAAAAAATAGACTGCCATCTGCCACAATTTCACTTGGCACTTTTAGGGTTAAAATGAGCCACATCATGAGAAACTGGGTCTTTTGGGTACAGAGGGTTCAGATTGATGAAGGCCCAGATCAGAATGTATACCCATGCTTCTGCTGTCCACTTGCCAAATCACTGAAATGCTGTTAAATAAAAAACAAATAATAAAGGCTGATAAAGGAATCTACCCTAAATATTCAAACACCTTAACACCCAACTATGCTTCTCCTAAAATTTGAATAAGCCCATTTGACTATCTGGTAATGTATCTAAACCCAATAGGGAAGTCTTTTGGAATTCTTTGGGTAAATATAACACTGTTTGGATATACAGGCTGATGTGGGTATTGCTGTTCATATGTACCCCAAAGAAACATTTTCCCATGGCATTGCTCAAATTTCTATTCTGAATTGTTGATTTAGGAAAATCTAGAATGCTACGCACCAGAAATCACTGTTTATTATGTTATACTATGTCTAGCTATGTTATAGTATTGTCAGACAGTTTTATACTTAGCTTGATCAGCCTTCTGAGTCTATTGTGATAATATTGGCCAATATTTATACTAAACTTGATCAGCCTACAGAGTCTAGTGGGATAATTTTGGCAAGTATTTATACTTAACTTGATCAGCCTACAGAGTCTAGTGTGATAATTTTAGCCAGTAATTATATTTAACTTGATCAGCCTGTCGAGTCTGGTGTGATACTTTTGGCCAGTATTTATATTTAACTTGATCAGCCTGTGGAGTCTAGTGTGATAATTTTGGCCAGCCTGCCAAGTGTAGTATGCTAATATTGGTCAGTATTTATACTTGATCAGTCTGCTGAGTCTATTGTCTAGTGTGATAATATTGGCCAGTATTTATACTTAACTTGATCAACCTACTGAGTGTAGTATGCTAATATTGGCCAGTATTTATACTTGATCAGCCTGCTGAGTCTATTATGATTCTAGTGTGATAATATTGGCCAGTATCCAGATAACTTGATCAACCTACAGTCTAGTGTGATAATATTGGCCAGTATTATACTTAACTTGATCAGCCTGCTGAGTCTAACCTACAGTCTAGTGTGATAATATTGGCCAGTATTATACTTAACTTGATCAGACTACTGAGTTTAGTATGCTAATATTGGCCAGTATTTATACTTGATCAGCCTGCTGAGTCTATTATGATTGTGATAATATTGGCTAGTATCCAGGTAACTTAATCAACCTACAGTATGTAGTGTGATAATATTGGCCAGTATTATACTTAACTTGATCAGCCTGCTGAGTCTAATCTGATTCTAGTGTGATAACATTGGCCAGTATTTATACTTAACTTGATCAGCCTACTGAGTGTAGTATGCTAATATTGGCCTGTATTTATACTTGATCAGCCTGCTGAGCCATTATGATTCTAGTGTGATAATATTGGTCAGTATCCAGGTAACTTGATCAACCTACAGTGTGTATTGTGATAAAATTGACTAGTATTATACTTAACTTGATCAGCCTGCTGAGTCAAATCTGATTCTAGTGTGATAATATTGGCCAGTAGTTTTACTTTACTTGATCAGCCTACTGAATGTAGTATGCTAATATTGGCCAGTATTTATACTTGATCAGCCTGCTGAGTCTATTATGATTCTAGTGTGATAATATTGGCTAGTATCCAGATAACTTGATCAACCTACAGTGTCTAGTGTGATAATATTGGCCATTATTTATCATTAACTTGATAAGCCTGCTGAGTCTAATCTGATTCTAGTGTGATAATATTGGCCAGTATTTATACTTAACTTGATTAGCCTACTGAGTCTAGTTTGGTAATATTGGCCAATATTTATACTTAACTTGATCAGCCTACTGAGTCTAGTGTGATAATATTGGCCAATACTTGATCAGCCTGCTGAGTTTAGCCAAGTGTGATAATACTTGCCTCACAGTGCTTCACAGTACTTAACTTGATCAGCCTGATGTGTCTAGTGTGATTCTAATTTGATAATATTGGCCCGTATTTATACATAACTCGATCAGCTTGCAGAAAGTGATAATATTGGCCGGTATTTATCATACACTTGATCAACCTGCTGAGTCTAGTGGGATAAAAAAAAAATTGGCTAGTATTTATATTGATCAGCCTGCTGAGTCTAATGTGATTCTAGTGTAATAATATTGGCCAATTTTTATACTTAACTTGATGCAGTGTCTAGTGATAATTTTGGCCAGTATTTATCCTTAACTTGATCAGCCTGCAGATATTCTAGTATAATGATTTTGGCCAGTATTTATACTTAACTTGATTGGACTGCTGAGTCTGGTGTGATAATATTGGCCAGTATATATAGCTTGATCAGCCTGCTAAGTCTATTGTGACAATATTGGCCAGTATTTATACTAAACTCGATCAGCCTACTGGGTCTAGTGTGATTCTAGTGTGTTCTAATATTGGCCAGTATTTATACTAACTTGACAAGCCTGCAGAGTCTAGTGTGATTCTAGTGTGGTAATATTGGCCAGTATTTATATTTAACTTGATCAGCCTGCCAAGTCTTCTGCAGCAGTATTGGCCAGTATTTATACTTAACTTGATCAGCCTGCTGAGTATTTATACTTAATTTGATCAGCCTACTGAGTCTAGTGTGATTCTAATGTGATAATAGTTGCCAGTATTTAAACAAACTTGACCAGCCGGGTGAGTCTAGTGTGATTCTAGTTTGGTAATATTGGCCAGTATTTAAAGACACAGTTTGGATTGCATAACACCCTAATGACTCTAAGCAGATTAAAATAAGAAGTCCTTGCTGACAGGCCACCCTTTCAGGTAGGGGTCTGATAAGGGGTAATTAGGTTAGGTTTCAGCAAAGTTTATGATGAAGACAAGAGAAACAGATAAGTTGGGTAATTTGGTGATTATTTGATACTTATTTCTCTTTATTCAATAAAATATATCTGCTTGATATTCATTAGAATTGCCTCGCCAAGGCAGGTCTAATGAATACTCACAACATGTTTTATGGAGAAATACACATATGCTAATTTATCATCAAATGCCCTCTTTATCTGCATCTTTGGAACAAATACAGAAAATTAGTTACTAAAGATAGATAGTATATATTTATTTATTTATTTATCAAAAAAAAGAAAAGCTTTAACTTAATCAGCCTGCCAGATCTAGTGTGGTAATATTGGCCAGTATTTATACTTAACTTGATCAGCCTGCCAGATCTAGTGTGATGATATTGGCCAGTACTTACACTACTCTTAATCAGCCTGCCAGATCTAGTGTGATAATATTGGCCAGTACTTACACTAATCAGCCTGCCAGATATAGTGTGATGATATTGGCCAGTTCTTACACTAATCAGCCTGACAGATCTAGTGTGGTAATATCAGCCAGTATTTATACTTAACTTGATCAGCCTACCAAGTCTAGTATGATTCTAGTATGATAAAATTGGCCAGTATTTATATTTAACTTGATTAGCCTGCCAGTTCTTATGTGATAATATTGGCAAGTATTTATACTATTTATACTTAATGATCAGCTTGCTTGGTCTAGTGTGATAATACTGTTTTGATTTTTAACAGTCTTGCAAGCAGGAGACTCATCAGCTTGCACATTAGCACAGGGTAATCAGGATCTTTACCTCTCTCTCTCTCTCTCTCTCTCTCTCTCTCTCTCTCTCTCTATATATATATATATATATATATATATATATATATATATATATATATATATATATATATATATATATATATATATAATTATGATTTAACTTAATCAGCCTCATAATTATATATATATGATTACTTATTTATATATAATTATGATTAGGGGATACCTATGTACTATAGATATACTGTATATTTGAACACATTAACTCCATATATATATATATATATATATATATATATATATATATATATACACTGATGTCTGGAATGCTAAAAAATCTCATTGGGCATACACACCTACTGGACAAGCAGTTTTTCTAGCATCTCTGACTTAGAGTCCAGATTCAGTTATCTAGTAAGGCATCTACAGACCATGTCTTGCATTAGTCCATTGATCGTGGCATACAAATGTAAATCAAAAATAGCTGACTACAAAACACTAAATACATTGCACCCCGTGATTCATACCAGCCTACTCCCATGATTTAAGTGTGATTCTAGCACTTTTTGGAGGTTTCCACAACCGCTCGATCACATTTTATTAAAGCGCTGTGTCATACAAAAGTGAGTGTACTACCCTCAAAAACCACACAAAAAAACAACAACACAAGAATATGTTTGTTTATCAATACTTTTGGCACAGGGATTGTCCAATGAGCTGGCTCTTCTTATCAGTCAATATAATGTGTTATTGCCCATCACAACACTCACTCTCTCTACTTATTTATATATAATTATGATTAGGGGATACCTATGTACTATAGATATACTGTATATTTGAACACATTAACTCCATACCATATTTATCCTTAAAGTTGAACAAGTCACATTTTACTATCATTGATGTTTCTAAAAACTGCTGGATGAGTGGCAAACAGTGTTGACCCCTGATCAACATTCTGCAGGTCTGATCTGTGTCTACACTATTTGCTGAGGCCTGTCTGTCCAAATACTTAGGGTAAATATGGTAATTGCACAACATAATTATTCACTTTTTTATCATTCAGATAGCTCAGTGTTGTATGCTATGCATTCATGTTTTACTCCATGTAAACACATTTTCTGTCCAAATGGTACCATGCAAACTTGTAGAACAGACCAATATTCTCACACATGCATATTGTGATGTTTTATATGATCAATGTGTGCCAGTTCTCCAGTATTCTATTGATGAAAATGCTTTTATTTTATGTTTTGAATGTCATTAAAATTATGTGTTTATATTACTGAAATTCAGCCTAGTTTATTTACTCTCTTTACTCTCTCATAAAACAAGACTACAGCACAGAGTTAGGGCTGCTCTGAGTGCTTTTTTTATGCCCCCGCCATTTTCAATGGGGGGGGGGGGGGGGGGGGGGGGCATATAGTATCACCGCTGTCCTTACGTATGTCCGTCCGTCCGTCACATACGCAACACTTTTGGTTTCCGTGCGATATCTTTTGAAAGGATTGGTGTATTGGATTGAAATTTTATACACAGGTATATAATCATAAAATGTAGGCCAAGTTCGATTTAGGGTAAAATCCACCAATTATTTTGGGAGTTATGGCCCTTTTCAACTTTGAAAAATTTTCAACTTTGAAAAATGGTTTCCGTGCAATATCTTTTGAAAGGATTGGTATATTGGATTGAAATTTTGTACACAGGTATATAATCATAAAATGTAGGTCAAGTTCAATTTACAGTAAAATCCGTCAATTATTTTGGGAGTTATGGCCCTTTTTCAACTTTGAAAACTGGTTTCCGTTCCACAAGTTTTGAAAAGATTAATGTATTGGATTCATATTTTATACACAAGCATATAATTATAAAATATAGGAAAAGTTCGATTTAGGATAAAATCCACAAATTATTTTTGGAGTTACTGCCCTTTATCAGTGTTGAAAAATAGTTGAAAAATGGTTTCCGTTCGACATCTTTTGAAAAGATTAATAATAATAATAATAATAATAATAATAATAATCGACTTTATTTATAGAGGGTAACACATTTAGTAATCTAGTACTAATCTTCCATGTGGCCCTCTTTTTTCCTGGGTAGAAACAAGTACTAAGCAATGTGGATAAAGTCTCTTGCTCAAGGAAACAACACTTGCAGTTAGTGGGGATCGAACCCGGTACCTCTCGATCTCGAGTCCGACGCTTTACCACTGCACCACAGCGCTCTATAGATTAGTGTATTGGATTCAAATTTTATACACAGGTAATCATAAAATGTAGGTCAAGTACGATTTAGGGTAAAATCCACCAATTATTTTTGGAGTTATGGCCTTTTTCACCTTTGAAAAATGGTTTCCGTTCCATAACATTTGAAAAGATTAGTGAATTGGATTCATATTTTATACACAAGCATATAATTATAAAATATAGGTCAAGTTTGATTTAGGGTAACATCCACCAATTATTTTTGGAGTTACGGCCCTTTATCAATGTTGTAAAATAGTTGAAAAATGGTTTCCGTTCGATATCTTTTGAAAAGATTAGTATATTGGATTCAAATTTTATACACAAGTATATAATCATAAAATGTATGTCAGGTTGGATTTAGGGTAAAATCCACCTATTATTTTTGGAGTTATGGCCCTTTTTCAACTTTGAAAAATGGTTTCCGTACTATAACATTTGAAAAGATTAGTGAATTGGATTCATATTTTATACACAAGCATATAATTATAAAATATAGATCAAGTTTGATTTAGGGTAAAATCCACCAATTATTTTGGAGTTATGGCCCTTTATCAATATTGAAAAATAGTTGAAAAATGGTTTCCGTTCGATATCTTTTGAAAAGATTAGTGTATTGGATTCAAATTTTAAACACAGGTATATAATTATAAAATGTATGTCAAGTTGGATTTAGGGTAAAATACACCAATTATTTTTGGAGTTGTGGCCCTTCTTCAGCTTTGAAAAATGGTTACAGTTCCATAACTTTTGAAAAGTTTAGTGAATTGGATTCATATTTTATACACAAGCATATAATTATAAAATATAGGTCAAGTTTGATTTAGGGTAAAATCCACCAATTATATTTGGAGTTACAGCCCTTTTTCAATGTTGAAAAATAGTTTCAGTTTGATATCTTTTGAAAACATTAGTGTATTGAATTCAAATTTAACACACAGGTATATAATCATAAAATAGAGGTCAAATTCCAAGTAGGGTAAAATCAACCCATTATTATGGGAGTTATGGCCCTTTTTCTCCTTCAAAATATGTTTTCCTTCCAATATTTTTTTTAAAAAAGATTGATTTGTCCCTTTTTTCAACTTCATTTTTTGCAAAATACCTGCGTGTGGTTGAGGATGGCCCTGGGCGGGGGCTTCTGTGTCATACTGACACATTTCTAGTGTTTTACTTGCTCATGCTCAAGTGAGTACAACCCAAACTCAGCCATAGTTTATTTTATCAAAGGCCTTTGAAAATATTTAGGGATTTTTATGTCTTTGCCATTTATGGAATGGTAAACAGTGTTACCCATGCCTGTCTGTGTAGACAGTTGTCCATTCATGCATGTGTCTGTCCATTTGGTATCTGTGCTATATCTCCTTAACCTTTTGAGATATGATTATGAATCTTCATCAGGATTCAACACAATATGATGATGTTTCACACACAAGAATAACTCTTCCTTCATTTATGTGTTACCTGAAACTCCTTAACATTCAAGATACTAGCGAGAAACTTCACAAGTTGATTCAGCATGATGTGTCGACATCGGCGTAGCCTCTTGTCTGCACTCTATCTCCTTAATGAATGGATGGATTTTGACCAAACTTACACAAGTTTATCATTGGGTTGGGGAAAAATACAGATTACATTTTGATTACCTTGACCCCATTTTCAAGGTCACAAGAGGACTTAGATTGTTGGAAAAGGCTGGAAAGTTGCTTGTCTGCACCCTATCTCCTGAAGGAACAAATGGATTTTGACCTTACCTGCACATCTAGATTGCTGGGACATGTAAAAGAACTGATTAGATTTTGGTGACCTTGACCCCATTTTCAAGGTCACATGATGGCTTAGATGGTCAGAAAATGGCTTGTCTGCCCCCTATCTCTTGAATGAATGGATGGATTTTTACCAAACTTGTACATCTATATTGTTGAGACATGGAAAAGAACTGATTAATTTGGTGACCTTGACCCCATTTTCAAGGTCACAGGAGGGCTCATATTGTTGGAAAATGGATTGTCTGCACCCTATCTCCAGAATGAATTGATGGATTTTGACTAAACTTGTACATCTATATTGTTGTGACATGGAAAAGAACTGATTAGATTTTGGTGACCTTGACCCCATTTCCAAGGTCACACAAGGGCTAAGATTGTTGGAAAATATCTTGTCTGCACCCTATCTCATGAAGGAATGGATGGATTTTGACCAAACTTGCACAACTATATTGTTGTGAAATGAAAAAGAAGTGATTAGATTTTGGTTACCTTGACCCCATTTTCGAGGTCACAGGAGGGCTCAGATTGTTGGAAAATGGCTTTTCTGCACCCTTTCTCCAGAATGAATGGATGGATTATGACCAAACTTGTACAGCTATATTGTTGAGACAGGGACAAGAACTGATTAGATTTTGGTGACCTTGACCCCATTTTAAAGGTCACAGGGGGCTTAGATTGTTAGAAAATGGCTTGTTAGCACCCTATCTCCAGAATGAATTGATGGATTTTGGCAAAACTTGACCCCATTTTCGAGGTCACAGGAGGGTTCAGATTGTTGAAAAATGGCTTTTCTGCACCCTATCTCCAGAATGAATGGATGGATTTTGACCAAACTTGTACAGCTATATTGTTGAGACAGGGACAAGAACTGATTAGATTTTGGTGACCTTGACCCCATTTTCAAGGTTACATTAGGGCTTAGATTTTGGAACATGGCCCCCATTGACCACATACACGCAAAAAAAAAAGATAAATTATAGATACAACCTTTTTCAATGATAGGTCTGGTCAAACTGGTGGGGGACATACGTTTTCCTCTGAAAACACTGTTCTAGTTTATCCTTGCTTTAACCATATAAATGAGTTATCTGCCTTTGCCTAAAAAGAGTGCATGTGTGTCTGTCTGTTTTGTGTCCTGCCTATAACTCAAGGTGGATTCCAAATTATGTGATGATGTGTCAACAGAAGAATGAAGACATCATTGTTTTATTTATGAGTTATATAAAGAATATAACTCATAGAGTCCTTGCCAAAATTTCATGTCTGTGCTTAACGCCTTAACTCTAGAGATATAAGAATGAAAATTCACAGGAGATTTATGCTTGATGATGCGTCTCACACACATATAACAACTATTACTTGTTTAATTTGAGTTATCTGCTCTTGCTGAAATTTCTTGTCCATATTTTAATTGCTTAAACTGTGAGATACATGCATTAAACTTCACAAGTGGATTCAACATGATGTGATGTCGCGCACAAGAATGAACTCAACAACTCTTCCTTACTTTATTATTATCATATTTTTCCTTGCTGAAGTTTCATGTCCAGGCTATAGCTTCTAACCCTTAGTGATATAGTAGTGATACTTCACAGACGGATTCAGCAAAATGCTACTGTGTTGTGCAGATGTTTCAGCATTGTGCAGAAGAATGAGAACACTTCATTGCTTGTATTTATGAGTTATCTGCCATTGTTGAAATTTTGAGGCCAGGCTCTTCCTCATCCTTCATATCTATAATCATGGAACTTCACAGGTGGGTTCAACATGATAGGTCAGCATTTTAAGGATGCAAAAGATCTGTTCTGTTCATTGCATTTATTTATCTGACTTTATGTCTTTGTCAGGGTTCTCGGGGACGCGGAATCCTGCATCCCAGGATGCATAAATCCAGGTCCGGACTCCTAAATATTCCCAAAGCCCAGTCCACCATGTCTTCGTCAGGGTTCTCGGGGATGCAGAATCCTGCATCCCGGGATGCATAAATCCAGGTCTGGACTCCTAAAAATTCCCAAAGCCCAGTACGCCGGACGCATGTTTTCTTTCCCGTGGGACTACAACTAATTATGATCGGGTTATTTGACTGAAGTCTGTCGGTAGCATCTTAACAGAATAATCAGCCGCATGTTTTTCACACTTGCGACATACTGTTATCTATTTGCCAAGCAAGCGGTAGTTAAACAGGTGTTGGCAGTTAACACTTCAGCGATCGTTATCTTGTCGACCAATTAAAGCATGCGACTGACACCGTTATGCATCCCTTCCCTCATTGTGTATTGCATCTGCCGACCGACTGATTCATCGAAAATGCACACGCAGATGTCATGATCTTCCATCCCTTGAGGATGTTTTTGTTAATTGATCTTTTTTTTCCATTTCAAAATTTTCAGGCGCCAAATTTTCGTCACTGACTTCGGAGAAGCACGCTCACCGTTTTATGTTGAGACGACAAGCAGCCCAAGCAAATTAGTACCTTATCCCTTTGCAAGATATTGGTCTGCGCATCAAAATGGTTATTCCTGCTGGCCACTAAAAATAGTTTTTTAAGTACCATCGAATCTATCATTTAAACCCTGTGTAACTTGCACAACTATATTGTTGTGACATGAAAAAGAAGTGATTAGATTTTGGTTACCTTGACCCCATTTTTGAGGTCACAGGACTCCTCAGATTCTTATTTTCTCGCATGAAAAAAAGCACATGCTCGTAACGGTAGCGCGTGCTTGTAATGGTAGCGTCATATGGCAGCGTGGTGGGAAACCATTTTGAGCGAAAAACAAACTATTCCCATGTTGGATTGTAGAGCATTTTCTTGTCAGAAATGCATATAAAACAGACGCATATTAAAAATACAACCCAGACTTTTTCTGCAAATCAAAGCAGTGGATCAAAATTTCAGCAAGAAAACAAGACATTTTTCATAGCGTATATTGATCACAGCACGGTGCAAAGGTAAACATTGAAATGACGTTTTGTGGAACACCCAGGGAAACCGGATATCAGGATAGCAGAGGTTGCTAGATTTCGGAGGTAAACAAATGATTTCATGCATCGGCAGGGTATGTAATTATCCACTTTGGCTTGCTTATATCTTAAACATTTGATAAAAGAGCTGAAATGCTCATTCTAGAGACATAATTATGAATATGTTAAAGCAATCATTTTCTTTCCCAGCTACTTTGTGGAGGTTGAAACAGCATTTGAACTTGTCTTTTCGATGGCTACCAGCCCGATCATGGTAAATAACATGTTGGTTTAATATTGCCTAATATGGCTACATAAGACATTTAAGTTACTGCTTCTATATAGCTGTTAACAGAATCTGTGTAGCAATATCTAGGGTAGATGGAGCTCTCAAGCCCTGGCCGGCAATCCATCTAGGAGTTGGCAACTCCAAACAAAAACCTGCATACCTGGATTTGCCTGTTCCAGTTATGTAAAGTCTGCTTTGGCAGCTGGGGCGAAAGAAATCAATACTATGATTCAACGGCCCAAATGGCGATGCAGCAGCATGTTGTGGAGCATGGAGAGCATGACAAGGCACAAAAGAAGTTATGGTCATCCACTGCATCCGGGCTTAGCTCCAGATGTCCTGACACTGTCTTGCCTCTGGATCCAGCTAGGTCAGGATGAGAGAGTGAGGTTGACTCTGCACGCCTCTCCCTCACTATAATCCAATTCACAGCGCATGTCATCTTAATCAGTAACACACATTCACAGCAAGCACATATATGCAAATCATACAAAAGCCCTGTGGGGATGGGCGAGCGGTGAAGCAGCAGGTGAGGAAACACTGGAAGCTGTAGTTGCGGACCTGCACACAGGCGGCTTGGTTCTATATGGTTGCTTTCCTTAAGAGCAAAGCAGTATGGGGAATTCGGCAGCCGAACTGAGCAGACCTTTTTAGGATCGCACTGCACACCCCCGTAGCATGGGGAAGGGGCTAGAAAAGGTTCCCTAAACAATTGCCTGCTTCAAAACTCCTGGCTGGTTAACTGCAATCAGCGGGAATCCCACGTAGCGGTCAAACAAGAAAAAAGATGAAGGTGATACCTCTAACCATCGGCGCTTGGAATGTGCACACCCTAATGACAGTTCTAGTTCTGACAGACCTGAGCGAAGAACAGCTCTAGTTGGTAGAGAACTTGACCGATACAAAGTCGAGATTGCAGCTCTGAGTGAGACTCGCCTTGCAGAAGAAGGGCTTTTAAAAGAAGTTGGTGCTGGCTACACTTTCTTCTGGAGTGGACGCAAGAAAGAAGAGTGGCGTGAAGCAGGAGTAGGATTCGCCATCAAGTCACACCTTGTCAGCAAGCTCTCAGGACTTCCCAAAGGCATAAATGACCGCCTGATGACGCTGAGACTTCCCTTATCTGGCAAGAGGCATGCAACAATTGTAAGTGCCTGTGCACCCACAATGACCAACCCAGATGAGGTTAAAGACAAGTTCTGATTTGGATTCTGTGATTTCTGCAGCACCCCGGACACAAACTCATCCTCCTCGGGGACTTCAACGCCAGAGTGGGCACAGACCACCAGACCTGAGAAGGAGTGATTGGATCTGAAGGTGTAGGGAAGTGCAACAGCAATGGACTCCTCCTTTTAAGGAAGTGTGCAGAGCATGAATTACTGATCACCAACACAGTCTTCCGTCTACCAACTCGCAGAAAGACAACATGGATGCACCCTCGCTCCAAACACTGGCATCTCATTGACTATGTCATAGTGCGAAGGAAGGACAGACAGGATGTCAGAGTGACTAAAACTATGTGTGGTGCAGACTGTTGGACAGATCACAGGCTTGTTGTCAGCAAACTCAACCTGTGCATTCAGCCTGTACGACGACCATAAGGCAAAAAGACGCCAAAGAAATTAGATGTCTCCAAGCTGAAACAAGACAGCAAGAGGCAAGCATTTGTCAATGATCTCTGCAGCCATCTAGATGCACTGGAACACAGTTCAGAAGATGTAGATGAGAGCTGGACAGTCTTCAGAGACACCGTTCACTCTTCAGCAATGGATTCCCTAGGACCAGTATCTCGCAAACACCAAGATTGGTTTGTTGAGAATGACAAAGAAATTCAGGGACTCCTTGAAGAGAAACACCAAAAACACAAGGCTTACCTCAGAAATACCAGCTCAGTATCTAGCAAGACTGCCTATTCAAACATATGCAAGACAGTTCAGACGAGGTTCAGAGACATGCAAGACTCCTGGCTGAGAAAAAAGGCAGATGAAATCCAGTCCTTTGCAGACAGAAAGGACATGAAAAAGTTCTTTGATGCACTCAAGACAGTATAATTATGGTCCCCAGAGCTCAGGAACCACCCCACTCCTTAGTGCAGATGGAACTAGTCTTCTGACTGACAAAGAAGCTATCTTGAAAAGATGGGCTGAACACTTTGATGGTGTCTTTAATCGGCCATCATCTATCAATGATGAAGCTATCAACAGACTCCACAGGTGGAATGTAATCCGCTGCTTGATGAGCTCTCAACCGTCTCTGAAACAGTGAAAGCAATAAAACTCTGTCATCTGGCAAGGCTCCAGGATCAGATGCAATACCTGCAGAGATCTACAAAGCAGGAAGTCTTCCAGTTGCAGAGAAACTGACAGAGTTATTTCACATTATGTGGAGAAAAGAAGCCATCCCTCAAGAATTCAAGGATGCAACAATTATTCACCTATTCAAAAGGAAAGGGAATCCTCAAGTCTGTGACAATCATCGAGGCATCTCTTTATGGTCAATTGCTGGGAAGATTCTTGCTAGGGTCCTACTGAACCGATTGAATGAACACCTGGAACATTCAGGGCTTCTACCAGAAAGCCAGTGTGGATTCAGGAAAAACAGAGGAACAATAGACGTGATCTTCACAGCACGACAGCTTCAAGAAAAATGCCAGGAACAGAATGTGGACCTCTACATGACCTTTGTCAACCTTACCAAAGCATTTGAGACAGTCAGTCGTAAGGGACTTTGGAAAATTGTGGCAAAGTTTGGTTGTCCTGCCAAATTCATAGCAATGGTGCGGCAGTTCCATGATGGTATGCTTGCAAGGGTCCAAAATGATGGCGAGTTTTCTGATCCGTTTCCTGTGACAAATGGAGATAAGCAAGGCTGTGTACTAGCTTCAACACTGTTCAGCATGATGTTTTCTGCCATGCTTACAGATGCTTTCCAGGATGGTGACAATGGTATACCTATTAGATATCGCTTTGATGGGAAACTTTTCAACCTAAGAAGGTTGCAAGCTAAATCTAAGGTGCAGACAGAGGTGCTAGACGAGTTCCTCTTTGCTGATGACAAGGCAAAGGGTGCTTCAACAGAAGAGAAAATGCAAAAAGGTGTGGATCAAGTATCTGATTCATGTGACAGCTATGATATCACAATCAGGATCAAAAAGACTGAGGTAGTATATCAGCCAGCACCTGGAAAGCCTTACAAGGAGCCTACCATCACAGTGAAAGGTCAACGACTGCAAGTGGTAGACAAGTTCACCTACCTTGGAAGCACATTGTCTAGAGTTGTGCACATTGATGATGAAGTCAATGCTAGAATTGCCAAAGCTAGTGCAGCTAGCATTTGGCCGGCTACGTGGAAGTATTTGGGACCGAAGTGGTATCAGACTTGACACAAAGCTGAAAGTATATAGATCGGTGGTGCTGCCAACACTATTATACGCATGCGAAACTTGGACAGTTTACCAACGGCATGACAAAAGACTGAACCACTTCCATACAAGCTGTCTTAGAAAACTTCTAAAGATCAAGTGGCAAGACAGGATTCCAGACACAGAAGTCCTGAAAAGGGCAGGGATGCAGAGTATACATACTCTTCTGAAATTGGCACAGTTAAGATGGACAGGCCATGTTACCAGAATGCCTGATGAACATTTCCCAAAGAAAATCCTCTATGGAGAACAAGTAGGAAAACGCTCCCATGGTGGTCAGAAGAAGCGATACAAGGACACCCTCAAAGCCTCCCTTAAAGACTTCAGCATACCAACAGAGTCATGGGAACAGATTGCACAAGATCGTACAAAGTGGTGAGGCCTCATAAAAAAGGGAGCTGGTGAATACGAAGCAAAAAGAATCAGCGAAGCCGAGCAGAAACGTGCACAATGGAAAGCCAGAGCTAAGGCATCACCAACAGAGCTTTCTTCCTCAGACCTCTCTTGTTCTATCTGCAACAGGCAGTTTAGAGCTAAGATTGGTCTCATCAGCCATCTTAGAACACACAAATAATAACACATCACACAGTTGATAAGGATTGGTCATTGTCAGTAATGACAGACGAACAAGAAGCCCAAGGATGGACTTACCTTTTCTTCGACTGTCTTCATAGTTGTTTCAGTTTATCAACAAAAATTAACGCCTTCTGTTGAAATTTAAAGCAAGTACTAGCGAAATTTTGGATAACGGAATATTCGGAGGTACTTTGACACATGGTGCAGTGGATCTCGGAGGGACTGTCGCTGGATTTCAGAGGCACTGAAAATTCATTCCGTGAGCTCTGTCTAAAAAAAGCAACATAAATTAATACCTGCTGGCACAATATGGTGCCAAGACTTATATAAGCAATTGTTACTATAAAGCCTTCATCTGTGGATATCCCGGCATTAGGTGTGTTTGATTATCAGGGCTCCAGAAGACGTTCGCTCTGTATTATATAGTAAAAATTAGGCCTGAATATGCTTACTTTAAGCTGGGACAGATATCTAGGATTTCACATATATATAGTATAATCTATAATGGTCCGGACAGGTGGTTGCCGGGCAAAACATGAAATTAATATGCTGTCCGAAGAATGGTTGCAGGAAACCGTCAGGACCTGCACTTGATCCAAAGATGATCAGACGGCACTGTGCACCCTTATTTATAGATTCTGGTACGTGCCACGTGATCGATGTTGGCCAATGACTCATCCCCGGGGAAGCCCGGTAGCCTGATTAATCAATCAGGAGTTGCCCAGAAGCCAGGCGCCTTGATTTGGAAACCAGGATGCCGGACTGCCCACAAGTTTGGAATTAGTGTCAACTTTGCTAAACATGAAAGCTGAACTTTACTGACTTAATATTTGGAAAGAATCTAATTCTTTGGGTGATAAGAGACATTTTGATATGATGTTTGGTGCTCAAGATGCAATATAAAGCTATAAATATTGAAAGTCAAGCCGGGCTGCAGACGCTTCTTGTGACGACACAACAAGCTGTCAAAAACTCCAATTTAACAACGTTCAAAGACACTATCTCTACCAATGGCAACAGTTGGAGGCAGCTGACAGTGCAAGTGAACTTTGACTATGCAAAATTACATGGGATAAAATGTATATGCAGTAGAAATACAGCATCCTGGTCACCGGGTCAACAAGTACACAAATCAAAATGGCTGACTTATCAACAGAATTTCACTTCCTAGTTGTGAAGACGGTGACATGCGATTCTGTATGACTTTGGTGTTATGTAAATGATGTTCCAAACAATAATGAGATGAAATGTTTATGAAAGATTGTAAGTTGATCGGATAGATTGTTTCCCTCTAGAATTATTCTGGAAAACAGTGACTGTTTACACAGAAAAATGTGTTTGTCTAACTTTGCTGTTCATCAGTGTTCTCTGGGTTGTTGAGAAATTACCCATAGCTGATATTTGAAACTATCATCTGGATTTACTGTTTATCAACAGTCTGGAAGATCAATTTGAGCCAATGTAAAATTGCCAGAAATGGCTGTGTTCTGCAACTGATGTTTATAGAATCAGGGGCAGTTTATTACAGTATATCTGATTATAAGAATCTATCTATTTTCTTATACTGAGTCGGTCATATTTAGCCATTACCTCTGTTAGGTGGGTCGCTTAATTTAGAATTTAGCAAATAAATCACATGATGAGTTCTTAAAAATTGTTTACAATCTGTTAAAACGCATACCTCTGACTCTCAGTCTATACCATACGGGCTTTGAACTCCTCTGCAGTCTTAGCATCTACCACAGAAGAGGCAAGAATATTCCACTGAGGAATAGTTCTAGGAAAGAAAGAATTTTTCAGGACATCATTATAGGCCTGGTTCCTACGGTATTGCGTGCTGTTTAATTTCGATGCCCTTGTTTGAGTTGAACCAGTCACAGGGGTCAAGTATCTATTTTTGTTAAGAGACACTATATCAGAGTGTATCTTATAAAAGAAGGTTAAAGAGGACTGTGCACAACGGGCCTCCAGGGATGGCCATTCCAACTTATCAAGCATATCACCTACACTACTTTTATTCCGTCATTGCCGAAAGGTCCATCTTGCAGCCGTCCTCTGGACCTTCTCAACCTGCTGAATCTGAGTTTTAAAATGGGGTGCCAAAAGGTGACGCATACTCAAGTTGAGGGCGAACCAATGTTTTGTATGCAACAGCCTGTGTCTGCCTAAGAGCAAAAGCCAAATTGTGTCTAAGAAATCCTAATATCATAGTTGTTTTTGATTTTATCTCGGAAATATGTTGACCCCAATCAAGATTGTCAGTGATGGTGATACCCAGATATTTAGTGGATTAAACCTGCTGCAATGTGTGCTGGTGTAGTGAGTAGTCAAACTTAATCTGCTTATTGGGACGGTGGCATGACACCCTCATTGAATGACATTTGGTTACACTGAACTTCATCTGCCAGTCGGCCTCCCAACGTGCTAGGCTATCCAGGTCATCTTGTTTGTTTGTTTGTGTTGAGGTTTTATGGCCCAGTCAACCCAATGGGGTCATGTTGAGCGCGGTCAGTTTACCTAACCACACGTTTACTGGGCATGCTTAGTCCTCTAAGCGGTTAACCAGTATTGTGCACATTCTTTCGCCAGAAACTGACAACTGCCCTTCTTGAATCAGCGGAAGGGAGAGAATGACCGTAGAAAATATTTCATGATCAATCTCCACGAAAGAGTAAGATAAGACAGTCAGAAGGAGTATATGTATTCCTATACAAAACACAATCATCAGCAAACAAATGAACAGATGACCTGATATTATCAGGAAGATCATTAATAAATACCAAGAAAAGGACTGGTCCAAGCACCGTACCTTGGGGAACACCGGATAAAACAGGGACTAGATTGGACGCTTGGCCATCGGTTGCAGGACAACTCGCCCCAAAGACAACTCGCCCCAAGACAACTTGCCCCACATAACACTCACCCCAAGACAACTCGCCCCAGATTCATGAGACAACTCTCCCCATTTAGAAAGTATCTCGCCCCAGACTGGTGATAGCACATTATGATGTATCAAAGCCTATTTTCTAAGAAAAAGAATAAGAAAAATATTTCAAAATGTCATCTGCTGATTTTTTCCCAGAGATATATATTGCTTTTAGTTAGGTTGCGTTAACTTGCCCAAAATCAAAGTTTTTTTCACTTCCATTAAGCGTGCATAAATTTTATTTATGCACGCTGAAAACTGATTTCCCCACTCACCTCATGCAATTGAAGCACCACATCTAGCCACTCTATGTGGGTTCCACAGGGGCTATAGAGGAAATTTATTTGTTATGCTGAATTTTTTTACCACAGCCATTATTTTTGCATTTCTTGATATACTGGAGGCGGATCATTGACGAACACAATCTTGGTGAACAACATTATGGGTCGTTTATATTTTTTTGAATGACGCTGAGCGCCTGAGCCTATCCCTGTTCTATTAATTTCTTTTTCTCTTGCTCGCTCAAACCAGCCTGTTTAGTGTGTGTTTTATCTTTCAACTCATTATATTTCTTTTGCTGGTCTAAAACTATTTTAAATTCCTGATCTGATATTTGCCCATCGTTTAAAGCTGTGGAAATTAAACTTTTGATGGAATTTAACTTGCTTTCCCCTAGGGTTTTAATTTCATAATGTTTTTGTGTCTTTGTCATTAATTTGCGCCTCAATAACTTAACACAAACACCCATACAGCCACAGACAATTGCAACAATCTTTAATGGTAACATAACAGGTACAGCTAATCCAACACCAGCTATAATAACACTTGCAGAAATTAATGTAGTATCAACTCCATCTGTAATATTAATCCCCCTTTTATACTTCTTATACAATGCTTTTCTTGCATCTCTCTCTGTTATTAATTGTTTCTCTATTTCAGAAATCATTTGTAATCTATAATTCTGTCCATCTTCAGTAGGCAACTCTGGATATAACGGCGCAGTTGGCTGTTTCATTTTTTATTGTTTTTAAAAATATTTCAAAATAAAATAAAAATGATATCTCATACTTTAACAAACGTTCAAAAACCATGCCAGTTGCAGAATAACATAGATAACAGAGACAGCACCAAAATGATAGGATTAAAATCTATCACATACTGGGTTGGTTGGTATAATGTCACAGGCAAACAATATCTAGCAACCAAAAGCCGGTACATAGAAATACCGGAACACACCGAAACACTGGAACACACTGGTAATTACCGGAACACACTCCAATTTTTTTTTATTTTTTATTTTTTTTTATTTTTTTGGCTTATTAAATAGTTTTTTGGGGGGAAATATGTGGCCCTTTTATATATCCTGTGTCTTATTTTATCATTTGTATCCCGTGAACATAATCTATTAAATAAATTTATTATTACTATATGGCAGTTTGATCCGGTGAATTGTTCTCATGGTGAAGTTATAAAATAAATTCACTTATCATACTTTTTTTTTATTTTGCTTTAATAATAATAATAATATTATTATATTATTATTATTATTATTTTTTGTGCGTGTGGTGGTGGAGGGAATGAGGGTGGGGTTTGCTGGCATATGTGGTCCGTTTATGTATTAAACTTGAAAGGGGAATATTAATAACGAAAGTAAATTATAACGACATTATCATAAAGGGATCTTTCTAGCATTGTTTTGGTCCTGAAAAGGACCGTTTGTTGGCTAACTAAAAAATTCTATGACCTGCAGAATACCAGTCTGATGCGAAAAAAGTATTTTCGGAGCCCACAATTTCTGCTGGTTGGTGTTGGTTCCGACAAGTGAACAAGGTCTTCATCATAGTCATGGGGGCACTTAATGTCATGAAATTTTATGACATTTTCACCCTAGGTCTGGAAGAGCATCTTGTTGAATTTTTTCCTGTCTCTGTCGAATTTAGCCTTCGTAAGGCCAGGTGGGTCGCTTTTGGAGAAGTCGGCTCTGGGAAGAATCTCTGAGATGTACACTCGCCGCACTCCAACATCTTCAAACTCCTTAACCAGACTACAGATGTTCTCGTAGATTATATCTAGATCTGATATAGGGCTGATATCGTTGCCACCGATAGAGAGGAAAACAATGCGCAGTCTAGCAGCTTTCATTCTCTTCTTCAGAGTATCAACAGCATCTATTCTTGAAAATTTCAAGCCACCTTGGTAAACAAATGTTGAAGATCCTGGGACATGAAGATTGCCTTGGCTGAATTTATGCAGCCTCTTGATGTATGAATCGCCAAACAAACCAAATGCCATCTTGTTCTGTGGAAGTAAAATATGATGATTTTTAGCTCACCTGAGCAAAAGCTCCGGGTGAGCTATTGTCATCACCCCTCGTCCAGTCGATACTGGGTTACTTGGGGTTACTTGGGGTAAAAAACTAGGTCACCAGGTCAAATCAAAGGAAAAACTTGTTAACACTCTAGAGGTCATAGTTTTGACCCAATCTTGATGAAACTTGCTCAAAATGTTTGCCTCTATTAAATCTAGGTCAAATTTGAAACTTGGTCACTTGGGGTCAAAAACTAGGTCACCGGGCCAGATCAGCAGAAAACCTTGTTAACACTCTAGCGGTCACATTTTTGAAGCAATCATCATGAATCTTGCTCAATATGTTTGTCTTGATGAGTTCTAGGTCATGCTCGAAATTGGGTCACTTGGGGTCAAAAACTAGGTCACCGGGCCAAATCAGCAGAAAACCTTGTTAACACTCTAGCAGTCTCATTTTTGAAGCAATCATCATGAATCTTGCTCAAAATGTTTGTCTTGATGATTTCTAGGTCAAGTTTGAAACTGGGTCACTTGGAGTCAAAAACTAGGTCACCGGGCCAAATCAGCAGAAAACCTTGTTAACACTCTAGCGGTCATATTTTTCAAGCAATCATCATGAATCTTGCTCAAAATGTTTGTCTTGATGATTTCTAGGTCAAGTTCGAAACTGGGTCACTTGGAGTCAAAAACTAGGTCACCGGGCCAAATCAGCAGAAAACCTTGTTAACACTCTAGCGGTCACATTTTTGAAACAATAATCATGAATCTTGCTCAAAATGTTTGTCTTGATGAGTTCTAGGACATGTTTGAAGTGGGTCACATGGGGTCAAAAACTAGGTCATCAGGCCAAATCAGCAGAAAATTTTGTTAACACTCTAGTGGTCACATTTTTGAAGCAATCATCATGAATCTTGCTGAAAATGTTTGTCTTGATGATTTCTAGGTCAAGTTTGAAACTGGAACACCTGGGGTCAAAAACTAGGTCACCTGGCCAAATCAGCATAAAATCTTATTATCACTCTAGCGGTCACATAGTCAAGCAATCATCATGAATCTTGCTCAAAATGTTTGCATTGAAGAGTTCTAGGTCAAGTTTGAAACTGGGTCACTTGGGGTCAAAAACTAGGTCACCAGGCCAAATCAGCAGAAAACCTTGTTAATACTCTAGCAGTCACATTTTCGAAGCAGTCATCATGAATCTTGCTCAAAATGTTTGTCTTAATGATTTCTAGGTCAAGTTCAAAACTTGGTCGCCTTGGGTCAAAAACTAGGTCACCTGGCCAAATCAGTGGAACATCTTATCAATCTAGGGGTCACATTTTTTGAAGCAATCATCATAAATCTTGCTCAAAATGTTTGTCTTGATGATTTTAGGTCAAGTTCGAAACTGGGTCACTTGGAGTCAAAAACTAGGTCACCGGGCCAAATCAGCAGAAAACTGAATCTTGCTCAAAATGTTTGTCTTAATGATTTCTAGGTCAAGTTTGAAACTGGGTCATATGGGATCAAAAACTAGGTCACCAGGCCAAATCAGCAGAAAACTGTTAACACGCCAGAGGTCACATTTTTGAAATAATCATCATAAATATTGCTCAAAATGTTTGTCTTGATGATTTCTAGGTCTAGTTTAAAACTGGGTCACTTGATATCAGAAACTAGTTCACCTGGCCAAATCAAAGGAAAACCTTGTTGATGCTCTAGAGGTCACATTTTTGAAGTGATCATCATGAATCTTGCTCAAAATGTTTGTCTTGATGATTTCAAGGTGATGTATAGTTTTCTGTCCAGTGACTCTCTTAAGTTTTTCCGTTTAGGTCAGTTTCTCAGTAATTATTGATCCTACAGAGTGTTATTTGGTACTTGTGAAGTATTTGTGTTTAGGTCAGTTTCTCAGTAACTATTGCTCCTACAGCCAGTGATACTTAGTACATGCATACATCTTAGCATGGCCTCTTGAGTGCAGTCATCCATATTTGACCTTGACCTTTATTTCACAGTCCATTAGACATGCTACATTGTCTTACTTGTTAATATAATCATTTTGAACTTTGATCAGAATGTTTGCCTTGATCAGTTCTAGATCAGGTTCTCAAAGTGCTATGTTGCTCAGGTGAGCATTACAGGGCGATCATGGCCCTCTTGTTCTAATAATTAATCGCCTTTAATAAGTTTTTTTTTTTTTTTTGACACTGATTGAGTTGATGTACTTAGTAAATGACATCAGTGAATTAATTAACATAATTTGATTCCGCCGGTTATGATTGAATAACCCATATAATCCAGTTAATCCCCGCCAATTACCTCTTTACCACCTGGTGATTTTTGTGTATCTAGCGGTAGCGAATGCGCGCTGTGATATACACGTGGGGTTGTCTACATCAGGTTTATTGACAACTGATTGTGTGCCGTAATTTTTTAATTGGCTACCGAGTTAATTATAACTGATTTTTTTTAGACGTAGAATATAAATAATAAACCAAGCCAAATAAAAAAAAAAAAAAAAAATTCTGAAATTAATACACCGGCATCTGTATCGAAGTATTGCAATTTCTGTTACGGGACGGCTATGGGAAGTTCAATGGCTCCAACCTATGCATCACTCTTTATGGGAAAACTTGAAAGAGATTTTCTAGAACAGTGTACTTTAAAACCTAGTGTGTGGCTTCGGTTTCTGGACGATATCTTCATGATCTGGGACCATTCACTGGCTGAACTCGAGGATTTTATGACCCGTTTAAATAGTTTTCATCAAACCATAAAATTCACTCACACGGTATCAGACACAAATGTGTCTTATCTAGACGTGAATGTGACAAAAAATGAAGACAATTCCCTATCTACGGACATACATATCAAACCAATCGATGTGCATCAGTATTTGCATTTTTCTTCATGTCACCCGAGAAAATGCAAAGAAGGTATACCATACAGCCAGGCAAAGCGGTACAGAAGAATCATATCTATTGATGACAGCTTCCATGGATCACTTACGGAACTTGGTAAATACTTTCAAAATAGACATTACCCAGACGTCATCAAATCGGCTTTCCAAAAGGTATCTACAATGACCCAAGAAGAAGCCTTGGTGAATTCCAGTGAGAAAAACAAGCAAAAGAACATTATTCCTTTTGTTGTACAATATAACACTTCACTACCAAACTTAGGCTTGACGATAAACAAATACTGGGATTTGTTTAATCTATCAAATAAGGAAAGTTTAAACTTTCTTCATAAACATAAACCAGTTGTAGCGTATAAAAGACCTAAAAATCTTCAAGACTGTTTAACAAACTCAGCATTGAACATTCCAAAGGAAAGGAGTGAAACTACAAAATGCAATAGACGCCGATGTTCACATTGTAAGTCTATCATAGAAGGTACTAATTTTACCAGTACTAACACCAACGAGACATTTGAACTACGTTTCAGTGGTACATGTGCATCCAATGATGTGATTTACCTTATTACTTGTAAAAAATGTAAAATGCAGTATGTTGGTCAAACACATCAGTTACTGTCTATGCGTATGAACAGTCATAAATTTAACATTAGAAATATGGATGATCCCAACTTTTCAACAAATGTTGCGATTCACTTCAATTCTGATGAACATTCAGTGGAAGATTTTAGATTTATGCCTATTGATCGAGTTTCTGATAATATGCAAAGACTGCTCAAAGAGACATACTGGATCCACAAGTTGGATACTTTATATCCTAAAGGACTAAATGCTAAAGTGCTCTACAATTGAGCCGGGGTGCGGAAGTTTCTATAGGACCTATTATTTATGGAAACATTTGTATCATTTACCATTCAGGTATTTTTGATCCAGTTACATTGTTTCAATTTGCATTTTAAAGCATGCAACGTCCAATAACGTCGTCGTTTTGGCGCTTTTTACATCACTTCCTGCTGATGTCAACGTCATTTGGCGCTTTAACATCATTTTCTTTTCATGTTGTTATTATGTATACTGTCTGAAGAAGGAATATATCCAAAACATGTTACAGTAATACTGCTGTGTTCATTTTGATTTTACTTCACCAATTTCTGTTATGAAAATATGTGGTATACTCAAAGTTACTTTGATGCACACACATAGCATGCGCTATAAGTTTGTGCGTGCATGCATGTGTGTGTGTGTGTGCAATTAATTAAAAGTATGCCTAGAATTCACTTCAAATGTTAAATCCTATAGTCGCACGAAAAGAGTTAAATGTCTTATGTAGATTGTCACATGTCATATTTTTATAGCTTTATTTATTTAATAAAAAAAGGAAAAAAAAGCCTGTTCCAAGCCAAAACTGTTCTAAGTAATGCCGGGGCAAACAGTGTAGCAAACAGTGTAGACCCCGATAAATGTAATTAATATCCCCTAGATACCTAATGGGTCCTGCAGCCATGATTTTTGGGAAAACATTCTCGACCCCGATAAGACTGTAGATTACGCATACATTTTACACTAATTATGAAAACGTTCCCAAGAAAGGTTAATAATAGTGTACATAGCTATCAGAACGCGACGGCTGATATGGGTCTATATTATTTGTCATAGCAATCGGAATAGCAAAACATTAGTAGCATCCCATAGATAGCTAATGGGCCCTTTAGCTACGTATTATTGCAATAATTGGGCTACAAAGATAAAAGACGACTGATGGTTGGCTTCTTGTCCTTTAGTTGTTTCAGATCTCAGACCGCTTCAATTAATCAAAGCACTGAGAGTGCTGATGGTGGCGGTTTCCTTAATTTCTATAAGCGTCTAGAATACATATCATCTGTACTTTCATTTTGTTCAATATTTCTTGATATGTAACTAAAGCAATGCCATTTTTGCTACACCACGTGTGCATTCTGCACAATTCAGAGTAACCAGTTTCAGTATCATGAATATTTGATCCACATCACTGTGGTTCTGAACCCCTTTTAACTTTTTATTTAATTTCCCTGTACTGTGTACAGTAACATTATTTATAATCAGATAACACACTTTTTTTTTTTTTCTTTTTTTTTTTTTTTTTTTTTTCAAGTATGAAATACTTACATGTTTCTTATTTCTTAAAGGACTGAAAGGATTGTAAGTTGTGGGTATTCATTACAACTACCCTATCAATAACCTTCAAATAAGTACCAACAACATATGTTTTGTGTAGAAATTATAATTAAAAAGATAATCTAGATAATCATCTAGAGTGCTTAAATGTACATAGTTCTGGCCTTTTACCGTTTACCATCTGTTATTCCATCCATTTGAGGAGTCATTATGTCCATTCTATTTTACATATATATATATATATATATATATATATATATATATATATATATATATATATATATATATATATATATATATATATATATATATATTGTGTCTAGAAACAAACAAGAGCTCTACAAGCAGAGGCATCATACGCCCTTGGCAAGTAATAAGATGTAGCACATATACGGACTACTGTGCAGTTCTGTGCTCCAGACCTGTGTAAATTGTAAGTGGAGTTAGCTGGAAACCAAAAAATTACCAAAAATTTCAAAGGGACATAATGCTGCTACTATTTGTTGGACTGTAATTTTGAAATAATATGTGCTGCTCCACATCATGGTCAAACAAAAAATCGTTTCAGCTTGATTGGATGTAAACTATATATATGAGGAGTTAGCCGGGAACAAAAGATTAACAGAATTTTAAAGGGACATAACTCTGCTAATATTTGATGTACTGTAACCTCCTAATAATATGTGCTGCTCCACACCACGGTCTAACAATAAATTGCTAGAAGGAGTTAGCCAGAAACGCAAAGTTTATGGAAATTTTTAATGGGGCATAACTCTGGTAATATTTGATGTTCTGTAACCTCAAAATAATATGTGCTGCTCCACATTATGTTCTTATTATAAATCGAGTTTAAGCTCAGTGTAAATATTTACAAAGTTTCAATTTGATCGGGTGTAAACTATAGGAGTTAGCCAGAAACGAAAAGATTACAGAATTTTCAAAGGGGCATAGCTCTGCTAATATATGGTGGACTGTTACCTCAAAATAATATGCCCTGCTCCACTTCATGGTGTAACTATAAATCAAGTTTGTTGGCTAACTAAAAAATTCTATGTTTCAGCTTGATCCAATGTAGACTGTAGTAGGAATAAGCCGGAAACAAAAAATTTACAGAAATTCTCAAAGGGGCATAACTGTCAATATTTGGTGGACTGTAACCTTGAAATAATTTGCGCTGCTCCACATCATGTTCTTACTATAAATCAAGTTTAAGCGCGATCAAATGTAAACTGTAGGAGTTAGCGGGGAAAGTGAAAAATTTACTGAACGTTTCAAAGGAACATAACTCTGCTGATATTTGGTGAACTGTAACCTCGAATAAATATGAGCTGCTCGATATCATGGTCTAACTATAAATCAAGTTTCAGCTTGATCCGCTGTAAATTGTAGGAGGAGTTGGCCAGAAACAAAAAGTTTACCAAATTTTCCAAGGGACATAACTCTGTTAATATTTGGTGGAGTGTGGCCTCAAAACAACACGCGCTGCATCACATCATGGTCTACCTATAAATCAAACTTCAGCTTGATTAGATGTAAACTGTAGGAGAAGCTAGCAAGAAAGAAAAAATTTACCTAAATTTTCAAAGGGTCATTATTCTGCTAATATTTGATGGACTGTAACCTCGAACAAATATGCACTGTTCCACATCATCATGGCCTAACTATAAATCAAGTTTCAGCTTGATCCGATGTAAACTGTAGGAGGATTTAGTCAGAAACGAAAAGTTTACTGAAATTTTCAAAGGGACATATCCACTATATTAGGTGGACTGTAACCTTGAAATAATATGCACTGTTCCACATCATGGTCTAAGTATAAATCAAGTTTCAGCTTGATTGGATGTAAACTGTAGAAGGAGTTAGCTGGAAATAAAAAGCTTACAGGAATTTTCAAAGGGGCATAACCCTGTTAGTATTTGGTGGACTGTAACCCTGAAACATTATGTGCTGCTCCACATCATGGTCTATTTATAAACCAAGATTCAGCCTGATGGGATGTAAACTGTAGGAGGAGTTAGCTGGAAACAAAAAAAAGCTTATGGCTTCAGACCCCATAACCTAATATGCCCTGTTTGAAAAACGGGTATAATAAAAACAGTAGTGAGCTTAAAGATGTTCAGATGCATCCCCTAATTTCAGAATATTTCAAATTACGGTAAAGATATTGGTAAAATGAAAATATTCATTAATCTGGAGGATATAACTCCAAAATATCCATGTCCTCCATTTCTGCAAGTTTAAGGACGATCCAATTTTAACTGATGAAGCTATGCAGCAAACAAGTTTCTATTACCAAATACTGTCAGGGGAGATAACAAAAAAAACAACAACACAGCATCCAGAGTTGTGGTCCTTACATGCAACACACCTTTTTAACCTCATGTACAATTCTACCAAGTATCATCAATGTATCTTCCATGGCGCTTAAGTTATGACAATCACATGGTTTCCACTGACAAATACTGTCAGGGGAGTGAACTCAAAAACCGCAGTATTCTAAGTTACAGTTTTTGTATATGACTAACCTTTTTACCTCCTGTTCATTCCTATCAAGTACTATCAATATATTTCAACGGGTGTTGGACTTACAAGGTCTCTATTACCAAATACTGACAGGGGAGATACCTAAAAAATTGCAGTACCTAAAGTTGTAGATCTTGTACAAGACGCGTCTTCTCAACGTCTTGTACAATTCTCCTTAATATCATCGATATATCTGAAATGGTGTTGAAGTTATGGCAATCATAAGGTTTCCATTACCAAATACTGTCAGGGGAGATAACTAAAAACTGTGGCATCTAGAGTTGTGATTCTTTTGTGTGACATGCTTTCTCAACCTTATGTACAATCCTACCAAGTATCATCAATGTATCTGAAAAGATGTTGGAGTTACCAAGATCACAAAGTTTCTATTAGGGGAGATAATTCTAAACACAGCACCTGGAGTTGTAGTTTATGCAACACATCTTCTCAACCTCATGTACAATCCTGCTGAGTTCAATCAATGTATCTGAAAGGGTGTTGGAGTTATCAAATGCACAAGGTTTCTTTTACTAAATACTGTCAGGGCAGATGACTAAATAACTGTGAGACCTAGAGTTGTAGTTCTTGTATGTGCCACACCTTCTCAATTCTTTCAAAAGATATGTTCTGGGAACTCAATGAAAGCATGCTACTAAGACGTTTCTAGAAGTCCTAGTTAGTACCCACAACATATGTTTACTAGGGGAAATAAGAAAATATGTACCTAAGCACTCCTTTAATCTGGAGCTCTGAAATGTAGACATTTCTAGTCTGATTCTCTTGATGTTAATACATTTTAAGAATTTTTTTTTTTTTTTTATCCATTTCAAAAGGTACAAATTATCTGACCAGCAAGAGAAACTGGGCCTAATTCAAAACCATATTATTTAAGTAGTTGTGGTCATGATACACTCAAATTACACAAACCTTATTCCAAACTCATAAATCTGTAAAATAATGATGAATCAGAATGTTCAGACCAACAGACATGGACCCCAGAATAAAGGGTATAATCAGGCATCCATAGACAGTAAGCCCTATTTGGTAAGCAAGCTTCGCCCACCATGCTCATAGGCCTGAACGAAAGACATGTAGGTAGAAGTGTTATGGCCGGGATTTTGGAAGTCTACTTATGAAATCAGTAAAAAAAGTAACCATTTCTTAAATCAGAATATTTTCTGACTAATTTTTATGAGACAACTAATCTATCTATATTCCTTGCATTCATTACTGTTTTTGCCTGGCAAGAAATCGAAACAAAATACTGGGCCTATTTACACACACACATCGGATAACTTAAGCATGTGTCGTAAATTAATGTATTCATTTCTTGAAAAGTTAAATTATGGGGAATATTCACCAGATAATCTATTTATCTGAGGATTCTTGGTACTAATTCCTTTAATAATGTAACTCTTATATAACTGGCAAGAAATAAGAACAAAATACCTGTTTGCTTTAAAAAGTTACAACATGTGTATCTTAATAAATGTGCTAAAATCTGATAACAAAATACAGCTGTATTGTGTTATGCATATTCTGGTATATTTCCACAAGACAAACAATCAATTTGAGGATTTCTGGTGTTCATTTCAATTTGCAGAGTTAAACTCTCTATAAATATGAACAAATAAAAATCAAAATATAGCCTTACTCTTAAAAATGTACACTTAATATAGCTCAAACAAGTGGACAGGGTCACTTATACTGATATATCTGGACAAAATATTACAAATTGAGGCATAATCACTTATAAGTTATCCATTTTAAAGTTAACACATTATTTATTTTTACTTCGATTGCACAGAAAGCTCAGCAATCTTATGCACTTGTTCTATAAGACACGGATGTTGGTGTTTCGTGAATGTGTGATAGAGGAACCCAGATTACACAGGGAAAACCATCGACCATGTATGGGCTACCCCACCCAGTTTTATGCCTGACCCCGGTGCCCCATAAATCCAACGTCGGCTGCAGTGGTTATTCACATTGGGCACCATTAAAGGAAACTAAGGAGGGAAAGTGTGTTGGATGCAGGACTGAAACCTGTGACCTCTAGCTTGCAAGTGCTCTACCCAACTGAGCTAACCAGATGGCTGTACCGCCAATCACCACACCAGGATTTTTTGATGCCTGAATAAATGTGTGTGTGTTTTGATGAATTTTTTTTTTTTTTTTTTCTTTTTGATTTGGGTTTTATGTCCCTTTCAAGAATATTTCACTTATATCGAGCCGATCGTTCATCAAAGGTGGTTAAAACCGGAGTACCCGGGGAAAAACCACCTGACCATCCGTAAGCAGAACATGGCTTTCCCACATGTGACCCGAGCGAGACTCGAACCACAGCGGTGAGAAATGAAGAAAATTTAGTATCAGTTTATATTATAAATATTTTGTATGCATATGTGTGTGCAGTGTTGGGGCCTAGAGGTTTACAAAACATGGAACTGTCATGGATTCATGGAATAACGGAAAGTTCCGAAAAAAGTACTGGAATGTCCGTAGTATTGGACTATAGTCACCCAAATGGTCCCAGGCCTTGTACATGGAGTTAACAAAACACGAAAACATTGGCACTGTTGCATCATCCAAATTGTATTCAGCATTCCCATTTACCCTCTGCAGAGGGGTTTTTATCCCCTCAAAATTTGTCTTATACCCCTATATTTGAAAAGAGTAGTATACTGCTTTACAATGGGCGTACAAAAATAAGAGAACAGAGCAGATTTACCCCCAGTTTCAAAATGCAGTGGGAATCCTTATATTAACAGCAGTGCTTTCACTGAATTTCCAAGCAAGCCAGAATCGAGAAAAAAAAAGTCTTTATATACAGGCCCACAAGATCCCACTACAATCTGATGTTCCAGTGCACAAAATGTCAGCATTGGTTCCATCCAGAGTGCCAAGATATCAAACTGAAAGCATGCCAGTTGAAACATTCAAGAACTGTTGGATGTTTTGAATGTTAACTAAAATGAAAACTGCATGTACCAACTGAGTAAATGTTATCAATTTATTCTAATGGATCCATTTCCTTTCAAATTCTCTGTTAATACTACTACTGAATGTCTTTTCTAGCGACTGATTTTGCTTCTTTTTCCCAGCCTTGCACTTAATACTTTTCATGCATATGTGTATCTCTGATACACTACGGAGCTTCCATGGAACTTTATCATATCACTGATACAAAATTTAAATGATGTAATGTCCGGGATGTATGGGACAGTGGCGCGTTGCCCTTAATATCTCAACTTGTGGCGGTCAGAATTTAATAAAATTGGTATCATTTGAAAATTTAAGTTCCATTCTAAAAGATTATTAAAAAATATTTTCCAATTTATACTCCTTCAAGGTCGACTTCGGACTTTGAAATGTCCGGGATGTTCGGGATGTAATGGCCGGGATATATGGGCAGTGGTACGTTGTCCTTAATATCTCAACTTTTGGTGGTCAGTTAATAAAATTTATATCATTTAAAAATTTATGCTCCATTCTAAAAGATTATTAAAAAATATTTTTCAATTTTTACCTCTTTGAGGTCAATTTCGGACCTCGAAATGTCCGGGATGTTCAGGATGTAATGTCCGGGATGTATAGGTAGTGGTGCGACGTCCTTAATATCTCAACGTTTGGCGGTCAGAACTTAATAAAATTTATATCATTTAAATATTTAAGCTCTATCCTAAAAGATTATTAAAATATTTTCCAATTTTTACCCCTTTGAGGTCGATTTTGGACTTTGAAATATCCGGGATATTCGGGATGTCATGAATGCCCGGGATGTATAGGTAGTGGTGCGTTGTCCTTAATATCTCTGATCAGTATGTCATTTGAAAATTTAAGCTCCATTCTGAAATGTTATTAAAAAATATTTTCCAGTATTTTTTTACCCCTTTGAGGTCGATTTGAAATTGTAAGCTCCATTCTAAAAGAATATTAATTTTTTTACCCCTTTGAAATCGATTTCAGACTTTGAAATATCCGGGATGTAATGTCCGGGATGTATAGGTAGTGGTGCGTTGACCTTAATATCTCAACTTTTGGTGGTCAGAATTTAATAAAATTTATATCATTTGATTCTTAATGGTTACTATTTTTTTTTTACCCCTTTGAAGTCGATTTCAGACTTTGAAATGTCCGGGATGTTCGAAATGTAATGTCCGATGTATGAGTAGTGATGCGATTCCCTTGATATCTCAACATGTTATGATCAGAATTTAATAAAAGTTGTAGCCTATTATTCATATTAACTTTTAACTCTAAATTAAAAAATATTTTTTAAAATAAAATCTGAGCAAATATGATAATTTTAAGCGTTCAGCATATCTGGGATCATTCAGGATTCCCATTATGTTGCAGAATCGGTTTACAGATTAATTAATTAATTTATTTTTTCGAGCATTAATTATTAAAACAATCTGATAGGATGGGCAACGCCATTCGCCACCGATCACTCTAACCGACATCATTGAATCTGACATGGTGGAAAACAAATGACTGATGCCGGTGTGTCAGCTGCTTCCCGCCCCTCCGGTGTGTCTGCTGCACCCTGCCCTTGTATCAAACCGCTAAATACATGATACGTGCAAAATCGATATATATATATATATATATATATATATATATATATATATATATATATATATATATATATATATATACATATATCTGATTGTTTGCTGTAGATTTCGTATTAACAAGCTAATGTTTTGGGTGACATGCACTTAAACACATCAGTCAAAATACATGGTGTGCGACACACGTCAAATTATTATGAGTTAATGCAATTAGCTTAACAAGTTGTTAAATATCGTTAGAAAATTAATGACCCGTAAAATTACTCAACCTAACCTTAATAAACAACCATTATACGGTATTATTTCTGCTCTAAAACATAAATTATAGGTACTGGATAGAGTACCCGCAATGTATGTTTTGAGCAGAAATTAGAAAACTATCACAAATTTTCATCTGAAAACTTTCATTTTTGCGGCGGTAAAATTTACTATATATTCAAATAGGCGTGTTTTCGTAATGACATAATATTTCGGCGTGTTATGTTTGACAGCATTGAGATTTTAATATGCGTATACTGTGATTGAACGTATGAGATACCATGTGAATGCATAAAAGAAACCGTATGCACACAACGTTAACGGATCCATGTTTTGAAGATCCCCGGCAAATCTTACTCTTCTAAATATAGGGGAAAAGAGGGTTGTAATTCAAGTTTTCAATCCCGAATGAACCCGGATATGCTGAACGCTTAAAATTATCATATTTGCTCAGATTTTGTTTTAAACATATTTTATTAATCTAGGGTTAAAAAGTTAATATTGATAAACAAAGCATTGCATTTATTGCATTTGCGATAATAAAGGAAAGTTATTTAAGGAGAAAGTCAATCCCACCTGCCTGCGACCCCGGATAATCCATAAATAGATATCAAAGAGGTAATAATAATAATAATAATAATAATTTTCTTTTATAATGGAACAAAAAGGTTTTGAAAAATACAACTTTTATTAAAGTCTGACCATAACATGTTGAGATATCAAGGGGATCGCACCACTACCCTTACATCGGACATTACATTTCGAACATTCCGGGCATCTCAAAGTCTGAAATCGACTTCAATGGGATAAAAATGAAAATATTTCTAATAATCTTTTAGAATGAAGCTTACATTTTCAGATGATATAAATTTGATATAATTTTTATTAAATTCTGACCACCAAAAAGTGAGAGGACAATGCACCAGTACCTTTACATCCCGGACATTACACCAGAACATCCCGGATATTTCAAAGTCCAAAATCGACTCAAAAGGGTAAAATTTGGAAAATATTTGGAATAATCTTTTAGAATGGAGCTTACATTTTTAAATCATGTAAATTTTATTAAATTTTGACCACCAAAAGTTGAGGTATTAAGGACAACGCACCAGTACCTATTTACATCCCGGACATTACATCCCGAACATCCCGGACATTTCAAAGACCAAAATTGACCTCGAAAGGTAAAATTTGAAAATATTTTTAATATTTTTAGAATCGAGCTTAAATTTTTAACGATATAAATTTTATTAAATTCCGACCATCAAAAGTTGAGATATTAAGGACAACGCACCGCTACATATACATCCCGGACATTACATCCCGAACATCCCGGACATTTCAAAGTTCGAAATCGACCTCAAAGGGGTAAAAATTGGAAAATATTTTTTTAATAATCTTTTAGAATGGAGCATAAGTTTTAAAATGATATAAATTTTGTTAAATTCTGACCACCAAAAGTTGAGATGTTAAGGACAACGCACCACTGCCCACACATCCCGGACATTACAGCCCGAACATCCCGGACATTTCAAAGTCCGAAATCGACCTAACAGGGGTAAAAGTTGGAAAATATGTTTCAATAATCTTTTAGAATGGAGCTTAAATTTTTAAACGATACCAATTTTATTAAATTCTGACCACCACAAGTTGAGATATTAAGGGCAACGCACCACTACCCCATACATCCCGGACATTACATCCCGAACATCCAGGACATTAGTGTGAGCCCTTAATATCCGGTATATCCGGAAGGCACAAAGATACAGGCACAGTGGCATCGTAATACCGCAAAAATGTAAATAAAATGTTACTTTTATTTATTTATTTTTATTTATTTATTTATTTTTTTTGTCAAAAAATATTTATAAATAATTTTCATAAAAACATATATTAAGGCGAACGTTTAGGGAAAACGTGTTGCTAAATACACATGTAACCGCACTGTACTTTACTTTTTCAAAATATTCATGCGAAGTGATTTCGGCTGAAACTGTTTATGGTGAATAGCCTAAAAAAAACTGCTGATGCTTTATCACATATTTATACCTTTCTTTGATACGCTTTCGGAGAATCTTTTGCATCAATTTTCAAATTCTCTGCTTCAGAAGGTTCTGGAGGCTGAATCAAGTTCCGCCGTTTGTTTATTATGTTTATATTTGTCCGCCGAGAGTGCGCTCAACATCATTAAAGTATTATTTCTTCAAAAGTTTGAAGTTTTCTTTGTTTTGTATATTCGGTCGCTCTTTATAATTATCAGAGTGTAGAAGGCTTGCATGTTTGAATGCAGAATTAAGCGACATCAGCGTCAGTATGGAACTACTTTTTAGGAAGTTATTAGGTTTGCTATTTTGAGAAAACGGATTATAGAAATTCCGTTTAGTAAATTTGGCGGCGGTAAACCGCCACCAAAAAAGCACTGTCCTGAACAATTAAGTTTGTTTTGATTACCTTAATTGAAACCCTAATTGTCTGTTATGAATATGCGGCGTTATTCATGTTTGCCTATCTGCATAATAATTTAAACAGGTTTGTATTAATTGCATGAAGCCATTATCATTATTATTATTATTATTATTTTGATATAAATGTGTGAAACATGAAAACTTTACGATCATTCTGTTCTTGTCTCTCTAAGAAAATAGTCTCGATGGCAGACTACCCTTGAGGAGTCTGTCAAAATCAGTGTGAAAATGAAGTTATTCAATGTTCTGAATGTGAAATATGGTTTCACATTAACTGTTTGGGAATGAACCAAAACTTCTCTGAAGTCTTGGTCACTAAAATCATTGAACTTTTTCTGCAGAAAAGGTGCGTTCAACGGAGACGAGTACGACGCTGAAAAGGCCTTATCGAGGTACTTTATTTATTTATTTATTTATTTATTTATTTAAACAATCTCTCTCTTGATTAAATGGTTTGATACTGTTTATTTCTAGACGTGAAATTCATTAATCATTATAAATAAGATGCAGACTAGGCTGCTTGTCTTTGCAGTCTGCTATGAGCCTGTTTTATTGGCTGCGCTGTCTGATCTGATTATTGGCTGCCATACTTATAATCCAGTAATGTTCAGACCAGCGTGCGCTGCGCTGTCTGATCGTAGTATTCATTGTCTGCCTGTAGGAAACACGTATCATTTGCTATCTTACCTTTTATGCCACAATTTTGGCTTATGAAACCAATATATTTATTTACTTAATTATTCTGTCTCTTGCCATCCCTACATAGTTAAATAGATATGGATTATGTGAAAACGAGAAAAGATCCCCGTATATCTAAGGGCCATCGAAAGAATGTGTGACTGTGCAGGCTGATCTAAGTATTTGCTGCCCGCACATATATATTGTATGAATTGCCGTGAAACTACTTGTATTTGTTGCCGTTGTTGTTGTTTAACATGTTTATTGAATGAAAATACGTTGTTAAGACTTGACTTCACCGACAAGGAGTGTTCCGCTAAGCGTGGTTTCTTTTCGCTGGACATTTTCTCAATGTTTTCTTAAAAAATATAGACACTTTAGTGTTCTTAATTCGTATAGGAGTTATTCTATATCTGCTGGATTGATTTTGGAAATTACAGGTCGGAAAGTTTTATGATCTTTTAATTTAGAGATATTTTATAAACACTGACTTTTAACAATAGAGAACAATAGATAGCAAATTTGTATCCACCCGACTAACATTGCCCTGAGGCCTTTGTTTGCTACTTATGTGAACACTATTCTAGTGACTATAGGGCAGAAAATATGGCAGAAAAATCGTCACGCTTGGCTGGCGCGCAGGAGGCCCAAGAAGCTCAAGTTGATATGAGCCGCTCACCTGAAGTGAAACCATTAACAGAAAAAGAAAATCGCTCGCTCGGCGAGAGAAATGAAACCATAAACTACGCAAAAGGCATCAGTCTTCGTAATAGAAATGTTACAGGGAGCCTCCAAGATGCAGAAGACTATGTTGCGTCAGTTATGTGCTCACAGCCTGTGATGACAGTACTTCAGACCCCTTCGTCCTCGATGGCTAGTGGGCGAAAAAGGCATTTGTCTATGCCAGCTGTGGGCGGTACCGACTATAAAAAGATCAGAAGTGATACGAACAATATAAATGATGTGGTACAAAATGATGGTACCAATAGTATTACTGATGAATCTGAGGAGGATAAAAATATTGCTGGAACTATTGTAAATCGTACTGTTGCTCGAGCAAGGAGAAATCTCATTAGCGAAAGACAAGATGATGGCAAAGCTGGAAGTAAACCGTCTAAAGCACAACCTAATTCTGAAAACCGAGCTGCTGATAAGAACAAGAACCGGAGCCAGAAAGACGTTAAAAGTAAAAGTAAGAAAAAAACGACTGAAGATGAATCAGAAATTATATCAGTAGTCGCTGACGTTCACAGAGATGGAAATGATAAATGCGAGATGGGTGACATTTTGGATATTATGTTCTCAGAATCAAATGAGAAAATAGATGGCAAAGATTTTCTTAATGTAATGAATAGGTTCGCCGATGAAATATCAAAAGTAAATAGCAATATGCAAAAAATGTGGCAGGATGTAAATAGTAAAATGGACAAAATGGCGATTGATATTGAGAAAAGATTGACAAATAAATTGGGAAGCAATATTGACAAGAGGGTCAATGCAGAGGCAGTAAAATTGAAGAAAGAAATTAACAAAAAGATAGACGATGTTAGGGATGATCTCTGTGAAGATGTTAAATGTCTTCAGCAACAAATTGATGAAATGCCATCAAAATTAAATGGTTCAGAAGCAGATACAGACAGAACTTTGAACATTTGTATACGAAACCACCCGCAAGCGGAGGGGGAGAATGTTAGTAGCATAGTTTGGGATCTACTTAGAGACGGACTAAAACTAAGAGACATGGGTTTTAAGAAAGCCATTCGGAAGGACAGAGATGATCATAAGCCAGGAGTGATAATTGTGACATGTGAGAAAGCTGAAGACAAGGCACTTATTATGAGGAAAAAGAAACAGCTAAAGAACTGTAAAAAGTATGAAAAGGTATATATTCATGCAGATCAATCCATAGAAACTCGTGTGAACAACAGTAACATGAAGCTACTTATATCAGCACTTGGAGTTACTGGTCTCAGAATGAAAGGTTCGCGATTAGTAGCAGGCAATAGCAATAACAACGAAGATGATAGTTATAGACAAAGAGATAGAGCTGAAAGCTCTCCTGGTGACTCAAGCCGTCAAAATAGGGAGAGAGAACAAGGTCATTATAGGCGAGGAGATAGCGGGGGACGGTGTTATAATAGCAATGATAGTGAAAGAAGGGGAGCCCTTAGAAGAGGTGAAGGCAGCAATAGTAGGAGTACAGATAGACAGTATCAGGGTCATATACAAAGTGAAAATAATAGATCTGACTTAAATAATTATAATCATAGTCGCAGTCGGCGACATGAACAGACTTATACGCGTCGACAGGGAGCCAGATATATAAAAGACAGACGGGATAGTCGCAGGGGCACTTATTATAATTAGGTTAAACTTGGGTTCTGGAATGTTAATGGTTGGGCTGCGGATAATGGTTCAGATAATTCAGTGTTTCGTGAGTCTTGCATTAGTATTTTAGAATTAGATATTATTGGTATAGCTGAAACGCATCTATTACATAGCCAGTCTCTCAGTTTACAACAATTTGCTTTTTACGGACATAATAGAACACAATTACATAAACATGCTAAATCCGGATCAGGTGGTGTCTGCCTGTTAGTGCGTAAAGAATTATTGAAGATATTTGATATCAGTATACTAGATAAATCATGCGAGGGTATATTGTGGGTTTCCTTTAAAGATAGAAAATCAAATTGTTGTTTTAATGTATGCACCTGCTATCTCCCCCCGCATGATTCATCTCGTTATGTTGACGCAGAGAATTTTTATGACAAGCTTCTGGCAAATATATATGAATACCAGCATCTGGGCAAGTTTATCATATGCGGTGATTTCAATAGCAGAATGGGTGACATGGCTGATTTTATAGAAGGGGTAGATACGATTCAAGAACGAAATATAATTGATTATTCCAAAAATATGTATGGCGAATTTCTTTGTAAATTTCTTGTCGACAGCAATTGCTGCATTTTGAACGGCAGGCAATGTACGGATACCTGTGACAATGACTTTACATTTGTGTCGACTCGAGGTAAATCTGTCGCTGATTATTTTATTGTCCCCTATGAATATGTAGAGTATTTTGACAGTTTTAAAGTAGTTAGACCCGCGCAAATTTATGCGGACTCATCTACTATCGTTGAGTCTAGAATTATACCAGATCATTCTCTCTTAATGTGTCAATGGAAATTGAAATTTCCGAATCCAGAAATTGTTAGTGAGACAAATAAAGTAAGTATCGAGAAAAGATATACTAAGTATACAATAACTGAGATTTCTGAAAATTTTTGTAATGATGAGAATTCTATCTCGCTTTTGCAGGATTTGTGCAATTTTGAAATTAATTTGCAATCGCAACAGGTCATTGATAAGGTATATAGTGACTTCTGCTCAGTTGTTCAAAATGAAATGTCATTGAAATTACCAAAAAGAGAAATTGTCATTAAACATGGCGCTAGTAATAAACATAGACGAATTAGAAAACCTTGGTGGAATGACGACCTGCAGCTCTTATGGAATGATATGAGCGATGCAGAAAAAGCATGGTTAAAGTGTAGAAATAATAATAGAAAATCTGATTTAAAACATATATTTGTTCAAAAGCGTAAACTGTTCGATCAGCATCTACAACGTAGGAAGCGTAAGTATTGGTTTGAAAGGCAAAATGAATTGATAGATAACACTGAAAATAATCCAAATGATTTTTGGAAAGCTATTGGTAGGGTAGGCGTGAGGGACAATAGCAAGAGAGAAATCCCAATGGAAATTTTGGACGATAATGGAGAAATTGTCAATGACAGTAATGCTGTCTTTGATAAATGGAAAACTGAATTTTCTGCTTTATTAAATTCTATGTCTCATCATCAAATTGATCAGGAGTCGATTGATGTTATGCTAAATGTTGAACATACTTTTGATCAGCTGGGTTTATTTGATAACCATTTTAGCCTCTGTGAAGTTCAAAAGGCCGTAAATAGTATTAAAAGTAACCGTGCTGTTGGCATAGATGACATACCGGGTGAAATACTTAAAAACAGCAATATTATATCGTTCATGTATCAATTATGTAATATATGTTACAGCTCCGGTAAAATTCCGGATATCTGGGGTAAGTCGCTCATTTGTCCTGTACCGAAATGCACCACAAGTGAACCCCGGGATCCACTCTCGTACAGGGGCGTAGCCATTACACCGGCAGTTTATAAAGTATATTGCACCTTGTTAAACAGTCGCGCCAATACATGGTTAGATCATAATAATATAATTGTCGAAGGTCAAAATGGGTTTAGAAAAGGCCGAAGTACCATAGATCATATAAGTTCATTGATAAATATCATTGAGACTAGGAAGAAACTTAGAAAGCCTACATTTTGTGCATTTGTAGACTTTAAAAAGCATATGATACAGTAAACAGAGAAATACTTTGGGTTAAACTTGAAAAACTTGGTTTTAGTGGGCTTCTGCTAAATGCGATTAAGTCTCTGTATAGCAATGTAATGAGTTCGGTTAAGCTCAATGGATTTACTACCGACTGGTTTAGTGTCCATTGTGGATTAAAGCAAGGTTGTTCCCTGTCCCCCCTACTTTTTAACGTATACATAAATGATTTAGCACTGAAATTTGATGCTCTTGGTAAAGGCATAAAAATTGACGAGGAAACTGTATCTATCTTGCTATATGCTGATGACGTAGTGCTTATCGCAGAATCCGAAGCAGATCTTCAATCAATGCTAGATATTTTAGGGATCTGGTGCAAAAGCAATCTCCTTTCTATAAATATGTCGAAATCTAATATCATGCATTTCCGTAATCCCTCGGCATCCCAATCAGACGTCGTATTTTCGGTTAATCAGGAGGTCCTATCATATGCAACCCAATATAAATATTTAGGTGTAGTTTTAACAGAACATCTTGATTATGCAATAACTGCTAAAATTATTGCGCAGTCTGCAAATCGCGCACTAGGGCTTTTAATTGCCAAATCGAAAGCGTTCGGCGGCTTTCAGTATGGTCCTTTCACTAAATTATATGAATCGATTGTCTGCCCAGTTATTTCCTATGGTGCTGCAGTATGGGCCACCCAGTCGTATAATTGTATAAATGCTGTGCAAAATAGAGCAGCAAGGTACTTTCTAAATGTCGGAAAATATACGCCTAATGCCGCTATTAATGGGGATATAGGTTGGACGCCCATGGTAGCAAAATGTTGGAAGTCTGTACTTACATTTTGGTGTCGATGTATCAATATGGATGCAACGCGAATGAATAAAAAAATATTCTGCTGGTCAAATTCGAAGTCAAATACACAGTGTAAGAACTGGCATTTTAGGATAGGTAAAAAACTGACGGAGTCCGGTTTTCCAGTATATAGTAACATAAATGGTAGCATCAATAAGTCAAGCGTATTAAACAATGTTTTACCTTTCATCACTCAAACATATATAGATCAATGGGTTGTTGATGTTAATCGAGACAGGTCGCGTTCGGGGACCGGGGGGGAATAAACTGCGCTTATATAAAACTTTCAAGCAGGATTTTAAAGTTGAAACATATTGCACAAGTGTGTTTAATAGATCTCATAGAGGCGCATTTGCCAAATTTAGAAGTGGAACTGCTCCGATTGCAATCGAAACTGGACGCTATAAGGGGTTGAACGTAATGGAAAGAAAATGTTTTAACTGTCAAGAAAGTGTCGAGGATGAGGTACACGTTTTATTACATTGTCCGCAGTACACCAGTCTGCGCAACGAGCTGTTCAGTAAAGCAGGAGATATAAGGAATGATTTTTATAGCTTAGATGATAATGAGAAAATATCTTTTATTCTATCCGACCCGTCTATAGTCAAAGAAAGTGCCAAAACCTGTTATATGATATTAAACAAAAGGCGTAGCTTGTTGTACATTTGATGTAGATATGTATATAGGGTATTCTTAGCCTTGTATTCTTTTATTTTTAGATACTTTGTTTTAATTCATATGCTAGTTTTAAATAATACTAAAATTTGCCATGTGTGGTCTGTTACAATGTCTGGTCTTGCCGTGTCTCAGTTCTGCAGATGGTGCCTGGTGTGGAGCCCGGATTTGGGGTATGATGTATGGACATTGGTCCGCCACATGTTTTCTTGGTCCGGGACTCGACACTGGGCATCAATGAGAGGTAGAGCTGATATGGGGCAAGAACAGACAGACGTATTTTAGAAACTTATATCGTCTCTCGTAGCTCATATCTCTGAGCGGCAATTTTTACATTTTATGCCATGTATATATGTATTTGTTCTGTTGTAAATGTGAAGTTGGTGAGACGTTAATAAAATTATCTTATCTTATCTTATCTTCGTTGTGATTCATCTGCTATGTAGACAGTTCACATGAAATGTCAAACCTTTTTTTCTATTAAAAATACCTGTACCCATGACCTAAATAGTGTTGACTGGGCCGTTGAACCCACGCTGAATTTGGTATCCTCATTTTTTAGTGAAAAATAACACTTGACATTCGATGTGCTAGGCAGACATTTCACATGAAATGTCAAGCCTTTTTTCTCTAAAAAATACCAGATATATGGCTTTAATAGTGTTGACTGGGTCGGTTAATGAAAATTTCTGGATTAAATTTTCATATTTTTTTACGTTGTTAAGACTTGACATTCGGTGTGATTCAACTACTAGGTAGACAGTTCACATGAAATGTCAAAACTTTTTCTATTAAAAATACCTAAATACCTGTACGTATGACCTAAACAATAGTGTTGACTGGGCCGTTGAACTCATGCTGAATTTGAAATCCTTATTTTTCAGAGAAATAACACTTGACATTCGATGTGCTTCATCTGCTAGGCAGACATTTCACATGAAATGTCATGCCTTTTTTTTCTCTAAAAAATACCAAATATATGGCTTTAATAGTGTTGACTGGGTCGGATAATGAATATTTACTATATCATTTCTGGATTAAATTTTCTTATTTTTTGCGTTGTTAAGACTTGACATTCGGCGTGATTCAACTGCTAGGTAGACAGTTCACATGAAATGTCAAACCTTTTTTTCTATTGAAAATACCTAAATACATGTACCTATGACCTCAATAGTGTTGACTGGGCCGTTGAACTTACGCTGAATTTGATATCCTTATTTTTCAGAGAAATAACACTTGACATTCGATGTGCTTCATCTGCTGGGCAGACATTTCACATGAAATGTCAAGCCTTTTTTTTCTCCCTAAAAAATACCAAATATTTGACCTAATTGGTGTTGACTGGGACGGATATTCCTAACAAGCAATTATCCCTTAATTATGGTGTATATATCCCTTGGTATTTGTTAGACTGATCTTAGTCTTCACTGGCACCTGTTTGATTTTTTGGAAAGGCTGTGTTGTTACTCAATTAAAGTATTAATCAGTCTCTTATCAGATATTAATAAGAGGCGCACTTTAACCTCAGGGGATTAGGATTTCAAAGTGGCGAAAAATCTATTTCCAGTCAGGCGCCGCTAGAAATTCTAGAGCATTCTTTATATGATGAAATGTTGTCTTTTGCTTGACTGTTTGACATTTTTTTCCTACCAAGTGGCAATTCTGCTTTACTTTTCATGTAACAGACGAATCACATGTAATGTCGAGTCTTAACTTGCTGGCTAGGATGAAAAATGATGAAAATTTTCAGATAAAAAATTCTGATATTTTTATTATTTCTTCACAAAACATAGATTGTGGATACTCGTTAGAACCGCCTTGAAATTCGATGTGTTTCATCTGCTTCTCTAAAAATTATACCAAATAATTGACCTAAATAGTGTTGACTAGGCCGGATAATGAAGCGTAACTATATCTTTTCGGGATTAATTTGTTCTTATTTTTTATGTTGTGATGACATTCGATGTGATTCATCTGCTCGGCAGAAAATTCACATGAAATGTCAAGCCCTTTTCTGCTCAAAAAATAGATTGTGGGTACTCGGTAGAACCGCCTCGATGTAACCACAATCTATGTTTTTGAGCAGAAATAAAAAAAAAAAAATGTATACCCCTGGAACTAGCACTTCGACAGCAAAAGTCAACAGCACTTGTAATCGCGGCAAAAAATGAAACAAAACTACTAGATTATCACAAAGTGACATTGCCAACAACTGACATTGCCTCTCTTTTTCAGTGGACAAATGATATAGACAATGTCTCCATGGAGATAATGTTAAAGTATCACCCAGCTTACACAGAAGAGAACATTGCCCTAAAAACGGTTAGGGACGGAAATTGTTTGTATAGGGCAATATCTAAGAAACTGACGGGGACTGAGCAGTACCACAAACTGTTACGTTTAGAGACTGCTTTAGAAATTATTATTTTCAGTGACAAATATGACTCAAAAAGTAAGACCAAACTTGATTTTATTACCGACACCAGAACTGTAACAAGCAATGTCAATAAACTAATAGAAGATGCAGTCAAATTGGGTTCGTACTCAGAACTAGCCCACATGTATGCTATTAGTGCGTCCTTGGTCAACCAATCAGATCATACTATCCACCTCAAATTCATTCTGAACTCACGTCAGAGCCTTTTACAAGAACTGTTGTGGGTCGAGACGTTAAATTATCGAATACTGTTCTCTGTATAATGTGGACAAGTATGTGTGTTTCGTCCCGTTTAAATAGTTTTACCCCTAATCATTTTGTGCCAATTGTTAGAAAACCGCAGAACACTGGGCCAAATGAAGCAATATATGTACCAGACAGCCCTAAGTATGAAAAATAAATGTCAGACAGCCCTATGAGTGAAGAAATCATGTCAAACTGTAATGACAGATCAGAAATTATATTTGATCCTGACATAGACAACAATACAGACAGTACGTCTCAGACTGACACTCTTGACAAAACGTTTACTGAAGACAGCACTGATTATGACCCACCCAATGATGTAACTGACAGTTCCAATGACTCGGATGGTGATGAGACTGATGAAGATGCTGATAATCCAGCAAAAGGTGTTATTGACGGTAAATGTTTCATGGAAACTAGCAAAATAGTTCAACTGCTAACCAGTTCAGAAATGGGTTTAGATCAAATACCGGGTCGGAAAAAAGAATTTGTCTACTTCGTGGTTAATAATGAAAAAAAACAAACAAAAAGGAATGGGAAGAGGGAAAGCTCTTTTCCAGATGATTGTGGGGTGTGGGAGTCCAAAGCTGGTACCAGCCCGAGTTCATATTACCTTTTGGAAGATAACGGGGACTTGAAAAAGATTTTTTTTCATAAGAAAACTTTCTGTTCACTTTCAAGAATTAAAACAGGCGGTAAAGTTGAACGTAGGTATGTTCCTTTTGATCCCCAGCCTAATCAAAACAAAGTCGTGAATATTCATAGATACTATGCCAAATCTAAACAAGGCGAAAACAGGGAAAAAAATGAAAATTTTCTTATAAAAAAATGCGATATGTTTCATATTTCTGTTCAAAACATAGATTGTGGTTACTCGTTAGAACTTCCTCATTGAGGCAGTTCTAACGAGTACCCACAATCTTTGTTTTTTAGCAGAAATAAGATAAATAATGCATTTTTTTATCAGAAAATTTTCATTTTTTGGTGAGACAATTTTCAGTATATTTGAATATGTGTGTTTTCGTAATGCACCTTTATGCGGCATTTAGTCCATCCCAGTAACTCAACAAAAAATGAAAATTTTCTTATAAAAAATGCGATATGTTTCATACTTCTGTTCAAAACATACATTGTGGTTACTCGTTAGAACTTCCTCATTGAGGCAGTTCTAACAAACACTAATTAAGTTATAAAAACAAATTTTAATAATATAAAATAAAAATTTAAAGTGTGTTCCGGTAATTACCAGTGTGTTCCGGTGTTTCGGTGTGTTCCGGTATTTCTATGTACCCACCAAAAGCAAAAGGATTGACATCAAACCAGGCTTATATAATTTTAATGACCTAAGACAGATTTTTTCTGATGAATCTGTTATCTTGTCTGTGAATTACACCAACGGATTTGTCACATTAGAAACACCACAGAACAAGGAAATCGAATTGTCCAGTGGAATTTCGTCTTTACTTGGTTTAAAACATGGACGGCTCACAGCTGGCAAACACACAGGACACAAAATGATTGATATCGCCAAAACTAAAGTGTCTTTCTTGACCAAATAAATACAACAAATAATTTTCTAGATGGTGAACCAAGCACATTACTAGGAATCATACCAGTTTCTAACAAACCCTTTGGGAAAGTTGTTTCTTGTTGATTTGAATTTCCAGTCTTCAAGAAGCTAATAAACGGATGTATAACTGAACTATCTGTGTGAATAACAGATCAAAATAATATTGTTTTGGATAATAATAATTTACCAATTATAATAGAAATGTTGATACAATGAGCATATTTGGAGCAGATTACGAGTCAGACTTGCTTGAAATAATGGAAGATCTTGATATGAATGAAAATAGAATTAAAGACCTGAGAAATCTGCGGGATGCAAATGATGCTGTCAATAAAAGATATATGAACAAACGGATCGAATATAAAACAAAGGATCTAGAAAATAAAATTACTACAATTCAAACACAAATAACTAACATACAGCAGCAACTTGATAGCACCAAACCCTTTACCTCGGATCTGGACATGGGTAACAACCGAATAATAAACGTTGGCCACCCAAGAAACCCAGAACATAATATCAAGCATGAGAATGATGCAGTCACAGCCAAATTTGTTTATGACTATGCTAAAATCGCTGACAAAAAATTCCTGAAAACAAATGAAGACATAGACATGGAAGGACACCAAATAAAAGGCTTAGGTAATCCTCTCGAAATCGACGACGCAGTCACGTTACTGTACGTTGCCTCGCGTATAGAGGGACTTACAGCTGAAATTGAAAACCTTAGGACACGCCCAGCGATTACAATGACTTACACCTGAAAATGAAAAACTTAGGACAATCATGACTTACCAATTAGCAGAATTTAAATAAATTATAAAAAATATATCAAACAAAAATAAAATGATTTCAAAAGAGTTTGCATATAGTGCGCAGGCACATTATGCCCACTCGAGTGCGTTCAAAGTAAAAACAGTTAATATTATTAATCAAAATATAGTTGTTACATCGGATGGCAAAAGCTTTCAGGTTTCTTTGGGTGGGTATAATCTGCAGACCAAACCATGCAGACCAGTGGACCATGGACCGGTCCGCAGTGGACCAAAAGGGGACATTTTGCAGACCAAGTACCTTGCAGACCAGATTTTGTGCAGAGTATATAGTGAATAATTTTGTATCATTTTTCTCATGCTCTTTATCAGTTATCATTATATGTTCATAAATAGATGAATTATTTTCATGAGAAGCATTTCATGAATACGGAAAAAAAAAAAAAAAAAAAATCAGATTTTTTTCCTGTTAATTTGCAAAATTAATTTTTGCAGACCAAGTACCTTGCAGACCAGACTTTATGCAGACTATATAGTGAATAATTTTGTGTAATTTTTCCCATGCTCTTTATCAATTATCATTATATTTTCATAAATAGATGAATTATTTTTATGAGAAGGATTTCATGAATACAAAAAAAAAAAAAAAAAAAATCAGAATTTTCCTCTGTTAATTAGCAAATATGATTTTGTGTAATTTTTCCCATGCTCTTTATCAATTATCCTTATATTTTCATAAATAGATGAATTATTTTTATGAGAAGGATTTCATAAATAAAAAAAAAATAAAAATAAAAAAATCAGAATTTTCCTCTGTTAATTAGCAAATATTAACATAACTGTTCCTATTATATTTATTGAATGTGTCAGGAGGCTCTTGACATGGAAAGAAGCAATGGAGAAGAAAGGACTGAGAGTAAATGCAGGAAAGACAAAGATTATGATCTGCGGTACGGGACTGAACCTCCTGCAGAGTTCAGGCGAGTTTCCATGCACCGTCTGTCGCACTGGAGTGGGCAGCAACAGCATCTTCTGCAATGGCTGCAAGCACTGGGTGCACAAGAAATGCAGTGGGCTCAAGCACTTGAAAAAAGACCCTGACTACAGATGTACACGGTGCCAGGGAACTGCACGCCCCTTGGATGGCAGACCACAGAAGGAAGTCCAGGTCGGACCTGACAAGCTTGAGGTGGTAGCTTCCTTTTGATACTTAGGAGACATGCTTTCACCAGCAGGTGGCTGTGAACTTTTGACCACAACACGTGTGAAAACCGCCTGGAAGAAGTTCAAGGATCTGCTACCAGTTCTCTCTTCACGCCACCTCTCTTTCAAAACACGTGGCTGTGTGTACAGCTCTTGTGTGCGGAGCGCAATGCTCCATGCCAGCGAGACTTGGCCATTGACAAAGCCAAATCTCCAGCATCTGCAGCCAAATGACAGAGCAATGATCAGACAGATCTGCAATGTCAGACCGCAAGACATTGTCACCACCAGGTCCAATGAGCTACTTGTGCGGCTTGGCATTGAGGATCTGGACCTCATTCTGAAGGAAAGAAGACTGATGGTATGGACATGTGGAATGCTCCAATGGTGCAGTCAAGAAAGCCTTGACATACAGGTTGGTGGAAAGCGTGGGCCTGGGAGGCCCAAGATGACATGGAAACAGCTGACAGAGAGGGATTGCAGAGAGTGGAAGCTCTCGGCCATCAACCCTCATGATAGACATTCCTGGAGATCTGGTGTGAGATCTGCCATGCGTGCAGCAAGCCAGCTATCTGGAAGGGGGCCCACTGGTGTGGATGTTGCCCCTGTACCTGCAAGTTAATCAAAAATCTGATTATGATATTATGATATGAACTGTTCCTATTATATTTATTGAACTGGTCCAAATATCAAAATTGTTTTTATCTCCTATTGTGTAAATAATGTTGTTCTTTCTTTCAATCATTGTTTCTTTCAATGAATTTATTTATTCCTTTATTAATATAATTTTCTTGTGTGATTGTTTATATGTCGTAATTAAATCTTTTTTTTTTTTTTTTTTTTTTTTTAATTTCTTTCAATTTTTGTTCGTTTCTGTGAATTGTTTATATTTCACAATTAAAACTTTTTTTATATCTTTCAATTTTTGTTTGTTTCTGTGAATTTATTTATTTATTTGTTGTTTCATCTAAATTATGTAATTTTGATTTTTGCCCTCAATCTCTGCCCTGTGACAGTAGATTTGTGTGTACATAGTTGCATTTTACTTGTCTGATAATAAAAAATAATGTTTGTGTTATTATATTTCACAAATATTTTAATATATTTTTATTACTTCTTTAAATCTTTGTTACTTCCAGTGACTCACTTTTTGTCAAGGTTTTATTATTATTATTACTATTATTATTATTTCCTTTTTTTACAGTGAACGTTTCAAAACTGAATAAAATATTTTTTTGAAATCTTGATTTGAAATACATGTACTTATTAATTAGGCTTTGCTTTTGTTATAACCAAAGGAGGGCAAAGCTTTTCAGCTACGCGATTTCATTGATGAATAGTTTTAGGAAAAAAGACACAAAATCAATTTTGCTAATTAACGAAAAAAAAATCTTATTATTTGGCATCAATGAAATGCTTCTCATAAAAATAATTCATTTATTTATAAAATGTAAATATAATGAAAACTAATATAGAACATGGGGAAAATGACACAAAATTAATTTTGCTAAATAATCATTGATTTAATCTAGGGAATAAGTTAGACAAGAAAGTAGCAATCAATCCTCTCTACTTTCTATTAATATTACATTCATAAGGTATCAGAAATCTATACGAATAAGATAACTGATTTAAGAGTTTATTTATTTATCTGTTACCTCTCTAGATTACAAAGATAAGAAACTCTAGTTGAGGTACATTTTTCCTTTTCTTTCTGTACATGGAAAATAGCTGATACGTTATGCTATGATTCCATATTATACTATATATTGATTAATTACATAAGAGTCTAGGCCAGTCGTGCTCTGTCTAAACTCTGCTATAATATAATAAATAAGAAGAAAATCTTATATTTAGGCATATATTATTCGATACGCTCTTTACTGTGCCTTTTTATTTTTCTTCTGGATCATTTAAGACTACGACAGTAATGTACCAGATAGTTTGTCTCAGTTAGAATCTATTACGCTGAAGATTCTTCACCTGGGAATAATAATTTTCTATGATTTCGATTGGAAATTGTTTAGGAAGTTTTAAAACTTATAATCAACTAGACCTAATCTACGCATATTATAGGTCTACATTATTTTTATTGAGGAATAGTTTTGCTTCGACTAGCTCTATACCTCAACTATTTCACTTTTAACTAGAGTCCATGTCTATCTAAATTTCTCGCACTTTTGGTATAGACAATGGATAGAGATTCAGTAAAGGCATTCATTTATTCAGTACGCGACTGATTATTATTGCCTAAAAAACATATGTATGATATTTTTCCATTTGATTATTTATTGGCTTTGTAACTGTTCAGAAACTGTCAAAGTCAATTATTTCTTTCCTCTAAACTTTTCGAAAGCTTAGACTATATTTATATATTTTAATGCTTAGAGGGTAATTAACGATAATTTACCTCATAATAGCAGATATTATCATATTCAAATTAATCATCCCTTTGTTCTACTCTGTACGTTATAGCTTTAGACAATGGGGATAACATCTTTAATTTCAATTCGGTAAAGAAATAAGATACATTTCATTATCTCTTTACCCTTCTTTATGTTACTATTCGTTAAAGGGATCAATAGTTCTTCTCGCTAAGAGTGCAAGCTCTGTTTGCGAGTTATGGAAAGATTAATATCTTAATTTCCAGTTCGCATTAAGAATGGTCCATACATAAATAAATATCCTTTTCGAATCTGGATATTTATACTTTACACACGATAAGTCATTTCTAGACGTTTGGATGATTATGAAATGCACTGTCTCAATTCATAATATAGAGTTTGTTCATATAATCTTCACAACATTGTAAATGCCGCACTTACGTTTCCGATCAGATCTTACTGTTGTGATACGTTTTTCGAACGTATTGAAGTTTTTCCGATTATACATTCGGTAAATAAACTTTCGATTAACACTTTAAACATTCAGATTATTGTTAATATTTGGAGATAATATATAATACCGATATTTATATATCTATCTTCATTAATTATCTTTCTCAACTTGTTTTTAAGTTTAGACTGACCTTCTCGTTACGTTCCAGGTCTAAATCTAACCAACATTATGGACCCGTCACTTTTTGTTATAGATAAAAAATTTTAACAGTTTTTCTTAGTATTCAACTCGTAACGACTACATGAATACTGGGAAATATTTTCAATTCTGCGCTTGTTAAACTAAGTTTAAAACAAGCTCTAATTTTTCAATGGATACTATCCTGTGACTCAGTTCAAGGAGATACATCCATTTAGATCCCATTATCTTTATTTCAATCATACAAAATTTTGATAACTAAGATCTCATTTTCTACCTACGAATACAGAATAATGAGTCACTGTTGTTGTATATCTGGTTAAAGATTGAAAGAATTTTATCTTTAACCTATATACTTTTAAATTAATAATTTCCTATATTATTTAAAATTTATACATACTTTTACCCTTGCGTCGGGGATCGTTGTAATAATACTATAATTATTACTCTCTATGGTTTACGCATAGATCTCGTGAGTATATATATATATATATATATATTCCTTCCTGAATACTTTTCTAGCACGTATTTTGGTATTTCAGGAATTATCAATTATTCAGAAATAGGTTTTTTACACCATTCATATTCAATTCAAAAATTTAATTGGATATTTATCTATAAAATTCCGGGCAGTTATTTTATAACTACTTATATTTTTAATTATTCCTTGCTTAATAAATAGTTACGCTTAACTTTTTATTCATAGCAGGAATTTGTCCCGTAGTATAATTTTAATTTAGTATTCATTTATTTTTCTTACTATTCTTAAATATGCATATAGAATAGTAATTCTATCTATCATCTTATATATTAAGTGTTATAGAGATGATTAATCAGTACTATTGTATAATCTTTCCTCAGAGATTATCACCCTTTTACATTCTTTCTGAGTCCTTCTCTTTTCTGAACATTTTGATTCGTCATTACAAAGTGGACTCTTAAAATTTTCTTGATTTCCATGATTATTTACTCAGGAGTACTTTTCATGGCAATCTTCTGGCATAGAAAGATTCTATCCAGTTATTTTCCTTAATCTCAGCAGTATGGTAAGATTTAGCCAAAATATGGCAGTCTTACAGTTAGCTGTGATCATCCTTTTTCTTCCCTCTCTTATTGCCTGTCAAACTCTACGTTATGATGTTGGCAGTTTTCTCCTTTTATTATTATTTGTCCAGGACATGAAACGCCTTTATATGTCCAATGACAAAAGTATTTATCAATGATTTAGATTGTCTTTTTTCCTCACAGCAGTCTTAGGCAATCTCTGTTTTATCTTATTGCTTGACTAAAAGTTCGTTAATACAAATAGTCTAGCAATAGTTTAAACCATTAATTTTGTATATACCTTTGCTTCTGATGGATAACTGAGTTACAGTTAAGTTTACTCCATCTACTCAATTGTTATCTCCCCTTCTTTTATTTTGATCAAAGGGGAATAATTATACAACATTATGGTTGTTTCAAGTATATGGTCTGTTTATTGAAAACGGTCCTATCGCTCCACTTAAACAGACTTTAATTACTTTATAATTCTAATAGCTTAGACTATTACAATTAGATAAGCTTCACATATCTAGAATTTTATCCAAAATTTCTACATATGTAGCTATCTATAGGAAACTCCTCCGAATAGACATTTCCTTATTTAAATCAAGCATCTAAATAGATTTCTTATAGTCTAGGTTTTTGTTTGACAAAATTTGTTTCGAAAATATTATCTCTTTTTTCCTGAGCTTACTTTGCAATGGAATATTAAGGTTATGTCTCAATGACTCAATTTTTAGCTCACCTGAGCAAAAGCTCAGGGTGAGCTATTGTCATCACCCTCTGTCCGTCGTCCGTCGTTCGTCCTCAACAATTAGTTTGTTAACACTCTAGAGGTCACAGTTTTGACCCAATCTTGATGAAACTTGGTCAGAATGTTTGCCTCTATGAAATCTAGGTCGTTCGATACTGGGTTACTTGGGGTCAAAAACTAGGTCACCAGGTCAAATCAAAGGAAAAACTTGTTAACACTCTAGAGGTCATAGTTTTGACCCAATCTTGATGAAACTTGCTCAAAATGTTTGCCTCTATAAAATCTAGGTCAAATTCGAAAATGGGTCACTTGGGGTCAAAAACTAGGTCACCAGGCCAGATCAGCAGAAAACCTTGTTAACACTCTAGCGGTCACATTTTTGAAGCAATTATCATGAATCTTGCTCAATATGTTTGTCTTGATGATTTCTAGGTCAAGCTCGAAACTGGGTCACTTGGGGTAAAAAACTAGGTCACCTGGCCAGATCAGCAGAAAACCTTGTTAACACTCTAGAGGTCACATTTTTGAAGCAATCATCATGAATCTTACTCAAAATGTTTGTCTTGATGATTTCTAGGTCTAGTTTAAAACTGGGTCACTTGATTTCAGAAACTAGTTCACCTGGCCAAATCAAAGGAAAACCTTGTTGATGCTCTAGAGGTCACATTTTCGAAGTGATCATCATGAATCTTGCTCTAAATGTTTGTCTTGATGATTTCAAGGTGATGTATAGTTTTCTGTCCAGTGACTCTCTTAAGTTTTTCTGTTTAGGTCAGTTTCTCAGTAATTATTGGTCCTACAGAGTGATATTTGGTACTTGTGAATGCATACATCTTAGCATGGCCTCTTGAGTGCAGTCATCCATATTTTTCCTTGACCTTTATTTCACAGTCCATTAGATATGCTACATTGTCTTACTTGTTAATATAATCATTTTGAACTTTGATCAGAATGTTTGCCTTGATCAGTTCTAGATCAGGTTCTCAAAGTGCTATGTTGCTCAGGTGAGCGTTACAGGGCCATCATGGCCCTCTTTTTCTTTTTGGGGCCAATAGTTGTTTCCCAAAAAGAAAAAAAAGGGGGGGGGGGGCAATGTTAGGTCTCTGAGGCTTAAGAACTGGCTTCCTCTAGAGTCTACTATATATAAGATAGTTAGATCATAACACCTTAATGATATGTTATATTTGTGAATCTAGATCATTCTTTCTATTAAATATAGAATTAGAATGTATCTGATTCCTTAGAGTTTCCTGAGTCTTAAACCAGAAGTGTGGGATATTATTTATTGGTGTTAGAATTAGGAGAGTTCCTCCCTCCTATTCTGCAAATTCTAGCACATTATCTATAGGTTAATGTATTGTGAAGTTAAAATGAAGTTTTTAAAAAGTAAAACATATTTTAACGATCAATACTTAACCTATAGATAATCAATTATCTCCCTCCTCCCACCCTTGCTTATCTCTCCTAATTGTGTCTATTGTTTTACACATAAAAGAAACTGACACGTGATCAATTGAGCGGGAAGAGTTACCTCACACAGGTAACTGCCTAAGGGACCTTCTGGTTTAAGACTTTGACGACTGAAAGGTCGTTTTTCTGTGGAAGGTGTGAAAACAGAAGAGAATAGCACATTATCTATAGGTTAAGTATTGATCGTTAAAATATGTTTTACTTTTAAAAAACTTCATATTTATGAAAATATAATGATAATTGATAAAGAGCATGGGAAAAATTACACAAAATTATTCACTATATAGTCTGCACAAAGTCTGGTCTGCAAGGTACTTGGTCTGCAAAAATTAATTTTGCAAATTAACAGGAAAAGAATCTGATTCTTTTTTTTTTTGTATTCATGAAATGCTTCTCATGAAAATAATTCATCTATTTATGAACATATAATGATAACTGACAAGAGGGCCATGATGGCCCTGTAACGCTCACCTGAGCATCATAGCACTTTGAGAACCTGATCTAGAACTGATCAAGGTAAACATTCTGATAAAAATTCAAAATGATTATATTAATAAGTAAGACAATGTAGCATGTCTAATGGACTGTGAAATAAAGGTCAAGGTCAAATATGGATGACTGCACTCAAGAGGCCATGCTAAGATGTATGCATGTACCAAGTATCACTGGCTGTAGGAGCAATATACTGAGAAACTGACCTAAACACAAACACTTCACAAGTACCAAATATCACTCTGTAGGACCAATAATTACTGAGAAACTGAACTAAAGGGAAAAACTTAAGAAAGTCACTGGATAGAAAAATATACATCACCTTGAAATTATCAAGACAAACATTTTGAGCAAGATTCATGATGATCACTTCAAAAATGTGACCTCTAGAGCATCAACAAGGTTTTCCTTTGATTTGGCCAGGTGACCTAGTTTTTTACCCAAAGTGACCCAGTTTTAAACTAGACCTAGAAATCATCAAGACGAACATTTTGAGCAATATTTATGATGATTATTTAAAAAATGTGACCTCTGGAGTGTTAACAGTTTTCTGCGGATTTGGCCTGGTGACCTAGTTTTTGAGCCCCTGTGACCCAGTTTTGAACTTGACCCAGAAATCATCAAGACAAACATTTTGAGCAAGATTCATGATGATTGCTTCAAAAATGTGACCACTAGAGTGTTAACAAAATTTTCTGCTGATTTGGCCTGGTGACCTAGTTTTTGACCCCAAGTGACCCAGTTTCGAACTTGACCTAGAACTCATCAAGACAAAGATTTTGAGCAAGATTCATGATGATTGCTTCAAAAATGTGACCGCTAGAGTGTTAACAAGGTTTTCTGCTGATTTGGCCCGGTGACCTAGTTTTTGATTCCAAATGTTCCAGTTTCAAACTTGACCTAGAAATCATCAAGACATACATGTTGAGCAGGATTCATGATGATTGCTTGAAAAATGTGACCACTAGAGGGTTAACAAGGTTTTCCTCTGGTTTGGCCAGGTGACCTAGTTTTTGACCCCAGGTGACCGAGTTTCGAGCTTGACCTCAAGACAAACATTTTGAGCAAGATTCATGATGATTGCTTAAAAAATGGGACCGGTAGTGTTTTCTGCTGATTTGGCCCTGTGACCTAGTTTTTGACCCCAAGTGACCCAGTTTCAAACTTGACCTAGAACTCATCAAGACAAAACATTTTAAGCAAGATTCATGATGACTGCTTCAAAAATGTGACCTCTAGAGTGTTAACAAGGTTTTAGCTGATTTGGCCAGGTGACCTAGTTTTTGACCCCAAGTGACCCAGTTTTGAAACTGACCTAAAAAATCATCAAGACAAACATTTTGAGGAAGATTCATGATGATTGCTTGAAAAAATGTGTCCGCTAGAGTGATAAATAGGTTTTCCGCTGATTTGGCCAGGTGACCTAGTTTTTGACCCCAGGTGACCGAGTTTCGAACTTGACCTAGAAATCATCAAGACAAACATATTGAGCAAGATTCATGATGATTGCTTAAACAAGTTACCCCGATGCTTCCTAGCAAGTTTGGAGTCAATTGGCCTTTCGGTTCAGGAGAAGAAGCAAAAAATAGATTTTCAAGATGGCTGTCCTGACTGCCATCTTGGATCTCCGATTGGAACGATTTTAGCTATTTTTGATCTACAAGTCACCCTGATGCTTCCTAGCAAGTTTGGAGTCAATTGGCCTTTCGGTTCAGGAGAAGAAGCAAAAAATAGATTTTCAAGATGGCTGTCCTGGCGGCCATCTTGGATTTCCAATCAGCACGATTTTAGCTATTTTTGATCTACAAGTCACCCTGATGCTTCCGAGCAAGTTTGGAGTCAATTGGCCTTTTGGTTCAGGAGAAGAAGGGAAAAATAGATTTTCAAGATGGCGGCCATGGGGGCCATGTTGGATTTCTGATCAGCACGATTTTAGCTATTTTTGATCTACAAGTCACCCTGATGCTTCCTAGCAAGTTTGGAGTCAATTGGCCTTTCAGTTCAGGAGAAGAAGAGAAAAATAGATTTTCAAGATGACGGCCATGGCGGCCATCTTGGATTTCTGATTGGCATGATTTTAGCTATTTTTGATCTACAAGTCACCCTGATGCTTCCTACCAAGTTTGAAGTCAATTGGCCTTTCGGTTCAGGAGAAGAAGGGAAAAATAGATTTTCAAGATGGCGGCCATGGAGGCCATCTTGGATTTCTGATCGGCACAATTTTAGCTATTTTTGATCTACAAGTCACCCTGATGCTTCCTAGCAAGTTTGAAGTCAATTGGCCTTTCGGTTCAGGAGAAGAAGTGAAAAATAGATTTTCAAGATAGCGGCCATCTTGGATTTCCGATTTTGAATGATTTTAGCTATTTTTGATCCACAAGTCACCCTGATACTTCCTACCAATAATCAAGTCAATTGGCCCAGTGGTGTAGGAGAATTAGGCTTTTAAAGCAATCGTTGACGCCGCACGATGGATGACGCATGACGGACGACGGACATTGACTGACCACAATAGCTCACCATGAGCACTTTGTGCTCAGGTGAGCTAATAAAGAGCATGAGAAAAATGATACAAAATTATTCACTATATACCCTGCACAAAATCTGGTCTGCAAGGTACTTGGTCTGCAAAATGTCCCCTTTTGGTCCACTGCGGACCGGTCCATGGTCCACTGGTCTGCATGGTTTTGTCTGCAGATTATACCCAACCGTTAAGTACAGGTCATGGTAGTCACCCAGGGTCTTACAATTGAATTCATTCCACACTTTTTGGGCGTGGTTGTAGTCTTCTTGTTTGATTTTTTCATTGGTGAGCTTGCTGTAGAATTTATCTATGGGAGGCAGTTGGGTTTCATTGAACTTGTCTAGGCTGTCTATGTATTCATATGGATAGACACCCTTACGCAGAAGCACATCCGCCTTGGCGCCAAACGCACTTTTGGTTAATTTGAAGTTTGATTTGTCTGTGGCAGACACTAGCTTTTCCAGTGATGATGACATACGAGGGATGTTCGAAATGAATTGCTTATTGTCCTCTAGCTAGATAGCCACGTGGGGCACGATAAAAACCAATACATACCTGTATAGGATTATTCAATATCTACACAATGGTGTATAAATGTACATGTTAGACTAAGTGTAAGACATAAAATTTGCCATTTGAATACACGCAGTCATTGACCACTGCAGTAAAAATGGTTGGTAGAAGCGTCGACAAAAAAGATGGAATACGGGCTTACATCAAAGCTCGCTCAAAACTTGGTTGTTCTTTGAAGAAGCTGATGACTGAAATTTCTACTGCTTTTGGACCTTCTTGTGTGTCTTATGACACAATTCGGCGGTGGAAAAAGAAATTTGAGTCTGGTGTAGAGTCCACCAAAAATGCACCGAAATCAGGTAGGCCAAAATCTGCATCTCGTAAAGAAATCGTTTCCAAAATAAAGGAAATCATTGAAGGAGATGCCAGATTTACAGTTCGTGATATTGCACGAAAGGTAGGCATATCACTTTCAACGGTTCACCTTATTTTGAAGAAGCATTTGAAAGTCAGAAAGATTTCTGCTAGATGGGTGCCACATCTGTTGACTGACGAGCAAAAGAGGCAACGGGTTAAAGTGGCCAAAAAGCTGCTTCAAATGTTTCCAAAATATGACAAAAAGCAGTTTGCCAATGTCGTCACAGGTGATGAAACCTGGGTCTATTATTTTGAGCCCGTCAGAAAGGTTAGCAATAAGATCTGGGCCACTAAACACAGCAAACGCCCAATAATTGCCAAACGTTCTTTGAGTACAAAGAAGGTTTTGTATGCAATCTTCTTCTCTGGTGAAGGAGTCGCAATAAAAGTGCTAGTGAAAAAGGGCAAAAGCATCACCGGAAAGTACTACAAAGACGTAGTACTGAAGAAACTGAAAAAGTATTATCAGAAACGACGCCCCGCCACTGGTTTTAAACATGTCCGTCTTCTACATGACAATGCCCCAGCTCATACCTCCGCAATAGTTACGGCGTTTTTGAAGAAAGAAAAAGTAACTGTTTTGCCTCACCCCCTGCATTCCCCAGACCTTGCCCCATGTGATTTCTTTTTGTTTCCGAAATTGAAAGCATTCCTTGCTGGGCGGAAATACCAGTCCCGACAGGCACTTGGATCTGCCATTCATCAGTACCTTATTACTGTGCCCAAATCAGCGTACCGTGACGCTTTCAAGAAGTGGATACATCGGCTGAAACTTTGCATTTCTAGCCACGGGGAGTACTTCGAGGGCATGAAATGAGTACTTTTGGGCTAACTTGAAATTTGAAGTCTCCAGATAGAAATAAGCAATTCATTTCGAACATCCCTCATAAATTGAAAGCTGTCTAGGAACCTGACTTGGGCCACGCTGAAGGAGATGTATTTTTCTGTGTTGTTTGGAATACAAGTGATGTTACCTTTTGCTTTGTGGATTTTTTGCATTATAAGATGGCTGTCCTATCCTTTAAGGTTGTGAAATACTACAGGGATCTTAGTCTTGCCTGATTTGATTTTGAGTTTAAGGTTGCAGGATTTGTGTGCTGCACCTCTATATTCACCTGTGAAGTGACAATGATCCCTTACTTTTGGATTTTTTTTCTGTTATTTCTTGTTCGCATATCCAACATTTGGTGGCATTCTCATAATCTAGCTTGTTTTTCTCTGTCATAACCAATGGTTTGGGGTGAGCAAAGATGTTATTGATATTGCTAACCTCACATTCTAAGTGGTTCAGAAATACTTCAATGACATCTTTACCTCTGTAGATTACAGGTTTTTCAGCTTGACCATCATATCTGACAACTTGATAACCAAATCCACACGCTTCGTGTTCACTGGTGATTTCTGATTTATCACCTGCTTTTTCTGTTTTTGGGTTGATTATACTTTTGAAGTCGCATAGATGACATATGGAACAGGCATTTGGTTTTGATGGTTTTTGAAATTGATTTGGCTGCCTTCAGCTGGCATGTCTATTCGTGTTGAGTTTTTATTGATGCCATAGCAGTCTTCTTTGTGTTTGATCAGTAAGTCTTCTTTTGAGAAGTCATATAGACAGCGGTCACAGAAGTATGTCTTCCCTCCATATTTGCTGTTCTGGCCATGAAGTAATCGATTGAGGTTTCTAATCCCACAGTAGTGATACTTTGTTTCTTTTTTCTTGGGCTCTGGGTAGTCTTCATACTCTGGCATACAGTAGAATTAGCCATGAGTACTCATCTTTGTTTATTATAGTGATTAATTTGATTTTTATGTTTTCGCTTTGATACATTGACTGAGATGTGTTTCTGTATTAAGAGTAGCATCGGGACCCAGGGTGAAGTTAGCTAGCTGTAAAAGTGCTTTAAACCCCCCGGTGGTTTACTCTACTGACTGTTCTAAGGCAGTGGTCCCGGTGTTAGTCTTACTCTTTGTTGCTTTGTGGTTTATTCTACGAGGCGATTTGTTGTATGTCTTTCCGTGTGTCATTTTGTTCTTGTGTTTTTCAGTCCTTTTAGTATTGCGATTACCTCGCTTGGGGAAGAGAGAGCTAATCTTAGTGCTTTTCGTACGTTTGTTCGATTTGTGCTTGTTTGGGTTTGTCGGTTTCCTCTTCCTCTTGGGGTCTGCGAAGGGCTGCGGTTTGTGATTGTGGCACTCCCTGGACTTTTCTCTTACCTTTTTTTTCATAATCTGCAGGGTCATAGTTTTCATCCACCATGCTTTCATAATCGGAGTCATGTGTTTCATCGTTGCTGTAATCAGTCTCTACATCTTCTGATATAAAAGTAAATTGACTCGGGGGATTTTCTGGGGCTGATCAGATATGTAGTATGGAAATATGTTTATCTTTTTATCTTTGGCGACATTGAATAACCATACACATTAATTGCAAGGTTGTTTTGTTTTTCCACTTTGGGTATTTGAGATCATGGTGTTGGAAAATCAATGCCTTTGAAGTTCAACTTGCCTCGATATTGTTTATAGCTTGATACCTTGCTTGGGTTATTCTTATTGTAATATAAAATAGATAACAATGCCCATTCAAAACATCTGTTGTCTTCATTTTTTAAATTGATTATTGCTTTTTTGTTGGCCAGTGCTTTAGGTAAAGGAATATATGATGAGCCCTTAAGTGATTCGTACTTCGCAATGTTCAAATATAGTTTGTTACAGCGAGATATTTGCAGCCCAGAAGCAGTGTTTATAAATTTCTCAATCCAAGTTTGTAAATAACCTGTTTACTTGTCGTAGAATTCACTTAACCTTGATCCATCAAGAACTGCACATTGCTCGCCAGGTTTTTGTCCAAGGACAAACTTACGAGTCCCATCTTTTTCTTCGTGGAAGAACTCAATGGAGAGGCAGAGGGAGAACTTGATTCCATTGTATTCTTTTATGTCAGCTTTGATTTGTTCGATGAGCAAGGATTTTTTGTCTTTGAACAACACAGAGGGATCTTTGTAAGAAGATGCGTCAATTTCATATGCTTTGAAATAATTACACAAGGGCCTGTCAGCAAGTTTCAATTCTGGAACAATTCTTTGTGCCAGGACTTTTTTCAATTCATCAATGATGGCTTTTTTTAAAAGTGCATATTTTTGCTTTTGACGTTTTTCTTCTTCATTAGCAGCAGCCTTTTTCTGTCGCTTTTCTCACGGTGTATGATCGTTCCGCTTCCTTCCTCGTTTGATCCGCGTTGTACATATCCTTCGCGATCAGCACCGCTTCCTCGTGGATCGAAATATGGAACCAACACCCCGAAATCCGCATAAAATGGACAACAACAGTGAGATTAAAAGGTAAGTAAGGCTTTCTACCAGATGACGGAACGATGAATAGCCAAATGTTTGAATTTCTGCATCAAGCTGATTCGAAAGTGATATGACTTCTGTAAAACTTTTGATACATATTCGGGAGGGAACATTCCGAAGCATTGAAAATGAAGCTTTGAAACGGCTTTTTGAACAAACTATTACTTCATATGAAACAGTGACACATTTTAATACAAGAGCAAATCCTCCAAAGCATTCTGTATCAATAAGGATACGCCTGGTGCCGTGAAATAGAAAATATCACGATTTTTGAAAATCAGGTCAGATCCGCATCCTTCCTGCTGAAGTCAAAAAATGGCACCATATCCTTCGCAACATGAAACACCATATCCTTCATCCTTTTAATCCGCCAAGATCCACGGGCACCATATCCTTCAGCTTCATGGGTTTTTCTCACTTTCAACATGCGACCCGCGGGGGCGTCTCTAAGTTCGTTCTGTTGCATTTCGTGCAATGAGAGTAGCTGAGAAAACATTGTCCATTTGAAAATTTGGATTTTTTTCAGATAAAAATGTGATATTTTTCTAATTTTTGCGCAATATATATTTTTTTTTTTTTTCGGGGGTCGTTAGAACCGCCTCAATGAGGCGGTTCTGATTAGCCACAAAAATCAATGTAAGAATCATAAATAAGACAGCTAAGGTATACCCCTGTAAACCCCACTTTTCTCTATATAAAGCGGGGTTCACAGGGATGCTTACTGTATGGACGAGTTCACGTAATGCAATAAGTATCTGTTTTTTTAACATATTTCTAGGGCTATATAAAATTGCCCATGTACTTTTTCTATCAAACGCAAAGTCTTGGTTTAGGTGGCACACTTAGACACTGTGGTTGTGAATTGTGGGTGACTTACGCTCCAAAGGTTCTCCCTATGGTAAGCAGATATGCAGGTCGGGACTGATCTGAATGTTTCTGTCTGGAGAATCTCACAGTTAGTTTGGATTAAGAAATGACATAAAAACAGCATAAAATGAGCGCTACGGAAAACTGTGTCACGCAGTATACATGTAACTTTTTTGTCATACTCGTGTATCAAATATGTAATGCAGAATGCATCGGGCAAATTTCTATTTGGAGCATTTCAGATATACATGTAGTTACACGTAAGGTGCAATGTAACGACGCACTGTGCGTCATAAACTGGGTTACGCATGCCGACAACGTTATCGTATTAAGAAACAGATCCGCTCTGACAGTGATTTGTTGAGTAATAAATCACGGTTTGGCGGTCAGTTGTGAAGTAGATCATATCACGAGCACAGAGCGCGAGTAATACGAGTAATACATCTACTTACAACTGACCGACAAATTGTGATTCATTACTCAGTAGTTTACTTTTGGAGTTGAGCTATTTCGATTCCAACGCGCAAAAAAGGCTGAAAATATGCTACATTGCATACAAATTCTCCTAGCCATCAATCTTGCAGACGACAAATACCGCGAACATTGACTGACTGTGACTTGAAATTCTCCATATTTTGACGTGCTAGTCTGGTGCAAAAAGAGATTCAGCCCGACATTACGTCACAAAAACGTAATAAAATCTTTAAAGTGACGTCAAAACGTCATCAGTTGCTGACACGCGGAAGCAATCGAAACTTTGAATTTGTCGGTTGCTTACCATTGTCTAGATAGACGCGCTTTGTTGGAATGAACATTTAAAGGAGACAGCTCTTGAAACTTATGTAATATGAAATCGGTTGCCGACTAAAATGTGAAATACAAATATATGCAGCTTAAACAAGTCTTTGCTCCAATTCAGTTATGCCATATCAGAAAAAAAAAAAAAAAAAAAAAAAAAAAAAAACAAGCATTTTTATCAGAAAACTTGATGGTTCAAAAATGCCTTAAGAGCAGCAATGATGGCATCATCACTGTCAAAATGCTTCCCTCGCAGTCCTGATTTGACCTTGAGAATTAGGTAAAAATCTTGGATGCCAAATCTGGGGAATACGGGGGATGAGTAAAAAAAGCAAGACTCGGCAGTGCAGCTACTGCAACTTTTGATATATGGGCAGGCGCATTATCCTGAAGCAAGAGGATACCAGGGATAATTCTGGAAGGGGTCCTGTGCTAAAAGGCCCATACTTTTTCAAAAACGCCCCTTCTTCTAGAAGGTATAATGTAAAGGTATAGGGAAGTGCTGTTCTCTGCGTAGTTTTCTCAAGAATTTCTTCCAAAAGGCCCATGATGTCTATCTGCCAGAAATATCCCTGGGATACCTGTTTTAAGCTTTCCTCTTTTTTTCTTTGATATTCTCAGTAGGTTCCCAGTGGTGTTGTTGACACCCCAGGATTCTACTGGTGTCTCAACGCGTTGTAACTGTCGAGTCCTCATCTTTGTTTCATCATAGTCTTGTACGTTGATTTAATTGTTGCCCGTGATGACTCATTGATGAGCTAGGAGTCCTCCATACGAGCCGAACAACCAACTGAATGTTTTGAACCGCAGTGGAGGGTGAGGGTTAGGGTGAGGGTTGGGATCCCATAAAATCGATTTAAGCCCCCCAGTAATATATTATCACAGGCGCTTGAAGTTAAGCCCAATAATATTTAAAATATTGAAATAAGGATGTTCATATGCCATTTCGTAGATATTGCTTTTGAACCCTTTAGGTTCATGACCTTTGAGATGATTCTGAGCCGGAACTTCAAGCGCCTGTGATAGTACTGACTGTCCCAAGGCGGTTCCTTCGCTGTGGTTCATTTTGTTTTATGTTGTGGTGGTGTTTTACTTATAAATGTTTTCTTTTTTAATACTTCTGTACGTCATACTTTATTTAGTTAGGTGCGGGTGACTGAGTTGCCGGTTTTTTGGGAAAGAGCTGCCAACTCGGCTCGCCGAATGTTCTTCAAGTGTTTGTCAAGATGTATCTGTACATCTTTCCCTTTGATGTAGGAGATAAGATTTGGGTTCTGATTGGGTCAGTTCCTGATGTTTTCTTACTCAATTCATTTTCTTAATTCCTCAGTAGGCTTATAGTGCTGCCTAGTGATAGTTTGACCTCTCTAATTTAATGTACTAGCATAATATGCTTACAGTCCAGAAAACTGATAAAGTCAGTGGTTCAAATTTGTCACCCTGGTTAACGCCTTTGGAAAAGAAAAAAAAAAGTGCCAGGCCAGAAACATTTTGATTTACTCTCGTATGTCATAAAATGTGTAAAAAATCAGAATGGTAACAAAGGTGGGGAAATACTCCAGATTTCATATTTCCATCTTTTCGATTACAGTGCGCTATTTCTGTTGCGTTCTATTTAATTATAGGTCAAGACGGGGTTGGAAGCGGAAATCAGGTCTCTGGCTCCATAAACCTAAGCACAAGAAACCTAGATCGCTGGTTGCGTCTGTCCCAGTTCAGGAACAAAATACACCATGTAATTCAACAGAATCAATGAAGCCAGCCCCTGAATCACTTCTTCATGCACCATTCAAGACAAAAAAACCAGTAGAGCGAAGAGAAGAAAAAAACTGTTTTCAGAAAGTGCTAGGGAAATACTTACACGGAAACGAACCGATAGGGCACTAAATATCGATGTTACGGGCGATTTTGTTTTCCTTTTGAATGATTTTTGACCGAGACACGTAGCCATTCCAGCGGTCTGGTGTGGTCTTGAGAAGACACCTACCCTTACTCAAGCGATACTCCAAATAGAAGACCTTATACAAGTAGTCATTTCAAAAGGGCATATAGCGTCTAATAATGGTTTTATAAACGATTAAATGTAAGTATTATCGAGACATCTGTGGCTGGATGAGTTATTTAAGACGCTCAAATTACGAAGATTTTTTTTTTCTCTTACACCAACTCCACTTAGAGTGCGTCAGCAAATCCTTTCTAAATTTCTGATAAATATCCATGCTATTGAATTAAAAAAAAAAAAAAAAAAAAACGTGAGCAGAGTAGGCAGAGTCCATCTAAGATATGAAAATGAATCAATCTGTAATGTGACAGGCTGTTTTCATCACTGTGACAACGTAGGATATCGTAATGTAAAGTACGAAACAGAGGCGGAGCGAATAGACTTTAAGATTTGAAGGAAGTGGAGTCTGGATCACGCAGGAAGCGGTTCCTGTCACAACTCGCTAAATTTGTCTCTTTTATAAAGATCAGTGTCTGTCATCATTTCCAAATACCTAGAACTGGTAAAAGCAAATGAAAACTTCCCACACAAGCTTTTCGATGCTATATGTACGCCCCAGGGTCTTAATTCTGAGCTGACAAACAACAACGAATGATGAAAACTGCAATCACAAGCCCTCGAATTCGTAATGTTGTGGCGTAACCACTACAATGAGATACATCAAATGCATTCTGAGTTGAAGAAAAATCACTTTAAAGTTCCGCAGGCACAGAAACCAGTCCTGTAAATATGTGCGAAAAAAATAAAGGCAGACAAACTTCACTTACCGAAATCTTCTCCATCATTTTACATCAGAAGGAAGCGGTGCTGATCGCGAAGGATGTCTGCAACGCGGATCAAAAGAGGAAGGAAGCGGAACGATCATACACCGTGTTTCTGCTTTTTTCTTGCGGCGCCTTCTACGGGGGGTTTCTAAGGCGTTTGATTGAGGGGGTTCATCAGGTGCCCAGTTGGTGGGGGTTGCGCATCTTGCATAGCCTGCATAGCAGGATTTGGTGATGCTTTTAATGCATTCAGGGCATTGTTTAAGGCGCTAGCATCAATTTTGCCTTCTCTGTAAATCTGTAAAGACTTAACAAAAATGTGACTTCTTCACTCATTCTATTTTATCTGCTTTTTTATATAAACTTGTTATTTTTTTTTTTTTAAAATAAAAAAAATAATTATTATAAATAAAGAGAGAAATAATATTATCAGAAAAAACAATGGAATGTGCATTTCTTAAAATTGGTGACCATAAACCATGCCAGTTAGCCCCTACTAAAAGGTCTATATACTGCGGCCTACATAATTACTTAATGAAAACTAGCAAAGTTGTGCCCTGTATTACTTGTGGCAAAGGCACTTCTGCTAAATATAGAGTGTGCATGAGCTGTGGTGGTGAAAAAGTTAGATTGAGGCATCGTTACATATATCTTGTTGAATGCCAGAGGCTGAGACGAATAGAAATAGATTAATATGAGCTGCAATTGTATTACAGCGTGCAGCACAGTGAGCTACAATTTTTTTTTATTTAATAAATATTTTCATATAGCAAAAAAAAAGATGGATTGTAAATTCCAAGGAATTGGAAGCCTTAATCCATGCAACAAAACCCCTGTGAAGAATTCCCAATACTGCGCAATGCATAAATTCTTAATGAAAAACAATAACGTAAAACCGTGCTTGCACTGCAATAACAGAACATATTCTAAGCTACAAGTTTGTACAAAGTGTAACAGTAACAAAATACGAAATATACGTTATTATAATGTTGTTAGGCCATTTAGAGCTGAATGCAAATGGCTACGAAGCATAGAAATAGACTAACATAAGTTCCAAAAAGATAAAAAAAAATAAACTTCAATACTTTTTTTCACTGTTTACGAATAACCAAATCATACGCATGATACTTATTCGCTGTATTGTCTCTGCAAGGCTTCAAACCCCAGGGTCTTATGTACATAGGCGGATTGAGCTTATTTTTTTGAATTCTTGTTTTTAGGTGGTCTGGGGCCCATACATCGCCATAGTTCTGCAATGTTAAAACCATCGCTTTGCCTTTTTTTGTGTTAACAAGAGCTGTATTTGTAATTGTGTATATTTTCTTTATCTTTAAATCAGTCCATTTGTTAAACATGGGAACCTGCTCCTCAAGCAGTTTATCAAATTCTTCTGTTGTGAATTCCTCGAAGTTTTCCATTGTTGTTTTTTTTATGCTTACTAAGTATTTTTTCTTTAATTTAATTTTTTTGCAATATGCAATCTATATAATATTAGCTATGACGGAAAAAATTCAGCATAACAAATAAATTGCCTCTATAACCCCTGTGGAATCCCCTAGAGTGGCTAGATGTGGTACTTTGATTGCATGAGATGAGTGAGGAGAATCAATTTTCAGCGTGCATAAATAAAATTTATGCACGCTTAATGGAAATGAAAAAAACTTTGATTTTGGGCAAGTTAACGCAACCTAACTAAAAGCAATATATATCAGAGTCCTAAGTGTTAATATGCATAAAAATGTCGACTACATTCCTAAAAGGTAAAAACAAAATAATTACCTGTATTACACAAACGGTGCAGCCAACGTTCGCAAGCATCACATGTAATAGCATGCTTTTATCTATTTATTTATGTTAATAATTCATTCATTCATGTTAACTCGGTAGCTTAAGAGCTCACATATAGATCTGTCACTTTTTGTAAAAATCAGGCTCTGAGTTCAGGAGTACTGAAGTACAAATCCGTGTAACCAACTTGCTAATTTATATAGGGAAAAGTGAGATTTGCAGGGATATATATCATTTTTCCTTTTCAGTCTGCTCCGTAGCATTAATTGTGGGCATTAGTATTCGTTAGAACTGCCTTACTGGGGCATTTCTAATTAATGCCACTATGTTTGAAGCAGAAATAAGAAAAAAAAAAAAAAGCTCAGATTACCACCAGACAAAAATCATTTCTAGTGTCTTGAAATATAGCATTATATTGCATTGATAAGTAATAGATAGATAGATAGATAGATAGATAGATAGATAGATAGATCATTACATTAATGTAAGGAAACCATTCGCAAAGTCTGATTTGTATCAGAAAAAGTGGAGTTTGCAGAGTTTTACATTATATTTTTCCTATTTTTCCCTCTTAAACTAGTGCCATTATTGCTTAGATATGTTTTCTTTAGTTAGATAGATAAATAGAGTTATTCATTATTTTTCCTATTTTTTCCCTCGTAAACTAGTGCCATTATTGCATAGACAGACAGTCAGACAAATAGATAGATAGATAGATAATCACTTATTTGTGGTTTGAGTTTACTTTAAAGATAAACTACTACCACACCAAAGCACTGAATTTAGTACATTAGTACTGTAAATTGTGAAGTATTTACCATTACCAAATATACACCTGCTTACTCATCGCAGCAGCAGTCACATGTTTAGATATATTAAAATAGTTTGTGCCTCTCAGATAGCATCATTCGCGCTAGACTTTTTACACTGTATGTTTGTTGCATGTTAGTTCTCATATAGTCGTAGTTAATAAATATAGAACTTGAGTCTGGACTTGTGAGTTATTAAAATATAATAACACAAACATTACATGGTGTCAGAATAAATATGGATAAATATACGACTGGAGCTCTTCCTTCTATGGACTGGGAAAAGCAGGACTTGGAACAAAGCTGGAAAAGTTTCAAACAGCATGTTCAGTTTATGTTCGACGGTCCTCTAAAAAAGAAAGACGAGGAAGAAAAATGCGCTTTCTTAATGTTGTGGGTTGGAGAAAAGGGAAGAAGCCTATTTCAGACTTGGAATTTATCTGCAGACCAGAAGAAAAAACTTGAGAACTACTACAATGGATTTGAAGCCTATGTTAAACCTACTTCAAATACCATCTACAACAGATACAAGTTTCAAAGTCGAGTGCAGAATCAGGACGAGACATTTGAGCAATTTGTTACAGAATTGCAACTGCTCGTGAAAGATTGTGATTATGACAAAGCAGATGAAATGGTCTGGGACAGAATTGTGACAGGTGTGAAAAACTCAAAAATCCGAGCGAAGCTGCTTAATGAAGGATCAAAATTAACATTGACCAAAACGCTTGAATTAGCAAGGACACATGAATTGTCACATTCACAATGTAGTGCAATGGAGGACAAACCAGTGAATGCTGTAAAACAGAGACATAAATCAAATTACAGCAAGTATGACAAGCAGAAAACAGTAGCTAAGGCTGAAAAACAATCTTGTGGTAAATGTGGATATGAGCATGGAAAATTGCAATGTCCCGCATACGGAAAACGCTGTTCCAGGTGCAAACGTTTCAATCATTTCCAGAAAATGTGTAAAACTCCACTTTCGTCCAGTTCAAAATCAAAGAAAAAACGTGTCAACGCAGTAGAAGATTCGAGTGAAAGCAGTGACAATGAGCTTTATGCCGGAATGATTAATGACCTGCCATTAAATTCCGTAAATCCGTTAAATGATGAATGGACTGTAAATTCTAAAATAAATGACAAATCAGTCAATTTTCAGATAGATACTGGTGCAAGATGCAACGTTATGTCACAGGATACTTTTCGTTCATTTGGAATAAAAACTGCACTGAAACCAACATCTACAAAGCTGACGTCATTCAGTGGACATAAATTAAAACCAGCTGGTATGGTACAGTTGCCGTGCAAAATTCAAGGTAACAATTTTGACATTGATTTTTACATAGTAGATTCATCTGTGCCGTCTGTTCTTGGTGGTTCCACTTGCCGAGAAATTGGACTTATTCAACGATTGTATAATGTTCACATAAATGAAGTACCAAAGGAAAAAGACTTGCCACAAGACATTAATTCGTCATACATGGATCTGTTTGAGGGTCTGGGTTGCATGCCAGACACTTATTCAATACAAGTAGATCCGTCAGTGAAACCCGTCGTCCATCCACCCAGAAAAGTTCCGATTTCTATGAAAGATAAAGTAAAAAAGGAATTATTACGTATGGAATCCGAGGGTGTAATTAAGAAACAAACCGAACCTACGGACTGGGTAAACAGTATGGTGGTTGTTCCCAAACCTAACGGAAAGGTTCGAATCTGTATAGACCCCCGCGATCTTAACAAAGCTGTGTTAAGAGAACACTATCCAATGAAAACAATAGAGGATATTTTGCTGGAAATACCGGAAGCAAAGGTTTTTTCGAAATTAGATGCCGTTTCCGGATACTGGCAGATTAAACTTAGTCCAGAAAGCCAGAAACTCTGTACGTTCAATACGCCCCTGGGCAGATATTCTTTCACAAGATTACCATACGGATTAAAATCTGCAGGAGAGGTGTATCAAAGATCTGTTTCGAACATGGTCCAGGATATTGAAGGATGCGAGGCAATAGTCGATGATATTTTGATTTGGGGAAAGGACATCGTAGAACACGACAAAAGGCTAAGACTGGTACTTGACCGAATACGTGAATATAACATGAAGTTAAACAGGGACAAATGCAAATTTCGTAAAAGCAGTATTTCCTATGTTGGACACGTTCTGACCGGTTTAGGCTGCAAACCCGATCCAGAAAAAGTTCGAGCTGTCAAGGAAATGCCGCCACCGACGAACGTAAAAGAGCTGCAAACGTTATTGGGTTTTGTCCAATATTTAGCCAAATTTATAGCCAACATGTCAGACATTACAGCACCACTCAGACAATTGCTTGAGAAAGACATCCAGTGGCACTGGGATTTAGAACAACAATCAGCGTTTGATCTGCTGAAGGACAAAGTGACAAATGCTCCTGTATTACGATTTTACGATCCTAAGAAACAGCTGGTATTATCAGTTGATGCAAGTTCAAAAGGTCTTGGAAGTGTGTTACTCCAGGAAGGTCAACCAATAGCGTACGCGTCTCGTGCATTGACAAAGTCTCAACAAAATTATGTGCAACTAGAAAAAGAGACATTAGCGATCACATTTGGATGTAGGAAGTTCCATCAGTATGTTTACGGAAGAGAAGTTATTGTAGAAAGTGACCAGAAACCATTACAGGCTATATTCTCCAAGCCATTATTCAAATCACCTTTAAGATTACAAAGACTATTACTTGATCTTCAGAAATATGATCTAAAAGTGATATATAAACCAGGAAAATCATTATTTTTAGCCGATCATCTCAGTAGAGCTTACTTGAATGAATCAAAGGAAGATTTGATTTCTGACTCTGAGTTAAGCGTAAATTACCTGACATACTTACCTGTATCCAAAGACAATCAACTGAAAATCAAACAAGCGACAAAACAAGACAATGAAATGCAAATTTTGAGAGATATTGTTCTCAAAGGATGGCCACAGCGAAGAGCCCAAGTTCCGCCAGAAATAAGGCCTTACTGGAATTTTCGCGATGAAATAACTTTCGTAGAAGAAATGTTATTCAAAGGTCAAAAGTTGATAGTACCAAAATCATTAAGGAAAGAAATGCTGGCTATCATTCATGAATCGCATTTGGGAATAAACAAATGTAAGTCGCGTGCCAGAGACTCATTATTTTGAATAGGTATGGTATCTGAGGTTGAACAGACAGTAAGGAACTGTACAGTGTGTGCTCAAAATCAAAGAGCAAATGTAAAAGAACCATTGATACCTGGAATAATTCCAGACAGACCATGGTCACATGTTTCCGCAGATATCATGGAACTGAACAACAGACATTATCTTGTGATAGTTGATAGATATTCGAAGTGGGTAGAATTAAATTTGCTGGAAAACATGACAAGCAAAAATGTTATAAAACATTTGAAAAGTCAATTTTCAAGATACGGAATTCCAGATCAGTTTTACTCCGACAATCAGAGTACATTTGTTAGTTCAGAATTCAAGAACTTCGCGAAAGAATATGGATTTGATTGTGTCACTTCCTCAGCCACCTTTTCGCAAAGTAATGGATTAGCAGAAAGAGCGGTTCAAACAACAAAAAACTTGTTGAAAAAAGCGAAAGACCCATATTTGGCAATGTTGTCATACAGAACAACAGTAATCGATGACATAGGACTATCACCTGCCGAAATGATGTTCTCGCGTAGACTGAAAACAACATTACCTACGTCAGCCCCGCTGCTTCAACAAAAAGGACTACCCCAAAACCTTAAAAAACGTTTCAGAAACCGACAGGAAAAACAAAAGCGATATTATGATCGTGGTAGCAAACCGTTGAAACCACTAAATCCTGGCGATAATATTGTTATGCAGCACGAAAAGTCGTGGAAACCTGCTACTGTAACGGAAGCACACCAAACACCGAGATCGTATGTTGTCAAAAACGAATATGGTCAACAATACAGACGAAATCGCAGACATTTAAGACCAACGTCTGCAAGATTTCCGTCTGATCAGGTACCGGAGAGCAGGTCAGAAACTGAAACAACGTCGGCATCAACACCATTATCACGAGAACCCGGTAACACAATGTTAGATCAGACCGTTCGGGAAAATCGGGAAAACGGTACGGTAACAGATACACCGACAACAACAACAACATCTTCGTCGTATAAGACAAAATCAGGCCGTTCAGTTAAAATGCCGGAAAAATACAAGGATTATGTGATGTAAATAAGTATGAAAATTTTCTGAATGAAAGTGCTTCTTAATTTGGAGTGTTACAGTGAATTTCTGTTGTTCAAAATATTGGATTAATGTGTTATATACAGGCTGGATTAACGCATAAAGTATTCGAAATTAATATGGATTAATTATTGTTTTAAAATCAAAAGTGTGAAAGTGTTAAAATCATTCATAAAATTCATGCATAAACATTTGGATTATATTTAGTATAACTACGGTAGCTGCATTCTTCACTAATATTGGATTACATTGCCTAGTTTCCTAACTGAGGTTAACCTGGCCACACACACAGACGTTTTGGAGAAAAGCTGACATTGATAGTTCCCTAATAATTTTAGATACTGTTAACCTGTTAACACGCAATTACATTTCAAAGACTTGTGACATTAAGTGCTGCTGACAGATACTGTTTATGAACTCGATAAGCTAAACACTGCAGGGCTGGTTCGCTTAATTAGCTCCTCTGTTGATACAAATGACATTTTATCTTGATACTAAATAATGTTATGGGAACGCCTGAACAACAGTTCTTTGAGACATGTAGTCTCGCTGCACTGAAGCAAACATTCTAGTGCATGTTTCTTTTATATTTTCAACTTTATAAAAATGAATCAAAATTTCATATTTTTTTTCTTTGAAAAGGGGGATGTGAAGTATTTACCATTACCAAATATACACCTGCTTACTCATCGCAGCAGCAGTCACATGTTTAGATATATTAAAATAGTTTGTGCCTCTCAGATAGCATCATTCGCGCTAGACTTTTTACACTGTATGTTTGTTGCATGTTAGTTCTCATATAGCCTTTTCCGGAAACTAGGTTATCAGCCCCTGATAAGGAACTCTCCAATAACGCACTGCGTGTGTGTTATAGGCACATTCTATTTCCGGGGACTATCGATCATAGGTTCTTTACCTACGGTATGCCACCGAAAAAAGGGGAAAATATATAAGTCGGACATCGTAATTCTACAGCGGTTCAGACACCACAGCAAACCTGTAACAAACCGTTAAAAATAACGGCAATACTCACTATAATTATTGAAATGATTAAAGATTAAAAACAGCCTTGAGTCATTTAACGATTAATGAAGTTTGCTTTAATTGATTGATGGTTAAAGGCTGTTTGTTAATCCCGTAAATTGTTTAGATTAGGCATTATCAAACACCTGTCCATGACTGGCACATGCATTGTGCTTAGGTGGCCAGTACTTTACTTTTAATTGTCGTTCAAAAGAAATCAGAGGTCCAAATTATTCAGTTATGAACTTAACACACTTGCGCAGGAATAGGTAGGAAGTTTATTTATTTATTTATTTATTTTTTCAGAACTTTATTCTAATTTTCACAGAATCTAGAAATACAATAGTTGGTCTAAATATTTGAACAGAATAAACAAACAGTGGAGACCCAGATCAAAGGCCGCAAAAACGGTGTCTGATCAGAGCCAAATCTGTATGTCATTTATTCAGCAGCATTTTGACAAATCAACGGCTGTGTTCTAACTTCAGGTCAGGTATGGTAAAGAGTTGTTGTTCGAATAGTCTAAGAAGAATGGAATCCAGCATCGCAATAGAATTTAAAACTAAACTCTTTAAGTGCAAAGCAAAATTTGTAGAACACGATTTTCATTTTGATTTAGATTTTCATAGTAAATAAGTCTTGACATTACATGTAAATTCGTCTGCTTGGCAGAAGATTTCACATGAATGCCAATAAAAGTCAAAAAGACTTATCAGTTTCTATAATCAGTTTCTATGAAAAATATTAAAAAAAGATACTTTGAAATGTCGTCTGCTGTAGTTGTGATTAGCAGCACCTTAAGGTTTATTCATACTCAGACGACATTTTGTAATATTTTCCTTATTTTTCGCAGAAAACAGGTTCTGACATTACATGCAAATTTTCTCCAACTAGAAAGAATTTGCATGCAATTTTCAAATCACCCTTTCTGGGAAAAAATCTAATAAATTGTAGTCTGTTGAATTAGCCAGGGTAAACTTATACAACTCTATTTAGTTTGTGTTTTGTTTTAATGCAGTGCAAAAAAAAAAAAAAATACAGACCCTGATCAGATGCTGTGTTCTGTGTCATCTGCTGAATTAGCCCAGAAAGTGGTAAAGGTTAAGTTTGGACAAATCATTTAAATTTAGTGTTTGTGGGAGAGTTTTTAAAACCGTTATGCTACCGATTTACATGCAGTCATATGCAAAACAAATACAAATCTGTGCGTTATATCTTAACATTTCATGCTTGATATCATCTCCAGTGGAGATAATTTGCAGGAAAAATCAAAGCTTTAATTATGGAAATGTTTCGCTGTGTTCCCCCATATTTCTATGTACCCGTCAAGTAGCTAAACTATGAAGGGACGTAACTCCACATATAAAAATTGTAAAAACGTTATTAAAATAGATATTATTCCAAAATATTCTTCCAAACTTGGACATATTATCTGTTTATATATTATTTAATAAAGTATATGTCTAATTTTACACAAACCATGGTGAACTTGATAATATAATTGGATTTCGGTAATTATTATTGGATTTCGATAGATTCCGAAATAGTAAAAACGTTAGTAAAATCATTATTATTCCAAACTATTCTTCTAAACTTAGACATATTATCTGTTTATATATTATTTAACAGTGTATATGTCTAAATTTACATAAATCTTGGTAAACTTGATAATATAATTGGATTTCGGTGGATTACGGTGAATATTGGATTTCAGTATTCCAAAATGCTGTTGCTAGTATGTAAAAATCGATAGTCCCCGGAAGTTAAGTAGTGCTAATGAAGAGTACTCATCTAAGGAAGATAACCTAGTTTCCGAAAAGAGCTATAGTCGTAGTTAATAAATATAGAACTTGAGTCTGGACTTGTGAGTTATTAAAATATAATAACACAAACATTACATAAATGAGGATAATTGGGCGACCAATGTAATAATTACAGCAATGGATACAGTTTGCGATTATTTTTTAAATTTTTGTCGGTTTTACCCAGTTAAACAGGCTTATGGGCACTTGGTAAAGGAGAGAGGGAGGTGGAACAACTTTTACTTGTGGGGTGAGTTGTCTTATGAGTGTGGGGCGAGTTGTCTTGGGGCGAGTTTTATGTGCGGCGAGTTGTCTTGGGACGAGTTGTCTTTTGGGCAAGTTGTCCGTAATTCTGGCCATGAAGTACAATTTTCCGATGATAAATGGACATGTTCAATTTTATAGGGATAGAAGAGTCTACTAGGCTTAAATGGATTTAAGTGGAAGGCAGTATAAACCCACTGTGCTTAGTAGGTATGGACTTCAAGACCTAGATTTTGATGCATTTTGATTAAATTCGTTTGGAAAATAAGAAAATGACAGGGATTTGAATATGTTCTCACTGGCTGCTATTGGTGCTGCCACTTTTTAGACCTTGTAATGTCAAAAATTCACATAAATATTTGCTGCATTGCTTCTGTAGATATCTATATTATGTAGTATACACAATTATTATCTTCAACAACATGAACAAAGTTTAAAAGAATTAAAACCTGGTAAATAGTTTAATTAGTTCTTTAAATGTAGAATCCAATTAAACATTCAAAATGAAAAGAAAACATCCATATGTCAGTCCTCTTGAAATCTTTAAATGCCCAAAACTCCCTTCAGTTTGATGGAATTTGGTCTAATGTGCATCAAAATCCATATGTTGCAATGTTCTTCAGTTAAGAACTATACTGTTCTTTGCTTGTATTCTCCTTACACGTACAACCGGAAGTCCATATCAGAGAATCTTATAGTATTTTTTATTTATGTAACGCTCCTGCTTTTAAATGCCTGTCGGCAAACTGTCTTATAAGAAATCCCCATGTGGTGTTACTTAACATTGTTGTCTACAAATTTTCCGGACAGTCCTCATATCTAGGTTTTATAGCAGCAGCCAGAAAAATTACATTCCCCTGTAAACCCATTTTTCTAATATAAGTGGGATTTGCAAGGGGTCTTCTCCGCATAAACTTGCTAGCGTGATATGATAATTATTTGAATTGTATCGAGGAGACCTTTGTCATTTAAGTTTGCTATTGATAGAAAACATTGCAGACTTTGTAACATGTACATCCATACGTGCTGAGTGTGTGTGAGGGGGGAGGGGAGCGGGGTGGGGTTGCGAATGCAGCCCCCACTGTGGACAAATAATTTAAAAAATAAAGCAGATTTTTACCGAAAACACACTTTACACCCCTAATTTTTGCCTCTTAGCTGACATTTTCTGAGCACCCTCCCCATTTCAAAACCTATGGGACTGGGGTTTTAAGCCTAAATGTAAATGAAAAATTCATGGAGTGTCTAACTGACCAAAAGATGAAACGAGACCTGTACCCCTTTTGGGCAAATTATTTTAAAATCATGCAGATTTGACAATAAAATCACTTTACATTCCTTAATTTTGGCTCCCCCTTCAGCATTTTGTTTGCATCTAAGAATAGCTAACAATTCACACACCCGCCACTTCCATTTCAAAAGTCTGGGTATAGGCCTGGAAACCCAACTAAGGCACAAGACATTGTGATATACAAATATGAAAACACACAAGATTCATTTTAATGAAATTTTCATGGCTTAAAAAAATGCAAACTTTTCCGAAAGAAAACTGATAATTTTTGTATTTTTTTCATCGAGGCGGTTCTAACGATTACCCACAACCTATGTTTTAGAGCAGAAAGAAGATTGATGTGGTTCTAACGAGTACCTTCAATATATGTTTTAGAGCAGAAATAAGAAAAAAAAAACAATTTATACCCCTGCAAACCCCACTTTTCTATGTGAAGTCATGTTTACTGGGCTGGTCATCGCGTAGGCTGGTTATCTTGATGTTTTATCTTGATAAATCCATGACACATTATTTCATTTATTCTTTGCCAGTCAGCAAATAAAGGCTTTGTTCGCTTGCTACATGCAACCCCTGACGATTCAGGTGATCGTCTTCAAAATATTTAACCAGGCAAGATCAGGTTTCAGAAAGCTCTAGCCATTTAACAAGAACACAAAATTTCCTTTCCTCCGATGTCCCGTTAACGAATTTAAATCTGTCCTCCGACATCCCTGCATCATACCTCTGACATCATGTTACCAATAAATATGACAACAACCCTAAAGCATTGTTAAAATCTGCCACTTTAGTAATTCTTTCACATCTGCTACTTCTTGCATAATTTATAGAAAGGTTCTAGATACTTGGTGGAAATGCTTTACATGATAAAAGCTATCAACAATGAAAAATGGAATTTGGGTGAAAAACAATGAAGTTTCCTTTCCAAACGTGATTCTGAATAAATAAGAGGATACTTTATACTGAAATGCCATTTTCATATATTCAATTATTCAACTGAGAAAATATATGTTATGTTGCTTATCCTCCAGAAGCACTTTTTGATTAAAAGAGGATAAGTACATACCCTGTCGCTGCATGAAATCATTTGTTTACCTACGAAATCTAGCAACTTCCAATATCTTGATATCCGGTTTCCCTGGGTGGGGAAGCTCAACCGAGGTGACCATGATCAGAATGTGTGGATATATTTCATATATAAGTTTGCGACAGCATGTAAGAGAGCTTTACGTGTTTAATTGGTTTTGATTAAAATCTGTTTCACTTAACATCCATAACACTCGAGATCACTTAATACAGACAGCAATGAGCTTTTATGGGGTGGGGTGGGGTACTGAATTAAAAGGAGAGTCATGAAGAAGAAGTGGGACTCCTATTTTATGGGAGTGGGATGCTTACATTTTGGCTGGGACTCCTACTTTTTATAGAAGTGGAGTCCCGGACTCCTTTAAAATCCTAGTGAGAACTCTGTTTGTTACAAAGAACCTTTCACATATCAGAAAGAAGACTGGTGACTCATAATTCTCAAAGACAAACTAGATCTTGTTACAATGCAAAATGTAATAACAACTCAAAATGTAATAATTATTACATTTTGCTTTGATGGTTGACTGCAGTTGCAATGCAAAATGTAATAATTTTTTTTTATCTTAATCTTTGTTTGGAAACTCTTTTGATTCCAACTCTGGGTCACAAGTACAACATTATAGACTAAAATCATTTGACCATGGAAGACATATGAAAAAGTTATTACATTTTGCATTGACAGATTTACTGTAATCGCAATGCAAAACATAATAAAATTTTTGTATCCCAATCTTTGTTTGGAAACACTTTTGATTCCAACTCTAGGTCACAAATATATCAACATAAACCAATATCATTCGACCGCGGAAGACATATGAAAAAGTAATTACATTTTGCATTGACAGATTAATGCAATCGCAACGCAAGATGTAAGAAAATTTTTGTATCCTAATCTTTGTTTGGAAACTCTCTTGATTCCAACTCTAGGTCACAAATTTATCATAATATACAAAATCAGTCGACTGGGAAGACATATGAAAAAGTTAATACATTTTTGTTGACAGATTTTCTGCAATAGCAATGCAAAATGTCATGAAATTTTTGTATCCCAATCTTTGTTTGGAAACTCTTTTGATTCCAACTCTAGGTCACAAATATATCATTACAGAACAAAATCATTCGACCGTAGAAGAGATATGAAAAAGTTATTACATTTTGCGTTGACAGATTTACTGCAGTCAAAATGCAAAATGTAATAAAATGTTTGTATCACAATCTTTGTTTGGACTCTCTTGATTCACACTCTGGGTCACAAATACATCAGCATATATTAAAATCATTCAACCGTGGAAGACAAAAGTTATTTATTCTGAGTTGTTCTCTTAGGAAATTTGCCCCCCACCTTCCCCAAACTCGGGTTAGTAGGGTATCACATTTTCATATGTTTTTCTTATGACATAAAACTCTGCCGAGATGCCAATAAAATGATGCCCTGTTAAGTAGTTAGCTAAGTTATACTAGTAAGACAGTTAAATAGAAGGAAATGGCAGGTCATCCGGTACCGGACGACAAAAATGGGTCAACTCAGCCTGGGCTCAGTATAATTAGCTCACCTGAGCTAATAATAATTTTGATAGTGATCACTTCTTGTCTGTCGTCCATCCGTCCGTCTGTCCATTAACGTTTTCAAACGACTTCTCCTCTGAAGCCCCTGAGCCAATTCTGCTCAAATTTCATATGTAGCCACCTTAGGTTGAGGGAACGAAAGAGTGCTAAAATGGTCGCGGCCTGTTGACCAAGCTGGCGGCCATGCCCATATATGGTAAAAACTTTTAAAAAACTTCTTCTCCGGAAGCGAGAATGCCTTGGGGCTGAATCTTTGCAAAACTCATCGGGGATGGGAGGCCTACCAAAGTTGCTAAATGATGGTTGTATGTTGACATTTGACCTTTTTATGACAAGGTCAAGTTTGCTTCCCTATGCATTTGTATGGGCCCCATACATTTGTGTGGGAAAAATGTTGAGAATTTCAAACGACTTCTCCTCTGAAGCCTCTGGGCCAATGTTGCTCAAATTTCAAGTTGGGCCTCCTTGGGGCAGGGGATAAAATACTAAAAGCACTAAAATAGTGGTGGTCCATTGACCAAGATGGCCACCATGCCCATATCTGGTAAAAGCCTTTAAAACTGTTCTTGTCCAGAACCAAATAAGCCTTGGGGCCTAATCTTTGCACAAATCAATAGTTCTACCAAAATTGCTAAAATGATGGTCATACGCAAGGTCAAATTTGCATCCCCATGCATTGTATGGGCCCTATACATTTATATGGGAAAAAGTGTTAATCGAAAATCTTAGATGGCCGCCACAGCCGCTATCTTGAAAATCAATTTTTGACATCTCTTCCCAAACCTTTAGTTGATTTGAGCTGAAACTTGCTCTGTAGCAACAGGGCAACTTCTGGATCGAAATAAGCTAAAATCGTGTCAATTGGAAATCAAAGGTGGTAGCCACAGTAGCCATCTTGAAAATCTGTTTTGGACATCTCGCAAACCACAAGGCGAATTAAGTTGAAACTTACAATGTAGCAATAGGTTTACATGCAGATGAAAAATAGCTAAAATCATGCCGATTGGAAATCCAAAATGGCCACCATAGCCGCCATCTTGAAAATCAATTTTTGACTTCTCCACCCAAACTGCTGGGCGATTTGAGTAAAACACACTGTAGCAACAGGATGACCTCTAGATAGAAAATAGCCACCACAGCCACCATCTTGTTTTTAAATGTCTTCATCTCTGAAACCACTTGTTTTGTTTGGTTGCCATGGTAAAATTTTAAAGTAGGAAATTTGTGAAGTACCAGCAGGGGAAGAAGACCCTGTGAATAGCCAGCAGGGAAAGAACACCCTGTGAAGCATCAGCAGGGTAAAAAGCTCCTCTTGCATACCAGCAGGAAAAGAAGACCCTGTTGCACACAAGCAGGGAAAGAAGACCCTGTTGCGCACCAGCAGGGTAAGAAGACCCTGTTGACCTTTACATTGGACATGTAGCATAGGTGGGAGTGGCAATATGCAGTTGAAATACCTCTTCTCCCATCATTTCCTTACTTATTCAATGAAGAGGAGTGCTTGGCAAGTCCCTGCTTTCTGGCCAAGATAAGTAGATTATAAAAAGAATTACCCTCGAGAGCAATGAACACACACACAAAGACAAAAATAGCTGAAGTTCTAAAACTTACAATATATGATTGAAGTAGTAAAAGCTTTAAGTTACAATCAAAATTTTATTCTGCGAGGGTTATCTTCCCTTGCCCCTATGCTGTGTACATGTATAAAATCATGATATTGTTAAACACTTTCTCTTCAGAAATCAGTTAGCCATTTTCACCAAATTTCATGTCGATCCTACTGTTGGACCGGGATTGAAAGTTTGTTCAAATTGTCATGATCTATTGACTGTCATGCCCAGATATGGTAAAATAATGATAATAAAAAACAAACACATTCTTCTTCTTCAAAACCAAGAACTGCTCAAATGCTGATCCTTTCATTAGTTGCAATGACAGGATTGCATAACATCTGCAGTGGCTATTTCACTCAGGTGAGCGAGCCGTGGCCCATGGGCCTCTTGTTTAAGGACTTTTTTTTTTATATTCTCCCCGTCACATGATGCACAGAGGGTCGGGGAGGGCCATCCCTCCATGCATCTTAAAATATATTGTTTACATACATACACTATACAGAACTCTGCTTAATGACATTATAATCAATCTACTATATATATTTCTAATCATCACCCCAAATACTGCAACATCTCAAACATACTTATTCCTCAACAAACAGTCCACCTCACCACTCACTGATGCACCCAAAATATGTTGGATGAGTGGCCAACATTGGAGCCAAAAAACCTAAGATAATGTGCTAGAATTTGCAGATTAGGAGGGAGGAGCTCTCCTAGTTCTAACATAGATAATACATAGAATCCATATACCTCTAGATTAAGACTCAGGAAACTCTAAGGAATCAGATACATTCTATTTCTATATGTAAGAGTTAGAATGATCTAGATTTACTAATAACATATCTTTAAGGTGTTAATACCTTATATGTGGAGGCTGCCAGTTTCTCAAGCCTCAGCGGCCTGAATTCCTGGCCCCCCCGCCCCACCCCCACCCCACCAACCAAATTCTGCTCCCCCCCCCACCAACCAAATTCTGCTCCCCCCCCCCCCACCCCACACACACACACTTCTTTTTTGGGGGGGGGGGGGGAGGGTGGGGGGGGTGGGAGTGGGAGGTAACAACAGATGGTCCCAAAAAAAGAATTAATGAGTCATTGAGAGAGAAAGATGCCCAGAAAGATAGCTGTCTATCTTTGAGAGGCAAATATTTAATTAGGAAATGTCTTCTCAGATGAGTTTCCTACAGATAACCTACAGATCTGGAGATTTAATCCTAGAAATGTAATGATTATCTAAATTTGTAAATAGTCTAAACTATTTATTAATATGAAATAATTGGAATCTGGTTAATTAGACTGATTAACTGTTGCCAATAACCAGTTCATAATTCTTAAACAATCATAAGACTTTATAATTATTCCCTTTGCATTTCAAGCTAAACAGGAATAATAATTTGGGAAAATGGACTAATCTAATTCTTGCCGAATACCCAGTTTATCCATCGATGATAGCAAACATAAGATTGATAATTTCATATACTAGCGGAAAAAAGAAACTGTGCATTGGTAAAAAGTTATTCAAAATAATAACATCGTAGCAGACAGTAATAATATATTTCAGATTTGTAACAATATGCATTTCATCGAAGTTCAAGGGATTCAAAAGTGCGAAAAGAAGACCCATTTCATCACCAAGGCTCAATAAATCAAAAATGTCTCAAGCACCGTGTCACAAAGTCAATATCTGGTGTGTCCACCGTTAGCAGTAATGCATGCGTTGCATCGCCGCCGCATAGATCCGACAAGATTGGTGAAAAACGCCTGAGGAATGCCGTTCCAGATGCGAACTAACACGCGGGAAAGCTCAGCCAACGTCACTGGCTGATTTGGCAACTGACGTAGACGACGTTCCATCTCATCCCATGCGTGCTCTATCGGTGATGTCTGGTGATACCGCAGGCCATGGCAACACATTAACATTCTGCTGAGTAAGACAATCAGTCACAACGCTTGCAATGTATGGTCTGGCGTTGTCGTGTTGCAGTGTAACGGCATGTTGACGCACAAACGGGACGACGTGGGCTTGCAGAATCTCATCGCGGTAGCGTGCACCAGTCAAATTTCCTTTAATGACCACGAGAGGCGTTCTTGCGTTTCCTGTTATTCCGCCCCATACCATTATACTGCCCCCGCCAAAGAGACGACGTTCAACAACACAGTTATCCTGGTACCGTTCTCCAACTCGACGGTATACCCTGGAACGACCATCACTGCTATCCAAGTGGAAACGTGACTTGTCTGAGAACAGGATACGCGCCAATCTCGTCTAGTAAAACAAAGATGGGCCCTGCACCATGCAAGGCGAGCAACGCGGTGACATCACTGTAGGACTGGACGGATTGCTGGACGCCGAGGGCGAATGTTCCGTTCACGCAAGCGGTTTCTCACGGTTCTTGGACTAATGTTCCTCAAGCCAGGAATGCTTCTAGCCGTCAACGCAGCAGTTTGAAGTCGGTTACGAAGATGCGTCACACGGATGTAAATGTCTTGACGTAATGACGTCACACGTGGACGTCCCGATCTGCGACGGTCCCTGGTGTTACCAGATTGCTGATAACGTCTCCATAAAGCAGAAATCGTGTTCCTATGCACGCCAAACCGTCTGCTAACCTCATTTTGGGATATACCAGCCCGAATCATGCCAACCGCTTGGTTGCGCTGAGCTTCGTTGAGTCTAGGCATTGCTTACCAACACATTCAGGAGGAATAAATTTGTTTTTTCTGTTTCACTTGGATACAACGGTTTTACACAAGAGTCAAAAAGATTGTAAAGACGTTCACATTTAATTGCTAGCCACGAATATGCTTAATCCTGCACGTGCACAAGGACAACGCAATGCACGTGCAAGGACCTTAATTACCAATCAATATTGTTAAGGAGTATACAAATCATGTTTGTGTAAAGTTTCAAGCATAAATGGATTTTAGAATTACAGAAAATTTATTTTTATACATGCACAGTTTCTTTTTTCCGCTAGTATATATTTTATCTATTGCCAGTCACTGTGATAACATATCTTAGTCATGGCAATCGATACTAGAAAAAGATTGTCTACTTCTTCGCATGAAGATGGACAACCTGAATAAATTTTAACACTAAACTTCTACCAGAGGATACTTAGGAAACATTTTGTATCCTTGGTAAAAAGTAATAAAAAGGAAAGACTGCTAACATGATAGCATAGAGTTTGGCAGCTGTAAAATTTCTAATAAGTGGAAAGGCTGATAACATAACGTACCATATAACAGCCTCCTAACTTAAAAGCTCTTATAATATCGATTAAAGATCTAACTAACTTAGAAAGAACTGGCTAGAATTGATTCTATTACCAGATCTAAGTATTTTTAGTCAAATCTGAAGGTAAAATATCGGTAATTTGACAATGACGGAAAGAGAAGCCAATAACGATTCAACTTTCTTCTTACCAGATCTAAGTATTTTTAGTCAAATCTGAAGGTGGAGGAGGAGGAGGAGGAGGAGTTCAGGTTTAACGACGCATCAACCCATGAGGGTCATTTGCGTCAGAATGGTAAACTAACATGGTTCTGTAATGAAACGGCTATAAAGGTAAGTCACATATGCATAAAATATAAAGCTAGAACGAATTTAAAAATTAAAGCAGTTAGACTTTGTTAAAAAGGTTGATGTGTTTTAAGAAGAACAGTATATTATCAGCAGGTACATTTTCAAATAAGTATCTCAGGTCATTTGTTTGATATAATTGACGTCGCACATGAGAGAATTCAATGCAGTCGATCAGGAAGTGTTTCACCGTAAAAGGTTCATTACAGCTGATACAAAATGGCTGAACTTCTCGTTTAAGCAGATAAGAATGTGTGAGTCTAGTATGACCTATACGTAGACGAGTAAGAACCACTTCTTCTCGCCTTAATGATCGATAAATGGTATTTTTACCAAGAACCGGTTTTATTTCATGTAGTTTATTGAATGTCGCTCTGTCCCATGACAGCTGCCATTTGGATAAGATGTACCTGTTGATAAAAGGTTTAAAATCTGTACATGGAAGTTTAAAATTCGAAATTTCTAGATCGAGTGAGGCCTTTGCTTTTACATCGGCAGCCTCGTTACCTTTAATGCCAACATGGCTGGGGAGCCAACAGAATATAATTTCCTTAGTTTTCGATAACATCAGTGTAGATGTGTTGATAGTCTGATGATGAGGATGAGTTCAGGTTTAACGACGCATCAACCCATGAGGGTCATTTGCGTCAAAATGGTGAACTAACATGGTTCTGTAATGAAACGATTATAATGATAAGTCATAAATGCATAAAATGTAAAACTAGAACGAATTTAAAAACTAAAGCAGTTATACTTTGTTAAAAAGATTGATGTGTTTTAAAAACATAAGTATGTTATCAGTTGGTACATTTTCAAATAAGTATCTCAGGTCATTTGTTTGGAAGAATTGACGTCGTATATGAGAGAATTCAATGCAATCGATCAGAAAGTGTTTTACTGTAAAAGGTTCATTACAGCTGATACAAAATGGCTGATCTTCTCGTTTGAGTAGATAAGAATGTGTGAGTCTAGTATGACCTATACGTAGACGAGTAAGAACCACTTCTTCTCGCCTTAATGACCGATAAATGTTATTTTTACCAAGAACCGGTTTTATTTCATGTAGTTTATTGAATGTCGCTCTGTCCCATGACAGCTTCCATTTGGATAAGATGTACCTGTTGATAAAAGGTTTAAAATCTGTACATGGAAGTTTAAAATTCGAAATTTCTAGATCGAGTGAGGCCTTTGCTTTTACGTCGGCAGCCTCGTTACCTTTTATGCCAACATGGCTGGGGAGCCAACAGAATAAAATTTCCTTAGTTTTTGATAACTCGTGATGTTTTTCTATCACGTTCTGGATTTTGGGATTTTTTGAAGCTGTGTGATTTAGAGATTTCAAAACAGAAAGGGAGTCCGAGAAAATAACGAATTTGTTCTCTAAAGAGTTATTCAGTACGTAATCCAAAGCCATATCAATAGCCTTGGACTCAGCAGTGAAAATAGATGAGCCATCAGGAAGACGGATCTTTTCATGGTGGTTGCCCGATATAAACGCACAGCCAACCTTATCTTCAACTTTTGAGCCATCAGTGTAGATGTGTTGATAATCTGAAAGTCGCGACTGTAATTCTTGGAAGTTTTGTTTCATGAGATGTGAATCAGAAAGTGACTTTTTGCTGTTGTGTAAATCGAAAAGAATATTTGGTTTAGTAATGCACCAGGATGGAATATCAGAAAACGAGTGTTTTTGAATGTTTTTAATGTTAATATTAGTAGATTCTAAAAGTGGTGCTATACGAAGGCCGAAGGATTTAATAGCGTTAGGTTTTCTTTCATAATATTCCTGAAATTGTGGTGGAAATGTGACTTCAAAAGCAGGGTTAGAAGGGTTAGCAGCAAGTCTGATGGCATACTGAAGAGACAATTTTTCTCTGCGTAGCCATAACGATGGCTCATCTGCTTCCACGTTAAGACTCGATACTGGAGATGTACGAAAAGCTCCCAATGCCAAACGAAGTCCTTGATTATGTACAGTGTCTAACATCTGTAGATAAGATTTTCTAGCAGATCCATATACGATGGACCCATAATCAAGTTTTGATCGAATTAAAGAACGATACAGGTGAAGAAGAGTTGTTCTGTCCGCTCCCCAACTTGTGCGAGATAAAACCTTTAAAAGGTTTAATGCTTTTAAACATTTCGCTTTCAAGTATTTTATATGGGGTATGAAGGAGAGTTTTTTTTATCAAATATAACCCCAAGAAATTTTGATTCAGCAACAACTGGTATTTGAGATCCATATATGTAGAGCGATGGATCGTTGTGTATTTTTCGTTGCTGACAGAAATGAACGCACTGAGTTTTCGATTTGGAAAATTTAAAGCCATTTCTAGTTGCCCAGTCTTCAATTCTATTTAGACATTGCTGTAGATGTCTTTCTATTGTGCGCATATTTTTCGAGCGAAAACAAATACAGAAATCATCAACGTACAAAGAAGCATCTGTTTTGTAATCCAGGCAGTTTATAATATCGTTTAATTTCACGTTAAATAACGTGGTTGAAAGTATTGCTCCTTGAGGAACGCCCTGTTCTTGATCATAGAGATCAGACAGGGTCGATCCTACACGCACTTGTATTGTACGATCTTCAAGAAAACTTTTAATAAAGTTTGGTAGTCTTCCTTTCATACCAAAGTTATGTAGGTCTTTTAAAATTCCATATCGCCAAGTGGTATCATAGGCTTTTTCCAAATCGAAAAATACAGCGACTACATGTTCTCGTTTGATAAAAGCATCACGGATAAAAGTTTCTAGTCTAACTAAATTATCATTGGTACTACGTTCAGCTCGGAATCCTGACTGAAGTTTTGTTATAAAATTGTTAGATTCTAAGTACCAAACAAGTCGTTTGTTAATCATTCTCTCTAGTGTTTTGCAAAGGCAACTTGTTAGCGCTATTGGTCTGTAGTTTGTTGGTTCTGCATGATCTTTCCCTGGTTTGGGAATAGGTATAATTGTGGCCAAACGCCAGCTTTCTGGAAAAAACTCCTGTTGTCCATATACCGTTGAAAATATGTAAAAGTGTGTCAAGGGCGGTTTCCGGAAGGTGTTTAAGCATCTGGTAATGGATGTCATCAGGGCCTGTAGCTGTATCTTTTGATACTGCGATAGCATCTTTAAGTTCTGTAATGTTAAACAGGCTGTTATATTCTTCAGTATTTGAAGAGGTGAAATTAAGTTTGATTTTTTCTTCTTGTTTTTTGATGTTTTGAAACTTCTCTGAATAATTCCGAGATGAAGAATTATCCAAAAAAGTTTCGCCAAGTGTGTTTGCTATCTCTTCCTTTGATGTGGCCTTTGTTCCACGTTTTGTATTTAAGTGGGTGAAACTGGGTGATTTTGATTTACCAGATATTTTTCGTATCATGTCCCAAACCTTTTTAATTGGAGTTTTATAATTTAAATTCGAAACGTAAGATTTCCATGATTTGCGTTTGGAGGCCTTTATTGTTCGACGAGCCTTTGCTCTGAAATTCTTTACTTTATTCAGGTTCTCCTTTGTTGGATATCTGCAGAACTTTGATAATGCTTGCTTGCGCTGTTTTATGGCATCTTTGCATTCATCATTGTACCATGGCTTGCTTTTCTTTGGATTTGTCGAGGTTTTCGGTATACTTTTGTTAGAGATATCGAGAAGAGAAGAAGTAAAATCATCTAGAGGATCCAAGGAATTCTTAAACTTATCTATTTTGAGACTTTCTTCGCATAATAAGTGGTATAATTCCCAATTTGCTTTATTTAGTTTCCACTTTGCGTTGTGATCGTTCGTGGAATTATTTACGCTTTCAATAATAAGAGGGAAGTGATCACTTCCATGTTGGTCTTCACTGACCGTCCAATCGAAATCCAGCAGGAGAGATGGGTGACATATGGAAAGATCTAAAGAAGAAAATTTTCCTGTTGCAGGATGGAGATAAGTGTGAGATTTGTCATTCATAAGACAAAGATCGTTTTTGGTTATAAAGTCTTCAATAATATTACCTTTAGGGCTGTTATCTTTACATCCCCAAAGGATATTGTGACCATTGAAGTCACCAACTAGTATACAGGGTGAAGGGAGTTGTTTCAGTAAAATGTCTAAATGTTCGGTCTCTAAATGAAAATTTGGAGGTATATACACAGAACAAAATGTAATTTCTTTATCTAAAGTAACAGAAACCGCAACGGCTTGAAGATTGGTTACAAGTTTAATTTCTCGCTGCGGACATGAAGAGTGAACTAAGATTGAGCTTCCACCAGACGGCGTCTGGCCTTCTGAATATATATAATTGTATGTATTGAAATCTCTGATATTTAATTGATCATCAGTTTTTAAAAAAGTTTCTTGCAAGCAAAAAACTGATGGATTCAATAAGGATAAAAGTAATAAGATCTCGTTATAGTTTGACTTTAGACCTCGACAGTTCCATTGTATTATTTTGTGATTTGAATTCATTTTAGAGTTGTTAGATTTTAGTTAGACTACCAACTAAGGATATGTTATTGGTGATTTTGATCTATTATTACTATTGTTGACGTGTGAATGTTCTGATGATCTCGATCTATTTCTGTTAGTTCGTGGGCGATCTGGAGCATCTCCTAACTCCATATCATCGCTACTGTCACTCAAAGATCCGAACCTGTTATGTTGTTGAATAACATTATTTGAACCTTTTCGTTCTCTGTTTGATGTGCTTGGTCTTTGTGTTCCTTGACTAGATTTTGATTTTGTTTCTTTCGTAGGTGGAGATGATTGACTTCTTGCTTGTCTTTCTTTCTGTTGTTGTTTCTTCCAATCTTTTCTTATCATCTCAATGGTGGCTTTTTTCAGGCCACCATCTCCTTTTTTCTCTTCAGAAGGTGTCTTTGTTTGATTTTTGTTTGTAGTGTTTGTTTGACCTTTTTGTTTCTGCAGATCTTCTGTTTGGCTGTTTGTGTTTGTTGAACTTGATTGAACTGCAGAGTCGAGAATATTGATCGGATCGGTTTGAGTGGCAGTATCAACCACAGAAACCTTTTTCATAGAAGACTGGGTGATGTTGGCATAACTGATTCCAGGAATTGGAGTTGGGGCCTCAACAAGTTTCCGCGCTTCGATGAAAGAAATATTTCTGGTAAACTTAAGACGTAAGATTTCTTTTTCTTTGTGCCAAACTTGGCATTCTTTAGAGTCAGCACTGTGTTTTTCACCACAATTGACACAGTGCAGTTCGTTTCTACATTGACTTTCTGGGTGTTCTGCTACCTGACCGCATTTCGAACAGATAAGGTCCTTAGAACACCTATCCTCATGGTGTCCATATTTCTGGCAATGATGACAACGCAAAGGATTTGGTATGTAGACTTCTACATTGACTCTAAAGTATGCTACTTTTATTGTTTTTGGTAGAACTGATGTATTGACTGTAAAGACAAAGGTGTTTGTGTTTTTTAACTCTCCGTTTCGTTTAACTTTGAATCGTTTTATTGCAGTTACTCCTTGAGATCTTGTGCCTTCGAGAATCTCCTCCTCGCTGCAATTCCCCAATTCGGGGCAACGAATTACCCCCTTTGAGGAGTTCAGCGAAGTATGAGGGTACACCCGGACTTTCAAGTCGTGAAAAGTCTGTGCACGTAGAAGATTCTCGGCATGGGCTTTCCTGGATACCTCAATGAGTAGCTGATTCGACCTGTGTAGTTTCTTTATGTTTTCCGGCTCACCAGCTATACTTTGAATGACTTTTTGTATTACAAACGGAGATAAAGATGTTACTGGTTTGTTTTCTTCCTTGCTTTCAACTAAAATGAAACGCGGAAAATGTTGAGATGATGTATCTTTGGTAGAGGTTGGTGGAGGTTGAGTGCTTTCGTTAACATCTGAAATATCAGATTCTGAACATTGTTTAGTTCTTTTTCTTCGATGAGAACCCATGATAAAGATGTATTAAAATTCGTCCTCCATGCTCTCCGCCCACCACGGAGCCCAACAAGGGAACACATCAATGGAGTGGTTTTCCTACTCACTTGTGCTAGAGATACACAGAAGATATACTCGCACGAGCAAAATGCTGCACGATTGACACGTTAAGCCGCCGCCTTCTTAGGATTGGAAAGGTTAAGAAAAAAGAATTATGGGCAAACGGTGAGTATCAGTATGATACAAAAGACAAGGAAGAGAAAGAAAAGATATTTCCTAGGGCTTGGCGCGACCAGCCGATTGACCGTGCCGGGTCTCACGGACACCCTTCTACACCGAAATCCAGGCCAAAGAGGCGTGTTGAGCCATCAGGAGAGACCAAACTCCCAACAACTCTCAACCTCCAGGATCCCTTCTTCCGGCTTACGGGCTGCCACCCACGGCAAACGGGTGGTATTTTCTCTTCGCTCTTCCCAAAGGGGACAATTACTGCTCACCACGCTAGCAACGTTCCCAGTGAGAATTGAGCCCCCAGGGCCTCGGCAAGGCGGAAAGTTTAATACCCAGGGGCAAATCTGAAGGTAAAATATCGGTAATTTGACAATGACGGAAAGAGAAGCCAATAACGATTCAACTTTCTTCTATGACATAATTTCAATATATTAAATTCTGACTCCGCTAATGTTTAAAACTTCCTCCATGAGACGAGAATTGGGAAGTTTATATACAAACTTCTACTAACCATAGTAGAGTTTATAAGTATACAGGCCAAGTCAAAATAATACTAATTTTTAATATCTCTGATAACCAAAGGCGAAGAGGTTCAGAGACGTAATTAACTATTCTGCACATATATAACTGGAATAGTGAGAATAGATGATATTATCATTTATAATATATGAATGATAATAAAATATTCCTGTTATGGATAAATCGTTTGTCATAACTAATTTATCCAAGGTGGACAGCTAATTTGGTTTATGATATATCAATTCATAATAATCTATAAGATGTTCCAGTTTATGGATGAATCATTTATCGTGACAGTAAGATTATCCAAGGAAACTGGTCATAAGTATCATATAACTGTAAGGATTGTATATAATGATAAACAATCCATTTGTTATATATATAGAAATTAGTCTTGAACCTTTATGTATTTTTAAGACAATTTCTTTATAGTTGAAACTTCCTGAAATATAACTATTTTCGAGACTTGTATCGCATTTCAGGAAGAATAAGGTACTCCCATATTTCTATGCATAGGCTGGGAGACTTATATTGTAACATATTTGTGTTATCAATTCTTAACACAAGAATGAAGATGTATTGTATGGCTTTTTTATTCACCAAATTCTATGCCATACTTGTTTAAGATAGATGAAGATTGATCTTCTATCTGAAATGTAAGTATGGAAGCTCATTATTCCTCTGTTCAAGGATAGAAAATGAGTTCTTTATCGATAGTGATTGTATCTATAAAAATACGATAGTAATTGGAACCTAATGGATATATGCTCCCTAAACAGAGCGATAGGAGTCTATCGGTTTCTAAACGATCCCGTAGCCTAGTATAATTGTTAATCCCTGAAGAAGCCAAAATCTATATTTTGTAATTAGATTTTGTAACTTCTTGAACTAAGCTAATTTGTTAAGGTAATAATTATAATAACGTTGTCAAATTTATTATTGCCTTAATATATATATTGGACTGCTTATTTATGAGGGTGAGTCAATAAGTAACCAGCCTAACTTATTTCTGGTTGAGATCCACCTCTTCTTTTTCGATGTAATTGCCCTCTAGTGTGATGCACTTAGACCAACGGTGTTCAAGTGCCATCAGCCCAGAATTGAAAAAGTCAGGGTCCTTTCCATTGACCCACTCCTCAACTGCCGTCACGACTTCTTCATCAGACCGGAAATGAAGTTCATGGATATCCTTTTTCAAGTTTGGGAACAGGAAGAAGTCGCTAGGAGCTAGGTCAGGCGAATAGGCAGGATGTGGTATTAATTCATACCCATTTCACTCTACAGCATCCATTGCAACTTTGCAAGTATGGACTCTCGCATTGTCCTGTTGCAGCAAAACACCTTTAGAGAGTTTACCTCGGCGTTTTTCACGGATGGCGGTTCTCAGCTGGTCTAACAAGTTTGCATAGTACACTCCAGTTATTGTACTTCTCTTGGGTAAAAAGTCCAACATAATAACGCCTTTTGCGTCCTAAAATACTGTGGCCATCACCTTGCCAGCAGATGGTTGCGTCTTGAACTTCTTTGGCCTCGGGGACCCAGGCCCTACCCACTGACGACTCTGCTTTATTCTCTGGCTCATAATAATGAACCCAAGTCTCATCTAAAGTCACCAGACACAAAAGAAAATCATCTTTTGACCTAAAACGCTTCAACAAGGCACTGCATACTGATGCTCTGGTTGCCATTTGCTCATCGCTAAGGGATTTGGGGACCCAACTGGCTGTTAGCTTGTGCATACCTAAACGATCATGTAAGATTGTTGAAACACTACCATGTGAAATGCCTAATGCCTGCGCTATTTCTTCCACCTGAATTCGCCTATCAGAGTATACCAGATCCTGAACTTTCTTACATATTTCTTTGTCGGTGGCATCCAGTGGGCGTCCAGACCTGGCTTCATCTTCTAAAGACGTTCTACCACATTTGAATTCCCCTACCCAGAATTTAACCTGAGCATAAGATGGTGCAGAAGAACCATTAACATCGGCTAACTCGCCATGTATTTCCTTGCCTGTTTTATCTTTTAAATACAAGTACCGAATTACAGCACGGTACTCAACTTTAGACGAAAAGCATGCCTTTGCATCACTAGCCATGTTTGACATTCAGTATCTTATTAAAGAATGACTCGATACGTGTGCAATTTTGTACTCATGTATAAAACATATATTGAAACAAAGCAAGAAAATCGTGACCATCTCGGTCCATCGGAAATGGGATAGGCTGGTTATTATTGACATGCCCTTGTACCTTCTCCAAGAGTCTGGACAAGACATGATTGATATGGACTCTTGTTACAGATATAAATAATTGTCAGTGAACAATTAGTATGGGAATTAAAGCCAGAAATGCCTTTCCTTTCCCAAAACATAAAGAATATTTACCTCTACTAGACTTCTATGCAAATTAGAGTTTACAGAGGAATTATGTTATAGTTATTTATATTACACATGATAAAGTCAAAACATTGACACTTGATGTGTATATGAAACAAGTTTATCCTTTATAATTTGAAGTATACTTGAAATATTTATATCATTAGATAGAAAAGAACTAATACGGAATTTATAGACTGCACAAAGTAGGTAAGATTTGATAGTATATGTAATTTTATTAGCTCACCTGAGCTATGCTCAGGATGAGCTATTGTGATCACTTTTCGTCCATCGTCCGTCCGTCCGTCCGTGCATCTGTCCGTTAACATTTTCAAACGACTTCTCCTCTGAAGCCCTTGAGCCAATTTTGCTCAAATTTCATGTGGAGCCTCCTTAGGTTGGGGGAACGAAAAATTACTAAAATGGTCGCGGTCCATTGACCAAGATGGCCGCCATGCCCATATATGGTAAAAACCTTTAAAAATCTTCTTCGCCAGAACCGAGGATGCTTGAGGCTGAATCTTAGCATAAGTCATCGGGGACAGGAGATCTACCAAAATTGTTAAAATAAAGGTCGTATATTGACTTTTTTACGGCAAGGTCAAGTTTGCTTCCCTATGCATTTGTATGGGAAAAACCTTTAAAAATCTTCTTCTTCAAAACCGAGGATGCCTTGTGGCTGAATCTTTGCATATATCATTGGAAATGGGAGGTCTACCAAAGTTGCTAAAATAATTGTCATACACTGACATTTGACCTTTTTACGGTAAGGTCAATTTTGCTTCCTTATGCATTTGTATGGCAAAAATGTTCAGAATAAACGACTTCTCCTCTGGAGCCTCTAGGCCAATTTTGCTCAAATTTCATATGAAGCCTCCTTAGGTTGGGGGAATGAAAGATTGCTAAAATGGTTGCGTCTCGTTGACCAAGTTGGCCGCCATGCCCATATATGGTAAAAACCTTTAAAAATCTTCTTCTCCAGAACCGAGGATGCCTTGGGGCTGAATCTTTGCATAAGTCATCAGGGACAGGAGGTCTACCAAAATTGCTAAAATAAATATCGTATATTGACATTTGACCTTTTTACGGCAAGGTCAAGTTTGCTTCCCTATGCATTTGTAGGGGAAAAACCTTTATAAATCTTCTTCTCCAAAACCGAGGATGCCTTGTGGCTGAATCTTTGCATATATCGACAGAAACGGGAGGTCTACCAAAATTGCTAAAATAATTGTAATATTATTGAAATAATTGGACTTGGCATGAGTTGAAATGGTATCTTTCTCCCACGCTTGTTAAAATATAGACCACACATTGCAGGTAATTAGATATGCATGCCTCTTTGAGACTGGTGAGAGTTTCTTCAGTTTGGTTCTGAGCTTCATGTTGTATACTTGTAAATAAATATATGCATACACTTATAGTTCTGTTATTGAACCCACATTAATATAAATGACATAACATGGTGGCAGCGGTAGTTAAATTGTGAACTATAAAAGGACATTTAATTTTAGCAATTTTTTTTTTACAATAAAAATGGCAAGTTTTCAGTTTTCACATCCAGAGAAATTTGACTTTGCTAAACCACAAGGATGGGAAAAATGGTTCCAGAGATTTGAAAGGTTCCGATCAGCTTCAGGACTTTCAGAAAAGCAAGAAGAAATTCAAGTAAACTCATTACTCTATTGTATGGGAAGTGAAGCCGATGACATTTTAGACACACTTAAGTTAACCGCAGAACAAAAGAAAAAGTATGAAACTGTGTCAAAAAAGTTAAAGGATTATTTTATTCCAAAGCGGAATGTAATATTTGAAAGGGTTCAGTTTCACCAGAGAGTTCAAATTGAAGGGGAAAATGTGGACTCCTTCGTGACAAGTTTGTATAAACTGGCGGAGTACTGTTCATTCGGTGAACTGCATGATGAAATGATCAGGGACAGACTAGTAGTCGGTTTGCGGGATCAAAGGGTCTCAGAAAAGCTCCAGCTCGACGCGGAGTTGACACTAGAAAAAGCCCTCACACAAGCAAGGCAGCATGAAGCAGTAAAAGCGCAACAGCCCGTTGTCAGGGGGCAAAAAGTCGAATCTTCTTCTTTGGACGCTGTGCAAGGGAAAAAAGGACAAACCAAACCAAAAAACACTATGAACAGGGACAGTGCAGTGGTGAAAAACACTAGCCAGCAAAAATGTAAACGTTGTGGCGGTAACATTCACCCAAGGGACAAATGCCCAGCCAAAGATTCTAAATGCCACAAGTGCAAGGGCAAAGGGCACTGGGCAAGAGCTTGCTTATCGAAGCCAGCAGTAAATGAAGTCTACGAGGATTCTGATGACGACGATGGATTTCTTGGCTCGGTAGAGGGTCACGAATCGACTGACGGTCCAGCGAACAGCCTCGATTCAGTGGATGCGAAGCCATGGATCACCGACGTCAAAGTTGACGGCGTCAACGTCAGGTTTAAGATAGACAGTGGTGCTGACGTCACAGTCATTTCAGACAAAGAATTTAAACGGTTTCCAGGGATACGGCTTGTGAAATCTAATAAGACTCTGTATGGGCCTGGAAAATCAAAACTTGATGTGCTTGGAAAGTTTCAGTGTACTTTGGAAACAAAACGTTGTTTTAGTGTTCAGGATATATATGTGGTACGGGGATTGTCTTTAGCACTTCTTGGGCGGCCTGCGATAGAATCACTTAGGATAATCGACCAGGTAAACCTTGATCTTTCGTCTGTACATGCGTCCGAACACTATAAAGATAAATTTCCGAAACTTTTTAAGGGCTTAGGTAAAACTGACTGGGAATACACTATCAAACTAAGAAGCGGTGCTCAACCCTATTCCCTCAATGTGCCCCGCAGAGTATCTTTCCCTTTGATGAATAAGGTGAAAGAAGAACTGCAAAGAATGCAAGAGATGGGGGTTATTTCAAAGGTAGACCAGCCGACAGAGTGGTGCTCTGGTATGGTCGCAGTACCTAAAGCCAACAGTGACAAGGTTCGAATCTGTGTAGACTTGACAAAACTAAATGAAAGCGTGATGCGGGAAAATTATCCCCTCCCCACTGTAGATGAATCCCTGTCTAAACTGGCAGGTGGGCGTTACTTTAGCAAAATTGATGCAAACTGCGGATTTTGGCAAATAAATTTGAAAAAAGAAACAAGGCTTCTTACTACATTCATCACACATTGGGGACGATTTTGTTTTAATCGTTTACCAATGGGAATTTCTAGCGCGAGCGATTATTTTCATAAGAGGATGTCCCAGCTACTTGAAGGCATCCCCGGGGTAGTATGTCAAATGGACGATTGCCTAATTGCAGGGGAAACACTTGAACAACATGATGAAAGGCTGTTTGAAGTGCTGAAAAGGCTTGAATCAGTAGGGATCACATTAAATGAAAGTAAATGTGCATTTGCCCAGCGATCATTAACCTTTTTGGGACATTTGATTGATGAAAACGGCGTAAGGCCATGTCCTGACAAAGTCCGCGCCATAGCAGAGATGGCGACTCCGCGTAACGTCTCGGATATTAGGAGATTTTTAGGCATGATCAATCAGTTGGCTAAATTCTCGCAAAATATTGCAGAGAAAAGTAAACCTCTGCGTGACTTGCTGAAAAAGCAGAATGCATGGTCATGGGGACCACCGCAGGAATCTGCTTTCAATGACATAAAGCAGGAAATTAGCTCCAGCTCCGTTCTCGCACATTATGACCCTAACAAAGAAATATTGCTTTCGGCAGATAGTTCTTCATATGGATTAGGAAGCTTGATTCGCCAGAAGCACGGGGACACATGGCGACCCGTGGCGTTTGCGTCGCGTTCACTCAGCGAGGCGGAATGCAGGTACGCCCAGGTGGAAAAGGAAGCATTAGCTTTGACTTGGGCATGTGAGAAATTTTCCAATTATTTGATAGGCACCAAATTTCATATTGAAACTGATCATAAACCCCTGGTACCCCTTCTCAGTACAAAGGATCTGTCCGATGTACCTCCAAGAATACTGCGATTTAGATTACGCTTGATGCGATTTCATTTCACAATTTCGCATACGGCTGGCAAAAACTTATTTTCTGCTGATGCCCTCTCTAGGGCCCCTTTGAGTAATTCGGAGGAATCCCATTCAGATTTATATTTACAAACACAAGCATTTGTTGATTCAGTCATTGACGGTTTGCCGGCTTCTCGCTCAAGGTTAGATCAGATCAAATATCATTATACCTCAGATGCGGTATGCTCCAGTTTATTGACTTTTTGTAAAGAAGGGTGGCCAGAAAAATCGGCCTTAGATGAAACTTTGCAACCATATTGGTCAGAAAGGGGTGATTTTACTGTTCAGAACGGTCTCTTACTTAAAGGAGTAAGGTTAGTTATTCCAAAAATTTTACAGGGGGAAATCTTGGACAAAATCCATGTTGGTCATCAGGGCATTGTTAAATGCAGGGAAAGGGCGAAATCTTCCGTTTGGTGGTTAGGATTGAGCGCACAGCTTGAACAAATGATTAAAGCGTGCCAGAAATGCATAGAACAATCAAAAGATCATGCAGAACCACTTAAACCTATAGCATTTCCCACTAGACCGTGGCAAAGAATCGGCGCAGATTTGTTTCAGCTTAAGGATTCAGTTTATTTGCTAGTTGTAGACTATTTTTCAAGGTATGTAGAGATAGCAAAACTCTTTAGCCAAACATCATCATCAGTCATAAATCATTTAAAATCAATCATGGCCCGACACGGCATATGTGAATATTTCCATTCAGACGGCGGCAAATATTTCACATCGAACCAGTTCAAAGAGTTCGCGGCTACTTACGGTTTCGAACTAGTTACCAGTTCCCCAAAAATAGCGCAGAGTAATGGAATGACTGAGCGTCATGTAGGGACAATAAAGGGTTTGCTTAAAAAAGCTGAAGATCCCTATCTTGCTTTATTAGCATACAGGACAACTCCACTTAGCAACGGCTTTAGTCCTGCAGAGCTATTGATGGGCCGTAAATTGAGATCAAATTTACCGGTTCAGCCCAAATTACTAAATCCAAAATGGCCTAGCATGAAAAAACTCAACGCACGCGAAAAGAATATTAAACAAAAACAAAAATTCTATCATGATAAGCGACACCGCGCTCGTCTTTTAAAGCCTCTTTCTCACGACGATAAAGTATGGGTTAAAGACCAAAAGAAAACCGGCATAGTACAATCTAACAGTGACTTTCCGCGTTCCTACCATGTACAGACAGACCAAGGCATCATACGGCGCAACAGACGTTTTCTCGCGGCCTTGCCAAATAAAAATAATTCAGAGAATGAAGGCCAACCCCAGGAGCCTGTTGAGACAACCCACGAATCACATCAACCAATGAACAGTGAGCCTGAGATAAACAATAATAGTCATGGGAACTCTGAACTCACAGAAGGTCAGAATTACTACAAAACTAGATCAGGAAGATGTGTAAAACCTCCTGACAGACTGACTTATTAATGGGCTAGAACAGCTGTGCCCCATTCATCAGTGATTATATATTATCCTGTGAAAGTAACTAAACAAGGGTGTGGGAATATCTTAATTAACTGAGTAGTTACTTGCTTACAGAGCAAAAAGGGGGGTTGTAATATTATTGAAATAATTGGACTTGGCATGAGTTGAAATGGTATCTTTCTCCCACGCTTGTTAAAATATAGACCACACATTGCAGGTAATTAGATATGCATGCCTCTTTGAGACTGGTGAGAGTTTCTTCAGTTTGGTTCTGAGCTTCATGTTGTATACTTGTAAATAAATATATGCATACACTTATAGTTCTGTTATTGAACCCACATTAATATAAATGACATAACAATAATGGTAGTACATTGACATTTGACCTTTTTACGATAAGGTCAATTTTGCTTCCTTATGCATTTGTATGGCATCTGATAAGACTGCACCAGTGTGCAGCCTGATATAAGTCTTCGCTGGGTGCACTTGTCGGAAGGTAGGTTTTCTGATTTTGTGGCGCTTTTGTATTTTTAGCTCACCTGAGCTATGCTCAGGATGAGCTATTGTGATCACTTTTTGTCCGTCATCTATCCGTCTGTCTGTCCGTGCGTCCGTCCGTCTGTCTGTGCATCAGTCCGTTAACATTTTCAAACGACTTCTCCTCTGTAGCCCTTGAGCCAATTTTGCTCATATTTCATGTGGAGCCTCCTTAGGTTGGGGGAACGAAAAATTGCTAAAATGGTCGCGGTCCATTGACCAAGATGGCCGCCATGCCCATATATGGTAAAAACCTTTAAAAATCTTCTTCTCCAGAACCGAGGATGCCTTGATGCTGAATCTTTGCATAAGTCATCGGGGACAGAAGATCTACCAAAATCGCTAAAATAAAGGTTGTATATTGACATTTGACCTTTTTAGGGCAAGGTCAAGTTTGCTTCCCTATGCATTTGTATGGGAAAAACCTTCAAAAATTTTCTTCTTCAAAACCGAGGATGCCTTGTGGCTGAATCTTTGCATATATCATCAGAAACAGGAGGTCTACCAAAGTTGCTAAAATAATTGTCATACATTGACATTTGACCTTTTTACGGTAAGGTCAATTTTGCTTCCTTATGCATTTGTATGGCAAAAATGTTCAGAATTTCAAACCTCCTCTGGAGCCTCTGGGCCAATTTTGCTCAAATTTCACATGAAGCCTCCTTGGGTTGGGGGAATGAAAGATTGCTAAAATGGTTGCGGCTCGTTGACCAAGATGGCCGCCATGCCCATATATGGTAAAAACCTTTAAAAATCTTCTTCTCCAGAACCGAGGATGCCTTTGGGCTGAATCTTTGCATAAGTCATCGGGGACAGGAGGTCTACCAAAATTGCTAAAATAAAGGTCGTATATTGATATTTGACCTTTTTACGGCAAGGTCAAGTTTGCTTCCCTGTGCATTTGTAAGGGAAAAACCTTTATAAATCTTCTTCTCCAAAACCGAGGATGCCTTGTGGCTGAATCTTTGCATATATCGACAGAAACGGAAGGTCTACCAAAATTGCTAAAATAATGGTAGTACATTGACATTTGACCTTTTTACGGTAAGGTCAATTTTGCTTCCTTATGCATTTGTATGGCAAAAATGTTCAGAATTTCAAACGACTTCTCCTCTGGAGCCTCTGGGCCAATTTTGTTCACATTTCATATGGAGCCTCCTTAAGTTGAGGGAATGAAAGATTGCTAAAATGGTTGCGTTTCGTTGACCAAGATAGCCGCCATGCCCATATATGGTAAAAACCTTTAAAAATCTTCTTCTCCAGAACCTAGGATGCCTTGGGGCTGAATCTTTGCTTAAATCATCAGGGACGTGGGGGTCTACCAAAGTTGCTAAAATAATGGTCGTACATTGACATTTGACCTTTTTACGACAAGGTCAAGTTTGCTTCCCTATGCATTTGTATGGGAAAAAAGATTTAAAAATCGTGTTCTCCAACTGAGGATGCCTTGTTGCTGAATATTTGCATATATCATCGGGAACGGGTGGTCTACCAAAGTTGCTAAAATAATTGTCATACATTGACATTTGACTTTTTTATGACGAGGTCAGGTTTGCTTCTGTATGCATCTGTATGGGCCCCATACATTTGTATGGAAAAAATGTTAATAATTTCAAATGATTTTTCCTCTGAAGCCTCTGGGCCAGTGTTGCTCAAATTTCATGCGGAGCCTCCTTGGGCAGAATGAAAGATTGCTAAAATGGGCATGGTCCATTGATCAAAATGGCTGCCATGCCCATATATGGTAAAAACCTTTAAAAATCTTTTTCTCCAGAACCAAATAAGCCCTGGGCCCTAATCTTTGCACAAATTATGGGGGACAGGAGATCTACCAAAATTGTTAAAATGATGGTTCTATGTTGACATTTGACCGTTTTACCTCCAAGGTCAAATTTGCTTCCCCATGCATTTGTATGGGCCATATACATTTATATTGAAAGTATCGAAGTGACTTGTAGATCAACAGTAGTTAAAATTGTTCTGATTGGAAATCTAAGATGGCCGTCATCTTGTTTATATTTATTATATTTCCCTGCCACTGTGCTGTTTACATGTATAAAACCATGATTCTTCAGAAACCACTTAGCCAATTTCCCCCAAATTTCGCATTGATCCTACTGTTGTGATGATAGGATTGGAAAAATGTTGCATAACATCTGCATATCTGCAGTGGTTATGTCACTCAGATGAGCGAACCGTGGCCCGTGGGCCTCTTGTTATTAAATACAAAATCACATCTACATAAAAACATTTGGCTATCTCTTTGGGGGTTGCTAATCGTAAGTGACTTAACCTCACTATCGGACTACCTGAAGCTAAAGCAGTCAGGGGAGAAAGCGTTGACCCTATGCACAAAATGTTATGGGGGATAAAGCATCAACCCCATGTACTGAAGACTGTTTGAGGGATACGGCTTCAACCTTGTGTCTGGGGGAAACAGCGTCAACCCCGTGTCTGGGGGGAAACAGCATCAACCCCGTGTCTGGGGGGAAACAGCGTCAACCCCGTGTCTAGTGGGGGGGAAACAGCGTCAACCCCATCTGAAGATAGTCTGGAGGATAAAGCATCAACCCCATGCACCAAAGATAGTCTGAGAATAAACATTGATCTGGTGCAGAAGCAGTCTGGGGGATAATGCGTTAATCCCATGTATTGAAACTGGTCTGGCGGAAAGCGTTGACCCCGTGCATTCTGATGGATTGAGGTGAATATGTCTACTAATAAAGTGAAGGTTATTGTTAAACAACCCCTAAGCATGTAAGTCATACAAAATAACTGTATCTACAACAAACAGATGAGCATAGAAAGCTGTTGCAGGATGAAAATAAATTCTAAAATACAAGGTGGATGCTGGGGATGGTGGTGGGATACACAAAACATTTAACAGTTCATATCTCCCTGAAATCAAAACCTCAACTAATACATCAGATGAAACTTTTTTAACACACATACAGTACCACTATACTGCCTGGTAGACTGACCAAAATACACTTCCTCAGCAGCAGCTGCAGTAAACTAAGTAACCAAAATATATGGCAGATAAATAGACATGATAAAAACATTAGCAAAACATAGTTTTGTGTTGTCTATAAATTACAATTAAAATAAATTGCCATTTAGCGCAATCCGTAAGTAGTTCTATTCCTAATTGTAACATATAGTGTGTATGATCTTCTAAAATTTTCGGAAATATGACTGGTAATTTTTAGAAGATTAATAATTATATTATGAAGAGATCAGGAATCTTTTCAAAGACTGATTCTGAGTCCTAGATAATGCACAATTTATCAACTATAAATTAGGAATCTTAATATCATTCTATCAGATTGCAACGTTATTCGAACGTAAGCAACCTGGTAAAGTTAAGTGTTTTTCTATCAACTTGTCAGGTTATATCATTATTTGAACATAAACAACCTGTATAAGTTATGTGTTTTTCTACCAATCTATCAGGTTGTAGTGTTATCTGACATAACCTGTGTGTTAGGTACTTTTCAACCACTCTATATGGTTGACCGTAAACAACCGGAGGGAAAAGTTTAGATTATGTTACCATAATGATCATAACTATGTATCAAAGAAAAGAAGAAGAAAGAAATCGATAACTTCTTTTCTAATAAATATATTGATTTCTGTTTCTTTGTTTCTTCCGAAAGAGAACAAAGAAATTAAAGAAGAAGGAGAAGGTAGGTAAACGATACATTTATCTTCTCTTCTTACATTATCAAGTCACAGCATGGAGCTCATTCCCTGCTGAAAAGTTTTACAGGGTAAAGATCCTTTTCCAGTTAGTTTAAAGGGGAATAGATCTATAATCTGTCAAGTACTGTTAGATGTTCGATAATATATTTTCAGATTATAAATAAAATATCTAGGATTCTAATTCGATAATGATTGCATAGAATTCTTTGATATAAATGTCTACCAGTATTCTAACCAAATGTTGTCATTTGACAATCAGTACCCATTAATTTGACTCATCTCTGATGCTCTGAGAGTCAAAACTAATTGTCAGGGAACTAGTGACTGTTATCCAGTCACTAATAATGCAGCAAAATGACTGGTACTTCTATGACCAGTGACTGGTACCCGGTGATCGTTGCCTGGTGATTAGATGCCCGGTAATTGATTGCTCGGTAGCAATTTTGACCGATGATTTGTGGACTTTATTGAGTGCCCGTAACACCCATAAAGAGACCAAGATGGATGACCGGTGATTTGTGGACTTATGACTTGAGTGCCTACGAGTATAGCACCCATCAAGACACCATCCAGATGTATGACCTGTGACAGGTGTGACTGGTGACTGGTCATGACCAGTGACCAGTGTTGTATGACTGGTGACGAGTTGACCAGTGTTGTGTGACCGGTGACTGTGACTGGTACCAGTGACTGGTCACAACCGGTCAGAGGTGGACTTAGACTTATTGAGTGCCTAAAGCACCCATAAGATGCCACTCAGATGGGTCCTAACCCTGGCAGCAGGGCCTAGTGGGCTGGTGTCCCATTTGTAAAGAATTGTTGTATAACCCGAAGGTTGATAAATTCTTTACAAAACAGCTTCTCCACCATAGTAATCTTCAGCCACATCATTGTCTGTAAGGTAGATCAATGCCCGGACAGTGGTGGACAGACTTTATAAAGTACCTATAGCACCCATAAAGATGCCACCCAGATGGGTCTTACCCCTGGCAGCAGGGCCCTGTGGGGTGGTGTCCCATCAGTAAAGAATTGTCGTATAACCCGAAGGTTGACAAATTCTTTACTAATCAGCTTCTTCACCATAGAAATATTCTGCAGGTACCAATACTAGTCCAGATCTTGTCAATAAATAACCTGGAACAAAAGAACATGTAAAATATTTGAATCGTTATGCACGACTTCCGGAGTGAACACGAGAGTTGTGCCGATAAATACGATAGTCACAAAAATGCATGATGCAATATGACAATCAACAATAAGAAAATATAGAAAATTGATTTAATGAAAGTAAGAAGATTTTCTGTGAAAGGAATGAGAAAGGAACAAAAGAAAACAGGAACTAAGAAAATAGACTGTAGAAAAAGAAAGAAATTTAGATTTTTATCACCCGGTAAAATATCCTGTTTATTTTCTTTGTTCCACAGAAAAGAAACTGATACGTGATTGAAAGAGCAGGAAGAGTTACTTCGCACAGGTAACTGTCTAAGGGACCTTCTGGATTAAGACTCTTTAAGACGACTGAACTGTTGTTTTTTTCTGTGGAAGGTGTGAAATACAGAATAGAATAGCACATTATCTATAGGTTAATGTATTGTGCAGTTAAAATCATTCAGCTCGGAAATCCAAGATTGCTGCCATGGTGGCCATCTTGAAAATCTTTTTTTCACTTCTCCTCCTCCTGAACCAAAAAGCCAAATGACTTAAAACTTGATAGGAAGCATCAGGGTGACTTGTAGATCAAAAATAGCTAAAATCGTTCCAACTAAAATCCACGAGGCTGCCATAGCAGCCATCTTGAAAATCTTTTTTTCACTTCTTCTCCTGAACCAAAAGACCAATTGACTTGAAAGTAGGAAGCATCAGGATTACTTGTAGATCAAAAATAGCTAAAATCGTTCCAGTTGGAAATCCAAGATGGCCCCCATCTTAAAAAATCTGTTTTTTGCTTCTTCTCCTGAACCGAAAGGCCAATCGACTCGAAACTTTGTAGGAAACATGGGGATGACTTAGATCACAAACAGCTAAAATTGTTCCGATCGGAAATCCAAGATGGCCGCCATCTTGAAAATCTATTTTTCTCTTCTCCTGAAATGAATGGCCAACTGACTTGACTGGTGGTCCCGGTGTTAGTCTTACTCTTTGTTGCTTTGTGGTTTATTCTACGAGGCAATTTGTTGTATGTCTTTCCATGTGTCATTTTGTTCTTGTGTTTTTGAGTCCTTTTAGTATTGCGATTACCTTGCTTGGGGAAGAGAGCTAATCTTAGTGCTTTTCGTACGTTTGTTCGATTTGTGCTTGTTTGGATTTGTCGGTTTCCTCTTCCTCTTGGGGTCTGAGAAGGGCTGCGGTTTGTGATTGTGGCACTCCCTGGACTTTTCTCTTACCTTTTTTTGAGACTTGGTAGGAAGCATCGGGGTGACTTGTAGATCAAAAATAGCTAAAATTATTCCGATCGGAAATCCAAGATAGCCGCCATGGCCACTATCTTAGAAATCTATTTTGCACTTCTTCTCCAGAACCGAAAGGCCAATTTACTCAAAACATGGTAGGAAGTATCTGGGTGACTTGTAGATCAATAATAACTAAATTTGTTCTGACCAGAAATTCAGTATGGCTGCCACAATTGCTAGCTTGAAAATCTATCTTGAACTTCTTCTGAACAGTAAGGTCAGTTGACTCAACTCTTGATAGAAAGTATCAGGACGACTTGTAGATAAAAAATATCTAAAATCATTCTGATCAGAAATCAAAGCTGGTCGCCCTAGCAGCCATGTTGAAAATCTATTTTGAACTTTTTTATCCTGAACCAAAAGGCCAACTGACTCGAAACTTCATTGGAAGTATCAAGGTGACTTGTAGATCAAAAGTAGCTAAAGTCATTCTGATTGGAAATCCAAGATTGCCGCCATCTTGAAAATCTATATTGAACTTCTTCTCTTGAACCCAAAGCCAATTGACTTAAAACTTGTCTGGTAACCAGGTGAGTGATATAAGGCCATCTTGGCCCTCTTGTTTTTTTTTTCGGTCTCACCAGTATCTGATCAAATAGGCTCTTGTGCTAACCAAGCGCATCTATAATAAACTTTCGGCTATGTACACAAACGGTAGATGTATCATTGCAAGTTGTCAAATCTTGCTCTGAGTAGGACTCAAAACAGAACACGATACAATGGGAATTCCGCTCCGAGTGGGATTCAAACCAATGACTGCTAGGTCTGCAGGTGGACATTAAACCTACTGCGCAACTAGTGCTTCTTGTTTTCATGAAGCAAAACAACAACAGTTCAGCAAAAACACTTTATATCTTACTTAGTCTGAACATATTTCACAACCACAGTATCATAATACAGTAACAATTTATAAGCACAACATAACTACTTCTTTAAAAAAAAGAAAAAAAAAAAGAAAGAAAGAAAAAGAAATCTGAACACAACCTTTCATATTGTGTAGATCCTATCAAAAGGCATTTTATAAAATATTTAACAGTTCATCTGTCTGCTTGGTATGGTTACAAGTATATATATGTATATTGGAAACATCTGAAAATGAGCAAGTGAAAATTCAACAACTTATCTTTGATAAAGGTTAAGCATACATGTATTTGCAATTTGTAGATATGTACTTAACATATAATTATATACTGCTTTCATATATATAATATTATGTAAACATTTTCAGTAATTATAAAATCATTTTGAAATATAATGTACTGACAATATCTGCTGCTATAAAGCCGTAGAAATGACTGTCAATTCACACACATAACTGTTAAATTTACATGAATGTGGAGATATTTAGGATGCTATAGAAATTTTCATGAAATCCTAGAATTATGACCAACATATATTTATTTAAAGTAAGAAAATAAAAAAGTACTTTTGATCATGCATCTTAAGTACAGTATTTTGACTTCCTTTAGTATAGTCCTCTGGTTATAAAAATGAGTTTTGCTGAATATCTCAGAAAAAAGAAAGCACCCAGCACAAAAGTGTGTGAGCTCCTTACTAAATACATATAACTAATGCATAATTCTGCAAAAATACATTTAGAAATATTTCTTTCTAAAAACACATTTGTCAGATTTAGCAACTCTATTATAACATAGGAGTAATTATTTTATGTAACAGCCAGTCTTATAAAAGGAGGCCCATGGGCCACTAAGCTCACCACAGCTCAACTGTTGATGACAACAACACTAACAAAGACGGACAGGATCCCAGCATCAGAATTTCTGATCCCATGTGGAGATTGGAACGGCCATGTAGGCCATGCAGGCACTGGATACAGGGAAGTGTATGGTGGGATGGGGTATGGTGAGAGAATTCTAGAGTACGCCCTAGCATTTGACCTGCTTCTTAGGAACACATGTTTCAAGAAACGTGACAGCCATCTCATCACATACGTCGAGGAAACATGGCCACGCAGATAGACTTCATCCTTTTCCGTAGGACCATGCGCAAACTTGTCACAGATGTAAAAGTGATCCCTGGCGAGGAAGTAGCTCTGCAACATCAGCTTCTTGTATGCCACATGAGGATTGATGTGCCACCAAAATCCAAGCGCAAGTTCACCCCTCGCCTCAAAGTTTGGAAGCTTAAAGACCCTCAGACAAGCAATCATTTCCAGGAGGTCTTCAACTTGCATGTGAGCACATCTGCAGATGTAGCTGATGGGGCCACTGAGGATATCTGGAACAACATCAAGACTGGACTGCTCAAGACAACTGAGGAGGTGTGTGGCACAACTCGGCCACGCCGTTGGCGTCATGAAACCTGGTGGTGGAATGAACACGTGGAAAAGGCCATTGCTGCCAAGCAGAAAGCTTTCAAAGCCTGGAAGGCTGGTAAAGGCACTAGGGCATCATACGATGCAGCCAAACGAAATGCCAGACATGCAGTGCACCATGCTCGTCAAGAAGCCGACTAGAAGGTCTACGAAAATATTGACCCCAAGTCTTCAGAAGTCTACCGCCTTGCTAATCAGTTTAGAAGAGAGAACACTGATGTTGTTGGTGACAAACCTGTGAAGAATGATGCAGGAGAGATGTCAATGGGCGAAGACTCAAAGCAGAAGGCTTGGCTAGAGCACTACCAAAGGCTTCTCAACGTTGAGTTTGACTGGGACCCAGACCACCTGTCTTATCAACCACCAGTGGAAGGCCCACCCATCCCAATCACCATTGATATGGTTAAGAAGGCTATCTCACAGATGAAGGCAGGCAAAGCACTGGGCCTATCAGGCATAGTGGTGGAGATGATATGAGCAGCCGGTGACATGGGCGCCTCCATGATCCGTGACCTCGCAGCTGCAATCATTCGTGATGGCAAGGTACCCTCTGACTGGGAGCAGAGTTTCATTGTTTGCCTCTACAAGGGAAAGGGGGACACATTGGAAAGGGGCATCTACCGCGGTCTCAAGCTGACAGAGCAGGTTATGAAAATCCTGGAGAGGATTGTGGACGGCCTCATCAGACAGTTGGTGTCAATTGACGATTCCCAGGTTGGCTTAGTCCCAGGCAGAGGCACTACAGACGCAATCTTTGTTGTCAGGCAGCTGCAAGAGAAGTATCTAGCTGCCAACAAGAGACTCTACATGGCTTTCGTAGACCTGGAGAAGGAGTTGATCGAGTACCTCGGAAGTTCATCTGGTGGGCGCTGAGAAAACTTGGTGTGGAGGAGTGGATTGTGTGACTGGTGCAGGGGATGTATGCAAATGCGCGGAGCCATGTCCATTTGGTTAGGGGTATAGTGAAGAATTTGAAGTGAAGGTTGGTGTTCACCAAGGATCAGTACTCAGCCCACTGCTCTTCATCATTGTGCTTGAAGCCTTATCACAAGAGAACCGCTCCGGGGTCCCCTGGAAAGACCTCTATGCTGATGACCTTGTTATCATCACTGAATCGCTTGAGGAATATGTCAGGAGGCTCTTGACATGGAAAGAAGCAATGGAGAAGAAAGGACTGAGAGTAAATGCAGGAAAGACAAAGATTATGATCTGCGGTACGGGACTGGACCTCCTGCAGAGTTTGGGTGAGTTTCCATGCGCCGTCTGTCATACTGGAGTGGGCAGCAGCAGCATCTTCTGCAATGGCTGCAAGCACTGGGTACACAAGAAATGCAATGGGCTCAAGCGCTTGAAAAAAGACCCTGACTACAGATGTACACGGTGCCAGGGAACTGCACGCCCTTTGGATGGCAGACCACAGAAGGAAGTCCAGGTCGGACCTGACAAGCTTGAGGTGGTAGCTTCCTTTTGCTACTTAGGAGACATGCTCTCAGCAGCAGGTGGCTGTGAACTTTCAACCACAACACCTGTGAAAACCGCCTGGAAGAAGTTCAAGGATCTGCTACCAGCTCTCTTCATGCCACCTCTCTTTCAAAACATGTGGCCGTGTGTACAGCTCTTGTGTGCGAAGTGCAATGCTCCATGCCAGCAAGACTTGGCCATTGACAAAGCCAGACCTCCAGCGTCTGCAGCGAAATGACAGGGCAATGATCAGACAGATCTGCAATGTCGGACCACAAGACATTGTCACCACCAGGTCCAATGAGCTACTTGTGCTGCTTGGCATTGAGGATCTGGACCTCATTCTGAAGGAGAGAAGACTCCGATGGTATAGACATGTGGAACGCTCCAATGGTGCAGTCAAGACAGCCTTTGACATACAGGTTGATGGAAAGCATGGGCCTGGGAGGCCCAAGATGACATGGAAACAGCTGACAGAGAGGGATTGCAGAGAGTGGAAGCTCTTGGCCATCAATATCATATATCATAATCAGATTTTTGATTAATGTGCAGGTACAGGGGCAACATCCACATCACTTTCAACTTTCAACATCATATCATATCATAATTGGATTTTTGATTAATGTGCAGATACAGTGGCAACATCCACACCAGTGGGCCCCCTTCCAGATAGCTGGCTTGCTGCACGCATGGCAGATCTCACATCAGATCTCCAGGTACGTCTATCATGAGGGTTGATAGCCGAGAGCTTCCACTCTCTGAGCTTCCACTCATCAACCCTCATGACAGACATACCTGGAGATCTGGTGTGAGATCTGCCATGCATGCAGCAAGCCAGCTATCTGGAGTGGATGTTGCCACTGTATCTGCACATTAATCAAAAATCCAATTATGATATGATATGATGTTGTGGTTGAAAGTTCACACCACCTGCTGCTGAGAGCATGTCTCCTAGGTAGCAAAAGTAAGCTACCACCTCCAGCTTGTCAGGTCCGACTTGGACTTCCTCTGTGGTCTGCTATCTAATGGGCGTGCAGTTCCCTGGCACCGTGTACATCTGTAGTCAGGGACCTTTGTCAAGCGCTTGAGCCCACTGCATTTCTTGTGCACCCAGTGCTTGCAGCCGTTGCAGAAGATGCTGTTGCTGCCCACTCCAGTGCGACAGACGGCGCATGGAAATTTCTAAGAAGAAGAGTTTTTAAGTTTTTCCCATTATAAGTCTGTGAGAGCTAATGACTCCTGGGATGTGGCCAGTCTGGACCCCAGGGACTTGATTGGCAGGATTTATGTAGGGGACCACTACATATTGCTTCATATTAAATAAACAGCCTGTGGGCCTCATGGTTTCAGAGAGGAAGATTTATTAAGTTTTTCCCATTATAAGTCTATGGGAGCTAATGACCCCCAAGGGGTGGCCAGTTTGGACCCCGCAGAGCTTGATTGGCAGGATTTATGTAGGAGACCACTAACCATCACTACATTCTTAATCTGTTAGCTCTCGGCCTTATGGTTTCAGAGAAGAAGATTTTTGAAGGTTCTTTAGCTATATAGCTCTATATAAACATATGACCCCCTGAGATGTGACCGGTTTGGAGCCCTGGACTTCACTGGCAGGATGTATGTAGGGGATTACTAAACACTGCTACATACTAAATATATAAGCTGTGAGCCTCATGGTTTCAGAGAAGAAGCTAATGATGGGAGCTAATGACCTCCACCCCCCCCCCCCCACCCCCCCCAGGGCATGGCCAGTTTGAACCCCAGGGGCTTGATTGGCAGGATTTATGTAGGGAACCACTAAACATTACTACGTACTAAATAGAGTAACTGTGGGCCTCATGGTTTAAGAGAAGAAGATTTTTTAAGTTTTTCCTATAAAAAGACTATGGGAGCTAATGAGCCCCGAGGTGTGGCCAGTTTGAACCCCAGGGGCTTGATTGTCAGGATTTATGTAGGGAACCACTAAACATTACTACATACTAAATATAGTAGCTATGGGCCTTATGGTTTAAGAGAAGATTTTTTAAGTTTTTCCCATTATGTCCATGGGAGTTAATGAGCCCCGGGGCCTGGCCAATTTGGACCTTAGGGGCATGTTTGGCAGGATTTATGAAGGTGATAACTTACCATTGCTAAATACTTAATATCTAAGCTCTGGGCCTCATGGTTTCAGAGAAGGAGATTTTTTAAGTTTTTACCATTTTAAGTCTATGAGAGCTAATGAGCACGGGGCGTGGCCAATTTGGACCCCAGGGGCATGGTTGGCAGGATTTATGTAGGTGACCACTTAATGTTGCTACATCTAAGCTCTGGGCCTCACGGTTTCAGAGAAGAAGATTTTTTTAAGGTTTTCCCAATATAAGTCTATGGGAGCTGTATGTTGCCATGCAAACCAGAATTCGAATCCGATCTGCCATCAAATCTTATGCAGCCTTTCCCCCCACCTGATAATGCTTCACATGAATTTTGATCAAGATTGGCCATCTGGTATAAGAGATATACTTATCTGAAATTGTGGACGGACGACAAAGAACGACGATTGACGACGGAGCATTGGCATACTAATAGCTCACTTGAGCCTTTGGGTCAGGTGAGCTAAAAAATATGATTGATAAAACACGTCTTACTCTGATCGTACTGCATGTATGAGTATGATAATCAGTCTTTGTTGTGTGCACTTGTACGAAAATACATTTTTGATTGTAACATATCAACTAGTATTTATATACATTATTGTAAAAAGAGATTTCAGCTATAACTAACTTTTGTGAAAAAAATAACATCCATCAATCCACATAACCATCAAGTCACCTCCTTACTAATCCATGCACACATCAATCCATCTATCTCTAAGTATATATAAAAATCCCTAATGATCATACATACATGCATACATACATACATACATGCAGACATACATACATACATACATACATAACATACACACAAACATACATGCATGCATGCACATGTATGTATGTATGTATGTATGTATATATATACATGTATTCATACATACATGTGTATGTGCATGCAAAAAGGCAATACATATAATCATGCATGAATGCATACAAACATATGCATGCATGCATGCATGCATGCATGTATGTATGTATGTATGTATGTATCTTAAACACTCCCCAATAATAAACTCATTACATAAAGGACAGAAATTTCTTTTATGAATCTGGTCAAAGCGGTTTTTTACTGATTTTTTGTTTTAGCTACTCTCCTTCAGAAGAGAAAGAAGACAATCAGAATATCTAAACAGGCAACGCTGATGATTTTACAGTCTTACCAACAACACATGTGCAACTGGAATGACATCATAGAAGACATGAAACAAAATGCTTATGTCTGAAAAAAACTAGGTTTTTGTACCAGACTCTTGACACAAAGAAACTGCGAGACAGAATATTGACAAAGCTTGGAAGCTTGCCTGCTTCGGCTGAAATTAGCGACAAAGATATAAGATATTATAAAACAGGCCTGTTAAGAGTGCCGACTCTTAAACTGCTGTGGCTGGGATCCAGTGAGTTGTTGTGCAATTAAGAAATGAATGTAATTTTTTTAACATTCATCGAAGTATGAACAACATTGGGGTCACAAGCATAGTAAGTGAGGGTTCATTTAAACTTTGTTCGTCATGAGCATAGTAAGTGAACCCCACAGGGGTTCATTGAAGTATGAACAACATTGCTTCCCAGTAGTAAACTATAGGGGTTTTCTGTAAATGCAATGAGAATGTTAAGATTGGAAGTTGAACTTTTTTCAAGGTTTTTCATATTTTCTGATTGCATCTGAATTGTTTAAGATATGCTTAATGGGACTTTTAAGCATCGAAAATAAATCTGTATCATGTATTGCTTAGGGTCATTTCAGATTATTTTTTCTATCTAAAGGCAAACAAAATTGTGAAATTTTAGCGCCAACCTAAAATTAGGCAAAACTACGAGGGTGAGTCAATAAGTAACCAGCCTAACTTATTTCTGGTTGAGATCCACCTCTTCTTTTTCAATGTAATTGCCCTCTAGTGTGATGCACTTAGACCAACGGTGTTCAAGTGCAATCAGCCCAGAACTGAAAAAGTCAGGGTCCTTTCCATTAACCCACTCCTCAACTGCCATCACGACTTCTTCATCAGACCAGAAATGAAATCCACGGATATCCTTTTTCAAGTTTGGGAATAGGAAGAAGTCGCTAGGAGCTAGGTCAGGCGAATAGGCAGGATGTGGTATTAATTCATACCCGTTTCGCTCTACAGCATCCATTGCAACTTTGCAAGTGTGGACTCTCACATTGTCCTGTTGCAGCAAAACACCTTTAGAGAGTTTACCTCGGCGTTTTTCACGGATGGCGGTTCTCAGCTGGTCTAACAAGTTTGCATAGTACACTCGAGTTATTGTACTTCTCTTGGGTAAAAAGTCCAACATAATAATGCTTTTTGCATCCCCAAATACTGTGGCCATCACCTTGCCAGCAGATGGTTGCGTCTTGAACTTCTTTGGCCTCGGGAACCCAGGCCCTACCCACTGACGACTCTGAGCTTTATTCTCTGGCTCATAATAATGAACCCAAGCCTCATCTACAGTCACCAGACGCAAAAGAAAAACAAGGCGCTGCATACTGATGCTCTGGTTGCCATTTGCTCATCGCTAAGGGATTTGGGGACCCAACTGGCTGTTAGCTTGCGCATACCTAAACAATCATGTAAGATTGTTGAAACACTACCATGTGAAGTGCCTGATGTCTGCGCTATTTCTTCCACCTGAATTCGCCTATCAGAGTATACCAGATCCCGAACTTTCTTACACATTTCTTCGTCGGTGGCATCCAGTGGGCGTCCAGACCTGGCTTCATCTTCTAAAGACGTTCTACCGCGTTTGAATTCCCCTACCCAGAATTTAACCTAAGCATAAGATGGTGCAGAAGACCCATAAACATCAGCTTACACGCCGTGTATTTCCTTGCCCGTTTTACCTTTTAAATACAAGTACCCAATTACAGCACAGTACTCAACTTTAGATGAAAAGCATGCCTTTGCATCACTAGCCATGTTTGACATTCAATATCTTATTAAAGAATGACTCGATACGTGTGCAATTTTGTACCCATGTATAAAACACATATTGAAACAAAGCATGAAATCATGACTGTCTCAGTCCATCAGAAATGGGATAGGCTGGCTACTTATTGACTCACCCTCATATAAAAAGAAGTCTGCATTAATAGAGTAACAAATTTTAACAAGAGAACAAAGATATCGGGATGCCCTATGGCACGAATATTTGAGCAACTCAAACCCATTTGCTTTCGTAGAACAATGCAGTACCTTTACAACGATATGCATTTTATATGCAATAATGAACAGGTGTCCATGGCCTAGTGGGTAAGAGCTGTCTCTTAATCATTAGGTTTTTCACAACTGTGGGTTCGAGCGTCGCTGGTGTCACATGTGAAACGCCAAGTTCTGCAACAGAAGGTTAGCTGTTTTTTCTCCTTGTGCTCCAGTTTTCGCCCAAAGAGACACCATAGCATGCTGATCTGTACTGCAATGCAATGCAATTTTTAATAAATATGTTTCTTGTTATATAAGCTTTAGATTAAATGTTATATTTCGTATTATTTTTATCTTTCAGGCTAGAAGATGAACAGGTTAAAAACCTTGAGAAAAGGCTAACAAAGAACACATGCATCACTGAAACAAAGAAAGAAAAGTTGTGAGATAATGTCATCGGTTCCGTGTCCAGTGATGAAGACGACCTACTAGAAAACACATCAAATGTCGTCGTGCACAGCAAAGACGCTAAGCAGGTTCAAACGCCAGATGTCCCAAGTCAATTGAAAGAACCTATACCATCTACAAGCCAGCAATCTACAAGCCAGCAAGCAAAATCTAAAACGAGGGCCACTATGGCCCTGTAACGCTCACCTAAGTATCATAGCACTTTGAGAACCTGACTTAGAACTGATCAAGGCAAACATTCTGATCAAAATTCAAAATGATTATATTAACAAGTAAGACAATATAGCATGTCTAATGGACTGTGAAATAGAGGTCAAGGTCAAATATGGATGACTGCACTCAAGAGGCCATGCTAAGATGTATGCATGTACTAGGTATCAGTGGCCGTAGGAGCAATAGTTACTGAGAAACTGACCTGAACACAAACACTTCACAAATACCATATATCACTCCGTAGGACCAATAATTGCTGAGAAACTGACCTAAATGGAAAAACTTAAGAAAGTCACTGGACAGTGAAATATACGTCACCTAGAAATCATCAAGACAAACATTTTGAGCAAGACTCATGATGATCACTTCAAAAATGTGTCCTCTAGAGCATCAAAAAGGTATTCCTTTGATTTGGCCTGGTGACCTAGTTTCTGATATCAAGTGACCCAGTTTTAAACTAGACCTAGAAATCATCAAGAGAAACATTTTGAGCAATATTTATGATTATTTAAAAAATGTGACCTCTGGAGTGTTAACAAGGTTTTCCTTTGATTAGGCCTGGTGACCTAGTTTTTGAGCCCATGTGACACCGTTTCATTATTGACTTAGAAATCATCAAGACAAACATTTTGGGCAAGATTTATGATGATTGCTTCAAAAATGTGACCTCTAGAGTGTTAACAAGGTCTTCCTTTGATTTGGCCTGGTGACCTAGTTTTTGACTCCAACTGACCCTGTTTCAAACTTGACCTAGAAATCATCAAGACAAACATTTTGTGCAAGATTCATGATGATTGCTTCATAAATGTGACTGCTAGAGTGTTAACAAGGTTTTACACTGATGTAGCCAGGTGACTAGTTTTTGACCCCACATAACTCAGTTTCGAACTTGACCTAGAAATCATCAAGACAAACATTTTTAGCAAGATTCATGATGATTGCTTAAAAGATGGCCGCTAGAGTGTTAACAAGGTTTTCTGCTGATTTGGCCCCGTGACCTAGTTTTTGACCCCAAGTGACCCAGTTTCCATTTTGATCTAGAACTCATCAAGACAAACATTTTCAGCAAGATTCATGATGATTGCTTCAAAAATGTGACTGCTAGAGTGTTAACAAGGTTTTCCTTTGATTTGGCCTGGTGACCTAGTTTTTGATCCCAAGTGACCCAGTTTCGAACTTGATCTAGAAATTATCAAGGCAAACATTTTGAGCAATATTCATGATGATTGCTTCAAAAATGTGACCTCTAGAGTGTTAACAAGTTTTTCCTTTGATTTGACCTGGTGATCTAGTGTTTGGCCCCAAGTGACCCAGTATCGAACCTGACCTAGATTTCATAGGGGCAAACATTCAGAGCAAGTTTCATCAAGATTGGGTCAAAACTGTGACCTCTAGACTGTTAACAAACTAATTATTGACGACGGACAACGGATGACAACGGACAGAGGGTGATCACAATAGCTCATCCTGAGGTTTTGCTCAGGTGAGCTAAAAAGACCACTAATAAGTCTGGTAAAAGAGAACCAAGCAGAATACAATAAATTTATAAAACACAAAGTACCATAGCTTTTGAAGATACTGGGAGTCCATGACAGTGACAGTGACTAATACATTATAATTATTCAAATTTGAATTAAACACTGAAGCAATATTTAACATTCTTAGTATACTTTAGTATCACATTTCAATTCTGCCCATGCGAAGTGGTGCGAGTCGGACTGTCTATGCATATAAACCCTACTGGTTTCAGTGGGCAGCAGGGCTTTAGATGTCACTTCATCCCAGTGTTGGGTAAAAGTCCCACAAAATTGGAAGCAGCGTCTCCAAAATGTCCTAAATAGCGCTGATGGGGATGTTAAACCTCAATTCAAACAAACAAAATCACAATTCAGTTGTTACGTTGGCAGTTGTCTCATGCATCTTTTCATCAGCGAATCCTTCGTTCAGTCCATTTAAATTCTCAACACATCAATGAACATTCTTCACTTCTTGGTTACCAATCCAGGTTTTCTGCCCAGCTATCATCCATCCCTGGTCCACCATTCCGTCTGTTTTCCATCCATGAGATACAGTGATTGTGTACTTTAGTTGTCTTTCTGACTTCAGTTCGTGAAAAGACGTGATTGATTACTTTAATGATTTGCATGGAATTGATTACCAATCCAAGTTTTTGCTGAGCTATCATCCGTCCAAGGTACGCCATTCTGTCTGCCTTCCGTCCATAAGATATGTCTTTCTGACTTGCGTCCGTGAAAAAAAGTGATTACTTTAGAAATTCGCATGGAATTTAAAGAAACAGTGTCGACGTATATGGCTATCATGAAATGTCAAGGTCCTAAGGTAAAGTGGGAATAGAAAAACAAGAGGCCCATGGGCCACAACGCTCACCTGAGTGAATTGCTGTAACTTAATCAGGTCATTTACTTATCATTCCCTATTAGCCTGTCAAGTTTCAAGGCAATGGCTTAAACAGTTTTTGAGATATCTTGCTTACAAGGTTAAAATGCTGAAATTTTCAAAGGGCCATAAGTAAAACCAGTTTAAACCCCAGGGGCTTGATTGGCAGGATTTATGTAGGGGACCACTAAACATTGCTAAATGCTAAATACATAAGCTGTGGGCCTGATGGTTTCAGAGAAGATCTTTTAAGTTTTTTCCCATTATAAGTCTGTGGGAGTAAATGACCCTTGGGCATGGCCAATTTGGACCCCAGGGGCATGGTTGGCAGGAGTTATGTAGGGGACCACTAAACATTGCTACATACTAAATATATGAGCTGTGGGCCTAATGGTTTCAGAGAAGAAGATTTTTTTAAGGTTTTCCCATTATAAGTCTATGGCAGCTAATGACCCCTGGGGCATGTCCAATTTAGACCCCAGGGGCTCCATTGGCAGGATTTATGTAGGGGACCACTAAACATTGCTACATATTAAATATTTAAGCTGTGGGCCTCATAGTTTCACGGAAAAAGATTCTTTTAATTTTTTTTTCCACTATAAGTCCATGGGAAATAATGACCCCCTAAGGAATGGCCAATTTGAGCCCCAGGAGCATGGTTGGAAGAATTAATGTAGAAGACCACCAAACATTGCTACATACAAAATCTGTTAGTTCTGGGCCTCATGGTTTCAGAGAAAAAGATTTTTGAAGTTTCTTTAAATACATGGTTCTGTATAAACATACGACCCTTGGGGTGTGGCCAGTTTGGACCCCAGGGGCTTGATTGGTAGGATTTAAGAAGGAGACCACTACCATTGCTACATACTAAATATCTAAATATATAAGTTCTGGGCCTCATAGCTTCAGAGAAGAAGACGTTTTAGGTTTTTTCCTTTATAAGTCTCTGGGGGCTAATGACCCCCAGGGTGTGGCCAGTTTAGATCCCAGGGTCTTGATTGGCAGGATTTATGTAGGGGACCACTAAAGATTACTACACACTAAAATATATAAGCTGTGGGCCTCAGGGTTTCAGAGAAGAAGATTTTTTAAGTTTTTCCCTTTATAAGTCTATGGGAGCTAATGACCCCCGGTGCGTGGCCGGTTTGGACCCAAGGGTCTTAAGGATTGGCAGGACTTATGTAGGAGACCACTAAACACTGCTACATACTTAATCTGTTAGCTCTCTGCCTCATGGTTTCAGAGAAGAAGATTTTTGAAGGTTATTAGCAATATACCTCTATATATACATATGACCCCCTAGGGTGTTTCCAGTTTGGAGCCCAGGGGCTTGATTGGCAGGATTTATGTAGGGGACCACTACACATTGCTACAAATGCAATATATAAGCTGTGGGCCTCATGGTTTCAGAGAAGAAGATTTTTTAAGTTTTTTGCATTATAAGTCTATGGATAATAATAATCCCCGGGGCATGGCCAGTTTGGACCTCAGGGGCTTGATTGGCAGGACTTGTGTAGTGGACCACTACACATTGCTACATACTAAATATATAAGCTCTGGGCCTCATGGTTTCAGAGAAGAAGACCTTTTAAGTTTTTCCCATTATAAGTCTATGGGAGCTAATGGCCCACGGGTTGTGGCCAATTTGGACCCCAGGGGCATGGTTGGCAGGATTTATGTAGGAAACCACTTAACATCGCTTCATACTTATTAGCTCTTGGCTTCATGGTTTCAGAGAAGATTTTTGAAGGTTCTTTAGCTAAATAGCTCTATATAAGCATATGACCCCTGGGGCGTGGCCAATTTGGACCCCAGGGGCTTGATTGGCAGGATTTATGTAGGGGACCACTACACATTGCTACATACTAATATATAAGCTCTGGGCCTCATGATTTCAGAGAAAAAGATTTTTTTAAGTTTTTCCCATTATAAGTCAATGGGAGCTAATGACCCCCAGGGTGTGGCCAATTTGAACCCCAGGGGCATGGTTGGCAGTATTTATTTAGGAAACCACTTAATATCACTTCATACTTAATCTATTAGCTCTCGGCCTCATGGTTTCAGAGAAGAAGATTTCTGAAGGTTCTTTAGCTATATAGCTCTATATAAGCATATGACTTCTGGGGCGTGGCCAATTTGAACCCAAGAGGCTTTTATGTAGGGGACCATTACACATTGGTACATACTAAATATATAAGCTCTGGGCCTCATGGTTTCAGAGAGGATTTTTTTAAGTTTTTCCCATTATAAGACTATGGGAGCTAATGACCCCCTGGGCATGGCCAGTTTGGGCCCCAGGGGCTTGATTGGCAGGATTTATGTAGGGGACCACTAAACATTGCTACATACTAAATATGTAAGCTCTGGGCCTCATGGTTTCAGAGAAGAAGATTTTTTAAGTTTTTCCCATTGTAAGTCTATTGGAGCAAATGGCCCCCAGGGCGTGGCCAGTTTGGGCCCAGGGGCTTGATTGGCAGGATTTATGTAGGGGACCATTAAACATTGCTACATACTAAATATGTAAGCTGTGGGCCTCATGGTTTCAGAGGAGATTTTTTAAGTTTTTCCCATTATAAGTCTATGGGAGTTCACGACCCCCAGGGGCTTGATTGGCAGGATTTATGTAGGGGACCACTAGACATTGCTACATACAAAATATATAAGCTGTGGGCCTCATGATTTCAGAGAAGAAGATTTTTTAAGTTTGTGGCATGGCGACCATCTTGATTTACGGACCGTGACCATTTTTACAAATTTTCAATCCCCCTTTAACACAAGGCTCCACATAAAGTTTGAAGAAATTTGGCCCAGGAGTTTCAGAGGAGAAGTCGTTCAAAGGTGTTAATGTACGGCGATGGACAGACGGATGACAGACAGAGAGTGATCACAATAGCTCATCCTGAGCCTTTGGCTCAGGTGAACTAAAAAACATATATTTATACGTAAATCTGACTGACATTGACTACAAAAGCATAGCTCACTCGCCTTTGCTCTTTCTTTTTTGTTTGGTTTTGGTTTTTCAAGATTATTTCACTTATTTCAAGCTGATCGTTAATCAGAGGTGGGCAAAAACCAGAGTACCCGGAGAAAAACCACCTGACCTTCCGTTGCAGAACTTTGCATCCCACATGTGGCATGAGCCAGGCGCGAACCACAGCGGTGAGAGACTTAATGATTAAGAGTCAGTGCTCTTACCCATTAGGCCACAGAGGCCCATTTACTCCTTTTGGAACTCCCATCTCCACTATCCAAAGGGCCGTCCGTCGTAAGCATCCGTCAATATTTTAAAAGTTCTCCCCCTCCTAAAATGTTGGACACATTTCAATGGTTCATATGTAGCCACTAGCCCAATTAAAGTTGGATAAACTGGACTTTGTCGGAAAACCAAAATGTTCGACTCGCTAAAATGATCTGTGTTGGAAAACAAAGTTGTCTGAAAGGGCAGATAACCCCTGTTTGTACAAGAAAAGTTTTTCCAACCAATGTTATGAACGAGCTAGTTAAGTCAAGTCAAGTCAAGATTTATTTTAAGTCGGCAAGAGTACAACATACAACAGAAGCTCTATTTAGCTTTTGAACCGACTACTGATTAACAAGGATATAAAATCAACATATGTAAAACTGCTCAACAGAAGCTCTATTTAGCTTTTGAACAGACTACTGATTAACAAGGATATAAAATCAACATATGTAAAACTGCTCAACAGAAGCTCTATTTAGCTTTTGAACCGACTACTGATTAACAAGGGCATAAAATCAACAAATGTAAAACTGCTGTAAAAGTCTAAGTTTGAAATTTGCAAATAGCTTAAGGGTTAACGCCCTACTCAGAATATTATGTCAATTCGTTTCCGTTCAGTCGCATATCATCAGCAGCTGTGTTCGCAAACTTGTACATACTGCATGAATCATTATATGGAGATCTCCAGTGATTTCACCTGAGACAGTTTTCAGGGAACTCACCTGAGGAGAAGTATCCAGAGAACTCATCTCAGGCGACGTATCCAGGGGACTCATCTGGGGCAAAGTATCAAGGGTACTCACCAAAGTCGAAGTCTACCTGGCACTGACCTGAGGCGATGTCTCCAGGGAACTCCACAGTGGCGATGTATCCTTGACTCACCTTAGGCGAAGTCTCCAGGGTACTCCTCCGAGAGGAAATCTCAAGGATAGTCAGCTGCATCAGATTCTCCAGGGAACCTACCTCATGCGAAGTCTCCAGTGAATTCACATCAGGCAAAGTATCCAAGGAACTCACATGGGGTGAAGTATCCAGGGGACTCACTGGAGGAGACATCTCTAGAGTACTTACCTGACGTGAAGTCCAGCAAATTTACCTGAGGAGAAATCTCTAGGGTACTCACCTGAGGTGAAGTCACCTGGGAACTCATATAAAGTGATGGCTGCAGGGAACTCAGCTGAAACGAAGTTTCCAGGAAACTCAACTTTGGCAAAGTCTCAAGGGGAATCCACATTAGCTAGGTCTCCAGGGAACTCACATTAGGCGAAGTCTTCAGGGAACTTACCCGAGATAAAATTTCCATGGAAAAAACTGCATTTATTCACCTGAGTTGATGTCTCCATCAGGGAACTCACCTGAAGCGAAGTATCCAGGGAACTCATGAGGCAAAGTGTCCAGATAACTCACATGAGGTGAAGTCTCCAGGGAACTCACATGAGGCGAAGTCTCCAAAGTACTCACGAGGCGAAGTCTCCAAATACCTCAACTGACGCAAAGTCTCCAGGAAATTTACCAGAGGCAAAGAATCCAGGGGACTGACCAGAGTTCAATCTATAGATTATTCAGCTAAATTGAGGTTTGCAGAGAATTTACATGGGTCGAAGCCTCCAAAGAACTAACCAGAGAGAAGTCTCTATGGAATGTCGTGTTGTGTTGAGGTTTTAAGGCCCAGTCTACCCAATTGGGTCATGTCGAACACGGTCAGTTTACCTAACCACATGTTTACTGGGCAGGCTTAGTCCTCTAAGCGGTTAACCAGTATTGTGCACATTCTTTCACCAGAAACTGACAACTGCCCTTCTTGAATCAGCGGAAGGGAGAGAATGACCGTAGAAAATATTTCATGATCAATCTCCTTGAAAGTTGCCGACCTTGGCGCGGGTTGAACCCGCGACCTCCTGGTCTCCAGTCGGACGGCGCATCCAACTGAGCCACCGAGGCCGGCTCTATGGAATGTACTTATGGTGAAGTATCCATGGAACTCACTTGAGGCGGATCTCCAGGTGACTTATCTGAGTTGAAGTCCCCATAAACCTTACATGAGGCGAACTCTCCAGAGAACTCACCCAAGTGGATGTCTCAAAGGCTCACCGCTGTGGTTCGAGCCTTGTGAGACGCCAAGTTATGCAATGGAAGATCAGGTGTTTTTTCTCCAGGTACTTCTAAAAACCAAATTTAAAACAAGAGGGCCATGATGGCCCTGTAATGCTCACCTGAGCAACATAGCACTTTGAGAGCCTGATCTAGAACTGATCAAGGCAAACACTCTGATCAAAGTTCAAAATGATTATATTAACAAGAAAGACAATGTAGCATGTCTAATGGACTGTGAAATAAAGGTCAAGGTCAAAAATGGATGACTGCACTCAATAGGCCATGCTAAGATGTATGCATGTACTAAGTATCACTGGCTGTAGGAGCAATAGTTACTGAGAAATTGACCTAAACACAAACACTTCACAAGTACCAAATATCACTGTAGGACCAATAATTACTGAGAAACTGACCTAAATGGAAAAACTTAAGAGAGTCACTGGACAGAAAACTATACATCACCTTGAAATCATCAAGACAAACATTTTGAGCAAGATTCATGATGATCACTTCAAAAATGTGACCTCTAGAGCATCAACAAGGTTTTCCTTTGATTTGGCCAGGTGAACTAATTTTTGATATCAAGTGACCCTGTTTTAAACTAGACCTAGAAATCATCAAGACAAACATTTTGAGCAATATTTATGATGATTATTTCAAAAATGTGACCTCTGGAGTGTTAACAGTTTTCTGCTGATTTGGCCAGGACACCTAGTTTTTGACCCCATGTGACCCAGTTTCAAACTTGACCTAGAAATCATCAAGACAAACATTTTGAGCAAGATTCATGATTATTGCTTCAAAAATGTGACAAGTAGAGTGTTAACAAGGTTTTCTGCTGATTTGGCCAGGTGACCTAGTTTTTGACCCCAAGTGACCCAGTTTCAAACTTGACCTAGAAATCATCAAGACAAACATGTTGAGCAAGATTCATGATGATTGCTTGAAAAAAGTGACCACTAGAGTGTTAACAAGGTTTTCTGCTGATCTGGCCAGGTGACCTATTTTTTTGACCCCAGGTGACCCAGTTTCAAACCTGACCTAAAAAACATCAAGACAAACATTTTGAGCAAGATTCATGATGATTGCTTAAAAAATGTGACCGCTAGAGTGTTAAAGTTTTCTGCTGATTTGGCCCGGTGACCTAGTTTTTGACTCCAAGTGACCCAGTTTCGAACTTGACCTAGAACTCATCAAGACAAACATTTTGAGCAAGATTCATGATGATTGCTTGAAAAATGTGACTGCTAGAGTGATAAGATTTTACGCTGATTTGGCCAGGTGACCTAGCTTTTGACCCCAGGTGTTCCAGTTTCGAACTTGACCTAGAAATCATCAAGACAAACATTTTGAGCCAGATTCATGATGATTGCTTCAAAAATGTGACCGCTAGAGTGTTAACAAGGTTTTCTGCTGATTTGGCCCGGTGACCTAGTTTTTGACCCCACATGACCCAGTTTCAAACTTGACCTAGAAATCATCAAGACAAACATTTTGAGCAAGATTCATGATGATTGCTTGAAAAATGTGACCGCTAGAGTGTTAACAAGGTTTTCTGCTGATTTGGCCCGGTGACCTAGTTTTTGATTCCAAGTGACCCAGTTTCGAGCTTGACCTAGAAATCATCAAGACAAACATTTTGAGCAAGATTCATGATGACTGCTTCAAAAATGTGACTGCTAGAGTGTTAAGGTTTTCTGCTGATTTGGCCCGGTGACCTAGCTTTTGACTCCAAGTGACCCAGTTTCGAACTTGACCTAGAAATCATCAAGAAAAACATTTTGAGCAAGATTCATGATGATTGCTTCAAAAATGTGACCGCTAGAGTGTTAACAAGGTTTTCTGCTGATTTGGCCCGGTGACCTAGTTTTTGACCCCAAGTGACCCAGTTTCGATCTTGACCTAGATTTAATAGAGGCAAACATTTTGAGCAAGTTTCATCAAGATTGAGTCAAAACTATGACCTCTAGAGTGTTAACAAGTTTTTCCTTTGATTTGACCTGGTGACCTAGTTTTTGACCCCAAGTAACCCAGTATCGAACTTGACCTAGATTTCAGAGGCAAACATTCTGACCAAGTTTCATCAAGATTGGGTCAAAACTGTGACCTCTAGAGTGTTAACAAACTAATTGTTGACGATGAACGACAGACGACGGACATAGGGTGATGACAATAGCTCACCCTGAGCTTTTGCTCAGGTGAGCTAAAAAAAAATAAAAATTTTAAACTCCCTTAGGGAAGTCTGCAGGTAAAGAAGAAATGTTTTCAGAGATAAGCAATGTTCCCCACCATAAATATAACTTAAAACACCCACTTGACTTGGAAAGCAAGCTTAAGGTCACCAAAATCTAAGGGGCATACAAGCTATTTTGGCCCAAAACTGACAGTTTTCAGGAGACTGTGACCTTGAAAAAGGTCCAGATAACACAAATCTCATAAAATCTTTGGTAGGTTGTAATGATACAAGGTACCAAGTTTGACCAACATCTATCAATTCTTAGATGCAGGCATGCTCTTATTTGCCCAAAATTGACAGTTTTGGGCAGCCTGTGACCATGAAAATAAGGCCAAAGTCACCAACGTAATCAAATCTTTGGTAGGTTGCAATGATAATATTGTAGTCAGTTTGACCAAATTCCATCAATTCATTCATGAGCCAAAACTGGCATTTTTGGGACCCTGTACCCTTGAAAATAAGGTCAAGGTCAACAAAATCTAACCAAATCTTTGATAGATTGCAATGATAAATGGAACCAAATTTCATCGATTCGTTCATGAGATAGGGTGCAGAAAAGCTAATATTGACATGGGAGGGGGGGGGGGGGGGTTTGTGGCTGTGCCCTTGAAAATGAGGTCAAGGTCACCAAAATCTAAACAAATCTTTGGTAAGTTGCAATGATATATTGAACCAAGTTTGACCAAATTTCACCGATAGGCTGCAGATATGCCATTTTTGGCCCAAAATTGACAGTTTGGGGGCTGTGCCCTTGAAGATGAGGTCAAGGCCATCAAAACCTAAAGACTGTTTTCCTCCATCCTGGCAATGTAACCATGCAAGTTTGTTCAGAATCCACCCATAGGTTTGGGAGATGTAGTTATTCAAACAGGCTATGCTGACGCCAACGCCGACACAAACGGGATCCGCACCAAAAACAATGTCCTCCTCCCCTTGGTGGGGTGGACATAACATAACCACTTGATTTGAATTCACATGAGGCGAAGTCTCCAGATACTCGTCTGAGGCGAAGTCTCCAGAGAACTCACCTGAGGCGAAGTTTCCACTGAACTCAACTTAAGCCTCACCTGAGAGGAAGTCTCCATGGAACTTACATGAGACAAAGTAAAGAACTCACTCGAGTCGCTAACCTGAGGCGAATCTCCAGATTTCTTCTCGAGTAGAAGTCTCCAGGGAACCGACATGAGGCGAAGTCTGCAGGGAACTCACCTGAGGCAAAGTCTCCAGGGAACTCACCTGAGGCAAAGTCTGCAGGGAACTCTCCTGAGGCAAAGTCTCCAGGGAACTCACAAGAGCGAGGTCTCTATGGAACTTTTGTTTGAATTGAGGTTTAACATCTCCATCAACACTATTTAGATCATTTTGGAGACGTTGCTTCCAATTTTGTGGGACTTTTACCCAACATTGAGATGAAATGACATCTCAAGCCCTGCCGCAAAAAGCAATAGGGCTTATATGCATTAGACGGTCTGACTCGCACTACTTTGACTGAAGAGGCGGAGTCTTTCTTAGCGGTTTACCAGTACTCATGTGTGCTCAGTTTCAGCTCTGCATCGAAGCACCATGCAGCCCAATCTATTTCTCAAAGCAGGGGCCTATTCTCTAGGGAACTCACATAAGGTGAAGTCTCGATGGAAATTATGAAGGGAACGCACATGAGGCATTTATTATTTTTACGTCCCTTTCAAGATTATTTCACTTATTTCGAGCTGATCATTAGTCAGAGATTTGTGAAAACAGAAGTACCCGGAGAAAAACCACCTGACCTTCCGTTGCAGAACTTGACGTCTGACATGTGACCTAAAGCGAGGCTCAAACCCACAGCGGTGAGGGGCCTAATGATAAAAAGGCAGTGTTTATACCCACTAGGACAGCAGGCAAAGTCTCAAGGGAACTTACCTGGGACGAAGTCTCTAGGGACCTCAGATGAGTGGGTCTGTAGGGTACTTGTATTTGGCGAGGTCTCCCGGGAACTCATCTGAGACAAATTAGCAAGGGAAGTCATGTGAGACGAAGTTTCCATGGAACTCACCTGAGTAGAATCTCAAGGTTACTCACCTGAGTTAAAAGGTTTCCAGGAAACTCACATAAGGCAAAGTCTCCAAAGAACTCATTTAAGGCAAAATCCCCAGGGAACTCAGCTAAGACTAAGTTTCCCTGGAACTCACCTGAGGCAAATCTGCAGGTTACTCACCTCAGTTAAAGTCGTCAGGAAACTGACATGAAGCAAAGTCTCAAGAGAACTCACCTGAGGCAAAGTCCCAGTACATTTTTACCATAGAACTCACCTGATGCGAAAAAAAAAACAAGAGAACCTGACCCATAAATGATCAAGGCAAACATTCTGGCCAAGATTAGTGATGATTATATAAACAAGTAACATGCCTAATGGACCATGAAATATAGATCAAGGTCAAATATGAATGACTGCACTCAATAGGCCAAACTTGACCTAGAAATCATCAAGACATTCTGAGCAAGATTCATGATGATCGCGCCTGCTTAGGACCTTTTGGTTTCAGAGAAGTTTTTTCTTTAAGTTTCAGCTATATAGCTCTATATTAATAAATGACCCCAGGGAATGGCCAATTTGGACTTCAGAGACATGGTAGGTAGGATTTATGTAGGCGACCACTAAACATTACTACATACTAAATATACAAGAGGGCTCAGAGGGCCCTAATTCACTCACCTGTGTGTCATTGTCTCTAGTATATTCTAAAAGACTATGATTTCTCTTCATAGGACTATGTATGTTTACAATTTGTTGAAAATGAATGTTTTCAGATGACAGGCTGGGGGGTGCTGGACAGAAGCATGATCGCATGGTGCCTTATTGTTGAATAGGCATGTGAACTAGATGAAGCTATGTAACCAAATATCAAAGGCCAGGGTCTTCTGGTTTCAGACAAGAAGATTTTTAAAGGTTTCCCTATATAAGTATATATAAAACAAGATGGCACCATGGTGGCCATCTTGGATTTCCAATAGGGATAATTTTAACTATTTTTGATCTACAAGTCACCCCGATGCTTCCTACCAAATTTAAAGTCAATATCAATAAGCCTTTCGATTCAGAAGAAGTGAAAAATAGACTTTCAAGATGGCCGCCATGGCAGACATCTTGGGTTTCCGATCAGAAAGATTTTAGCTATTTTTGACCTATTAGTCAACCCGATGGGTCCTACCAAGTTTCGAGTCAACTGGCTTTTTCAGTTTAGGAGAAGAAGCGAAAAATAGATTTTCAAGATGGCCGCCAAGGCAGCCATCTTAGATTTCCGATCGGGACGATTTTAGCTGTTTTTTGATCTACAAGTCATCTCAATGCTTCCTGCCGTGGCGGCCATCTAGGACTTCCAATAAAGATAATTTTAGCTGTTTTTGATCTATAAGTCACCCAAATGCTACCTACCAAGTTTGGAGTCAATTGGCTTTTGGGTTTAGGAGAAGAAGCGAAAAATAGATTTTCAAGATGGCCACCAGCAAAAAATAGATTTTCAAGATGGCAGCCATCTTGGATTTCCGATCGGAATGATTTTAGCTATTTTTGATCTATAAATCGCCCCAATGCTTCCTACCAAGTTTGGAGTCAATTGACTTTTGGAGAAAAATAGATTTTCAAGACGACCGCCATGACCACCATCTTGGATTTCCTATCGGCACGATTTTGGCTATTTTTGATCTACAAGTCACCCTGATGCTTCCTACCAAGTTTGGAGTCAAATACCCTTTCAGTTCAGGAGAAGCGAAAAATAGATTTTCAAGATGGCGGCCATCTTGGATTTCTGATCGGAACGATTTTAGCTATTTTTGATCTACAAGTCACCCCGATGCTTCCTACCAAGTATCGAGAATTGGCCCAGGATGTAGGAGGAGTAGGCTTTTAAAGGAATTGTTGACGCCGCACGACGCAAGACGGACGATGGACATTGACTGACCACAATAGCTCACCATGAGCGTGCTCAGGTGAGCTAATAATATATAAGCTGTGGGTCTCATGGTTTCAGAGAAGAAGATTTTCTAAGTTTTTCCCATTATAAGTCTACGGGAGCTTATAACTCCCGGGGTGTGACCAATTTGGACCCCAGGGGCATGGTTGGCAGGATTTAGGAGACCACTAAACATTGCTACACATTTCATTAAATACGTTAGCTCTGGGCCCCATGGCTTCAGAGATGAAATTTTTTAGGTTTCTTTAGCTATATAGTTTTATATAAACAAATGACCACCTGGGGCATGGCCAGTTTGAGCCCTATGGGCTAGATTGGCAGGATTTATGTAGGGGATCACTAAACATTGCTACATACTAAATATATAAGCTGTGGGCCTCATGGTTTCAGAGAAGACTAGAATAGTGTTTTCGGAGGAAAACGTATGTCCCCCACCTATCAGACAGACCTATCATTGAAAAAGGCTGTATCTATAATTTATCTTTTTTTGTGTGTGTGTGTAGTCGATGGGGCCATTATCCAAAATCTAAGCCCTAGTGTGACCTTGGAAATGGGGTCAAGGTCACCAAAATCTAATGGGGTCAAGGTCACCAAAATCTAATCAGTTCTTGTTCCTGTCTCAACAATATAGCTGTACAAGTTTGGTCAAAATCCATCCATTCATTCTGAAGATAGTGTGCAGAAAAGCCATTTTCCAACAATCTGAGCCCTCCTGTGACCTTGAAAATGGGGTCAAGGTCACCAAAATCTTATCAGTTCTTTTTCATGTCACAACAATATAGTTGTGCAAGTTTGGTCGAAATCCATCCATTCCTTCATGATAGGGTGCAGACAAGCCATTTTTCAACAATCTCAGCCCTTGTGTGACCTTGAAAATGGGGTCAAGGTCACCAAAATCTAATTAGTTCTTTTCCCTGTCACAACAATATAGATGTACAAGTTTAGTCAAAATCCTTCCATTCATTCTGGAGATAGGGTGCAGACAAGCCATTTTCCAACAATCTGAGCCCTCCTGTGACCTTGAAAATATGGGGTCAAGGTCACCAAAATCGAATCAGTTCTTGTCCCTGTCTCAACAATATAGCTGTGTACATGTGTGTTTTATTACTATGGTCAAGAAACTGCTGCTATGCCAGTAAGCAATATGTAACCCGATATCTCAACAGCCAGGTGTGGAAGGGCTTCTTTTATAAATAGAGGATATTCAAATGTTTGGAGTGAATATGACTTTTATTTCATCGAGTGAAGTGAAAAAAGTTGAAAAATGTATATTTCATGAGTGCCGAAGGCACGAATGAAATATACATTTTTTCACTTCACGAGATGAAATAAAAGTCATATTCACGACAAACATTTGAATTTTCTTTTTATTATATACATCACTTTCGATAGAAGAGATGCAAATCTTGCATTTGCAAGGGGAAGTCTGACACGCAGTTTTGTCCCTTGGCGGTGACATATAAGAACCGCATAACAGCGGGAAACCTACTTCCGAAAGAAAATAGTCCCCAAAATATTTCAGCCTAAAAGCGTCTTTTTAAGGGATATTAGCAATAAAATCAACTGTATTTAGTTCAATTTAATAAAACAAGAAACATTTTAGGTATTGAACATGAATTTAGGTATTGAACATGCTTCTCTTTGACCATTAATGTAAATAAGAAAAAAAGTAGTTCCAGATCTTATATTTTTCACTGCTCAGAGGAGTGAAAATATAAGTTTTATATTTTCACTAGTGAAAATATAACTTTTTCGAAATATGCATTTTATTTCATTAATAATTCTCTATATTTCATTACTTTGTATATAATAAAAGATTTTCTTTTTTAAATTGAAGAATATTTTTGTGTCCATAGTTAAATCCCCAGCAAAAAGTTAATCCGAACCGAAGTTTCAATCCATTTTCTACGTTGAAAATTAAGTATTTTTCATTGGTAGAATCAATGGGATTTATTGTAGATGGATACAGACAATTTCAACAGGTAGCCAGCCGCTTAGCAACCAATAGTGTGTCATATCAACAAAAAATAGTTCCAAATTCATTCGATAAAAAAACTGAATTCTTATGAGAAAACTAAGTTGTTTTTTTTATCATTTAAACTTAATAATTCATATAAATGCTTCCATAAATAAATCAATAAAAAATTGTCGTTCTTTATGTCTGGTATTTAGCAATAAAACCACGTATTGATATAATATGCCATTGATCACTGCTTGGGCATATTCCCTTATCTTCTAGATTGACAGGTGACGCAATATTTAACCCTTGTCCTGCTGAACCCGGATATGGCCTATTTTTGCATACATTGTAGATCCAGATCAGTTGGCTTCTGAGGAAGCCAACTGATCTGGATCTGCAATGTTTGTCATTAAGTATGCAAATTTGTATCCACAGCCTGGATCAAGCAATCTGATTGGCTAAAAATTAGAAGTGGGTGTGGCATTTTAATTTATTCAGCATGACAAGGGTTAAAACTAAACAACAAACACACACGCATAAAGTTTTTAATTATGTCAACAGATCTAAATCGCTTTAGTTTTGAATTACGGGGTGGTGCTCACTCGAGTCTTCCCATATTCCTTTTCATGTGACAAGCACTTTTATCCAGGCTGGCAAATTTTTCCTGTGTCACTTTAGCAGCAGAAATGCCCCTTTACAAACCATCTTATTGTTTTTTACCAGTTTATCATGCTTTTCTTCCTAAGTCGGAAATTTCCGCCTTTCAAATCATTATTTTCAAACTTGGCACATGCTGCTGCTGCCAAGAAAATAGTTTGAACCCCTGAAGCGCTGCTGAAAATTCTAGAGCAGATGCCGTTCTAACTGTTTTCAGTATTTTACAGTGAAAATAAGGCCGAACTTTTCATGCCCAGCAGACGATTCACATGTAATGTCACGCCTTATTTAAAGTGGAAAATAAGAAAAAACAAGAGGGCCATTATGGCCCTGTAACGCTCACCTGAGTATCATAGCACTTGAGATCCTGACCTAGAACTGATCAAGGCAAACATTCTGATTAAAATTCATTACGATATTAACAAGTACGACAATGTAGCATGTCTAATGGACTGTGAAATAGAGGTCAAGGTCAAATATGGATGACTGCACACAAGAGGCCATGCTAAGATGTATGCATGTACTAAGTATCACTGGCTGTAGGAGCAATAGTTACTGAGACAAACACTTCACAAGTGCCAAATATCACTCTGAAGGACAAATAATTACTGAGAAACTGACCTAAATGGAAAAACTTAATAAAGTCACTGGACTGTGAAATACACGTCATACGTGACCCAGTTCCAACTTCATCTAGAAATTATCAAGACAAACATTTTGAGCAAGATTCATGATGATCATTTCAAAAATGAGACCTCTAGAGTGTCAAAAAGGTTTTCCTTTGATTTGGCCTGGTGACCTAGTTTCTGATATCAAGTGACCCAGTTTTAAACTAGAACTAGAATCATCAAGATGAACATTTTGAGCAATATTTATGATGATTATTTAAAAAATGTGACCTCTGGAGTTTTATCAAGTTTTTCCTTTGATTTGGCCTTGTGACCGAGTTTTTGACCCCAAGTGACCCAGTTTCAAACTTGACCTAGAAATCATCAAGACAAACATTTTGGGCAAGATTTATGATGATTGCTTCAAAAATGTGACCTCTAGAGTGTTAACAAGGTCTTCCTTTGATTTGGACTGGTGACCTAGTTTTTGACACTAAGTGACCCAGTTTCGAACTTGACCTAGAAATCATAAAGACAAACATTTTATGCAAGATTCATGATGAATACTTTAAAAGTGTGACCACTAGAGTGTTAACGAGGTTTTCCGCTGATTTGGCCAGATGACCTAGTTTTTTTTATTCCATATGTCCCAGTTTCGAACTGGACCAAGAAATCATTAAGACAAACATTTTGAGCAAGATTCATAATGACTGCTTCAAAAATGTGACCACTAGAGTGTTAACAAGGTTTTCTGCTGATTTGGCGAGGTGACCTAATTTTTTACCCCAAATGACCCAGTTTTGAACTTGACCTAGAACTTATCAATAAAAACTTTTTGAGCAAGATTCATGATGATTGCTTCAAAAATGTGACCCTTAGAGTGTTAAGGTTTTCTGCTGATTTGGCCAGGTGACCTAGTTTTTGACCCCAAGTGACCTAGTTTTGAACTTGACCTAGAACTTATCAAGAAAAACATTTTGCACAAGATTGATGATGATTGCTTGAAAAATGTGACCACTAGAGTGTTAACAAGGTTTTCTGCTCATTTGGCCTTGTGACCTAGTTTTTGACTCCAAGTGACCTAGTTTCAAACTTGACCTAGAAATCATCAAGACAAACATTTTGTGCAAGATTCATGATGACTGCTTCAAAAATGTGACCGCTAGAGTGTTAACAAGGTCTTCTGCTGATTTGGCCCGGTGACCTAGTTTTTGACCCCAAGTGATCCAGTTTCAAACTTGACCTAGAAATCATCAAGGTTAATATTTTGAGCAATATTCATGATGATTGCTTCAAAAATGTGACCGCTAGAGTGTTAATAAGGTTTTCTGCTCATTTGGCCTGGTGACCTAGTTTTTGACCCCAAGTGACCTAGTTTCAAACTTGACCTAGAAATCATCAAGACAAACATTTTGTGCAAGATTCATGATGACTGCTTCAAAAATGTGACCGCTAAAGTGTTAACAAGGTCTTCTGCTGATTTGGCCCGGTGACCTAGTTTTTGATCCCAAGTGACCCAGTTTCAAACCTGACCTAGAAATCATCAAGAGAAACATTTTGAGCAATACCCATGATGATTACTTCAAAAATGTGACCTCTAGAGTGTTAACAAGCTTTTCCTTTGATTTGACTTGGTGACTTAGTTTTTGATTACAAGTGACCCAGAATCAAACTTGACCTAGATTTAATAGAGGCAAACATTCTGAGCAAGTTTCATCAAGATTGGGTCAAAATTATGACCTCTAGAGTGTTAATAAGTTTTTCCTTTGATTTGACCTTGTGACCTAGTTTTTGACCCCAAGTGACCTAGTATCGAACTTGACCTAGATTTTATAGAGGTAAACATTCTGAGCAAGTTTCATCAAGATTGGGTCAAAACTGTGACCTCTAGAGTGTTAACAAACTAATTGTTGACGACAAACGACTGACGACGACGGACAGAGGGTGACACAATAGCTCACCCTGAGCTTTTGCTCAGGTGAGCTAAAAAAAGAATGAAAATGCCATCTGCTGAATGTACTAAGTGCTTCAAGAGTTAAGGGAGACCTTAAGGACATTTCATTTGACATGGGAGACAGACACGGACAGGCTGGAATGTATCTGCTCGGAGGCCTGGACGGTTAAGGATTGGACAAGAGTTAGGGCTGTCCATTATTTAAATCACCACTTAATGATGATGACGACTTGGTGTCTTATGTTTCTTTCAACATAACTTATTTAAGTCATTTCGAGATGATAGAATGCAGTGTCTGATCAGGGTCTTCACTGTTTGCAAAAATAGTTTAGCCATTTTTCTCTAGGAATATCTAAATCTCATAGCCAGATATACCTAAAATGGACAGACCAGAATCTTATAAGTTTTGCAAACTCTCTCTCTCTCTCTCTCTGGAATGCTCTTTCTTTTTACCCTCATGCAAATATGACATGTCTCCTTTCAAGCTATAAGTTGTTGGCACTGACTTTATTGAAAAGAATGTTATCGCACCGGCAGGAATCGAATGCGAGACCTGATTGTGGATTCAACCCCTACAGATTGTAGCAATTTATCCTGAAACACGTATTTGCTATGGCCATTCACTCCTTCCACTGCTTCAAGATTGGCAGTTACAAGTTTCTGGTGGAAGAGTGTTCAGCGTACTGCTTAACCGCTTATGTATAAGCATGCCCATGTCACCCTCTTTATTGGCATGATTCATAAAAAATGCTGTTCCCCATCCCATTTCGAATGTGCCCGACTCGACTTGTTAAAGCAATTGCAGTAAGCTCTCTTTAAACAGTCAACTGCAGTTAGCTCCCTTAAAACAGTAAAACCTACAGAGTGAGGACCTTACCCCGCATTTATCAGGGTACAAATAAATGTTATGTTATTCGCTTACAGTATATACATTAATAACATTATACTTATTGGCTTACACAGCAATCTTCAGAACTTTCATTTCCATGTAAAGTGTTCTGTTTCTGTGTCTTCAACAAAACCAAGACCGTAATTTATTCAATTAGTAAAAGAGATGCATATATGAACCTAGCATCGACAGGGTAGCGTCTTCAAAATGATATTTATCTATATTGTCATATGCCCTCACGGACATTCTAGACAGAGTCTTCCTGGGTAGAAACCAATACTAAATTATGAGGATATTATGTCTTGCTCTAGGACACAATACTTGGTATCGAACCCGCAACTTCTGGATTACCACTCTCTGGTCTATTTCAGCTGATGACAAATTTGTAATTTATTTTATATCCCAGCAAACAGGATTTGACATTTCATGCAATAGAAAATAGGAATTGACAATTCATGCAATGAAGACAATTTGTATGAAATGTCAAATCCTGTTTTCTTGGGAAAATGAGAAAAATATATCAAAATGTTGTCTGCTGACCCAGAGTGCCAAGCGTTAAGGTTTTCACAAACAATTCGCGCATGAGTCTGTGCATGACAAAACCTTAAATAAAACTTGTACAAAGCTACGGATCAGTCTGCACATTAGAAGTCTGATCAGAGCATTGGCTAATCATATGTCTAGGTACCAAATGTCTTGGGCAATGAGCGAAGACTCGGGTCAGTCTGCGCAACTGCACATTCTGATCAGAGCATTCGCTGATCGTATTTATCTTCAATAGCCGGGCTGTCCAAAGTGGAATAAACAGTGCGACTGCAACAGTTATTTCAATTTACCAACTAGACCAGTAAACACAATATAGCTGTATAAATTATCTGTCTACCTAGGTAGAAAAGTAGTCCAAACCACTAAGATTGCTCTTATCATCAACAGATAGCAGGTAGAGTGAATTGGTGCTAATTGGTTTACAACTAATAGCACAGTGGCTAGCTAATGACCTAAGCATCATTTTTCATTTTTAAGATAATGAGTGTACACCTAATGTACAAGTCACCCAGATGCTTCCTACTAAGTTTCAAGTCAACTGACCTTTTGGTTTGGGAGAAGAAGTGAAAATTATATTTTCAAGATGGCTGCCATGGTGGCCATCTTGGATTTCCGATCACAATGATTTTAGCTATTTTTGATCTACAAGTCACCCCAATGCTGCCTACCAAGTTTCAAGTCAATTGGCCTTTCGGTTCAGGAGAAGAAGCGAAAAATATGTTTTTAAGATGGCTGCCACTGCTGCATCTTGGATTTCTGATCTTAATGATTTTAGCTATTTTTGATCTACAAGTCACCCCGATGCTTCCTATCGAGTAAAAAACCAATTGGCCCTTTGGTTCAGGAGGAGATGAGAAAAATAGATTTTCAATCTTGGATTTCCGATCAGAACGATTTTAGCTATTTTTGATCTACGGGTCACCCCGATGCTTCCTACCAAGTTTCAAGTCAACTGGCCTTTTGGTTCAGGAGAAGAAGCGAAAAATATATAGGCGGCCATCTTGGATTTCTGATCAAAACAATTTTAGCTGTTTTTGATCTACAAGTCACCCAGATGCTTCTAGACAAGTTTCTTTCAAGTCAATTGGCCTTTTGGTACAGGAGAAGGTGCGAAAAATAGATATTCAAGATGGCCGCCAAGGCGGCCATTCTGGATTTCCGATCAGAATGATTTTAGCTATTTTTGATCTACAAGTCACCCCAATGCTTCCTGACAAGATCGATTCAGGAGAAGAAGAGAAAAATAGATTTTCAAGATGGCCACCATGGTGGCCATCTTGGATTTCCAATCTGAACGATTTTAGCTGTTTTGATCTACAAGTCACCCTGATGCTTCATACCAAGTTACAAGTCAGTTGGCCCTTCAGTTCAGGAGAACATGGCGGTCATCTTGCATTTCCATTTGGTATGATTTTAGCTATTTTTGACCTACAAGTCATGCTCACAACCGAGTTTCAAGTCAACTGGCCTTTTGGTTCAGGAGAAGAAGCGAAAAATAGATTTTTAAAATGGCTGCCATGGTGGCCATCTTGGATTTCTAATCGGAATGATTATAGCTATTTTTGATCTGCAAGTCCACCCGATGCTTCCTACAAAGTTTGGAGTCAATTGGCCCAGGGGTGAAGAAGGAGTTGGCTTTTAAAGCAAATTGTTGACGCCGCATGACGGACGACGCACAACCAACACTGACCGATCAAAATAGCTCAACTTGAGCAATTCGTGCTCAGGTGAGCAAAAAATGCTTGAATTATAGAGTATATAATACTTCTGAAAACAATAGGGCCAAGATGGCCCTGTATTGCTCACCTGATTACAAGATAGATTGGCCTTTCCATTCAGGAGAAGAAGTGCAAAATAGATTTCCAAGATAGCGGCCATGGTGCCATCTTGGATTTCTGACCAGAACGATTTTCGCTCTTTTTTATCTACAAGTCACCCCAATGCTTCCTACCAAGTTTCGAGTCAGTTGGCCTTCCAGTTCAGGAGAAGCGAAAAATAGATTTTTAAGATGGCAGCCATGGCGGCCATCTTGGATTTCCGATCAGAGTGATTTTACCTATTTTGATCTACTAGTCACTCCGATGCTTCCTATCAAGTTTCAAGACAATCAGCCTTTTGTTTAAGGAGAAGAAGTAAAAAATAGAGTTTCAAGATGGCGGCCATCTTGGATTTCTGATCGACTGATTTTAGCTACTTTTTATCTACAATTCATCCTGATGCTTCCTACCAAGTTTCATGTCAACTGGCCTTTCAGTTCAGGAGAAGATGCTAAAAACGATTTAAAGATGGCGGCTATGGCAGCCATCTTGGATTTCTGATCAGAACAATTTTAGCTATTTTTGATGTACAAGTCACCCCAATGCTTCCTAGCAAGTTTCAAGTCAATTGGCTTTTTGGTTCAGGTGAAGAAGCGAAAAAGAGATTTTCAAGATGGCCGCCATGGCGGCCATCTTGGATTTCGGATCGGAACGATTTTAACTACTTTTGATCTACAACTCATCCCGATGCTTCCTACCAAGTTTCAAGTCAATTGGCCTTTCAGTTCAGGTGAAGAAGCAAAAAAAAGATTTTAAAAATTGCCGCCATGGCGGCCAGCTTGGATTTCCCATCGGAATTATTTTAGCTATTTTTGATCTACAAGTCACCCCGATGCTTCCTTCCGAGTTAAAAGTCACTTTGTCCTTCTGTATAGGAGAAGAAGAGAAAAATAGATTTTCAAGATGACCACCACAGAGGCCATCTTGGATTTCCGATCAAAACGATTTTAGCTATTTTTGATCTACAAGTCACCCTGATGCTTCCTACCAAGTTTCAAGTCAATTGGCCTTTCGGTTCAGGAGAAGAAGCAAAAAATAGATTTCCAAGATAGCCACCCTGTTTAGCTATTTTTTATCTACAAGTCACCCCTATGCTTCCTACCAGGTTTCAAGTCAATTGGTATTTGGTTCAGGAGAAGAGGCAAAAAAATAGATTTTCAAGATGGCAGCCATGGCAGTCATCTTGGATTTCCGATTGGAACGATTTTAGCTATTTTTTATCTACAAGTCACCTGATGCTTCCTACAAGTTTCGTCAACTGGCCCAGCATGTAGGAGGAGTAGTCTTTTAAAGCAAATTGTTGACGCTGTACGATGGACGATGGGCACTGACCGATCACAATAGCTCACCTTGAGCGCTTCGTGCTCAGGTGAGCTAATAGGCCAATCTGAAATATTTGATGGAAATTTATTTAGTAAAGTTTGAAACATTTGATTTAATAGTTCATGGACAGACTATAAAAATAATGGTAGGAAATATCTCAGATTTATGTGATTTTTACATTTCAATAATGATGAAATTGGTTGAAAAAAAGTTTTCAAAAACAATTGTGTACAAAAAAGAAAAAGTTTTATAAAAATAAGTCCAGAGAGCGCAGCAATAAGATTATGAAACAAGTGGGCCCACAGGGCACTATTTCGCTCACCTGAGTGTCATTGTCTCTAGTATATTCTAAAAGACTATGGTTTCTCTTCATAGGACTATGTATATTTAAAATTTGTTGAAAATAAATGTTTTGGCTCAAGGGCTACAATTTGAACAATCTCGGTAGAGGACCACTAGATGAAGCTACAGACCAAATACCAAAGACCTGGGCATTCTGGTTTCAGTCAAGAAGACTTTTTAAAGGTTTTCCCTATGTTTATGTAAAACATGTTGGCCCGTGGGCAGGGCCATTTTTGGCCCCAGGGCTATATTTTAACAAGCTTGCTAAACATCATCTAGATGGATGTATAACATGTGACCCCTAGGGCTGGGGCAATTTTGACCCCAGGGCTATAATTTGAACATTCTTGGTAGAGGTCCCTTAGACAAAGCTGTGTACCAAATATCAAAGGACTGGGCTTCTTGTTTCAAACAAGAATTTATAAGGTTTTCCCAAATAAGTCCATGTAAATCATGTGACCCCTAGGGTGGGGCCATGTTTGGCCAGGGGCTATAACTTGAACAATCTTAGCAGAGGTCCACTAGACAAAGCTGTGTACCAAATATCAAAAGCATGGGCCTTCTGGTTTCAAACAAGAAGATTTTTAAAGGATTTTCCCTATAAGGGTCTATGTATATAACATGTGACCCCAAGGGCGGGGCCAATTTTGACCCCAGGGCTATAATTTGAATAATCTTGGTAAAGGTCCACTAGACAAAGCTGTGTACCAAATATCAAAGACCTGGGCCTTCTGGTTTCTGACAAGAAGACTTTTAAAGGTTTTTGCTAATTTTCACCTATTTGTTGCCATGGCAACCAGAGTTCTGCTTGGATTCCAAATCTTTGAACAACTTTCAGTTAGTACCTCCAAGGTTTTTTCCCTATAAGGGTCTATGAAAACATTTGACTCCTAGAGCAGGGCCAAGTTTGACCCCAGGGCTATAATTTATACAACTTTGGTAATAGTCCATTAAATGAAGCTACATACCAAATATCAAAGACCTGGGCCTTAGAAGATTTTAAAGGTTTTCCCTATGTTAGTCTATGTAAAACATGTTGGCCCCTGGGCGGGGCCATTTTTGGCCCAAGGGCTACAATTTGAACAATCTTGGTAAAGGTCTACTAGATGAAGCTACATATCAAATATCAAAGACCTGGGCATTCTGGTTTCAGTCAAGAAGATTTTTAAAGGTTTTCCCTATGTTAGTCTATGTAAAACATGTTGGCCACTGGGCGGGGCCATTTTTGACCCCAGGGCTATAATTTGAACAATCTTGCTAGAGGCCCTCTAGATGAAGCTACATACAAAATATCAAAGACCTAGGCCTTCTGGTTTCAGACAACATTTTAAAGGTTTTTCCCTATAAGGTCTATGTATAACATGTGACCCCTAGGGTGGGGCCAATTTTGACCCCAGGGCTATAATTTAAACAATCTTGGTAGAGGTCCACTAGACAAAGCTGTGTACCAAATATATAAGACCTGGGCCTTCTGGTTTCAGACAAGAAGATTTTTAAATGTTTTCTTCCCTATAAGGGTCTATGTAAAATATGTGACCCATAGGGTGGGGCCATTTTTGGCCCCAGGGCTATAACTTGAACAATCTTGGCAGAGGTCCACTAGACAAAGCTTTGTACCAAATATCAAAGGCATGGGCCTTCTGGTTTAAACAAGAAGATTTTTAAAGGTTTTTCCCTATAAGGGTCTATGTAAAATATGTGACCCCTAGGGTGGGGCCATTTTTGGCCCCAGGGCTATAACTTGAACAATCTTGGCAGAGGTCCACTAAACAAAGCTGTGTACCAAATATCAAAGGCATGGGCCTTCTGGTTTAAACAAGAAGATTTTTAAAGGCTTTTCCCTGTAAAGGTCTATGTACAACATGTGACCCTAAGGACGGGGCCAATTTTGACCCCAGGGCTATAATTTGAACAATCTTGGTAGAGGTCCACTAGACAAAGCTGCATACTAAATATCAATGGCATGGGCCTTCTGGTTTCAGACAAGAAGATTTTTAAAGGTTTTTCCTATAAGGGTCTGTGTAAAACATGTGACCCCTAGGACGGGGCCAATTTTGACCCCAGGGCTATAATTTTAACAACTTTGGTAATGGTCCATTAGGTGAAGCTACATACCAAATATAAAAGACCTGGGCCTTCTGGTTTCAGACAAAAGACTTCTAAAGGTTTTTGCTAATTTTCACCTATTTGTTGCCATGTCAACCAGAGTTCTGCTTGGATTCCAAATCTTTGAACAACTTTCAATTAGTACCTCCCAAGGATCATTCTAGTGAAGTTTGGTCCAAATTGGCCCAGGGGTTTAGGAGGAGATGTCAATTGTTGACAGACGCCAGAGGACTCACCTATCAGAACAGCTCACTGAGCTTTGCTCAGGTGAGTTAAAAAATATAAACAAAAAACAAAACAAAAAAAACAACAACATAAAAACACATTAGTTAGAATAACTCCTTAAAGTATTCATAGACTTTTAAATCTGATGATAACTATAGCTGGTGTTTGTAAAACACTATGCCCCCAACTCCCCGACTCTGACACTGCTGGACTCCAACACTGCTTGCCCATGACGGTAATAACAGCACAAATATACGAGATTACAAGAGGACCATGATGGTCCTATATCGCTCACCTGAGCAAACAGATTTGCATACTTACTATTGAGGTCTCAGCTAAGTTCACTGCTCTAAGATTTTTGCAAAACTTTTATAGCCCTGCCCCCTAGTGGCCATGTTTTTTTAAAGCATCATGACAGCATGAACTGAATCTTGATAGAGGGTCACCAAAGGAACATTTCTGCCAAGTTATATTGAAATCAGTCCAGTGGTTTCTGACAAGAAGATTTTTAAACTGTTTTATATAGATATATAGGGAAAATAAGCCCTGCCCCCTTGCGGCCGTTTTTTGACAAATCATGACAGCTTGAACAAACTTGGTAGAGGGTCAGCAAAGGAACATTCCTGCCAACCTATATTGAAATCAGTCCAACAGTTTATGATGAGAAGATTTTTAAAGTTCTCTATATAGATACGCAGGGAAAATAAGGGCCACCCCCTAGCAGCCATGTTTTTTCATGAATCATGATTGCTTGAACAATCTTGGTATAGGGTCACAAAAGACACATTCCTGCCAAGTAATATTGAAATTGGTCAAGTGGTTTCTGACAAGAAGATTTTTAAAGTTTTCTATAAAGATATATAGGGAAAATAAGCTCTGCCCCATAGCAGCCATGTTTTTTGACGTATCATGACGGCTTAAACAATCTTGGTAGAGGGTCACCAAGGGAACATTTCTGTCAAGTTATATTGAAATTGGTCCAGTGGTTTCTGACGAGAAGATTTTTAAAGTTTTCTATATAGATATATAGAGAAAATAAGCCCCGCCCCCTAGCAGCCATGTTTTTTGAAGTATCATGATGGCTTGAAAATTCTTGGTAGAGGGTCACCATGGGAACATTTCTGCCAAGTTATATTGAAATCTGTCCTTGGTTTCTTACGAGAAGATTTTTAAAGTTTTCTATTTAGATATATAGGGAAAATAAGCCCTGCCCCCTAGTGCCCAAGTTTTTTGACGAATCATAATGGCTCGAACAACCTTGGTAGACGGTCACCAAAGATACATTCCTGCCAAGTTATATTGAAATAAGTCCAATGGTTTATGAGGAGAAGATTTTTAAAGTTTTCTATATAGATATATAGGGAAATAAGCTCGGCCCCCTGGCGGCCATGTTTTTTTTTAAGAATCACAATGGCTTGAACAATCTTAGTAGAGGGTCACCAAAGAAACATTCCTGCCAAGCTATATTGAAATCAGTCCAATGATTTATGAAGAGAAGATTTTTAAAGTTTTCTGTATACATATATAGAAAAAATAAGTTCCACCCCTTAGCGGCCATGTTTTTTGACATATCATGACAGCTTGAACAATCTTGGTAGAGGGTCACCAAAGAAACATTCCTGCCAAGTTATATTGAAATCAGTTCATTGGTTTCTGACAAGAAGGTTTTTAAAGTTTTCTATATAGATATATATGGAAAAAAAGCCCTGCCCCCTAGCGGCCATGTTTTTTGACGAATCGGGATTGCTTGAACAATCTTGGAAGAGGGTCACCAAGGAAACATTTCTGCCAAATTATATTGAAATCGGTCCAGTGGTTTCTGACGAGAAGATTTTTAAAGTTTTCTATATAGATATATAGAGAAAATAAGCCCCGCCCCCTAGCAGCCATGTTTTTTGAAGTATCATGATGGCCCGAATATTCTTGGTAGAGGGTCACCACGGGAACATTTCTGCAAAGTTATATTGAAATCGGTCCTTGGTTTCTTATGAGAAGATTTTTAAAGTTTTCTATATAGATATATAGGGAAAATAAGCCCTGCCCCTAGTGCCCAAGTTTTTTGATGAATCATAATGGCTCGAACAACCTGGGTAGATGGTCACCAAAGATACATTCCTGCCAAGTTATATTGAAATAAGTCCAATGGTTTATGAGGAGAAGATTTTTAAAGTTTTCTATATAGATATATAGGGAAATAAGCTCAGCCCCCTGGCGGCCATGTTTTTTTTTAAGAATCACAATGGCTTGAACAATCTTAGTAGAGGGTCACCAAAGAAACATTCCTGCCAAGCTATATTGAAATCAGTCCAATGGTTTATGAAGAAAAGATTTTTAAAGTTTTCTGTATACATATATAGGAAAAATAAGTTCCACCCCTTAGCGGCCATGTTTTTTGACATAGCATGACAGCTTGAACAATCTTGGTAGAGGGTCACCAAAGAAACATTCCTGCCAAGTTATACTGAAATCAGTTCATTGGTTTCTGACAAGAAGATTTCAAAAGTTTTCTATATAGATATATATGGAAAAAAAGCCCTGCCCCCTAGCGGCCATGTTTTTTGACGAATCGGGATTGCTTGAACAATCTTGGTAGAGGGTCACCAAGGAGACATTTCTGCCAAATTATATTGACATCGGTCCAGTGGTTTCAGACAAGAAGATTTTTAAAGTTTTCTATATAGATAAATAGGGAAAATAAGCCCCGCCCCCTGGGGGCCATGTTTTTTGACAAATCATGACGACTTGAACAATCTTGGTAGTGGGTAAAAAAAAGAAACATTCCTGCCATGTTATACTGAAATCTGTCCAGTGGTTTCTGACAAAAAGATTTTTAAAGTTTTCTATATAGATATACAGGGAAAATACGCCCCACCCCCTAGCGGCCTTGTTTTTTGACGAATCATGGTGGCTTGAATAATCTTGGTAGAGGGTCACCAAGAGAACATTTCTGCCAAGTTATATTGAAATCGGTCCAGTGGTTTCCGACAAGAAGATTTTTAAAGTTTTCTATATAGATATATAGGGAAAATAAGACCCGCCCCCTGGCGGTAATGTTTTTTGACGAATCATGATGGCTTGAACAAACTTGGTAGAGGATCACTAAAGGAACGTTTCTGCAAAATTATATTGAAATCCAGTGGTTTCTGACAAGAAGATTTTTAAAGGTTTTTCTTTTGGTTGCCATGGCAACCAGAATTCTGCATGGATTCCAAATCTTTGAACATGTTTCAGTCAGTATTATCCAAGGGTCAATCCTGTGAAATTTGGTTAAAATTGGCTCAGTGGTTTAGGAGGAGATGTTGTTTAAAGATTGTGTACGGACGGATGGACAGATGGGTGACGACGACTGATGGTGAGTGATCACAATAGCTAACCTTAAGCCTTCGGCTCGGGTGAGCTAAAAAGGGAAATAATTCTAAAATGGGTGACAGTTCGGAAATAAAAAAAATACAGGTCACATATATTTTCATGAGGAATCCATATATGAAATTTCAAAACATTAGCATACATGGTTCTAAACGTATGCTATGCACAATAAAGCAACAACATTAAATAGCCAGAAATTGCAAAGGACCATAACACCAACAACATTTCATTTAATTAGTTCAAAATTTAATCAGGTGATCCCCTCCTCAGTCCCAATCAGTATATCAAATATCAAGGTTCTAGCTCAAATACTTTTTGAGATATCTTGCTAACAAGATTTCAATGTTGTTTTATTTAAAGGGAAATAACTAAAATTGGAGATAATTAGGATAAGAAAAAAAATATCGGTCAACTATTTTTTCATGAGATATCCATATATGAAATTTCAAAACATTAGCATACATAGTTCTCAAGTTACACTATGCACAAGAAATCAACAACATTAAATAGACAGAAATTGCAAAGGGCCATACTTCCAACAACATTTAATTGGTTGAAAATTTAATTTAACCTCCTCAATCCAATCAGTACACCAAATATCAAGGCTCTAGCTTAAATACTTTTTGAGATATCTTACTAAAACGATTTCAATGTTTTTTATTACAAGGGAAGTAACTCTAAAATGGGAGATAATTCAGATAAAAAAAAAATACTGGTCACCTATTTTTTCATGAGGAATCGATATATGAATTTTCAAAACATTAGCATACATGGTTTTAATTACACTATGCACAAGAAAGCAACAACATGAAATGGCCAAAAATTGCAAAGGGCCTAAACTCCAACATTTCATTTAATGGTTTCAAAATTTCATCAGGTGATTTTATCCTCAGTCCCAATCAGTATACCAAATATCAAGGCTCTAGCTCTAATAATGAGATTTCAATGTTATTTTATTTAAAGAAAATAACTCTAAACTTTGAGATAATTAGGAAAAGAAAAAAAAAATACGGGTCACCTATTTTTTCATGAGGAATCCATATATGAAATTTCAAAACATTAGCATATATGGTTCTAAATTTATGCTATGCACATGAAAGCAACAAGATTAAATAGCCAGAAATTGCAAAGGGCTATAATTCCCAACAACGTTTCATTTAATTGATTGAAAATTTACTCAGGTGATCTCATCCTCAGTCCCAATCAGTATACCAAATATCAAGGCTCTAGATCAAATCCTTTTTGGGATATCCTGCTAACAAGATCTCAATGTTATTTCATAAAATGGGGAATAGCTGTAAAACTGGAGATAATTCAGATAAGAAAAAAAAATACGGGTCACCTATTTTTTCATCAGGTATCCATATATGATATTTCAAAACATTAGCATAGATGGTTCTAACTTATGCTATGCACATGAAAGCAACAAGATAAATAGCCAGAAATTGCAAAGGGTCATAACTCCAATAACATTTCATTTAATTGGTTGAAAATTTAATCAGGTGATCTCCTCCTCAGTCCCAATCAGAATACCAAATATCAAGGCTCTAGCTCAAATACTTTTTGAGATATCTTGCTAACCAGATTTCAATGTTATTTTATTACAAGGGAAATAACTCTAAAATGAAAAATAATTCAGATAAGAAAAAAAATACAGGTCACCTATTTTTTCATGAGGAGTCCATATAACAAATTTCAAAACATTAGCATACATGGTTCTAAACTTATGCTATGCACATGAAAGCAACAACATTAAATTGCAAAGGGCTATAACTCCAACAACATTTCATTTAATTGGTTGAAAATTTAATCAGGTAATCTCCTCCTCAGTCTCAATCAGTATACCAATCATCAAGGCTCTAGCTGAAATACTTTTTGAGATATCTTGCTAACGAGATTTCAATGTTATTTTATTACAAGGGAAATAACTCTAAAATGGGAGATTGATTGTGTTAGGGTTTAACGACACGTCAACCCTTGTGGGTCATTTTGTGTTGTCTCCCAGAGAAAGGGAGAAAAGAGATAGAAGAGATTGTAGAAGAGATGAAAGAGAGGGACAGGTAAAAAAGACGAACAAGAATGAAAGTAAAGAAACAGAAGAAATACAACATTCCCCCTCTACCCTTACCTGCTACAAGGGTAACAGGCCTTGCCCAATTGTAAGCCAATATCAGTTGGACGCCCCGGTGACGTAAGATACATGACACCTTCGCATCACCCGACCACCCCTCTAAAATGGGAGAAAATTGGGATAAGAAAAGAGATATGGTCACCTATTTTTTCATGAGGAATCCATATATGAAATTTCAAAACATTAGCATACATGGTTCTAAACTTATGCTATGCACAATAAAGCAACAAATGGCGAAAAATTGCAAAGGGCCATAACTCAAACAAAATTTCATTAAATTGGTTGAAAATTTAATCAGGTTATCTCCTCAGTCCCAATCAGTATACCAAATATCAAGGCTCTAGCTCAAATACATTTTGAGATATCTTGCTAACGAGATTTCAATATTATTTTATATTACGAGAGTGAGTCAATAAGTAACCAGCTTAACTTATTTCCGGATGAGATCCACCTCTTCTTTTTCAATGTAATTGCCCTCTAGTGTGATGCACTTAGACCAACGGTGTTCAAGTGCCATCAGCCCAGAATTGAAAAAGTCAGGGTCCTTTCCATTGACCCACTCCTCACCACTTCTTCATCAGACTGGAAATGGTCCACGGATATTCTTTTTCAAGTTTGGGAATAGGAAGAAGTCGCTAGGAGCTAGGTCAGGCGAATAGGCAGGATGTGGTATTAATTCATACCCGTTTCGCTCTACAGCATCCATTGCAACTTTGCAAGTGTGGACTCTCGCGTTGTCCTGTTGCAGCAAAACACCTTTAGAGAGTTTACCTCCGCATTTTTCACGGATGGCGGTTCTCAGCTGGTCTAACAAGTTTGCATAGTACACTCCAGTTATTGTACTTTTCTTGGGTAAAAAGTCCAATATAATAACGCCTTTTGCATCCCAAAATACTGTGGCCATCACCTTGCCAGCAGATGGTTGCGTCTTGAACTTCTTTGGCCTCTGGGACCCAGGCCCTACCCACTGAAGACTCTGAGCTTTATTCTCTGGCTCATAATAATGAACCAAAGTCTCATCTACAGTCACCAGACGCAAAAGAAAATCATCTTTTGACCTAAAACGCTTCAACAAGACACTGCATACTGATGCTCTGGTTGCCATTTGCTCATCGCTAAGGGATTTGGGGACCCAACGGGCTGTTAGCTTGCGTATACCTAAACGATCATGTAAGATTGTTGAACTGCTACCATGTGAAATGCCTAATGCCTGCACTATTTCTTCCACCTGAATTCGCCTATCAGAGTATACCAGATCCCGAACTTTCTTACACATTTCTTCGTCCGTGGCATCCAGTGGGTGTCCAGACCTGGCTTCATCTTCTAAAGACATTCTACCGCGTTTGAATTCCCCTACCCAGAATTTAACCTGAGCATAAGATGGTGCAGAAGACCCATAAACATCGGCTAACTCACCGTGTATTTCCTTGCCTGTTTTATCTTTTAAATACAAGTACCGAATTACAACACGGTACTCAACTTTAGATGAAAAGCATGCCTTTGCATCACTGGCCATGTTTGACATTCAATATCTTATTAAAGAATGACTCGATACGCGTGTTATTTGGTACCCATGTATAAATCATATATTGAAACAAAGCATGAAAATTGTGACCGTCTCAGTCCATTGGAAATGGGATAGGCTGGTTATTTATTGACACGCCCTCATACAAGCTCAAATACTTTTTGAGATACCTTGCTAACGAGATTTAAATGTTATTTCATTAAAAGGGAAATAACTCTAAATGGGAGATAATTCGGATAAGAAAAAAAAATACAGGTCACCTTTTTTTTTCATGAGGAATCCATACATGAAATTTCAAAACATTAGCTTACATGGTTCTAAACTAATGCTATGCACATGAAAGCAACAAATGGCCAAAAACTGCAAAGGGCCACAACAACAAAATTTCATTAAATTGGTTGAAAATTTAATCAGGTTATCTCCTCCTCAGTCAAATCAGTATACCAGGTATCCAGACTCTAGCTCAAATACTTTTGGAGATACCTTGCTAACGAGATTTAAATGTTATTTTATTTAAAGGGAAATAACTCTAAACTGGGAGATAATTCGGATAAGAAAACAAGAGGACCATGATGGTCCTATATCGCTCACTTGAGCAAACAGATTTGTATACTTACTGTTGAAGTTTCAGCCAAGTTCACTGCTCTGAATTTTATAGCCCTGCACCCACCCCAATGTTTTTTTTTCTTTTTAATGCATCATGACAACTTGAACTAAATCTTGAAAGAGGGTCACCAAAGGAACATTTCTGCCAAGTTATATTGAAATTGGTCCAGTGGTTTCTGACAAGAAGATTTTTAAAGTGTTTTATATAGCTATAAAGCCCTACCCTCTCACGGCCATTTTTTTTTTGACGAATCATGACAGCTTGAACAAACTTGGTAGAGGGTCACCAAAGGAACATTCCTGCCAAGTTAAATTGAAATCAGTTCAGTGCTTTCTGACAAGAAGATTTTCAAAGTTTTCTGTCTAGATATATAGGGAAAATAAGCCCCACCCCCTAGCAGCCATGTTTTTTGACAAATCAGGATTGCTTGAACATTCTTATTAGAGGGTCACCAAAGCAACATTGAAATCGTTGTGGGGGTATTTGACAAAAAGAATTTCAAAGTTATCTGTATATATATATATATATATGGAAAATAAGCCCCGCCCCCTCTGGGGGCCATGTTTTTTGATGTATCATGAAGGCTTGAATAATCTTGGTAGAAGGTCACCAAAGCAACATTCCTACCAAATTACATTGAACTTGGTCCAACTGTTTATTACGAGAAGATTTTTAAAGTTTTTTATATAGATATATAGGGAAAATAAGCCCCGCCCCCTAGCGGCCATGTTTTTTGACGAATCATGACAGCTTGAACAACCTTGGAAGAGGGTCACCAAAGAAACATTCCTGCCAGGTTATATTAAAATCAGTCCAGTGGTTTCTGACAAGAAGATTATTAAAGTTTTCTAAATAGATATATTGGGAAAATAAGCCCCACCCGCTAGCGGCCATGTTTTTTGACAAATCTCGATTACTTGAAAAATCTTGGTAGAGGGTCACCAAGGAAATATTTTTGCCAAGTTATATTGAAATCGGTCCAGTAGCTTCTGACAAGAAAATTTTTAAAGTTTTCTATATAGATATATAGGGAAAATAAGCCCCAACCACTGGGAGCCACGTTTTTTGACGAATCATGATGGCTTAAACAATCTTGATAGAGGGTTACATAAGACACATTCCTGCAATGTTATATTTAAATCAGTCCAGTGGTTTCTGACAAGAAGATCATTAAAGTTTTCTATATAGATATATAGGGGAAATAAGCCCACCCCTAGCAGCCATATTTTTTGACAAATCATGACGGCTTGAATGATCTTGGTAAAGGGTCACCAAGGAAACATGTCTGCCAAGTTATATTGAAATTGGTCCAGTGGTTTCTGACAAGAAGATTTTTTCAAGTTTTCTATATAGATATACAGGGAAAATAAGCCCCACCCCCTAGCAGCCATGTTTTTTGGCAAATCATGACGGCTTGAACAATCTTGGTAAAGGGTCACCAAGGAAACATTTCTGCCAAGTTATACTGAAATCGGTCCAGTGGTTTCTGACAAGAAGATTTTTTTCAAGTTTTCTATATAGATATATAGGGAAAATAAGCCCCGCCCCCTTGCAGCCATATTTTTTGACGATCATGACGGCTTGAACAACCTTGGTAGAGGGTGACCAAAGAAACATTCCTGCCAAGTTATATTGAAATCGGTCCACTGGTTTCTGACAAAAAGATTTTTAAAGTTTTCTATATAGATATACAGGGAAAATAAGCCCCTACCCCTAGTGGCCATGTTTTTTGAAGAATCATGATTACTTGAACAATCATGTTAGAGGGTCACCAAGGAAACATTTTTGCCAAATTATAATGAAATCGGTCCAATGGTTTCTGACAAGAAGATTTTTAAAGTTTTCTATACAGATATATAGGGAAAATAAGCCCCGCTCCATGGCGGCCATGTTTTTTGACAAATCCAAATGGCTAGAACAATCTTGGTAGAGGATCACCAAAGGAACATTTCTGCCAAATTATATTGCAATTGGTCCAGTAGTTTCTGACAAGAAGATTTTTTAATTTTTCTATATAGATATATAGGGAAAATAAGCCCTGCCCCCTGGCGAACATGTTTTTTGGTGAATCCAAATGGCTTAAACAATCTTGGTAGAGGATCACCAAAGGAACATTTCTGCCAAATTATATTGCAATTGGTCCAGTAGTTTCTGACAAGAAGATTTTTTAAGTTTTCTATATAGATATATAGGGAAAATAAGCCCCGCCCCCTGGTGGCCATGTTTTCTGACGAATCCAAATGGCTTGAACAATCTTGGTAGAGGATCACCAAAGGAACATTTCTGCAAAATTATATCGCAATCGGTCCAGTGGTTTCTGACAAGAAGATTTTTTAAGTTTTCTATATAGATTATATAGGAAAAATAAGCCCCGCCCCCTGGCGGCCATGTTTTTTGACAAATCCAAATGGCTTGAACAATCTTAGTAGAGGATCACCAAAGGAACATTTCTGCCAAATTATATTGCAATTGGTCCAGTAGTTTCTGACGAGAAGATTTTTTAAGTTTTCTATATAGAAATATAGGGAAAATAAGCCCCGCCCCCTGGCGGCCATGTTTTTTGACGAATCCAAATGGCTTGAACAATCTTGGTAGAGGATCACCAAAGGAACATTTCTACCAAATTATATCGACATCGGTCCAGTGGTTTCTGACAAGAAGATTTTTTAATATTTCTATATAGATACATAGGGAAAATAAGCCCCGCCCCCTGGCGGCCACGTTTTTTGACGAATTCGAATGGCTTGAACAATCTTGGTAGAGGATCACCAAAGGAACATTTCTGCAAAATTATATTGAAATCGGTCCCGTGGTTTCTGACAAGAAGACTTTTAAAGTTTTTTATATAGATATATAGTAAAAATAAACCCCGCCCCCTGGTGGCCATGTTTTTTGACGAATCCAAATGGCTCGAACAATCTTGGTAGAGGATCACCAAAGGAACATTTCTGCAAAATTATATGGAAATCGGTCCAGTGGTTTCTGACAAGAAGATTTTTAAACTTTTCTATATGGATATATAGGGAAAATAAGCCCTGCCCCCTGGCGGCCATGTTTTTTGACGAATCCAAATGGCTTGAACAAACTTGGTAGAGGATCACCAAAGGAACATTTTTGCAAAATTATACTGAAATCGGTCCAGTGGTTTCTGACAAGAAGATTTTTTAAGTTTTTAATTAAAAAATCTATTTTTAGCTCCTGTGACCTAGATATGCAATGGACCGGAACCATTTGAAAAACTTTGAAAGAGGACCAACCAAGGATCATTCCTGTGAAGTTTGGTCAAATTCCAACCAGTGGTTTAGGAGGAGATGTTGTTTAAAGATTGTGGACGGACGGACGGACATACAGACGACAACGACGACGGACGGTGAGTGATCACAATAGCTCACCTTGAGCCTTTGGCTCAGGTGAGCTAAAAATATGGGTCACCTATTTTTTCATGAGGAATCCATATATGAAATTTCAACACATTAGCATACACGTTTCTAAACTTATGCTATGCACAATAAAGCAACAAATGGCAAAAAATTTCAAAGGGCCATAACTCCAACAACATTTCATTTTATTGGTTAAACATTTTATCAGGTGATTTCCTCCTCAGTCCCAATAAGTATACCAAAGATCAAGGCTCTAGCTCAAATACTTTTTTGAGATATCTTGCTAACAAGAGATTTCAATGTTATTTTATTGTAAGGGAAATAACTCTAAAATGGGACATAATTCAGATAAGAAGAAAAAAAACACGGGTCACCTATTTTTTCATGAGGAATTCATATATGAAATTTCAAAACATTAGCATACATGGTTCTAAATTTATTCTATGCACAATAAAGCAACAAATGGCAAAAAATTGCAAAGGGCCATAACTCCAACAAAATTTCATTTAATTGGTTGAAAATTTATTCAGGTTATCTTCTCTTCAATCCCAATCAGTATACCAAATATCAAGGCTCTAGCTCAAATACATTTTGAGATATCTTGCTAATGAGATTTCAATGTTATTTTATTTAAAGGGAAATAACTCTAAAATGGGAGATTATCTGGATAAGGAAAAAATGTGGGTCACCTATTTTTTCATGAGGGATCCATATATAAATTTCAAAACATTAGCATACATGGTTCTAAACTTATGCTATGCACATGAAAGCAATAAGATTTAATAGTCAGAAATTGCAAAGGGCCATAACTCCAACAACAGTTCATTTAATTGGTTGAAAATTTAATCAGGTGATCTTCTCCTCAGTCCCAATCAGTATACCAAATATCAAGGCTCTAGCTCAAATCCATTTTGAGATATCATGCTAATGATTTCTATGTTATTTTATTACAAGGGAAATAACTCTAAAATGGGAGATAATTTAGATAAGAAAAAATATGGGTCACCTATTTTGTCATGAGGAATCCATATATGAAATTTCAAAACATTAGCATACATGGTTCTAAACTTATGCTATGCACATGAAAGCAACAAATGGCCAAAAACTGCAAAGGGCCATAGCTCCAACAAAATTTCATTAAATTGGTTGAAAATTTAATCAGGTTATCTCCTCAGTACCAATCAGTATACCAAATATCAAGACTAGCTCAAATACTTTTTGAGATATCTTGCTAACGAGATTTCAGTGTTATTTTATTACAAGGGAAATAGCTCTGAAATGGGAGATAATTCCGATAAGAAAAAAATAAGGGTCACCTATTTTTTCATGAGGAGTCCATATATGAAATTTCAAAACATTAGCATACATGGTTCTAAAGTTATGCTAGGCACAAGAAAGCGTGACGAATGAACGGACAAGCCTGAAGCAATATGCCACCCAACTTTTTTCAAAGTTGGGGGCATAAAAACTTGTTATATTTCTATATTATGATGTGTGTATATGCTTGCTGATGTGCAGATTTTTAACGCTACCAGGCACCCAAGGCACATAGAGGCAGTGGTGATTGTTATGTACATGTATTTGTACAGCCTTGCTTTCATGGATCACCAATGCACTCTCGGTGCCGCTGTCTGTCACCAAGCACCTCCCTGTCCACTTTATACTCAACTCAGGGCACGTCGAGTATGAGCCAGGCGTATTAATGGTCTGAAAATTGTCTCGGCCCGAGTGGGATTTGAACCCACGATTACTGCTTGAAAGTTGAGTGCACTAACCACTGGGCCACCCAGCCCACGTGTGTGTATGTGTGTATGCATGTGTTTAAAGTTTTTTTAAAGGTTTTCATTTTTATGCCAAAATAAATACATTTTTTTAAATACATATATCATGCGTATCTTTTCTCAAGTACATGTATCATATTTCATATATCATGTGTATCTTTTCTCAAGTACGTGTATCATGTTTCATATATCATGTGTATCTTTTCTCAAGTACATGTATCATATTTCATATATCATGTGTATCTTTTCTCAAGTACATGTATCATATTTCATATATCATGTGTATCTTTTCTCAAGTACATGTATCATATTTCATATATCATGTGTATCTTTTCTCAAGTACGTGTATCATATTTCATATATCATGTGTATCTTTTCTCAAGTACATGTATCATATTTCATATTTTTTAATATAATCAACCTGAAAGTACCCATCAATTTTTTTTTTTAAGAAAAAAAGGCTTGCAATACTTTTTAAATTGTCTTCACTACTTATAAAAGTGGTAAGTAGTATCTGCAATAATTTCAAAACATCTGTCAAATTGTCACATTTTACTTGTTAAGATATTAATTTTATGAGCTTCTAATAATTTGCTTTGTGGTCGGTGATGAGGTCTGTGGTGGTCTGTGGTGATCTGTGGTAGTCTGTGGTGGTCCTAAGGAGACAATTTGCAAGAAATGTCAAATCCTACGTTATGGGAAAAATAAGAAAAATATCTTCATCTTGTTATCTGACGAATTACCCGAGTGAGTGGTAAAGGTTAAAATCTACTGGAGGCAAACTGTGCATGCTCTGACAAGACCATGAAAACATGTAGTCTTGTCCCAGTATGTGCTGTTCATCTTTGTCTCAAAGACAGGCTTCTGACAAGTACGTACGCAATACTGCCTTTGTTATCTGGTTTTAAATTTGGGCATATAATAAATTGTTACTTTCAATAAACACACTGATCATTCTAAGGTGGTGATTTTGATACTGTTTGTTCTTTGTATTACTTTGTGGCCCCTGCTGCATAGTTATTTTTATGTCCACCTGTTTGGTGCCTTGTTCTTGTGCATGTTCTGTCCTATCTACCTTTATTATTACCACATTTAAGGGAGAAAGAGCTAGTCATCTGGCTTGTCATTTAGCTATATGTTCTGGCTGCAGATGCTCCTGTTTGTTTGCTCTTCCTCCATGGCACTTCCTGAATTTCTTTTATTATTCTTTTTATATAAATCTATAGAATACATAGGCAATTATCTTTGTCAAGATACAATATTAAAAAATTCTGTTCCCAATATGGGTGATTGATTATACATGTGTACTACCACTAGTACTCAGCTGCCCAACTGCTCGTATCAATGCCTGGTTTTCTATATGCAGTTTCTGATTCTCCTCTTCAAAATCTTCCAGGTCCTGAAAATAGTTAATACCAAAATGTAAAAGCTTTATTATGCAAAAATTACATTACCTTAACACCGTATCATACTTGCCCTAAAACTAAACAACTCCATTTCACTACCTGTTGATGTGTCTAATCTGGGTGTACACTATGTGCTCAGGTCTGTTTGTCCCAATACTTAGGGTAAATGTGGTACATAGTGTTAAACTGTAAACTACAGTATCTATACTTTTCATTGTAAAAATGTATTACCCTTTTACACTGACACCTCATGCTGGTATCATTATAACAATGGATATGAAATGTTTATCCTGCTGCATTTTTTTCTTATCTGAGTATTTGGAAGGGGTCCCCTTACCTTGGCACCAATCATTCCCCTCTGCTTTCATCAAGTTTATTAAGACTTAAATATATAGACTTACAAGATGAAACCCATTTCTGAAGATCCTGAAATGCAATTAAGGAAGCCAATAATGAGAGATCATGGTTATAAATGCATTTTTGGCTGGGGTCCCCTTACCTGAACACCCATCATTTCCCTCTGTCTAGATCAATTTTATTCATGGTGTCCTGATAAAATGAGGGCTCTGCTGAACAGGGCTATATATGCCCATAGAGGTTTTTAGTAATAGATGTGCCCGTCACCTTAGTATGGTGAACATTTGACCAGTTTCACAGAAATCCTTCAATCCATTAAAGAGATACGGAGCAGACACGAAAAGTTAATAGACAGACAGAGGCATGGATGGATAGATGGACAGACAGACAGATGTATGGACAATGTCAGGACATAATACAACCAGTCTTTTGACAGGCATACAAAAAATCCTTCACTCTGTGAAGGAGATATGGAGTGGACACAACCTCACTATATGAAATAAAGAAAGGGGTATAATTATGTCAGAACTGAAAGTAGGGTTACGGCTCTTTTTTTCTGCACATCATCTGATCTTCCCTTATATTTGTACAAAGTTTCATGAAGAAATCTTAAATGGTTTTGAATTTATAGAGCAGACATGAAATATTGCCTGAAATAAACAAAGGGGCATAATTACATCAGAACAGAAACCCAAAGCAAACTCTCAGTGGACATAATGGATAAAACATTTCTTAATTAGTTGTTGAGTTTGCTTGAAAGTCTTCTAGCTCATCAACTAACTGTTATAGGCAACAAATAACAGTAAGCCTGAACTCGGTACAAAATAATCATATGCACAGATCAAACGAATCACAACATTTGAGGCTAAATAAACCGTCTCTTTTACAGACAGCAATACAAATAATTCAAGTGTAGTATGGAGTGACTTAGACCTGCTAAGAAAGTATTCCCGTCGATTGCCCTGACCGGCGATCGAACCAGAAACCCTTGGACCTCAAAACTAGCATCTTAATTACATGCCAAAATGTCAGAACAAGCTAGACTTGTCAAACAGGCACGCTATGATCTTGCAATTATATTATCATTTGTACTTCACTTTGCCGTATTGCTACACATTCATCAAGTTTCAAATGCTTAACCTGGTTCTCCAATGCTTAACCATACAAAAATGATATAAGGTTATGCGCCATTATGAAATGCAAACTGGCCTTTTTGTTTTCTACAGAAGCAAACAATGATCTCTGATATAGGAACTGATGCTCCATTAGGTCAAATAAACTTGAAATCCAGTATTTCAATGGCCTTGTCCAGAAAACCATCTGATGCTCATCCTTCTTTAATAAGAGGATGTTTGTATAAACAAACTGCAATATACTACTTTATTGGGGCGTCGTAGATTTTGACATCTAGCCCCGCCCAGGGGCATGGCCCAGGGGTCCATAGATGTAGAATGGAAGAGAACCCAACCCCCCCCCCCCCCCCCCCCCCAGGTACCCTCATACCAAATATGAAAAGTTTTTGATCAGTGGCTGCAGAGTTATAAGCAAAAGACCAAACCTTCACGTAAAACTTTGACGTAAACATCACACTATTTTCTAAGTCCATGATCCATGACCTTGACCTTGGGTCAGCAGCATCAGCAGAATGATGTCAGCTATTCTGTAATCATCTAGTAGTAAAACTAACCACGCATCAACATTCTAAAATGTAAGCTTTCAAAAATATATGCAAAAGGAAAAACTTTCACGCAAAACTTTGACGCAAAATGTTAACATTCGTACGAACGCACGGACAGAGGGACGAACAAACGGAAAGACAAAACTATATACCCCTAGACATACTTCGTATGCTGGGTTTATAAATAGATTTTCAAGATGGCTGCCATCTTGGATTTCCTATCGGCACGATTTTAGCTATTTTTTATCTACAAGTCACTCTGATGCTTCCTAGCAAGTTTGGAGTCAATTAGCCTTTCAGTTCAGGAGTAGAAGCGAAAAATAGATTTTCAAGATGGCAGCCATGGCGCCCATCTTGGATTTCCGATCGGAACAATTTTAGCAATTTTTGATCTACAAGTCACCCTGATGCTTCCTACCAAGTATCGAGTCAATTGGCCCAGGGGCATAGGAGGAGTAGGCTTTTAAAGCAATTGTAGACGCCGCAGGACGGAAGACAGATGACGCACAATGGACGACGTACATTGACTGACCACAATAGCTCACCATGAGCACTTTGTGCTCAGGTGAGCTAAAAATTTGAGCAAATTTGGCTCAGTGGCTTCAGAGGAGAAGTCGTCTGAAATTCTCAACAATTTTCCCATATAAATGTTATGGGGCTCATACAAATGCATAGGGAAGCAAACTTGACCTTGCCGGAAAAAGGTCAAATGTCAACGTACAACAATTTTTTTAGCAACTTTGGTAGAGCTCCTGTCCCTGATGATTTGTGCACAGATTCAGCCCCAAGGCATCCTCGGTTCTGGAGAAGAAGATTTTTAAAGAGTTTTACCATATATGGGCATGGCGGCCATTTTGGTCAATGAACCGTGACCATTTTAGCAATCTTTTGTTCCCCCGACCTAAGAAGGCTCAATATGAAATTTGTGCAAATTTGGCTCAGTGGCTTCAGATGAGAAGTCCTTTGAAATTCTCAACAATTTTCCTATTCAAATATAAGGGGCTCATACAAATGCATAGGGAAGCAAACTTGACCTTTCCGTAAAAAGGTCAAATGTCAACGTACGATAATTCTTTTAGCAACTTTGGTAGACCTCTCATCCCCAATGATTTGTGCAAAGATTCAGCCCCAAGGCATTCTCGGTTCTGGAGAAGAAGATTTTTAAAGGTTTTTACTATATATGGGCATGGCGGCCATCTTGGTCAATGGACTGCGACCATTTTAGCAATTTTTGTTTCCCCACCCTAAGGTGGCTCCATATGAAATTTTAGCAAAATTGGCTCAGAGGCTTCAGAGGAGAAGTCTTGAAATTCTCAACAATTTTCCCATTCAAATGTATGGGGCTTATACAAATGCATAGGGAAGCGAACTTGACCTTGCCATAAAAAGGTCAAACATCAACGTACGACAATTCTTTAGCAACTTTGGTAGACCTCCCGTCCCCGATGATTTGTGCAAAGATTCAGCCTCAAGGCATCCTCGGTTCTGGAGAAGAAGATTTTTAGAAGGTTTTTACCATATATGGGCATGGCAGCCATCTTGGTCAATGGACCGTGACCATTTTAGCAATCTTTTGTTCCCCTACCCTAAGGAGGCTCCATATGAAATTTGAGCAAAATTGGCTCAGCGGCTTCAGAGGAGAAGTCGTTTGAAAATGTTAACGGACGGACAGACAGACTGATGGACGGACGACGGACGAAAAGTGATCACAATAGCTCATCCTGAGTGTACCTCAGGTGAGCTTAAAAGCATGACGAACGGATGGACGAATGCCCCAGATGCAATATGCACCCCCCCCCCCCCCCCCCCAACTTTGAAGAAGTTGGGGGCATAAAAATGTGACCTCTGGAGTGTTAACAAGGTTTTCCTTTGATTTAGCTTGGTGACCTAGTTTTTGACCCCGAGTCATCCAGTTTCAAACTTGACCTAGAAATCATCAAGATAAACATTTTGAGCGATTCATGATGATTGCTTCAAAAATGTGATCTCTAAAGTGTTAACAATGTCTTCCTTTGATTCAAGCCATCACGATTCATTCTGAGTGAAACTGCCACTGCAGATATGCAGATGTTATGCAACAATTTTCTAACCCTGTCATTAATGAAAGGATCATCATTTGGTTTTGAAGAAAAAGAATGTGTTTATTATTATTATTATTTTTTTCCGTATATGGGCATGACAGTCCATGGAGCCTGACCATTTGAACAAACTCTCAATTCCTTTCAACAATAGGATCAACATTAAATTTGGTGGAAATTGGCCAAGTGGTTTCTGAAGAGTTGTCTAACAATACCATGATTTTATACATGCATACAGCACAGAGGCAGGGGAAGATAATTCTCGCAGAATAAAATTTTGATTCTAACTTAAAGTTTTTGCTACTTCATTCATATATTGTAAGTTTTAGACACTTCAGCTATTTTTGTCTTTGCGTGTATGTTCATTGCTCTCAAGGCTCAGTCTTTTTAAAATCTATCTTCGCCAGAACGCAGGGACTTGCCAAGCTCTCATCTTTATTGAATAAGAACGGAAATGATGGAAGAAGAGGTATTTCAATTCCATGCTGCCACTCCCACCTATGCTACATGCAGTGTCTTCTTTCCCTGCTCGTGCTTTACAAATTTCCTACTTTCAAGTTTTGCCATGGCAACCAAACAAAATGGCCACTGTTCATAAAACTCATAAACTGGATAGAAAATCATCAAATGAACATAACTGATAAATATTGTTCACATCAATTCACTGGTTATGGTGAAAATGCAATCTAACCATTTTCCCATTAAAAGTCTAAGGGAGCTTTCTGTTGCCATGGCAAGAGGCAGATCACCATAACTTTAGCTATTTTGAAATGCCCTCACCCAAGCAACATTTATATCAACATTTATATGTACAATGTATATAAAAAGAGTCATAGTGCTTCAGTGGTTTTGGAGGAGCTGTCATTTATTTTTTTTTTTTAATTCAATTGTTGCAATGGCAACAAAACAAAATAGTCACTGGTCATAAAACATATAAACTGGGTAGCCAAACATCAGATGATCATAACTCAAATATGATTCAAATCACTTCACTGGTTATGAAGAAAATGCAATTTAACCATTTTTCCATGATAAGTCTATGGGGGTTTTCTGTTACCATGGCAACCAAACCAAGAGGCAGATCACCATAATTTTAGCTATTTTGAATTGCCCTTACCCAAGCAACATTTGTACCAAATTAGAGTCATAGTGCTTCAGTGGCTTTGGAGGAGCCGTCATATAAAAAATTCTTTTTTTTAATTTAATGTTGCCATGGCAACAAAACAAAATGGTTGCTGGTTATAAAACACATAAACTGGGTAGACAATCATCAGATGATCATAACTGCCAAATATGGTTCACATCCCTTCACTGGCTATGGAGAAAGTGCAAGCCAACCATTTTCCCATGATAGTTCTATGGGAGATTTTTTTTTTTTTTTTTATTTGGGTTTTATGGCCCTTTCAAGAATTTTTACTTATATCGAGCCAATCGTTCATCAAACTGGGCAAAAACCGGAGAACATGGGGAAAAACCACCTGACCATTCATAAGCAGAACTTGGCTTTCCCACATGTGACCCGAGTAAGGCCCAAACCACAGGGGTGAGAAACCTAATAAATTAAGAGTCAACTCTCCTATCCACCAGGCTACAGGGGCTCTCAGGAGATTTCTATTGCCATGGCAACCAAACCAAGAGGCAGATCACCATAATTTTAGCTATTTTGAATTGCCCTTAACCAACATTTGTACCAAATTAGAGTCATAGTGCTTCAGGAGTTTTGAAGGAGTTTTCATGGCAACCAAACAAAATGGTCATTTGTCATAAAACACATAAACTGGGTAGACAATCATCAGATGATCATAACTGTCAAATATGGTCCAAATCACTTCACTGGTTATGGTGAAAATGCAACAACCATTTTCCAATTTTAAGTATGGAAGCTTTCTGTTGCCATGGCAACCAAACCAAGGGACAGATTATCATAATTTTACTATTTTTAAATCCCCCTACCCAAGCAACAAGCAATCTTCTCAAATTAGGAACAAATTACTTCAGTGGCTTTGGAGGAGTTGTCGTTTGAAAGTGTTAAAGAAAGAACGGACAGACAAAGGACAAAAAGTGATCATTAGAGCTCATCCTGAGCATAGCTCAGGTTAGCTAATAAGCCCCATCTCTGGTGGCCATGTTATTTGACGAATCATGATGGCATGAACAATCTTCATAGGGGATCACCACACTTCTGATAAATTATACTGAAATTGGTCCAGAGGTTTATGACAAGAAGACTTTTACAGTTTTCTATTTAGATATACAGTGAAAATAAGCCCCCGCCCCCTGGCGGCCGTGTTTTTTGAACTACAGATCTACCCAGGTGCATGTACTGTCACCTATTTTATCAGTAACTACAGACCTACTCAGGTGCATGTACTGTCACCTATTTTATCATTAACTACAGACCTACCCAGGTGCATGTACTGTTGCTTATTTTATCATTAACTACAGACCCACCCAGGTGCATGTACTGTCACCTATTTTATCAGTAACTACAGACCTACCCAGATGCATGTACTGTCGCCTATTTTATCAGTTACTACAGACCTCTCCAGGTGCATGTACTGTCGCCTATTTTATCAGTTACTACAGACCTATCCAGGTTCATGTACTGTCGCCTATTTTATCAGTTACTACAGACCTACCCAGGTGCATGTACTGTCATCTATTATATCAGTAACTACAGACCTAACCAGGTGCATGTACTGTCGCCTATTTTATCAGTTACTACAGACCTATCCAGGTGCATGTACTGTCGCCTATTTTATCAGTTACTACAGACCTACCCAGGTGCATGTAGTGTCATCTATTATATCAGTAACTACAGACCTAACCAGGTGCATGTACTGTCGCCTATTTTATCAGTAACTACAGACCTACCCAGGTGCATGTACTGTCACCTATTTTATCAGTAACTACAGACCTACCCAGGTGCATGTATTGTCACCTATTTTATCAGTAACTACAGACCTACCCAGGTGCATGTACTTTCACCTATTTTATCAGTAACTATAGACCTAACCAGATACATGAACTGTCACCTATTTTATCTGTTACTACAGACCTACCCAGGTGCATGTACTGTCGCCTATTTTATGAATAACTACAGACCTACCCAGGTGCATGTACTGTCACCTATTATATCAGTAACTACAGACCTACCCAGGTGCATGTACTGTCGCCTATTATATCAGTAACTACAGACCTATCCAGGTGCATGTACTATAGCCTTTTTATCAGTAGATGTACAGATCTACCCAGGTGCATCTACTGTCACCTATTTTATCAGTAACTACAGACCTACTCAGGAGCATGTACTGTCACCTTATTGATCAGTAATTACAAATCTACCCAGATGCATGTAATGTCGCCTATTTTATCAGTAACTGTCCAAGATCTACCCAAGTGCATGTACTGTCCCCTATTTTATCAGTAACTGTACAGATCTACCCAGGTGCATGTACTGTTGCTTATTTTATCAGTAACTACAGACCTACCCAGGTGCATGTACTGGCCATTGCATTATCAGTAAATGTACAGATCTACCAAGGTACATGTACTGTCGCCTATTTTATTTGTAACTACAGATCTACCAAAGTGCATGAACTGTTGCTTATTTTATAAGTAGCTACAGATCTACCAAGGTTAATGTACTGTCGCCTATTTTATTAGTAAAAGTACAAATCTACCAAGGTGCATGCACTGTCGCCTATTTTATCAGTAAATGTACAGATCTACCAAGGTGTACAGTAAAACCTGTGTAAGAAAGCCATCTTTGAGACTGACTTAAGTGGTTGATGTGGAAAGGTGGTTGTCTTATAAATGTACATGTCATGTAACTTTGCTAGCAAAATTACATGACATGTACCTTTATAAGACAGACAACTTTAACCACATCAACCATTATTTAAAGTCAGTCTCAAAGGTGGCTCTCTTGCACAGGTTTTACTGTCGTGCTGTCGCCTATTTTATCAGTAACTACAGATCTACCCAAGTGCATGTACTGTCGATTAAATTATCAGTAATTGTTCAGATCTACCAAGGTGCATGTGCAGTTGCCTATTTATCAGTAACTATAGATCTACCCAGGTGCATGTACTGCCACATTTTTAATCAGTAACTGTCCAGATCTACCCATGTGCACGTACTGCTGCCTTTTTTATTAGTAAATGTACAGATCCACCAAAGTGCATATACTGTCTCCTATTAAATCAGTAACTACAGATCTTCTCAGGTGCACTAACTGTCCCTTATCTTGTCAGTCACTACAGAGCTACCCAAGTGAAGGGACTGTCCCCTATATTATCAGTAACTGTCTGGATCTACTCAGGTGCATGTACTATCTCCTATTTTATAAGTAAATGTCCAGACCTACCCAGGTGCATGGACTGTCCCCTATGGTATCAGTAACTACAGATCTACCCAGGTGCACATACTGTCTTCTAATGTATCAGTAACTACAGATCTACCCAGATGTGCATACTGTCCCCTACTGTATCAGTGACAACAGCATACCCAGGTGCATGTACTCTCTCCTATTGTATCAGTAACTATAGATCTATGCAGGTGCACATACTGTCCCCTATAGTATCAGTAACTACAGATCTACCAAGGTGCACGTACTGTCCCATATTGTATCAGTAACTACAGATCTACCCAGATGTGCATACTGTCCCCTACTGTATCAGTGACAACAGACCTATGCAGGTGCATGTACTGTCCCCTATGGTATCAGTAACTACAGATCTACCCAGGTGCATGTACTGTCCTCTATTGCATCAGTAACTACAGATCTACCCAGGTGCACGTACTGTCCCATATTGTATCAGTAGCTACAGATCTACCTAGATGTGCATACTGTCCCCTACTGTATCAGTGACAACAGACCTACCCAGGTACATGTACTGTCAACTATGGTATCAGTAACTATAGATCTACTCAGGTGCACATACTGTCCCCTATGGTATCAGTATCTACAGATCTACCCAGGTGCACATACTGTCCCCTACTGTATCAGTGACAACCTACCCAGGTGCATGTACTCTCTCCATTTTGTATCAGTAACTATAGATCTACTCAGGTGCACATACTGTTCCCTATTGTATCAGTATCTAAAGACCTACCCAGGTGCACGTACTGTCCCATATTGTATCAGTGACTACAGATCTATCCAGATGCACATACTGTCCTCTACTGTATCAGTGACAACAAACCTACCCAGATGCATGTACTCTCTCCTATTGTATCAGTAACTATATATCTACTCAGGTGCACATACTGTCCCCTATAGTATCAGTAACTACAGATCTACCCAGGTGCACATACTGTCCTCTACTGTATCAGTGACAACAGACCTACCCAGGTGCATGTACTCTCTCCTATTGTATCAGTAACTATAGATCTACTCAGGTGCACATACTGTCCCCTATTGTATCAGTATCTACAGACCTACCCAGGTGCATGTACTGTCGCCTATGGTATCAGTAACTACAGATCTACCCAGGTGCATGTACTGTCACCTATTTTATCAGTAAATTTACAGACCTACCCAGGTGCATGTACTGTGCCCTATTTTATCAGTTTCTACAGATCTACCCAGGTGCATGGACTGTCCCCTATGGTATCAGTAACTACAGATCTACCCAGGTGCATGCACATACTATCCTCTATTGTATCAGTATCTACAGATCTACCCAGTTGCACATACTGTCCCTTATTGTATCAGTAACTACAGATCTACCCAGTTGCACATACTGTCCCCTACTGTATCAGTGACAACAAACCTACCCAGGTGCATGTACTGTCCCTTATTGTATCAGTTACTATAGATCTACTCAGGTGCACATACTGTCCCCTATTGTATCAGTATCTACAGATCTACCCAGGTGCACATACTGTCCCCTACTGTATCAGTGACAACAGACCTACCCAGGTGCATGTACTCTCTCCTATTGTATCAGTAACTATAGATCTATGCAGGTGCACATACTGTCCCTTATAGTATCAGTAACTACAGATCTACCCAGGTGCATGTACTGTCCATTATTGTATCAGTAACCACAGACCTACCCAGGTGCATGTACTGTCCATTATTGTATCAGTAAGTACAGATCTACCTGGGTGCACATACTGTCCCCTACTGTATCAGTGACAACAGACCTACCCAGGTGCATGTGTTGTCCCCTATTGTATCAGTAACTATAGATCTACTCAGGTTCACATACTGTCCCCTATTGTATCAGTAACTACAGATCTACCCAGGTGCATGTACTGTCGCCTATGGTATCAGTAACTACAGATCCACCAGGTGCATGTACTGTCGCCTATGGTATCAGTAACTACAGATCTACCCAGGTGCATGTACTGTCGCCTATGGTATCAGTAACTACAGATCCACCAGGTACATGTACTGTCCCCTATGGTATCAGTAACTACAGATCTACCCAGATGCCAATACTGTCCCATATTGTATCAGTAACTACAGATCTACCCAGGTGCACATACAGTACCATATTGTATCAGTAACTACAGATCTACCCAGCTGCATGTATTGTCCCATATTGTGTCAGTAACTACAGATCCCCCCAGGTGCATGTATTGTCCCATATTGTATCAGTAACTACAGAGCTTCCCAGGTGCATGTATTGTCCCATATTGTATCAGTAACTACAGAGCTTCCCAGGTGCACGTACAGTCCCATATTGTATCAGTAACTACAGATCTACCCAGGTGCATGTATTATCCCATATTGTATCAGTAACTACAGATCTACCCAGGTGCACATACAGTCCCATATTGTATCAGTAACTACAGATCTTCCCAGGTGCACATAGAGTCCCATATTGTATCAATAACTACAGATCTACCCAGGTGCATGTATTGTCCCATATTGTATCAGTATCTACAGATCTACCGAGGTGCATATACTGTCCCCTATTGTATCAGTAACTACAGATCTTCCCAGGTGCACATACTGTCCCATATTGTATCAGTAACTACAGATCTACCCAGGTGCATATACTGTCCCATATTGTATCAGTAACTACAGATCTACCGAGGTGTGCATACTGTCCCATACTGTATCAGTGACAACAGACCTACCCAGGTGCATGTACTGTCCCCTATTGTATCAGTAACTATAGATCTACTCAGGTGCACATACTGTCCCCTATTGTGTCAGTATCTACAGATCTACCCAGGTGCATGTACTGTCACCTATGGTATCAGTAACAACAGATCCTTCAGGTGCATTTACTGTCAGCTATTGTATCAGTAATTATAGATCTACTCAGGTGCACATACTGTCCCCTATCAGTATCTTCAGATCTACCTGGGTGCACATACTGTCCCCTACTGTATCAGTGACAACAGACCTACCCATGTGCATGTACTGTCCCCTATTGTATCAGTAACTATAGATCTCTCAGGTGCACATACTGTCCCCTATTGTATCAGTATCTACAGATCTACCCAGGTGCATGTACTGTCGCCTATGGTATCAGTAACTACAGATCCACCAGGTGCATGTACTGTCACCTATTTTATCAGTAAATTTACAGACCTACCCAGGTGCATGTACTGTCCCCTATTGTATCAGTTACTACAGACTTACCCTGGTACATGGACTGTGACCTATTTTATCAACAAGACCTGTCGCCAGACAGGATAGCTCACCTACATTGCACATTTTGTTTCTGGAAAATTCTAAGTCTGTGACCTTGATTTTGACATGGAGGGTTAGGGTGGGGGGTGGAGGGGGGGGGGAGGGCAGTTTGGAGATTGCACTGCACAAAATTTTCATCAAACCAAATAAATCAGTGATAAGATAAGGAAATAATAAGGTCTTAAAAACTTAAATGAAAACTTTAACATTTTTAAAATTCTAAGGCTGTTACCAGTTTCTATCATGATACCAAATGGGAACTAAATCCATCATTTAGTTTAGTAGTAATGAGATCCTGAAAACTTTGACATAAAATTTTAACTTGAAAATTCTAAGTCTTTGACCTTGACCTAAGGTGGTGGGGCAAAATTTTGGACCAATATGAATCATCATACCAAAGATCAATCAAATCGGTGATAAGGTTACGAAACAAGAGGGGCCATCATTTACAAAACAAGAGGGCCATGATGGCCCTGTAATGCTCACCTGAGTATCATAGCACTTTGAAAACGGGACCTAGAACTGATCAAGGCAAACATTCTGATCAAATTTCAAAATGATTATATTAACAAATAAGACAATGTAGCATGTCTAATGGACTGCGAAATAGAGGTCAAGGTCAAATATGGATGCCTGCACTCAAGAGGCCATGCTAAGATGTATGCATGTACTAAATATCACTGGCTGTAGGGAGCAATAGTTACTGAGAAACTGACCTAAACACAAAAACTTCACAAGTACCAAATATCACTCTGTAGGACCAATAATTACTGAGAAACTGACCTAAACAGAAAAACTTAAGAAAGTCACTGGACAGTGAAATATACGTCGCCTAGAAATCATCAAGACAAACATTTTGAGCAAGATTCATGATGAACACTTAAAAAATGTGACCTCTAGAGCATCAACAACTTTTCCTTTTGATTTGGCCTGGTGACCTAGTTTCTGACATCAAGTGACCCTGATTTAAACTAGACCTAAATCATCAAGACGAACATTTTGAGCAATATTTATGATGATTATTTAAAAAATGTAACCTCTGGAGTGTTAACAAGGTTTTCCTTTGATTTGGCCTGGTGACCTAGTTTTTTTTACCCCACATGACCAAGTTTCAAACTTGACTTAGAAATCATCAAGACAAACATTTTGGGCAAGATTTATGATGATTGCTTCAAAAATGTGACCTCTAGAGTGTTAACAAGATCTTCCTTTGATTTGGCCTTGTGACCTAGTTTTTGACTCAAAGTGACCCAGTTTCAAACTTGACCTTGAAATCATCAAGACAAACATTTTGAGCAAGATTCATGATGATTGCTTCATAAATGTGACTGCTATAGTGTTAACAAGGTTTTACACTGATGTGGCCAGGTGACCTAGTTTTTGACTCCATGTGACCCAGTTTCAATCATCAAAACAAACATTTTGAGCAAGGTTCATGATGAATGCTTCAAAAATGTGACCGCGAGAGTGTTAACAAGGTTTTCCTTTGATTTGGCCTGGTGACCTAGTTTTTTACCCCAGGTGAGCCAGTTTCAATTTTGACCTAGAAATCATCAACAATTTGAGCAAGATTCATGATGATTGCTTGAAAAATGTGACCGCTGGAGTGTTAACAAGGTTTTCCGCTAATTTGGCCCGGTGACCTAGTTTTTGATCCAACATGATCCAGTTTCAAATTTGGCCTAGAAATCATCAAAACAAACATTTTGAGCAAGATTCATGATGATTGCTTCAAAAATGTGACCGCTAGGGTATCAACAAGGTTTTCTGCTGATTTGGCCCATTGACCTAGTTTTTGACCCCAAGTGACCCAATTTTGAACTTGACCTAGAAATCATCAAAACAAACATTTTGAGCAAGATTCATGATGCTTGCTTCAAAAATGTGACCGATAGTGTTAACAAGGTTTTCCTTTGATTTGGCCTGGTGACCTAGTTTTTGACTCCAAGTGACCCAGTTTCGAACGTGACTTAGAAATCATCAAGGCAAACATTTTGAGCAATATTCATGATGATTGCTTAAAAAATGTGACCTCTAGACCTGGTGACCTAGTTTTTAATCTGAAGTGACCCAGTATCAAACTTGACCTAGATTTCACAGGGGCAAACATTCTGGGCAAGTTTCATCAAGATTGGGTCAAAACTGTGACCTCTAGAGTGTTAACAAACTAATTGTTGACGATGAACGACAGACAACGGACAGAGGGTGATCATAATAGCTCACCCTGAGCTTTTCTCAGGTGAGCTAATAATGAGGACTTAAAAAACTTTAACAAAACTTTTAACATTTAAATTCTAAGTCTGTGACCTCGACCTCAAGGTCACAGTCATGAGTGCTGATGGTGCTGATAAAAACTTTTGACCAGTTTCTATCATAATACCAAATAGGAACAAAATCCATCGTTTAGTGTAGAAGTAATGAGATCCTAAAAGCTTTGATATAAAATTTTAACATGAAAATTCTAAGGCTTTGACCTTGAGCTTGACATGACCTAGAGTGGTGGGTATGGTACTGAGCAAAATTTTGGACTATTATGTATCATCATACCAAAGATGAATCAAATCGGTGATAAGGTTAGGAAATAATGAGGACTTAAAAAACTTTAACGAAAACTTTAACATTTAAATTCTAAGTCTGTGACCTCGACCTCAAGGTCATGGTCATGAGTGCTGATAAAACTTTTGACCAGTGTCTATCATAATACCAAATAGGAACAAAATCCATCATTTAGTGTAGAAGTAATGAGATCCTAAAACAGGGTGGCCACACATTTTTAGCAATCAAATTCCCTGATTTTTCCCTGATTTGATTTGATTTTCCCTGATTAAAAAACCTTAATATTATCGCACTGGCCCCTACTTTTAGAAGTCATATACTGATTCAAATGCTGTCAAGTGACATGTTTATACATAATGCTGTCACAATATTCTTAATTAAATGAAAATTTATCTAAAATATGATGTACATGTGCTAATTTACTTTCATGGTAGTCAAAATCAAAACTGGTAAAATATATGGCCTCCAACCTCCCCTTGTAGCCACACCTTCATCTCCAATTTAATAAAACAGTAGGGTTTTTTGTCCATTTATTAAAACAGTAGGGTTTTTTTGTTTTTTGTTCTTTTTTTTTTTTGGTTACAAGGTAGACTGTCTAAGGCCATTCTTAAAGGCCAGTCTGCTGTAGGACCTACAGTAACAGGTGTAGGTGTGGAGACCTGAAAGTTAATGAGGTTACCTGGGTCAGAGTCAGGTAGGCTTCCAGCTGTAAACAAAACATTCACATGTGGGAATCAGCTGATTCATTAAACTAATCCATCTTTTTCATAAAACAAAATTTGAAATTTACTTTTCCTAGAACTGGAAAAATTAAGCATGGTACTCTATGGTGACCTCAGCATGTTTTATGATTGGCATCTCAAGTATGTTTAGTTATATGTATGACTGCATGTCATTACAACATGTGCTGTTCTATTTATAGTTTGTTTTGGTCATTTGACTGAGGTCAAAGGCGAAAATTCAAATTCAACTGTCATTTATCAGTAGAAAGTAAGAAAACATTGAAAATAAGATGATTTAATTCAGAGTTCCTTCAGCATAATTTTTAAATTTATTTACTTGTTTCTGTGAAGGCTAAGCTTATACATAGCTGTATTTTTTTTCCTGGCAAAAAGTTGATGCTGAAATGCAGAATTATTGAATTTGTATCTGGAAGGGGAGAATATTTGAATTTACCACCTTTATCAATTTAGGGGCGGAGCTTCTCCTTTTATATCAGGGGCTGGGGTTTAAAAATTGCTTGTTTGCAATTACTTATTCAGGTGTTCAAGGAATGGATAGACAGGTTGGGATTTTCTCCACCTAACAAGTACTCCACCTTTAAGTAAGATTAGATCTGCAGGTATTTTAAGCATATGGCAGAAAGCACCAGTAGCCACATCTGAACAGCTATAAAATTTGAATATTTTGACCTTACAAAGATAAGATTTTTTTAAATTCCCTGATTTTTCCCTGATTTTCAGCAAAATTTCAAATTCCCTGATTTTTCCCTGCAGGGATTTTTTTTTCACCATTTTCCCTGTTTTCCAGAGTGCGTGGCCACCCTGTAAAAACTTCGACATTAAATTTTAACATAAAAATTCTAAGTCTGTGACCTTGACCTTGACATGACCTAGAATGGTGGGGATGGTACTGCGCAAAATTTTGGACCAATATGTATCATCATACCAAAGATGAATCAAATCGGTTATAAGGTTAGGAAATAATGAGGACCTAAAAACTTTAACATTTGTGGATGCCGACGCTGCCGCCGACGCCGGGGGTAGTACAATAGCTCTCCGTGAACGTTGTTCAGGCGAGCTAATAACAAAAGATCTACCCAGGTGCATGTACTGTCATCTATCTTATCGTAAATGTACAGATCTACCCAGGTGCATGTACTGTCCCCTATTTTATCAGTAACGACAGATCTACACAGGTGCATGGACTGTCGCCTATTTTATCAATAACTCCAGATCTACCCAGGTGCACGTATTGGCCGTTATTTAATCATTAACTACAGATCTACCCAGGTGCTTGGACTGTCACCTATTTCATCAGTAATTACAGATCTAACCAGCTGTAGAGTTCATACATTTAGGACTGACCAAAATTCCCTGACAATTCCCTGACATTTGCCCGACACAAATTCAAATTTCCCTGACAGTATTGGAGCCATACATTTTATGAATTTAGCAAAAAAGATACACTGGGACCAAACATTCCAGCTTCATCAGGTTAAAATGTAAAATTCCCTGACATTTCCCTGACATTTTTGCAAAATTTCATTTTTCCCTGACACATCACAGAATTCCCTGACAATTCCCTGACCTTGAAAAAAAAATTTCCCTGACATGTATGAGCCCTGCCAGGTGCATGTACTAATGCCTATTTTATCATAATGTATAGATCTACCCAGGTGCATGTATTGTCCACTTTTCTATCAGAAACTACAGATCCAGCCAGGTGCATGGACTATCACCTATTTTATCAGTAACTACAGACAACCCAGGTGCATGGAATGTCACCTATTTTATCAGTAAATGTACAGATCTACCAAAGTGCATGTACTGTTACCTATTATATCAGGAACTTTCCAGATCTACCCAGATGCATGTTGTGTCGCCTATTTTATCAGTAACTACACATCTAGCCAGGTGCATGTACTATCACCTATTTTATCAGTAAATGTACAGATCTACCCAATAGCATGTACTTTCGCAAATTTTATCAGTAATTGTCCAGATCTACACAGGTGCATGAACTGTCACCTATTTTATCAGAAACAAAAGATCTACCCAGGTGCATGTACTGTTGCCTATTTTATCAGGAACAAAAAATCTTCCCAAGTGCATGTACTGTCGCATATTTTATCAGTAACAAAAGATCTTCCCAATAGCATGTACTGTCACCTATTTTATCAGTACCCAAATGCATGTACTGTCGCCTATTTTATCAGTAACTGTCCAGATCTACCCAGGTGCATGTATTGTTGCCTTTTTTATCAGTAACAACAGACCTACCCAGGTACATGTACTGTTGCCTTTTTTATCAGTAACAACAGACCTACCCAGATGGATGTACTGGCCATATTATTATAAGTAACTACAGATCTACCCAGGTGCATGTACTGTTGCCTATTGTATCAGTAACAACAGACCTACCCAGGTGGATGTATTGGCCATAGTATTATCAGTAACTACAGATCTACCCAGGTGCATGTACTGGCCATAGTATTATCTTTTTTATCAGTAACAACAGACCTACCCAGGTGGATGTACTGGCCATAGTATTATCAGTAACTACAGATCTACCCAGGTGCATGTAATGGCTGTAGTATTACCTTTTTTATCAGTAACAACAGACCTACCCAGGTGCATGTACTGTTGCCTTTTTTATCAATAACAACAGACCTACCCAGGTGGATGTACTGGCCATAGTATTATCAGTAACAACAGACCTACCCAGGTGCATGTACTGTTGCCTTTTTTATCAGTAACAGACCTACCCATGTGGATGTACTGGCCATAGTATTATCAGTAACTACAGATCTACCCAGGTGCATGTACTGGCTGTAGTATTATCTTTTTATCAGTATCAACAGACCTACCCAAGTGGACGTACTGGCCATAATACAGTGTAGCTCCAATATATCGCGGTACTGCGGGTCCATAACCCTGAAACCACGATGTGGTCGGAGCGCGATATAAGTCCCGACATGTACCATGCATGTATAACGGCATGCATAACACTCGCTCGGTTTGTCGCTGTGGTAGTTTGCTGAGACATCACGGATAAATGGCATTCAGTTATGTTGTCACCATATTTCCTAATTAAAATTGGATTAGAATTGCTCAATGGAATAATTTACAATGGTGCGCTATGTCTAACAAGTAATTCCAATCGAAACCAGCTGATAAACTACGTTTGAAAACATGAAATCATCGGATTGACAATTTAGGACGCCATTTTGGATACTCTGGCAAAGGGAAGTTACTCAATCGTGCTAAGATAACTTGAGTTGCTTCCCTTCGCTTATATTGCGGGCGCAAAAAAAACAAAGTTAATTTCTTTTTATTTATTTTTTTTTATTGTTTGTTTTTTGTTTTTTTGACGCAGTTGTTTTCTTCTGAAATATTTATATCTACAGAAGTGTAAAATAAGCGGACTACGATCTGTGTATGTTGGACAGAAACATCGTAAGACTACTGTCTTGTAAAATTTGCTGGTGTTGAAAAGGAGGTGGACCGTTTTCCCCTGCTGAGCAAAATTAGTTTGTGGGCATCATTGACTCATTGAGCATTGAGTAGATCTATGTGCTAAATGATGATAATGATTACGACAATTATGGCGATATAATTTATTGTTTGCCAATTATAATCAACGTGTGCGCTGATTGACACTAAGTGGATTGTTTATCATATAATACCTGACGCGCGACTTAGCGTCGGGATAGGCGCGAAAAATCAATTACCGGAGGCGGAACGATTTTTTTTTTTTTTTTTCTGAAGTTAAATAAAACAACAAACATTTTATGTTTTTAAAAAAATTTTTTCTTTCTTTTTTTGCTTATGGAAAATTTGGGAGCCATGGCCTATTCGCGATATACTGGATTTCGCGAAATAACGGACTGCGATGTATTGGAGCTACACTGTATTATCAGTAACTACAGATCTACCCAGGTGCATGTACTGTCGCCTATTGTATCAGTAACAACAGACCTACCCAGGTGGATGTACTGGCCATAGTATTATCAGTAACTACAGATCTACCCAGGTGCATGTACTGGCTGTAGTATTATCTTTTTTATCAGTAACAACAGACCTACCCAGGTGGATGTACTGGCCATAGTATTATCAGTAACTACAGATCTACCCAGGTGCATGTACTGTTGCCTATTGTATCAGTAACAACAGACCTACCCAGGTGGATGTACTGGCCATAGTATTATCAGTAACTACAGATCTACCCAGGTGCATGTACTGTCGCCTATTGTATCAGTAACAACAGACCTACCCAGGTGGATGTACTGGCCATAGTATTATCAGTAACTACAGAGCTACCCAGGTGCATGTACTGTTGCCTATTGTATCAGTAACAACAGACCTACCCAGGTGCATGTACTGGCCATAGTATTATCAGTAACTACAGATCTACCCAGGTGCATGTACTGTCGCCTATTGTATCAGTAACAACAGACCTACCCAGGTGGATGTACTGGCCATAGTATTATCAGTAACTACAGAGCTACCCAGGTGCATGTACTGTTGCCTATTGTATCAGTAACAACAGACCTACCCAGGTGCATGTACTGGCCATAGTATTATCAGTAACTACAGATCTATCCAGGTGCATGTACTGGCTGTAGTATTATCTTTTTTATCAGTAACAACAGACCTACCCAGGTGGATGTACTGGCTATAGTATTATCAGTAACTACAGATCTACCCAGGTGCATGTACTGTCGCCTATTGTATCAGTAACTACAGATCTGCCCAGGTGCATATACTGGCCACTATATTATCAGTAACTACAGATGTGCCTAGGTGCATATACTGGCCACTATATTATCAGTAACTACAGATGTGCCTAGGTGCATATACTGGCCACTATATTATCAGTAACTACAGATGTGCCTAGGTGCATATACTGGCCACTATATTATCAGTAACTACAGATGTGCCTAGGTGCATATACTGGCCACTATATTATCAGTAACTACAGATGTGCCTAGGTGCATATACTGGCTACTATATTATCAGTAACTGTCCAGATCTAACCAGGTGAATGGGCTGTTGCCTATTTCATTAGAACATGTACAGATCTACCCAGGTGCATGTACTGGCCACTATTTAATCAGTAACTGTCCAGATCTACCCAGGTGCATGTATTATCCACTATTTTATCAGTAACTACAGATCTACCCCGTGCATGGACTGTCCCTTAATGTATCAGTATCTACAGACCTACCCAGGTGCATGTACTGTCCACTATATTATCAGTAACTACAGACCTACCCAGATACATGAACTGTCCACTATTTTATCAGTAATTGCATAGATTTACCAGGTGCATGAATTGTCAACTATTTTATCAGTAACTGTACATATCTACCCTGGTGCATGAACTGTCCATTATTTCATCAGTAACTACCCATTCTATCTTCGTGCATGGACTGTCCACTGTTTTTTTAGTAACTGTACATATCTACCCTGCTATATCAACTGACCATTATTTTATCAGTAACTACCTATTCTATCTACGTGAATGGACTGCCCACTGTTTTATTAGTAACTGTACAGATCCATCACAAGAACATACCTATATAATTTTGACCCCCTAAAACCCCACTTTTATATAGTAAAACTGGGGTTTACAGGGGTATACATTATTTTTCTTATTTCTGCTCAAAAACATAGATTGTGGGTACTCGTTAGAATCACCTCGGCGAGGCAGTTCTAACGAGTATCCACAATCTATGTTTTGAGCAGAAATAAGAAATATATTAGGGTTTTTATTCTAAAAAATTTCAGATTTTGGAGGTAAAATTTTCTATATATTTGAATAGGCGTGTTTTCTTAATGTACCCTGCTGTATCAACTGTCCATTAATTTATCAGTAACTACCCATTCTATCTCGGTGCATGGACTGTCCACTGTTTTATTAGTAACTGTACAGACCTACCCTGCTGTATCAACTGTCCATTATTTTATCAGTAACTACCCATTCTATCTTGGTGCATGGACTGTCCACTGTTTTATTAGTAACTGTACAGATCTGCATGAACTGTCCATTATTTTATCAGTAACTACCCATTCTATCGGTGCATGGACTGTCCACTGTTTTATTAGTAACTGTACAGATCTACCCTACTGTATCAACTGACCATTATTTTATCAGTAACTACCCATTCTATCTCCGTGCATGGACTGTCCACTGTTTTATTAGTAACTGTACAGATCTATAATGCTGTATCAACTGTCCATTATTTTATCAGTAACTACCCATTCTATCTCCGTGCATCGACTGTCCACTGTTTTATTAGTAACTGTACAGATCTACCCTACTGTATCAACTGTATATTATTTTATCAGTAACCACCCATTCTATCTTGGTGTATGGACTGTCCTCTGTTTTATTAGTAACTGTACAGATCTACCCTGCTGTATCAACTGACCATTATTTTATCAGTAACTACCCATTCTATCTCTGTGCATGGACTGTCCACTGTTTTATTAGTAACTGTACAGATCTATAATGCTGTATCTACTGTCCATTATTTTATCACTAATTACCCATTCTATCTTGGTGCATGGACTGTCCACTGTTTTATTAGTAACTGTACAGATCTACCCTGCTGTATCAACTGTCCACTATTTTATCAGTAACTGTACAGACCTATTCTGGTGCACATACCGACCCCTATTTTTTTTCCATGGAAAAAGGTGCATTTTCTTGAACAATAAATTGATAACATAAGGTTCCATTATGTTTTGAACCCATACTTTTAGTCATTCTCAGTTTGAACATTTCATTAGTTACTTGCCAGCCAACATCTAGTTTATTAACAAACACTAAAGAGATGAAATTATGGACATTTATATTCTTTTAAATGTCCTACCATACTTACTTTATTCATCAATGCCATATCTCGTTCTAGCTCTGCTATCCTTCTATCTCTAACCTCTATCAGCTTCTGTAATCGTTTATTCTCTTCTTTCTCCTTCTCCAGCTCCTAGTAAATGAACCATAAAACAAACATCAAGTTTCCTTAATAAGAACTGGGAAGAAGTGGACGAGACTATACATCCACTGAGTCACCTGTGCACCTACCAAGCTATCAACACATTTAAGTCACCCACAGAGCCATTCAGTCACCTGCACATCCAAATATATTTTCACACAGTCACCCACACACCCATTCAATCACCTGCAAATCTACACAGTCACCCATACACCCATTCAGTCACCTGCAAATCCACTCAGTCACCTACACACCCATTCAGTCATCTACAAATCCACTCAGTCACCAACACACTCATTCAGTCACCTGCAAATCCACTCAGCACCCTACACATCCACCCAGCCAACTGCCAATCCACTCACACAGTCACTTGTGCATCCACTCAGTCATGTGCACATTCACTCAGTCACCTACACATCCACCCCGGCATATGTACATAGTCACATACACATACACTCAGTCACCTGCAGTCCACAGAGTTACTGCATATATACTTAGTAAAATGCACATCAACAAAATCACCTGCACATTCACACAGCCCCCTACACATCCAGAATCACCTGCACATCTACTCAATATCATGCACAGCCACTCAGTCAATTTCAAATACAGTCAACCACCTACACATCCACTCAGACACCTGCAAATCTACTTAGTCACAGTCACCTGCACACCAACTCAGTCACATACATTCCATCACTGGCACATTACCTCAAACAACCACTTAGTCATCTACACATCCACTCAGTCATTTTCACATCTACTCAGTCACCTGCACATCCACTTTGTCACATGCACAGCCTCTTAGACTCATGCACATACACCTGGGATAAACTTTTATCTTTTTAACTTCACATCCACTCAGCCACCTACATATCCATTCTGTCATGTGTCCACTCAATCAATTACACATCATCTCAGTCATCTGCACAGCCACTCAATCACAGACATATCCAGTCAGTGATCTACACATCCATCAGTCTCCTGCAAATATACTCAATCACCTGCACATTAAAATAGCTATCTGCACATACTCTCACTCGAAAATGGATCCACTCAGTCACCTCAATATCCACTCAGTCATCTACTCATCCAGTCATCTACAAATTCACTCAGTCACCTGAAATTTTACTCACTCACACACCCATCTACTCAGTCATCTGCAAATCCACAGTCAGCACACATCCACTCAAGTCACCTGCACAATCACTCAGTCACCAGTATATCCTCTCAGTCACCTGCATATGTACAGTCACATCCACATCCACCTCCACTCAGTCACCTGTATACAAATATAGCCACATACACATTCATTCAGTCATCTGCATATGCATAGTCACTACACATCCATTCAATTCATCTGCACAGTTAGTCACCAGCACATTCTCTCAGTCACATGCATATGCACATAGCCACATCCACCTCCACTCAGTCACCTGTATACAAATATGGTCACATACACATTCATTCAGTCACCTGCATATACACTGTCACATACACATCTACTCAAGCCAAATGCACAGTCAGTCACCAGCACATTTCTCAGTCACCTGCATATGAACATAGTCACTTCCACACCCACTCAGTCACCTGTATACACATGTAGTCAAATACACATTCATTCTGTCACCTGTACATACACAGTCAAACACACACACACACACACACACACACACACACACACACACACACACACACACACACACACACATCTGCTCAAGTCACCTACACAGTCACCAGCACATTCTCTCAGTCACCTGCATATGCACACAGTCACTTCCACACCCACTCAGTTACCTGTATACACATATGTCACATACACACATTCATTCAGTCACCTGCATTCACATACACATTCATTCAGACACCTGCATATACGCAGTCACAGTTGCCATCACATCCACTCAGTCACCTGCAAATACACAGTAACATACACATTCACCCAGTCACCTGCACAGTCACTCAGTCACCTGTATATGTAGTCATATACACATCCATTCAGTCACCTGCATATGCAGTCACATCCACATCCACCCAGTCACCAGTACAGCCACTCAGTAGATATCATATCCAATCAGTTACCTACATATACACAGTCACATACACATCCACCCAGTCATCTGCATATGCACATAGTCACATTCACATCCACCCAGTCACCTGTTTAGCCACTCAGTAACCATCACATCCATTCAGTCACATGTATATGTGGTCAAATACACATCCATTCAGTCACCTGTACAGCCACTCAGTCACCATCGCATCCATTCAGTAACCTGCATTTTCTATGAAAAGCTTGTGTCATCAATCTCCCACCAGAGGCATGCTACAGATGAGAAATGATTGAGATCAGCCTACAAACTGCAGATATAACTGGTAAAAGGTGACGACAGACTGATGACAGATGAAGGACGACAGACTGACTGCCACCCTATAAACTCCTATAAAACCTTTGGCCCAGGTGAGCTAAGCAAGAGGCCCATGGGCCACCATTCACTTACCTGAGCAAATCAGCTATTGCATATCTGCAGATGCCATGCAATATTCTTCCAGTATTGCCACAGCAACTAGGACAGAAATTTGACTGTACCGTAAAAAGGTCAAAGGTCATCCTAGGATCATCATTTGAATATACTTGGTAGACATTGCGTCCCCAATGCTATATACCAAGACTCAACTTTAAAGCTTTCTTGGTTCTGGAGAAGAACATTTATTTTTAGATATGGCATGGTAACCATCTTGTTCAATAGTGCAGAACCATTTGAACAAAATGACAATACCCCTTTGATAGGAAGTCTGGAGAAAATGAAGTTTTTACAGTAAAACATATTTTAACATATTGATCATGTGATCAGTTTCTTTGTAGTATTATACAATATAACTGAGCAAAACGGGGAGGGAGGAAGGCAATCTCTTATCCATAGGTTAAGCTTTACTTGAGTATATGACCCATTTGCATCATAGACTTTCTGAGCAGATGTTTTATGGTATTGAGACAAGTCTGCGATGTTTTGCAAAATTTTGTCTTAATTATTTGTTTGATAACTTCGAACATGACTGGCAAGATTTGGGAGGTTTAGCTGTTGAAACTTTCCCACTGATTGTTACTAAGTTTAGAAAGTATAGATGTCGAGTCTGAGCTCATACTATTAGTTGTAATACCTCTGAGAACCAATGATGTTGAGGTCAAAGAGGAGCTGTAATAACTATTCTGCACATATATTAACAGATTTAGTGAGAATGGATGATATCATAATTGATAGTGGAAATGTATAAACATGCAGATTATTCCAGTTTATGGATAAAGCATCTATCGCCAAGGCTTGATTATCTGGAGCTGGATAGATATATATTAATAGGAATTTTTTACTGCATCGAATTGCAAACAAATACATATTGTGAAATATGATCAGTTGAAAAATAGAATTTTTCACTATTTGATAGAAAAGCCATCAGAAGTGATGGCAAATCTCCCAACCAAACCGCCATTTCTAAATTTGGTGTATATTTCAATCAGATATCATGGAAATGTTGAAGCAGAGCAAAGTAAAAAGATGCAAAGATAGTATGAAATGTGACCAAAATAATAAGTGAAAACAATAATAGGTGTACTGTTAATGATTTTATTTTTGCATGTTATTTTATTTTATTTTTTTTTTTTTTTTTTGTCAAAATCATCTATTAGTGACTTCTGATGTGATTATCTGTACAGGATACACAATATTTGCAAATACTTTGAATTTGTGAGTGTACATATTCAGAAATAATAGCAAAAATAAATGCCTTGTAAAGGTGAAGGAACTTGCTGTATGTTTACTGGGGTAAAAAAATCAACAGAGTAAAGTTTTTCTTCTTGTATGCTACACACCTACTTAACCTGATATATGTCCATACCAAAAATGAAGTTTTCAAAAGTAAAACATATTTTAACAAGCAATACTTAACCTATAGATAATGTGCTATATTCTATTCTGCCCATACCTTCCACAGAAAAAACGACAGGAACGTCGTCCCATACAGTCTTAATCCAAAGTCTCTCGGGCAGTCACCTGTGTGATGTCACTCCCACTCTTTTGGTCACATGTCAGTTTCTTTGTTGTAGAGCCCTAAAAGATTAGAGCTAAGCGGGGATAGGGAGGTGGGACTATCTTATCTATAGGTTAAGTATTGCTTGTTAAAATATGTTTTACTTTTGAAAACTTCATTTTAACTGCACAATACATAACCTATAGATAATGTGCTAGAATTAGCCTAAAAAGGTGGGTGGGAGCTCCCTATTACAACACAAAAACCAGTAGATCCCACCACTTTTGGATTAAGGCTCAGGAAACTCCTAGAATAAGTTCATTCTTGGTATAATTCCAAGAATAAGCTTATCCAAATAAGATATTAATTACCTTCGCATATGCATAGTACTGTTTTGGAGGCTTTTAGTCTTCTTAAGCATCCAAGGCACTGTTGACTTGGCCCCCCACCACTTTTTGGGCCACCACAATTGGTCCCAAATCTTGTAGGTTTTGTAGTTGCTGAGACATATCCCTTAGACAGAACTTAGCAAAGGTAGAGGATTGATTCTATACTGCTGCTTTCAGAATCTGATTGAGCAGAACTTTATCGAAAAAGGCCCAAGAGGAAGATAGAGCCCTAACTTCATGGGCTTTAATCTTCAAGAAGGGAAAGTCTTTGCGGGTGAGTTTCCTGTAGGCAAGTTTAATAGTATAAGATATCCATCTCGAGACAGAGGATTTAGAAATATCTTGTTTGCCTTTTATAGGTAAAAATAGTCTAATTCTATTTTGACGGTAAGGTTTAGTCATTTTAAGATAGAATTTTAAGGCTCTAATCGGGCATAAAAGCCTATCCTGGTGTTCCCTATTAGATATACGGGCTAAATTAGGCATCACAATAGGAACTGGGCAAATGGATGGAAGCTGATTCCTAGCCAGAAACCCAGGTTGAACCATGAGAGATACAGTTCCATCAGATTGATTAAATCTTAAGTGCTCTGAATCCATTGCCGATGCATGAATTTCACTACATCTCTTGGCAGTAGCTAGGGCTAGAAGAAAAGCTGTCTTAAGCGTTACGTGAAGCTTAGAGGCCTTATGTAAAGGTTCATATGGGGCTTTCTGAAGACAGACTAAGACCCAAGATAAGTCCCATTTAGAAGTAAGAGATCTTTGTACAGGGCATTGTAATTCAAAAGATCTTATTAATTCTGATAAGAGGGGGTTAGATCCGATTCTATTACCAGTCTTAAATTTGAGAGTATTAGAAATCATAGACCTGTAACCCTTAATAGTACTATTTGATACTTTTTCTCAGAAAAAAGGTAAATTAGGAAATCGGCTATCACAGTAAGAGGGGCCGAGACCAGATTAACCTTCCTTCTATGACACCAACGGGTAAAAACGATCCATTTGGTGTCATAGACTTTCTGAGTTGATGTTCGTCTTGATTTGGAGACAAAATCTGCAACGTTTTTCGAAAAATTTTTATCTCTAATTGATTGTTTGATAACAAGGTGTGAAGGTTGAGAGCCGGGAGATTTTGATGTTGAAACTTTCCTTTTGCTTGTGTTAACAGATCTGGAAAAAGAGGAAGACGAACTGGAGCTGAGATCAGTAGATGTAGTACCTCTGAGAACCATGTTTGTTGCGGCCAAAGAGATGCTGTAAGAACTGAGATTGTCGAATCTTGTTCAGGACAGAAGGAATCATTATTGTTGGCGGAAATGCGTAAGCATGGAGATGGTTCCAGTTCATGGAGAATGCGTCTATCGCGAAAGCCTTATTGTCCAGAACTGGGGACACATAAAGTGGAAATTTGTGATTGAAGCTTGTCACAAACAGATCCAGATTGGGATAGTTGAACATTTGAAAAATTGAATTCGCAATCGATTGATCCAATGCCCACTCTGTTTTGACTATTTTGTCTATTCTCGATAACCTGTCTGCCAAAACAATGAATTTGCCTGGAATATGACGAATTCTGATGATAATCTATGTTTTAGGCACCAATGAAGTATCTTCCATACCTCTACGCATAGTTTGGGAGATGGTGTTCCCCCTTGCTTGTTGATATATTAGATCACTGTTGTCGGTAGCTATCATGACACAAAAATGGTGAATATATTTCAAGGCTTTTATCAGTGCGAAGCGAATAGCCATTATTTCTAACATGTTGATATGGAGCTGTGATTGGTCCTGACCAATGACCATGAAAGGATAGACTCATAGGGTCGAGATGAGCCCCCCCAACCGTAATGACTGGCATCCGTATTAAGGAAAATTTTGGGGTCTGGAGGGTGAATGGGCATCCCTTGAATGAAACGATTGGTGTTCATCCACCATTTTAAATGGAATTTGATCATACTGTTGATCGTAACCTGATGATCTAGAGGAAGAATATGAGGTTTCCAGACAGATTAAAGGCACATTTGCAGCGGTCGCAAATGCAATCTGCCTAGAAGAATTAAGTTGCTGCTGCACTGAGTTTGCCCAAAAGAGAAAGGGAAGTTCGTGCCGAAACCCGAGTCCGAGAAAGAATTGTTTTGATGGTCAGAATAAGAGCTTTCACTCAATCCGCTGGAACTCTGACTATTTTCTGCTGAGTTAGAAATTCCATACCTATAAATGTGAATTGTTGTGTTGGTATCAAATCTGACTTCTTTAGATTTGGTATGAAACCCAGATTCTGTACCGTTTGAATTGTGTATTTTGTGTGAGAGATAAGTTGACTGCGTATCAGATCTCTTATTTGCCAATCATCTAGGTATGGGAATAGAGATACGGCACGAAGGCCTAAATGTGCTGCTATTACATTCATAAATTTCGTGAAAATCAATGGACTCAGGGACATTCCGAACGGTAAGGCCATGAACTGAAATACCTGATGGTCGTAAACGAACCGCAGGTACTTCTTGGAAATCGAATGTATCGGAACATGAAGATATGCATCCGTCAGATCTATGGAGACAGCCCAGTCATTGTACATTATCGATTGTCTTACCGACTTAACTGTCTCCATTTTGAAATGTTGTTTGTGTATATAATGATTTAGCATGGAAAGGTCTATTACGGGACATAACTTTCCATTCTTTTTGGGTACTAGGAATAGCCGGGAATAAAAACTGGGAGTTCCCGGATTCCGAACCCTTTCCACTGCCCGTTTCTTGAGAAGCTCTGCGATTTCTTCTCGCAATAACGGGAAGATTGACTCAGATTTATTGGAACAACCGATAAGGGGAGGAACTGACTTGAATGGGATCTTGAACCTGTTTCGGACGATAGAGAGGACCCACTTGTTGTCTGTCAGTTCTTCCCATTGTTCCACAAAATGGGCCAACCTTACTCCCACTGGAATGTCTGGACGTGGCAGGACTGGCAGTGGAAAGGGTTGGACTTCAGAATTTTGTGGAAGATGAGGCTTGCTTAGAGGAGGGGAACTGCTTTTGATTCCCGCTTCTCTTTGCATATTCTTTCCTATTTGATGAATATGACTTTGTTTGACTTTTAGGCCTGAACGATTGTGATTGTTGAGGCCTAGAAGGTTTAGCCGGCTGCTTCGGTCTCTTAAAAGCTGGAGGAGCTGGGTAAGTCACTTTCTGTTGTTGTTGCATTGTAGTAGCAACTGAGGAAGTTGCCAAGAACCTTTGCTGCTGGGCCTCAAAATTGCCCTTGGCAACTTCCCTGATTTTGTTACCAAATAGAGTTTTAGAATTTATTGGAGCATTCTGCAGCTCGTGGCTGGAATTTTCCGATAAAATTTTGGATGTGGCTAGTACCGCATCGCGTCTAGCTTGGAAGATTTCCATAGCCAAAATTGTAGACATAGCTGTAGCTTGTCTTATTGATTTGACTACGGCTTCCAACAGTCTCGAAAGTGCTTGTATAAACATTGTCTGCTGCTGCATACATAGGTATGCAGCAGAAAATAGATCCGCGTGCGAACTGATCGCTATAAGTTTGCCGGCTCTTTTTTTCCATATTTCCAAGTTCTTCATTGGAATGGAGCATTTTCCCTTGTTGGAAAGATCCAACAGGGAAGCTTCTGATTCTAACGAAGGAATATTGTCTGTTGGAAAATATTGACTCTGACTTTTGTAAAATTTAGTCTGCGTCAAAAAGGAGACTAAACTCTGAGAGCATACCCAGTCTCTCGCACATTTCTCCGTGTCTATTTTGTCCTGGAGAAATCTGGCAGTATTCTCAATCAATTTGGATTGTGGTAATATCAGTAATGGAGTCGAATGTGACTCCATTAGCTGTTCAATACCAGATAAGGGTTTTGCCGGAGCATGCTCCTTGCATGACCTTGGGCCCAGTCACCGGCCATCAGATGTACTCCGGAGGCAAAAGCCTAAACACTTCATTGATTGCCCTATCAAAGGACCAGGTTTCCATTTCGGTAGCTGATCCCGAGTCCCTTGAAGGGCGTGGCAAAGTCTGTTCGGATATCATTGTCTGGACATTAGGTATTTCCTCAGGCTGTATAGTTTGCGTATTCTGTACAGCCTTTGGACTGTATCTACTTCTCTGGTATCTGCCATAATCATGTACTTGATTATGTGATACTGATGATGAAGAAGAAGATTGATTGATTGTGTTGGGGTTTAACGACACGTCAACCCTTGTGGGTCATTTTGTGTCGTCTCCCAGAGAAAGGGAGAAGAGTGATAGAAGAGATAGTCGAAGAGATGAAAGAGAGGAACAGGGAAGAAAGAGGAACAGGAATGAAAGTGAAGAAACAGAAGAAATAAAAACATTCCCCCTCTACCCTTACCTGCTACAAGGATAGCAGGCCTTGCCCAACTGTAAGCCAATATCAGTTGGACGCCCCGGTGACATAAGATACACGACACCTTCGCACCACCCGACCACCCCCAATGGAGAAGAAGAAGGAGATATACATTACCTTCTCCTCTTCTTTTGTGAATATTTAGATCTTTTTGACTTTCTTTTGCGAGAGTCTATAGATGTGGATGTTGAAGTGGAGGATGTAGAGGCCGATCTCTGTCTCCTCCTCTTCTTAGATCTATGTTTGTTTCTAGACTGATCCCTCCTGGATCTCCAACCAGAGAGGGAAGTCTGATGAATTTGTCCATAATTGTTGTTGTTGTCGGACATGTTACTAAAGTCCGGTTCCAGGGGAAGTAGAACTCTAGATGTACTAGGTTGTTTACTAGTGAACTCAGTACCCAAGGTATGAGACTCACTAGTAGTAGGCTGAATTATATTCTGATGGCCGGTGACCGGTGGTCGGCTGCCCGGTGACCAGTCATGCCCGGTGGTCGGTGATTCTTGAATCTCCCCTGTATTTAGCCTTTCTGAATCCAATGACCGGTGGCTGGATGGTTGATGCCTGGTGATTGGAAGGCTGGAAGTCTCTATATCGCCCACCTGGCCGGTGGTCGGTGAATGCCCGGTGACTGGTGGCCAGTGACGGGAATGCCCGGTGGCCGGTGACCGGGCATGCCCTGTCGGTCAGATATGTCTTCTTGTCCATTGGGCAAGTGGCCGGTGGTGGCCGTTGACAGGGCATGCCCGGTTGGTTGGTCGTCGGATGCCCGGTGACCAGTGACTATTGGCCATTTGCCGGTGGACTTGTACTCCCCTGGGAGTTGCCACCAATATAGGTCTTACCCCGGGCAGCAGGGCCATAAGGGGCAGTGTTCCCATGTTTTCTTTTCCTTTCGTCTGATGAAACAAACACATCTAGAGACTTCTTTCTGTTGGACATGACTCTCTTTCTGGAAGAGTAAGTTCTTTTCTTTTCTGCAAGTTCCCAGATGAAATTACACCAGCTGCTACACGTGGAGCAAGTAGATTCCCTGGAACAATGAGAACAATTAATACATTTTTTATGATTATCCCAATGCGATTTTATATGACCAGAATCACTGCCATGAATAGTCATGAAAGTCGCAAAAACTCATTACGACGAATGAGTGAAGAATAATTTCGAGAAATCGAACGGTTAGATTTTCACAAATTTAGCATGAAAAGTGAAAGGAATGATAAAGGATCATAAGAAAGAACAAAGAATTAAATTTCAACCAGAGAAAAGGGAAGGAAATAGAATTTATTCACCCGGAGAAAAATCCATGTTTACTTTCTTTGTTTCATAGAAAAGAAACTGACACGTGACCAAAAGAGCGGGAGTGACGTCACACAGGTGACTGCCCAAGGGACTTTGGATTAAGACTGTATGGGATGACGTTCCTGTCGTTTTTTCTATGGAAGGTATGGGCAGAATTGAATATAGCACATTATCTATAGGTTATGTATTGTGCAGTTAAAATTATCAAGTTATCTCAAACAGTATGCGAGTTATGGCCTGCACAAGATTTTGGCATAATGGAGAAAGTGGGAGTACTCTTGAACACGACAGGCCTACTGGTCCTTATCTATGCCTCTACCAAATATCAAAATATTTCAAACCACATACTCAAAATTTTGCTTAGACTATTTCTTAATCTCAGAAAAAGTAATGCAGAAGGTTAAAAATAGTTTCATTGATATGGCATACGGATCGGACCATTCTATGATTACCCTAATGATAAACTTAAATGATACTGAACGTGGAAAATCCTATTGGAAGCACAACTCACTGCTTACAGATAAAGAGTACTTAAATATAATAAATAAACATATAGCAGCAATAAAGAAACAATATGCAGTCCCAGTCTATAATTCTGAACAAATTGAAAATATACCAGATTCTGAAATCCAGTTTATTATAAGTGATCAATTATTTTTAGAAGTTTTACTCATGGAATTACACGGACAATCCATTTCATATGCAAGCTTTAAACATAAAGAAAGAAACAAAGTAGAACAAATTTTAATAGAAAATATAAGATCAACTGAAAATAACCTGGAAAAAAATAAAATTGAAAATTCAGAAAACTTGAAAACGCAACTTAATGACATATGGCAAGAGAAATTGAAGGGACATGTTATTCGATCTAGGGCAAAACATATTGACCAAGGGAAAAACCAACAAAATACTTCTGTGGTCTGGAACAGCTTAACTATATCTCTAAAACAATTAGTAAAATAGAAAAGGAAGATGGGAGCTTAGTTACAGATCAAAAAGAAATATTGAAGGAAACAGAATCTTTTTATAAATGTCTATATTCTAAGAAAAATAATGAATCAGAGCACACAGAATTAGACTCTTATATCGACAGTGATGCAGTTACCAAACTAACAAATGTAGAATCTGAAAAACTGGAAGGTCTGCTTAGCTTTGCTGAAATTTCAGAAACTTTGTTGAAAATGAAAAACGACAAAAACCCAGGTCTAAGTGGTTTTTCTGCAGATTTTTTTTTAAGTTTTTTGGAAGCGTTTAGGTCAGTTTGTTTTGAGATCAATAAACTATGGTTATGCGACAGGAAAACTTTCAGAATCCCAAAGACAGGGCATAATAACATGCATACCAAAAGAAAATAAACCAAAACAATTTTTGAAAAATTGGCGACCCCTGAAACTCCTTGACACTGTCTACAAAATAGCATCAGGAACAATAGCAAACAGGCTAAAACAGGTACTTGATAACATTATTTCACGCGATCAAACAGGGTTTTTAAAAGGCAGATTTAAAGGGGAGAATACTCGCTTAGTGTATGATATGTTACAGTATACAGAACAAAACAACATAACAGGATTTTTAATGCTTATAGATTTTGAAAAAGCTTTTGACTCCTTGTCCTGGTCCTTTATTCATAAAGCTCTGAAATTTCTCAATTTTGGAGAATCAATAAGAAGGTGGGTCGAAGTATTCTACTCTGACATAACATCATCAGTCATACAAAATGGTCATTTGTCATCTTTTTTCCAAATAGGTCGAGGCTGTCGCCAGGGTGATCCTCTTTCTCCATACATTTTCATAATATGTGCTGAATTTTTAGCTAATAAAATAAGACTCAATAAAGCTATTAAAGGAATCAAGATCGGAAATTCAGAACATAAGATTTCGCAATATGCCGATGACATATCCATATTTCTTGATGGCTCAGATAATTCATTGAATGAACTTTTGAAAGAATTAGACTTCTTTGCAGCTATATCAGGCCTTAAGGTTAATTTTGACAAGACACAACTAGTATGGATTGGCGCTAAAAAATTTGACACTAGCTCTATCAAAACAAAATGGAAACTATTATGGGGTAAACAAACTTTTAAACTTCTGGGCATTAATTTCAATACAGACCTTACAAAAATGATTAAAGAAAACTATATGCCAAAAATTCAAACCTTAGAAAAGCAAATAAAGCAATGGGAAAAACGAAGATTAACTCCCTTAGTCACCCCGATGCTTCCTACCAAGTTTCAAGTCAATTGGCTTTTGGGTTTAGGAGAAGAAGGGAAAAATAGATTTTCAAGATGGCCACCATGGCAGCCATCTTGGCTTTCCGATCAGCATGATTTTAGCTATTTTTGATCTACAAGTCACCCTGATGCTTCCTACCAAGCTTGGAATCAATTGGCCTTTTGGCTCAGGAGAAGAAGCGAAATATAGATTTTCAAGATGGCGGCAATGGCGGCCATCTTGCATGTCCAATTGGAACTATTTTAGCTATTTTTGATCTACAAGTCACCCCGGTGCTTCCTACCAAGTTTCGAGTCAATTGGCATTTGGGGTTAGGAGAAGAAGCGAAAAATAGATTTTCAAGATAGCTGCCATGGCGGCCATCTTGGATTTACGATCGATAAAATTTTAGCTTTTTTTGATCTACAAGTCACCCCGATGCTTCCTAGCAAGTCTGGAGTCAAATGGCCTTTCGGTTCAGGAGAAGAAGCAAAAAATAGATTTTATTAAGTCACCCCAATGCTTCCTCCCACATTTGGAGTCAATTTGCTTTTGGGTTTAGGAGAAGAAGCAAAAAATAGATTTTCAAGATGGCTGCCATGGCAGCCATCTTGGATTTCCGATCGGCATGATTTTAGCTATTTTTTATCTACAAGTCACCCCGATGCTTCCTAGCAAGTTTGTAGTCAATTGGCATTTCGGTTCAGGAGAAGAAGCAACTAATAGATTTTCAAGATGGCTGCCATGCTGGCCAGCTTGGATTTCCAATCGGAACGATTCTAGCTATTTTTGATCTATAAGTCACCCCAATGCTTCCTACCATGTTTGGAGTCAATTGGCTTTTGGGTTTAGGAGAAGAAGCGAAAAATAGATTTTCAAGATGGCGGCCATGGCGGCCATCTTGGATTTCCGATCAGCACGATTTTAGCTATTTTTGATCTGCAAGTCACCCCAATGCCTCCTAGCAAGTTTGGCCTTTCGGTTCAGGAGAAGAAGCAAAAAATAGATTTTCAAGATGGTGGCCATGGCGGCCATCTTGGATTTCGGATCGGCACAATTTTAGCTACAGTCAAACCTGTCCTAAAGGCCACCTGTAATAAGCAATCACCTGCCTTTAAAGGCCACTTTTTCAGATCCCATTAAAGGCAAATAGGTGGAAATCTACCTGTATTAAGCAAGCACCTGTCTTAAGCAACCAGTTTTTGGCTTTCCTATAGGTGCTTGCTTAACACAGGTTTGACTGTATTTTTGATCTGTAAGTCACCCCGATGCTTCCTAGCAAGTTTGGAGTCACTTGGCCTTTCGGTTCAGGAGAAGAAGCGAAAAATAGATTTTCAAGTTGGCGGCCATGGCGGCAGTCTTGGATTTCTGATCAGCATGATTTTAGCTATTTTTGATCTACAAGTCACCCCGATGCTTCCTAGCAAGTTTGGAGTCAATTGGCCATTCGGTTCAGGAGAAGAAGCAAAAAATAGATTTTCAAGATAGCGGCCATGACAGCCATCTTGGATTTCCAATCGGCACGATTTTAGCTATTTTTGATCTACAAGTCACCCCGATGCTTCCTAGCAAGTTTGGAGTCAATTGGCCTTTCGGTTCAGGAGAAGAAGCGAAAAACAGATTTTCAAGATGGCGGCCATCTTGGATTTCAGATCGGCACGATTTTAGCTATTTTTGATCTACAAGTCACCCCGATGCTTCCTACCAAGTATCAAGTCAACTGGCCCAGGAATGTACGAGGAGTAGGCTTTTAAAGCAATTGTTGACGCTGCACGACGGACGACGCACGACGGACACTGACTGACCACAATAGCTCACCATGAGCACTTCGTGCTCAGGTGAGCTAAAAAAACATGTAGTTCTAGTTTTTATGTTAAATGGAGCAATGGCATAAATTTCTCATCCAGTTTTATTCTGTTTAAGTTTACTGATGAAAAACTGAACATGTTTCAAACATATATATCCTGTTTTCCACTGCCCATAATCTTAATATAAGCCAATGCTAAAATTAAACTATAAAGAAAAGATTCTTATGTAATGATTTTTATATTAAATGATTTTTAAGATACATTTTTTTTTCTAATTTCATTAAATTTTAATTGCAGATTCTAAAATGAAGGCAATGTTATTCCCAATTAGCCTAATGGAAATGCCATCATGTGAAAACTAGTGAGAAATCAAGCTACTAATATTGTGCGTACAAAAAAGCATACTTTATGACATAGCATGCAAACATTTACATTTCAGCATTAAAATCTTATGCAGTTTTTTCCAAACCTAATGAACACTTAATTAATGCACAGAGCCTTTCATAATTGCCTTCCTATAATCTAGCTATGACTGAAACACTGCTGAAACTGCCGTAATACTGTAAATCAAAGTGCCTTGATAGAATTTTCGTCAAAGTACCTTGGAGATGTCTTGTTTAGTGTCTTGGTAGAGTTTTGGTCAAAGTACCCTTGAATGTGTCTTGGTTATTGTCTTGGTAGAGTTTTAATCAAAGTATCTTGAATGTGTCTCGGTTAGTGTCATGGTAGAGTTTTGGACAAAGTACCTTGAATGTGTCTTGGTTTTGTTTGTGTTGAGGTTTTACGGCCCAGTCAACCCAATGGGGTCATGTCGAGCATGGTCAGTTTACCTAGCCACACGTTTACTGGGCAGGCTTAGTCCTCTAAGCGGTTAACCAGTATTGTGCACATTCTTTCGCCAGAAACTGACAACTGCCCTTCTTGAATCAGCAGAAGGGAGAGAATGACCGTAGAAAATATTTCATGATCAATCTCTACGAAAGAATGTTGCCGACCTGAATGTGTCTTGGTTAGTGTCTTGGTAGAGTTTTGGTCGAAGTATCTTGAATGTGTCTCAGTTAGTGTCTTGGTAGCTCATTTGCATGTGAAAATTTGTACCATCAATGCACCATCAACATGAAGTTTTTATAAGTAAAACATTAGTTTACATATTTTAACAAGCAATACTTAACCCATAGAAAATGTGCTATTCTATTCTGTATTTCAAACCTTCCACAGAAAAAACAACAGTTCAAAAAGTCTTAATCAAGAAGGTCCCTTAGGCAGTTACCTGTGTGACGTCACTCTTCCCGCTCTTTTGATCAAGTGTCAGTTTCTTTGAAGGATAAAACAATATAACTGAGCTATGCGGGGAAGGAAGATGGGATTCTCTTATCTATAGGTTAAGTATTGCTACTTAAAATATGTTTTACTTATAAAAATTTCATTTTAACTGCACAATACATTAACCTATAGATAATGTGCTAGAATTTGCAGATTAAGAGGGAGGAGCTCCCCTAATTCTAACACTATAAATATATTTATTAGATTCCCTTAACTTCAGGATTAAGACTCGGGAAACTCTAAGGAATCAGATACATTCTATAATATATACTAAGAAATTAGAATGATCTAGATTTGCTTATAAAATATCTCTAAGGTTTTAATACCTTATATGTTAATGGTGTACTCTGGAGGCTGCCAGTTTCTCAAGCATCAGAGGCCTGAATTCCTGCCCTGCCCCCCCCCCCCCCCTTCTTTTTTGGGTAACAACAGTTGGTCCCAAAAAAGAACTGATAAGTTACTGAGACATAACCTTCAAGATTTTGCACATCAAAAGGCAAAATACAAGACCACTGTTTGATAACATATTGAGCAGAACCTTATCAAACAAAATGTTGGGAAAGATAGATGTCTATATTTGTGAGGCTTAATGATTTAATAAGGGAATATCTTCTCAGATGAGTTTCCTATAGACAACCTACATCTCTCAAGATTTTAATATAAATCTTAGAGATGTAATGATTATCTTCAATTAGTAAATAGTCTAGAATATTTAGTTAATATAAAATAATTATGATCTGGGTAATTGGACAGATCTGATTCTTTGCCAAAAGTCCAATTCATAATTCATTACGAAAACACGCCTATTCAAATATATAGAAAATTTCACCTCAAAAAAAAAAAAAACTGAAAATTTTCAGAGAAAAACTCTGATATTTTCATATTTCTGCTCAAAACATAGATTGTGGGTACTCGTTAGAACTGCCTCAGTGAGGCAGTTCTAACAAGTACCCACAATCTATGTTTTTGAGCAGAAATAAGAAAAATAATGTATACCCCTGTAAACCCCAGTTGTACTATACAAAAGTGGGGTTTAAGGGGGTCAAAATTATATAGGCATGTTTTTGAAATGTTCTAATTAACTATAAGATTTTAGAAATTATTCCCCTTTTGCATTTCGAGCTAAATAGGAATAATAATAATAATCTGGGTAAATGGACAGATCCAATTCTTTGCCAAATACCCAGTTTATAAATCAAAGATGGTAAACATGTGACTGATAATTTTTATATGATTTATCTATTACCAGCTGACTTTGGTAACATATCTTAGTCATGGCAATAGATAACAGAAATGATTATTTATTTCTCCGCATGAAAATGGACAACCTCAAGAAATTTTTACATGGTACTTTTACCAGAGGTGACTTAGGAAACGTTTCTTATCCTTGGCAAAAGCTAATAAAAGGAAAGGCTGTTAACATCATCACGTAGAGTTTGACAGCCCTAAAACTTCAAATAAGAAGAAAGGCTGATAACATAACGTACAGTATGATAGCCTCATAATTTTAAAAACTCTTTAAAGGAAGATCTTACACTATCGATTAAAGATCTAATTAACTTTGAAACAACTGGTTAGAATCAATTCTATTACCAGATCTGAAGTATTACACATCATGGAGATACTGATTAGCATTCTTTGTCAAAATTCAAAGGTATATCGATAATTTTGACTTTGATGGAAAGAGAAGTCAATACCAAATTAACCTTCTTCTTTCTATGACATATCTATGATATTAGGCAAATTTGACTATGTGTTTAATAATTTCCTACATGAGACGAGAATTGGGGAGTTTATTATAGAAACTTCTATTAACAATAGCTGAGTTTAGAAATATACATGTTGAGTCGGAATAATACTAAGCTTTAATATCTCTGATAACCAATGAGGCAGAGGTTCAGAGACATAAGATTAACTATTCTACACCTATATTACTGGAATTAGTGAGAATAGATGAAATTATCATTTATAGTGTATGTGTATAACTATAGAATATTCCAGTTATGGATAAATCGTTTATCGTCAAGCTGGATTATCCAAACTGGATAGATAATTAAAATTTATGACGTATCAAATCATAAATAACTTATAAAATATTCCAGTTTATGGATAAATCATTTATCGTGAAGGCTAGGTTATCCGAAGAAAAACTGGTTAAAAATATAATATAACTTTAGGGATTGTATAGAATCGTAAACAATCCATATTGTTATATATATATACTATTTAGTCTTGAACCTTTTAACTAATTTCAAGACAAAATTTTCATTATTATAACCCCCTGAAATATAATGATTTTTGAGACTTGTATCGCATTTCAGGAACAGGGACTCCTATACCTCTATGCATAGATTGGGAGAATTATCATCAATTAGTTCGATGATATATTAAATCACTGTTGTGTTGTCGATACTTCTTAAACACAAGAGTGAATGATGTATTGTATGGCTTTTTTGTTCGCCAAAAATTTTGCCATATTAGAGTAAACGTAGATGTGGAATTGATCTTTTGTTCAAATAAACCTAAAGGATAAGACTCATTAAGACTCATTATCCCTCTGTCCAAAGATAGAAATGAGTACCTTATCCAGAATGATTGTATCGTTGGAAATAAAACAGTAACTGGCACCTAACAGATGTATTCTCCTTAAACGAAGCCATTGGAGTGTATCCATTAACATAAATTGGAAGATTGTCACTTTTGAGACTTGACAATCCCAATAACATATGAGAGGTTCCCAAGTGAACAAACAGACATAATCAACTGATTCAAACTGAAGTCTGTGTCAACTATTAATGTTGAAGTATGTATCAATACTCTGAAAGTACTTCACTGGATATATATATGTATATTCTAGATTTTTTAAACCTATAAAACAAAGCGTGAATAGGTCAAAATCTAACTTATTTAATTTTTGGAATCAACTCTAAACATGACTGATGACAATATGATGATAGATATTATACTACCGCATATAATATCTCTAATTTATTGTCTAATAATTTTTAGATGGCCTTGTAGCAATAACGTCCATATAGCTCATGAAAGGCCATAGACAGATCACCGTCAGATACTGAAGGAAGTTGTTCCGGCCATTTTGAATAAAACCACTGTGAACCAAATACTGCTGCAAAACCCACCAAAGATGCATCTGTATAAAGTTTCATGTCATGGGTAGTTGTGAAGTCTGATTCATAAAATAGGGACAGACCATTCCATTCTCTAAGAAATTTATGCCACATGTGTAAATCTTCCTGGCAATGCTGAGTCAGTGTGATTCTATGCCACAATTCTTTGACCGTGGTGGAAAGCTGAATTAAGTAGGAGACAAATGATCTTCCTGGTAAGATCACTCTGGAGGCAAAATTAAAGTGACCTAAAAGCTGAAGCAAATCTAGTTTTGTATAAGAAGACTGTCCCAATAAGGTCTCAATAAATTCAATGATCCTATGCACCTTATCTGAAGGTGATCTGGCCTGCATGTACATACTATCAAGAATAAGTTCCAGATATTCTAGGCATACCGTAGGTCCTAAGCATTTGTGCTTAGCTAAAGGTAAACCCAATCTGTTGAACATCAGGGTAAGTACGGCATTCGTTCGATGCCCAGCACAAGAATCTGGCACATCTACAGTGAGGAAGTCATCAAGGAGATCAAATATTGTTTGGACCCCATAGATATTGTGTGCAATCCAACAAAGTGCCTATGACAAGGTGTCAAATATAAATGGGGAGGAACGGCAGCCAAAGACATAATACTTCTTCCATTGACTGACTTTGATTGGCATAACCTTGAAGGCATTAGAGATATCAAATTTCGACATAAGGGCACCTTTCCCACACATGAGTATTTCTTTAATTGCATCATTAACTTTCCTATAAGACAGACTTCAAGACTCTTTATAAATAAGCTAATTTATGCTGACATTTTTGGAATCATTATGGGCTGAGGACAGATCAACAATAAGCCTTTTCTTTCTAGAATATTTCCCAGTAGTTACCCCAAGGGACTCACTCTGTAATTCTTAAAAGGAGGCTCATCAAAAGGACCATATAAAAACCCATTCTCAACCTCAGATTCAAGAAGCTGCTGAATGATTTCAGGGTTTTTTAAAGCTGACAACAAATTCCTGCACTCCTTATTTGGCAAGGTATCATCTGGTGCCATGGTGTCAAAACCCTCACATAAGCCTGAAAGCAAATATGCTACAAAGTTTCTGTCAGGATGTTTTCTTAATTCAATTTCCAACCTGTGAATATCAATAGGGGTAGAAGCAATTTTAGACTGAAACAAATCTAGTCAAGCTGAATTTGAGGTTTTAGATTTTTCTGGGTCCTTTGTTTGTTTGTTTGTTTGATTTGGGCTTAACGTCGCTTTCAACCTTTTTCAGTCATATCGCGACGGTGTCTGGATGTGGCAGGGAGCTCAATGCTCACTTTTAGAGTGCTGCCTCACTGAAATATCATGCCCTAGACACTTTGACATGATATTCCACCCAGTCACATTATACTGACACTGAGCTGACCAGTTCTAGCTCTACTTTCTTAATGCTGAGCGCCAAGCAAAAGAGCAGCTAGTACCATTTTTAAAGTCTTTGGTATGACCCGGCCGGGGATCGAACCCGCAACCTCCCGGTCACAAAGCGAACGCTCTACCACTGAGCCACTGTGCCGGTTTTTCTGGGTCCTTATCTGGATCTGCACTAGGCTTAGATTGTGGCTGTGATCTACATGAAGTCTCTCCATGACCAAGTTTTCTACATTTCTTGCAAATATGATTGAAGGGGCATTTAGAAAAGCTGCATCCTTTTGTTGAATTGAAATTATTACAAATCTCCACACCTTGATGGAACATCTTAGGCCTTCCATGAGCATCTAATGAAGTCTTTATTTGTCCTAGTTCTTTCATTAGATTTCTTACCATTAGACAAGACAGAAATTTGGGTTGGACAGAAAGGGCTCTGGTGGTCAGTTTGACCACAGTGCTCACAAAGTTTAGTTTTAGCACCTCCAATCAAAAGCTGAAAGAGATCTTTATGCCGCTTAGACCAATCAATTTTAATTCCTTTCTCAAGATAAGCAGAGGCCCTTTTAGAGAATTGAACATGATACTGATAAAAAACCTCACCATAATGCTCATAAATATTTCCTATATCTGCCTCATATAAGTCCAGCTCAGTTCGACGCTGAGGGTACGCCTCACGCATAACCCTTTTATAGACCCCGAAAGTCTTATAGAACTGAGGAATGGACAAAGATCTATCAAGATGGTGATCTCTATGGCCTATCATAAGAAAATCCAGTCCATAAATGTTATCCTGTAAAATACTTTTCACCTCGAAGTCTGGAATTAGCAAACATGCTAGATTTACATATTTACCACTTAATATGTTTTTCTTGACTGAGTCTGTGTGGTAACTCGTCTGCTGCCACTCCATTACAGACTGCAGGGGCAGAGCTAGTCAAGAGCTGTATTGTTTTATCCCTGTAAAAATGTTCTAGCTGGTTTGGTTTCTCATGCCCTGCAGCTGGTTGCTTCAACAACAAAGTATTGACAGTGGACTGAAGACTTGATATGGTACTTTGCAGGGTAGACACCATTCCGAGTGTGTTCTGAATCAGTTCATTAGACATGTGAGCATAGGTTGTTGAAGAGCTTGCATTGTCCACTGATGAGTTAGTCATTGTAATCACAGTGCTTGCAGTAACAGCAGGGACTGGTTCAGCACTATCCGGCATTACAGACGAACTGTATGACAACATTTGATTATCCCGAGTCCTAAAAGACAGTGTCTCTAATTCATTAGTAAGTGTTTTTGAGTTCTCAGTGGCACTAGGTTCATTTATTTCCAATTGTTCTCTGGCATCAAGCCAAACATTATTGTTTCTTTGGTCACCAACAACTGACTTTTCATGTGAAATAACTTGTTCATAAATCTGCTTAAGAGCACTCTTAGGAATCGAAGTTGAAGTTAACCTATATTCCAATTTCTCTTACTCAGTCCGTAGAGCTGCAGTCCAATATGCTGGATTATTCAAGTCATATGGCTGCTTTGGTTTTGTGACTCTGTGAAGCCATTTTTCAAAACTGATAAAGTCAAACTTTTGTAACAAATACGGTATTAAAGCACAAACAATTTGAAAATAATAATTGTCTATTGACTGTCACACACACACACACACACACACACAAGTCAAATTTTATTAATCCAGTATATAAACAAATTAAATTGTGAATGTAATTGAATAATAACATCCACGCTGGTCAGGCTCAATGCCAAACTGAAATGATGCATTTAGCAATGTAGTTAAATACCTTCAAGGACCATAGAGAAAATGCTGACACAGTATGTAAATGTCAACCACTCAACATAAACCATATTTATTCTTTAAAAATAAATCATCATAAAGAACTTCCTTTATATGGATGACTTAATCATCTAAGAAGATCCATTAGAATTTTAGAGACAATCCAGTCTTATCACAAGATCGACTTACACACTGACTTGGTTTTCTTCCTATTTATTAATGGAAATATCCGTCATCGGATATCATTTCCATTGTCTTTAGGGTAAAACACATCTGGGAGAAAAGATCTTGACTTTCCGGATTTGCTACCCTTTCCACTGCCCGTTAATGGAGACGTTCTTATTCTCCTAATAACGAGAAGGAAACTGACTCATATTTATCGGAACGTACAATAGATGAGGAAGGGAACTGCATTTAGTCCTGAAATATTCTTGAATCAGCAAAGGACTATAGTTTTCCTCACTGTTTCGTAAAAAATATACCAATCTTTCTCCCATTGGAATATCTGTTGACCTGTTAAGATAGACAGTGGAAGAATTGGTTTTATAACTTGTAAATATCATTCATGTTTAGAGGAGGTAGAACTACTCGTTGCATTAATACTCCTCTTTGAAAAACCCTTTTGTATCAGACTTAAGGATAGTAATTAAATCCTAGGCCTATACAATAAGTCTGCTTAAGTCTGGAAAATTTTTGGCTGTATAGGTTTCTAAATGGTCCCTTAGCGAAATATGTTAATTTGTTATTCTTGGAAGAAGCCAAAACCTATATTATTGTACTTCGCAATTAGATTTTGTAACTTCTTGATCTAAAATTCGAATTTATTGGAGCATTTCTCTTCTAGACTAAAATCATCCAGATTAATTTAGATAAGGCAATAATAAGAACGTATCGAGTTTATTAATGCCTTAATATATATGAATATATCTGATTGATTATTTATCTGTTCCAAGAGTCTGGACAAGACATGACTGACAAGGACTCTTGTTACAGGTATTAATAATTGTCAGCCAAATAAATTAATATGGGAACTACCAGCCTAAACTGCTGGCTGTTTCCCATATTCTATGTAATAGAATATTTACCTCTACTAGACTTTCTATGCGAATCATCAGAATCTAGAGAGGATATTTTGATTAAAATAATGTAGAGAGGATATTTTGATTAAAATAATGTTGTAATTTATTTGCATAACACATCATAGCAGTCAAAATTTGACACTTGATGTGTAAGTTTAACCAAGTCTATTCCTTTATTATTCTGGATATACTTGGTAATATCTTCTATCGATTTATATAGGAAAGAACTAATACTGAAGTTTAACGCGACACATAGTTTGATTCCTTACAGAAATTAATAGGGAGTATGATCTTTTGAAATTCTCAGACACATCTCCGTTAAATTTTTAGAATATTTCATAATAATTATCAAAGCATCAGGTATCTATTTCGGAGACTAATCCTGAATCCTTGATGAAAACACCAATTATTTATGTTAAGTTCGGTGTTTTTCTACCACTCTATCAGGTTGTAGTGTTTATATGAACGTTAACAACATAGGGAGAAATATGTTTGGATTTATGGTACTGTTCTTGATCATAAATATATACCAAAGAAAAGAAGGAGATCGGCTACTTCTTTTCTTATTAAATGTATTGATTTCTTTGTCTCTCTGCTTCTTCCAAGAGAACAAAGAATTTGAAGAAGAGGAAGATGAGTAAATGTAAAACTATATCTTCTCTTCTTTATATTATTTAGGTCAGAAGTATGGAGTTCACCCCCTGCAGTAAAGCCATAAAGAGATGACCTCTTCCAGTACATAATTTAAGAGGAACAGATCTATAAGCTTTAAAGTATTGTCAGACGTTTGATACAATACTAAAATTTGACAACTTCCTCAAACGGTAACACTCTTTTTATTTTTCATTGATTTCAGAAGATTGTTCGTAACTGATAGTTCTGATTCAATGATAATTAAAAATATATAGGATTCTGAGGCTCATTCGATAATGATTGCACAGAACTCCCTTGATATAATTGGCTACCTGGTGTTCAATACCAATCATTGCTGTTTGATGACCTGTGCCTGGTGAATTGACTGGTGTCTGGTGCCCGGTGACTGGTGCCTGGTTGCGCAGTGACTGGTGTCCAGTGCCTGGTAATCCAGCATAATGACCGGTGCCTGGATGACCGGTGACTGGTACCCGGTGATTGTTGCCTGGTATCAGATGACCAGTGAATGGATACCCGGTGCCTGGAAGCCCAGTGCCATGGTTGACCAGTGATATATTGCCTGGTGCCTGGTTGACTGGTGCCTGGCTGACCAGTGATAAGTTGCCCTGTGATGGATAACCAGTGCCTGGTCACCTGGTGCCTGGCTGACTGGTGCCTGGTAGCACAGTGTCTGGTTGACTTGTGATAAGTTGCCTGGTGCCTGGTTGACCGGTGCCTAGTTGCCCAGTGCTTGGTTGACCGGTGCCTGGTGAAGCTGACTGGTGAAGAATGACAGGTAACCAGTGACTGGTGCCTGGTGGACTTACACAAGGGGTGCCCGCACCCCTATATTGTTGCTACCCAAATGGGTCTTACCCCCAGCAGTAAAGCTCTGTGGCATGGTGCTCCCATAAGAAAAGAGTTGTCTTCAGACCTGTCTGATTGGACAACTTTTTCTTGTCAGCTTCTTCTTCATGGTAGATCTTCTCGCAGAATAAAGTCTTTGTTTGTCTGCAAGATCCCAATTTTAGTCCAGTTATTACAGATCAAGTCAGTAGATAACCTGGAACAAAAAGAACAAAATAAATATTTTGAAAGATTATGCACAACTTTCGAACTGAACACGACCGTCGTGACAATCAATAAGAAAGTTGCGAAAACATATGACGTAAATCTATGATAAAAAATAACAAGAAATTGAAAACCGATTTAATGAAAATAACAGAATCTTCCGTGAAAGGAATGATAAAGAAACACAAGAAAACAGGAAATAAGAAAATAGACCTTAGAAAAGAAAGGAAATTTAATTTTTTTTTCACTTGGTAAAAACTCCTGTTGACTTTCTTTATTCCATAGAAAAGAAACTGACACATGATCAAAAGAGCAGGAAGAGTGATGTCACACAGGTAACTGCCTAAGGGACCTTCTGGATTCAGACTTTTCGAACTGTCATTTTTTCTGTGGAAGGTTTGAAATACAGAATAGAATAGCACATTATCTACAGGTTAATGTATTGTGCAGTTAAAACATTGCCTTAATAGTGTCTTGGTTTAGTGTTTTGGTCCCTTCTTTTTTCATATGGGGTACCATTATTTCATGGGCTGACTCAAATAAGGTTTTTTGTATGATTTGATGGTGAAGAAGAAACCACGTCATAACTAAACCCTTTTAGTCCGTGTTTCTAAAAAGCTACAGAGCACCTCCTAAACTATTTTGTGGTCACCTAATTAAAATCGACATACCATATGAATAGGATTGTCTGATATCCATAAAGACAACAAGTTACTCGGTGAAAGTTATTTTCAATTATTGCTTTGTATGGACATTAATCCCAAGATTCTCTTGAACACTGGTAAATGAAATGAGCATTTACCAATTAATAAAATAATTTTCTATAGTCTTTCCTAAACTAAAATTATGAGAGTGATACCTTCCAGGCCCAGTTTCATCAAAGGTCGTACGATGCAATTTTATCTTAAAATAGTCTTATTTCCATTACTTTACATTGCATTTGTGAAGTTCGTACGACAAAAACTGTTTAATAAAACAGGGCCCTGCAGTTTCAATTAGCTTTCTTTATTGTTCAACAAGTTCTTGTCAGAACAACAAAGAACAATGGGTAAACCATCATGTTTCCGCACGTACACTCTGAAAGGACACATACACAAATCTCTTTCCAGTAACCAACCAATCAATGATGTCTACACAGTAAACAAAAACTTTACCTACACCGTTGCTAAATCACCAAAATTCAGTCACGTCTACACAGTGAACAGGCAAAAATTGCTTTGACCTACACAGTCACACATCCAATTTTTTTAAAAATGACAAATACAATGGTCCACACGGCATTTTCAGTATTGTCAGGTCCAGTGGAAGTGTTTAGGGTAATGAGCTTATGATATCTGTGCAAAACAGGAATGCAATTGCTGTTTAGAAAGGTAAAATGGCAAAAAATAAGCAACCCCTTTGCTTCCTTGGCAAGAAGTCTCAATCGGTCACCAAGTGATATTAAAAACTTCAACACCACAAGAAAACGACCTTGGATTATGAGCATAATCTAAATATTTAAGAACATATTGGTGTCATTACTACGATTTCTAAGTCCATATCAAAGGCTACTTGGTGTATATAAAGAGGTACTCACAATTTACGGTTTGTACATTCCGCCATCTTGAACCACTCTACACCATTGCTTAACAAGAGGCCACAGCCTCTGAAATCACTCACCTGAGAACATCTGTTTTAAGTGCAAGACTTGATATTCATATTTAAATGCTGTAGGCACATAATGATTTATCCAATGCAATGTAGATCTCAAGACATTGCTGGCCATCCAAGACACATTCCAGTAATGTTTGTTTGAAATTTGCCCAGATGTTAATTTAAAGTTTTTTCCAGTTTTTGCTCTGGGTGAGAAATAGCATAGGGTGGTGGTGATTTTACGCAGTTTCATAGTGTACCGGGTCCCAATGAGTTGAATGATTTGTTCAGCAGAGCAGAACCATTTTAGCAATTTTGATAGAGCGTCACCCAAGGAACATTTCTGTGAAATTATTTTGAAATCGAGCCAATGGCCTAGGAGGAGATGTTGTTTAAAGGTTTTTCTATTTTTAGCTTTGGTGGCCACTTTATTCAGCTGAGCGGAACCATTTTAGCAATTTTGGTAGAGGGTCACCCAAGGAACATTTCTGTGCAGTTATTTTGAAATCGGGCCATTGGCCTATGAGGAGATGTCGTTTAAAGGTTTTTTTTCTATTTTTAGCTCTGGCGGCCATTTTAGTCAGGAGCAGAACCATTTTAGCAATTTTGGTAGGTCACCCAAGGAATATTTCTGTGAAATTATTTTGAAATTGGGCCATTGGCCTAGGATGAGATGTCGTTTAAAGGTTTTATTGTTCTTAGCTTTGGCCACCATTTTGTTCAGTGGAGCGGAAATATTTTAGCAATTTTGGTAGAGGGTCACCCAAAAAACATTTCTGTGAAATTATTTTGAAATTGGGCCACTGGCTCAGGAGGAGATGTTGTTTAAAGATTTTTTCTATTTTTAGCTCTGGTGGCCATTTTGTTCAGCAGAGCAGAACCATTTTAGCAATTTTGGTAGAGGGTCACCCAAGGAACAGTTCTGTGAAATTATTTTGAAATCCGGCCACTGGCCTAAGAGGAGGTTGTTTAAAGGTTTTTCTATTTTTAGCTCTGGCAGCCATTTTGTTCAGCAGAGCAGAAACATTTTAGCAATTTTGGTAGAGGGTCACCCAAGGAACATTTCTGCAAAATTATTTTGAAATCGGGCCACTGGCCTAGGAAGAGATGTCGTTTAAAGGTTTTTCTATTTTGGCCATTTTGTACAGCGGAGCGGAATGATTTGAGCAATTTTGGTAGAGGACCTGAAATCTGCCCAGTAGTTACAGAGAAGATATCTTTTGAAGCAAATGGTGGATGAAGGACGATGGACGATGCACGGCGGACGACGGATGACGCACAGCCGACAACGGACACAGGGCAATCACAATAGCTCATCCCAAACACGTTGTGCTCGTGTGAGCTACAACCTCTTCACAGTTTCAGTTTGACAACTGTGTGATATTGATGACAAACTCAACCAGAGGCTTTTTAGCAATCAAGGGGATGTAACTCTAAGATTATTGATCTGTCTGGCCAGTTTTTGAACTTGTCATTCATCCATGTTCACCTTATCTACAAGTTTCAGGAAGGTCTGATCAAAACTGAATGAGTTATGCTGATGACAAAGTCAAATAGAGGCTTTTTCAGCAATCAAGGGGATGTAACTCTAAGATTAATGGTCTGTGATCTGGCCAGTTTTCCAACTTGTCAAAAATTTAATCTATGTCCACCTTAGCTGCAAGTTTCATGAAGTTCCCATCAAAACTGAATGAGTTATGGTGATGACATTTACAAATGTAGTCTAACAGGCTTTTTTTAACTTGTCCCAAGATTTCATTCATATCCACCTTATCTGCAAGTTTCAGGAAGATCTGATCAAACCTGAATGACTTATGCTGATGACAAAGTCAAATAGAGGCTTTTTCATCAAGGGAACATAACTCTAATATTAATGATCTGATCTGGCCAGTTTTCGAACTTGTACGAGATTTCATCCATGCCCACCTTATCTGCAAGGTTCAGGAAGAGCTGATCAAAACTAAATGACTTATGCTGATGACAAAGTCAGAGGATTTATCAGCAATCAAGGGGACGTAACTTTAAGACTAATGATCCTATTTGGCCAGTTTTCGAACTTGTCCGAGATTTCATCCATGTCCACCTCATATGCCAGTTTCAGGAATATCTCACCAAAACTGAATGAGTTATGCTGACAACAAAGTCAAACAAAAGCTTTTTCAGCAATCAAGGGGACGTAACTCTAAGACTGATGATCCGATCTGGCCAGTTTTCAATCTTGTCAGAAATTTCATCCAATCCACCATATCTGCAAGTTTCAGGAAGATCCGATCATAACTGAAGGAGTTATGGTGATGAGAAACATTTTCCCATTACAAGTCTATGGAACCTTGTGGTTGCTAGAGCAACCAAGGTTTTCCTTAGAATTCCATGAAAAGCTTATGCCATCAATCCTCCACCAGAGCAGCATGCTACATATGAACAAGAGTTGTCAAAAGACAATGCAGCTCGCCGGAAAGGGCTGATCGGATAAGAAAACAATCTTTTACTAGAGCAAGTCGATGGCGAGCCATCACATATCCCCGCGCCAGCACCGCACCATTGCATATCTCCGTGCACATCGAAATTCCAAATGCGTTCCTCCAGTCCTCATCCATAGGGCTATCGCCTGTTTAAGTTTTAAGATTCTAGCTTAAATGGTCTAGGAACACTGGTGTGACATTACAGACGGACGGATGGGGGGTATAACAATATCTCCACTTTTTCTTCGAAAAGCGCGGGGATAAATATTAAAGATTAAATGCAGAACTTAAAACTTAAACATAGCTGTAAATGATAGAGTATGACTTTGATGTCTGAAGAATGTCAAACTGAGGGATGGGGTATATGCCATTGAAACATCTTCCCTTAGGTTGGTGTGGACAAAATATGAAAGCTATATCTTACATGCTGAATCCCTTAGGTTGGTGTGGACGAAATATGCGAGCTGTATCTTACATACTTCAGCAGTCATGTACACTTTTCAAAACTTAAATACAGTTGTAAGTATGACCTGACCTTGACCTAGGCAGAGGGTCAAACTAAGGAAAGGGTGTGTACTATTGAAAGGTCTTACCCTAAGATAGGTGTGGGCCAAATATTAAAGCAGTACCATAAATACTTCAGCAGTTACGAACACTTTACAAAACTTAAATGCAGAACTTAAACATGGGTGTAAATGACAAAGTAAGAACTGACCATGACCTACATAAAGGGTCTAACTTGGGAATGGGGGTGTATGCTACTAAAAGGTCTTACCCTAGGTGTAGGTGTAGACCAAATATGAAAGCAGTACCTTAAACAATTAAAACAAGAGGACCATGATGGTCCTATATCGCTCACCTGAGCAAACAGATTTGCATACTTACTATTGAAGTTTCAGCCAAGTTCATTGCTCTTAAGATTTTTGTATAAATTTTATAGCCCTGTCCCGCCCCCTAGCGGCCATGTTTTTTGACGTATCATGAAGTCTTGAACACTCTTGGTAGAAGGTCACCAAAGCAACATTCCTGCCAAGTTACATTGAACTGGGTCCAACTGTTTCTTATGAGAAGATTTTTAAAGTTTTCTATATAAATATATAGGGAAAAGCCCCGCACCCTAGCCGCCATGTTTTCTGACGAATCATGACGGCTTGAACAATGTTGATAGAGGGTCACCAAAGAAACATTCCTGCCAAGTTATATTGAAATCGGTCCAGTGGTTTCTGACAAGAAGATTTTTTCAAGTTTGCTATATAGATATATAGGGAAAATAAGCCTGGACCCCCTAGCAGCCATGTTTTTTGACGATTTCTGAAAAGAAGATTTTTAAAGTTTTCTATATAGATATATAGGGAAAATAGGCCCTGCCCCCTGGCAGCCATGTTTTTGACGAATCATGATTACTTGAACAATCTTGGTAAAGGGTCACCAAGGAAATATTTCTGCCAAGTTATAATGAAATTGGTCCAGTGGTTTCTGACATGAAGATTTTTAAAGTTTTCTGTATACATATATAGGGAAAATAAGCCCCACCCCCTGGTGGCCATGTTTTTTCACAAATCATGACGGCTTGAACAATCTTGATAGAGGGTTACATAAGAAACATTCCTGCAATGTTATATTGAAATCGGTCCAGTGGTTTCTGACAAGAAGACCATTAAAGTTTTCTATATAGATTATATAGGGAAAATAAGCCCCGCCCCCTGGCGGCCATGTTTTTTGACAAATCATAATGGCTTGAACAATCTTGGTAGAGGGTCACCAAGGAAACATTTCTGCCAAGTTATATTGAAATCGGTCCAGTGGTTTCTGACAAGAAGATTTTTTATTTTCTGTATAGATATACAGGGAAAACAAGAGGGCCCAGAGGGCCCTAATTCGCTCACCTGAGTGACATTGTCTCTAGTATATTCTAAAAGACTATGATTTCTCTTCATAGGACTACGTATGTTTAAAATTTGTTGAAAATGAATGTTTTAGGATGACAGGCTGGTGGGTGCTGGACAGAAGCATGATCGCATGGAGCCTTATTGTTGAATAGACATGTGAACTAGATGAAACTATGTAACCAAATTTCAAAGGCCAGGGCCTTCTGGTTTCAGACAAAAAGATTTTTAAAGGTTTTCCCTATGTAAGTATATATAAAAAAGATGGTGGCCATCTTGGATTTCCAATAGGGACTATTTTAGCTATTTTTGACCTACAAGATGCTTCCTACCAAGTTTTAAAGTCAATAAGCCTTTTGATTCAGGAGAAGAAGAGAATAATAGATTTTCAAGATGGCTGCCATGGCAAGCATCTTGGATTTCCAATCAGAAAGATTTTAGCTATTTTTGACCTATAAGTAAAACCGATGCTTCCTACCAAGTTTAAGGTCAATTGGCTTTTTCAGTTTAGGAGAAGAAGCGAAAAATAGATTTTCAAGATGGCCACCAAGGCAGCCATCTTGGATTTTGTATCGGGACGATTTTAGCTATTTTAGATCTACGTCCCCAATGCTTCCTGCTAAGTTTCGAGTCAAATGGCCTTTCAGTTCAGAAGAAGAAGCGAAAAAATGATTTTCAAGATGGCCATCATGGCAGCCATCTTGGATTTCCGATCAGCACGATTTTAGCTTTTTCTGATCTACAAGTCACCCAGATGCTTCCTACCTAGTTTAAAGTCAATAAGCCTTTCGGTTCAGGAGAAGAAGCGAAAAATTGATTTTCAAGATGGCCGCCATGGTGGTGGATTTACGATCGGAAGGATTTTAGCTACTTTTGATCTACAAGTCACCTCGATGCTTCCTACCAAGTTTGGAGTCAATTGGCTTTTGGATTTAGGAGAAGAAGCGAAAAATAGGTTTTCAAGATGGCCGCCATCTTGGCTTTCCGATCGGCATGATTTTGGCTACTTTTGATCCAAAAGTCACCCCTATGCTTCCTACCAAGTTTGGAGTCAATTGGCCTTTGGGTTCAGGAGAAGAAGCGAAAAATAGATTTTCAAGATGGCGGCCATCTTGGATTTCCGATCTCAACGATTTTAGCTATGTTTGATCTACAAGTCACCCTGATGCTTCCTACCAAGCATCTAGTCAATTGGCCCAGGGGTGTAGGAGGAGTAGGCTTTTAAAGTAATTGTTGATGACGGACGACGCACAACGCACGACGGACATTGACTGACCACAATAGCTCACCATGAGCACTTTGTGCTCAGGTGAGCAATTAAGCCCCACCCCTGGCAGCCATGGTTTTTGACGAATCCAAATGGACTGAACAATCTTGGCAGTGGATCACCAAAGGAACATTTCTGCAAAATTGTACTGAAATTGGTCAAGTGGTTTCTGACAAGAAGATTTTTTTAAGTTTTTAGTTAAAAAATCAATTTTTAGCTCCTGTGTCCTAGATATGCAATGGACCGGAACCATTTGAACAACTTTGAAAGAGGATCAACCAAGGATCATTCCTGTGAAGTTAGGTCAAAATCCAATCAGTAGTTTAGGAGATGTTGTTTAAAGATTGTGGATGGACAGACGGACGGACGACGACAACAACGGACGGTGAGTGATCTCAAAAGCTCACCTTGAGCCTTCAGCTCAGGTAAGCTAAAAACATGTACACCTTTGGAAACTTAAACATTGTGCTAACGCGGAAGCCAACACCAACGACTGGGTGACAACATAACCTTGACTTAGGCAGAAGGTCAAACTGAAGAACGGATGTCTGCTATTGAAAGGTCCTACCCTAAGGTAGTTGTTGGCCAAATATGAAAGCGGTATCTTGAATACTTCAGCAGTTAGAAACGCTTTTCAAAACTTAAATGCAGAAACATGGGTGTAATTGACTAAGTAAGAACTGACCTTGACCTATATAAAGGGTCTAACTTGGGGATGGGGCTGTATGCTGTTGAAAGGTCTTACCCTAAGGTAGGTGTAGGCCAAATATGAAAGTAGTACCTTAAACAATTACAAGAGGACCATGATGGTCCTATATTGCTCACCTGAGCAAACAGCTTTGCATACTTACTGTTGAAGTTTCAGCCAAGTTCACTGCTCTAAGATTTTTGTATAAATTTTATAGCCCTGCTCCCCTGCGGCCATGTTTTTTTTCATGCATCATGATGGCTTGAAGTGAATCTTGAAAGAGGATCACCAAAGGAACAATTCTGCCAAGATATATTGAAATCGGTCCAGTGGTTTCTGACAAAAAGAATTATAAAACGTTTTATATAGCTATATAGGGAAAATAAGCCCCACCCCCTAACGGCCATGTTTTTTGATGAATCATGACTGCTTGAACAAACTTGGTAGAGGGTCACCATAGGAACATTCCTGCCAAGTTATATTGAAATCGCTTCAGTGGTTTCTGACAAGAAGATTTTTAAAGCTTTCTATTTAGATATATAGGGAAAATAAGCCCCACCCCTAGCAGCCATGTTTTTTGACGAATCATGATTGCTTGAACAATCTTGGTAGAGGAACACCAAAGCAACATTCCTGCCAAGTAATATTGAAATCAGTCAGCTGGTTTCTGACAAGAAGAATTTTAAAGTTTTCTATACAGACATATATGAAAAATAAGCCCCACACCCTGGTGGCCATATTTTTTGACGTATCATGAGGGGGTGAACAATCTTGGTAGAAGGTCACCAAAGCAACATTCCTGCCAAGTTACACTGAACTCGATCCAACGGTTTCTTATGAGAAGATTTTTAAAGTCTTCTATATAGATATATAGGGAAAATATGCCCCGCCCCCTAGCGGCCATGTTTTTAGACATATCATGACGGCTTGAACAATCTTGGTAGAGGGTCACCAAAGAAACATTCCTGCCAAGTGACATTGAAATTGGTCCATTGGTTTCTGACAAGAAGATTTTTAAACTTTTCTATATAGATATATAGGGAAAATAAGCCCCGCCCCCTGGCGGCCAGGTTTTTTCACGAATCATGATAACTTGAACAATCTAGGTAGAGGGTCAACAAGGAAACATTTCTGCCAAGTTATAATGAAATCAGTCCAGTGGTTTCTGACAAGAAGATTTTTAAAGTTTTCTATGTAGATATATAGGGAAATTAAGCCCCGCCCCCTGGCGACCACATTTTTTGATGAATCATGACGACTTGAACAATCTTGGTAGAGGGTTACAAAAGAAACATTCCTGCAATGTTATACTGAAATCGGTCCAGTGGTTTCTGACAAGAAAATCATTAAAATTTTCTATATAGATATATAGGGAAAATAAGCCCCGCTCCCTAGCGGCCATGTTTTTTGACAAATCATGACGGCTTGAACAATCTTGGTAGAGGATCACCAAGGAAACATTTTTGCTAAGTTATATAGAAATCGGTTCAGTGGTTTCTGACATGAAGATTTTTAAAGTTTTCTATATAGATATATAGGGAAAATAAGCCCCTCCCCCTGGCAGCCATGTTTTTTGACGAATCATGATGGCTTGAACAATCTTGGGAGAAGGTTACAAAAGAAACATTTCTGCCATGTTATATTGAAATCGGTCCAGTGGTTTCTGACAAGAAGATTTTTAAAGTTTTCTATATAGATATATAGGGAAAATAAGCCCCGCTCCCTGGCAGCCATGTTTTTTGACGAATCCAAATGGCTTGAACAATCTTGGTAGAGGATCACCAAAGGAACATTTCTGCAAAATTATATTGAAATCAGTCCAGTGGTTTCTGACAAGAAGAGATTTAAAGTTTCTATAAAGATATATAGGGAAAATAAGCCCCGCCCCTTGGCGGCCATGTTTTTTGACAAATCCAAATGGCTTGAATAATCTTGGTAGAGGATTACCAAAGGAACATTTCTGCAAAATTATATTGAAATCAGTCCAGTGGTTTCTGAAGAAGATTTTTAAAGTTTTCTATATAGATATATAGGGAAAATAAGCCCCGCCCCCTGGCGGCCATGTTTTTTGACGAATCTAAATCTATTGAATAATCTTGGTAGAGGATCACCAAAGGAATATTTCTGCAAAATTATATTGAAATCGGTACAGTGGTTTCTGACAAGAAGATTTTTAAAGTTTTCTATACAGATATATAGGGAAAATAAGCCCCGCCCCCTGGCAGCCATGTTTTTTGACGAATCCAAATGGCTTGAACAATCTTGGTAGAGGGTCACCAAAGGAACATTTCTGCAAAATTATATTGAAATCGGTCCATTGGTTTCTGACAAGAAGAGTTTTAAAGTTTCTATATAGATATATAGGGAAAATAAGCCCCGCCCCTTGGCGGCCATGTTTTTTGACAAATCCAAATGGCTTGAATAATCTTGGTAGGGGATTACCAAAGGAACATTTCTGCAAAAATTATATTGAAATCAGTCCAGTGGTTTCTGACAAGAAGATTTTTAAAGTTTTCTATATAGATATATAGGGAAAATAAGCCCCGCCCCCTGGCGGCCATGTTTTTTGACGAATCTAAATCTATTGAATAATCTTGGTAGAGGATCACCAAAGGAATATTTCTGCAAAATTATATTGAAATCTGTCCAGTGGTTTCTGACAAGAAGATTTTTAAAGTTTTCTATACAGATATATAGGGAAAATAAGCCCCGCCCCCTGGCAGCCATGTTTTTTGACGAATCCAAATGGCTTGAACAATCTTGGTAGAGGATCACCAAAGGAACATTTCTGCAAAATTATATTGAAATCGATCCAGTGGTTTCTGACAAGAAGATTTTTAGTTTTCTATATAGATATATAGGGAAAATAAGCCCCGCCCCCTGGTGGCCATGTTTTTTGACGAATCCAAATGGCTTGAACAATCTTGGTAGAGGGTCACCAAAGGAACATTTTTGCAAAATTATACTGAAATCGGTCCAGTGGTTTCTGACAAGAAGATTTTTTAAGTTTTTAATTAAAAAATCTATTTTTAGCTCCTGTGACCTAGATTTGCAATGGACCGGAACCATTTGAACAACTTTGAAAGAGGACCAACCAAGGATCATTCCTGTGAAGTTTGGTCAAATTCCAATCAGTGGTTTAGGAGGAGATGTTGTTTAAAGATTGTGAACGGATGGATGGACAGACGGACGACGACGGACAGTGGGTGATCACAATAGCTCACCTTAAGCCTTCGGCTCAGGTGAGCTAAAAAACTATGCACATCTTTGAAAACTTAAACATTGTGCTAACACGGACGCCGCCAGATACCGACGCCAATGACTGGTGACAACATAAGCTCTCCTGGGACATAGTCCTGGTGAGCTAAAACTGAAGTTTTTAAAAGTAAAACATATTTTAACTAGCAATACTTAACCTATAGATAATGTGCTTTTTAATTCTGTATTTCACATCTTCCACAGAAAAAAACGACAGTTCAGTCGTCTTATTGAGTCTTAATCCAGAAGGTCCCTTAGGCAGTTACCTGTGTGACGTAACTCTTCCCGCTTAAATGATCACGTGTCAGTTTCTTTGATGTATAAAAAACAATAGAAACAATAAGAACAGAGCTGCAAGGGAGGAAGGTGAGACTCTATTATCTATAGGTTATGTATTGCTGGTTAAAATATGTTTTACTTTTAAAAACTTCATTTTAACTGCACAATACACTAACCTATAGATAATGTGCTAGAATTTGCTGATTAGGAGGGAGGAGCTCTCCTAGTTCTAACACCAACAATATATAATCCCACTACTTCTGGAATAAGACTCAGGAAACTCTAAGGAATAAGATACATCAATGATATAATCCTAGGAATGATCTTATTCCTTACATATATATAAGATATTAATTACCTTAATATATGTACTGTAGGCTTTGGAGGCTGTCAACGACCTTTAGGTGTCAAAGGCACTGTCTTGCTGGCTCCCAACCACTTTTTGGGCAACAACTATTGGGCCCAACTTCTGGAGATTTTCTGCTTGTTGAGACATGTCCCTCAGGTAGAATTTACCGAATGTAGAAGAATGATTCCAGACCGCTGCTTTGAGGATTTCATTAAGAGGAACCTTATCAAAGAATGCCCAAGAAGAAGACAGAGCCCTAACTTCATGAGCTTTAATCTTTAGAAAAGAAATATCTCTCTTGGTGAGTTTCCTGTAGGCAAGTTTAATAGTATAAGATATCCATCTTGAAACCAAAGCTTTTGAGATATCTTGATAAATAGAAATAATCTAGTTCAATTCTGACAGTAGGAACTAGTCATTTTAAGGTAGAATGTTAACGCTCTTATCGGGCATAAGAGTCTATCTGATAGCTCCCTTTTACATGTTCAAGCTAAACTAGGGATAACTATAGGATCTGGGTTGATAGATGGAAGCTGATTTTTTTTGCTAAGAAACCAGTTTGGACTATCAATGAAACTGATCCATCAGATTGGTTGAATCTTAAATGATTTGAGTCCATTGCTAAGGCATGAATTTCGCTACATCTTTTAGCAGTTGTAAGAGCTAATAACAAGAGAGCCATTATGGCCCTATAATACTCACCTGAGTATCATAGCACTTTGAGAACATGACCTAGAACTGATCAAGGCAAACATTCTGATTAAAATTCATTATGATTATATTAACAAGTAAGACAATATAGCATGTCTAATGGACTGTAAAGTAGAAGTCAAGGTCAACTATGGATGACTGCACTCAGGAGGCCATGCTAAGATGTATGCATGTACTAAGTATCACTGGCTGTAGGAGCAATGGTTACTGAGAAAGTGATGTAAACACAAACACTTCACAAGTACCAAATATCACTCTGTAGGACCAATAATTACTGAGAAACTGACCTAAATGGAAAAACTTAAGAAAGTCACTGGACCGTGAAATACACGTCATAAGTGACCCAGTTCCAAACTTCATCTAAAAATCATCAAGACAAATATTTTGAGCAAGATTCATGATGATCACTTCAAAAATGTGACCTCTAGAGTGTCAACAAGGTTTTCCTTTGATTTGGCCTGGTGACCTAATGTCTGACACCCAGTTTTAAACTAGACCTAGAAATCATCAAGACAAATATTTTGAGCAATATTTATGATGATTAATTAAACAAGAGGGCCATGATGCCCCTGTAACGCTCACCTGAGTATCATGGAACTTTGAGAACCTGACCTAGAACTGATCAAGGCAAACATTCTGATCAAAACTCAAAATGATTATATTCACAAGCAAGACAATGTAGTATGTCTAATGGACTGTGAAATAGAGGTCAAGGTCAAATATGGATGACTGCACTCAAGAGGCCATGCTAAGATGTATGCATGTACTAAGTATCACTGGCTGTAGGAACAATAGTTACTGAGAAACTGAACTAAACATAAACACTTCACAAGTACCAAATATCACTCTGTAGGACCAATAATTACTGAGAAACTGACCTAAACAGAAAAACTTAAGAAAGTCACTGGACAGTGAAATATAAGTCACCTAGAAATCATCAAGACAAACATTTTGAGCAAGATTCATGATGATCACTTCAAAAATGTGACCTCTAGAGCATCAACAAGGTTTTCCTTTGATTTGGCCTGGTGACCTAGTTTCTGATATCAAATGACCCAGTTTTAAACTAGACCTAGAAATCATCAAGACGAACATTTTGAGTATGATGATTATTTAAAAAATGTGACGGAGTGTTAACAAGGTTTTCGTTTGATTTTGCCTGGTGACCTAGTTATTGACCCCATGTGACCCAGTTTCAAACCTAACTTAGAAATCATCAAGACAAACATTTTGGGTAAGATTCATGATGATTGCTTCAAAAATGTGACCTCTAGAGTGTTAACAAGGTCTTTCTTTGATTTGGCCTGGTGACCTAGTTTTTAACTCCAAGTGACCCAGTTTCAAACTTGACCTAGAAATCATCAAGACAAACATTTTGAGCAAGATTCATGATGATTGCTTCATAAATGTGACCGCTAGAGTGTTAACAAGGTTTTACACTGATGTGGCCAGGTGACCAAGTTTTTGACCCCACATGACCCAGTTTCAAATTTTACCTAGAAATCATCAAGACAAACATTTTGAGCAAGATTCATGATCATTGCTTCAAAAATGTGACAGCTAGAGTGTTAACAAGGTTTTCTGCTGATTTGGGCCTGGTGACCTACGGTAGTTTCTGACCACAAGTGAACCATCAAGACAAACATTTTGAGCAAGATTCATTATGATTCTTTCAAAAATGTGACCGCTAGAGTGTTAACAAGGTTTTCCTTCGATTTAGCCTGGTGACCTAGTTTCTGATCCCAAGTGACCCAGTTTCAAACCTGTCCTAGAACTCATCAAGACAAACAATTTGAGCAAGATTCATGATGACTGCTTGAAAAATGTGACCGCCAGAGTGTTAACAAGGTTTTCCGCTGATTTGGCCAGGTGACCTAGTTTTTTACCCCAAGTGACCCAGCTTCGAACTTGACCTAGAACTCATCAAGACAAATATTTTGAGCAAGATTCACGATAATTGCTTAAAAAATGTGACCGCTAGAGTGTTAACAAGGTTTTCTGCTGTTTTGGCCCAGTGACCTAGCTTTTGATCCCAAGTGATCCAGTTTCAAACTTGACCTAGAACTCATCAAGACAAACATTTTGAGCAAGATTCATGCTGATTGCTTCAAAAATGTGACCTCTAGAGTGTTAACAAGCTTTTCCTTTGATTTGACCTGGTGACCTAGTTTTTGACCCCAAGTGACCCAGTATCCAACCTGACCTAGATTTCATAGTGGCAAATATTCTGGGCAAGTTTCATCAAGAGTGGGTCAAAACTGTGACCTCTGGAGTATTAACAAACTAATTGTTGATGACGAATGAAGGACCACGACGGATGATGGACAGAGGGTGATCACAGTAGCTCACCTCAGGTGAGCTAAAAATGTGACCTCTGGTGTGTTAACAAGGTTGCCCTTTGATTTGGCCTGGTGAGCTAGTTTTTGACCCTAAGTGACCCAGATTCAAACTTAACCTAGAAATCATCAAGCCAAACATTTTGGGCAAGATTCATGATGATTGCTTCATAAATGTGACCGCTAGAGTGTTAACGAGGTTTTCAGCTGATTTGGCCAGGTGAACTAGTTATTGACCCCACATGACCCAGTTTTTGATGATTGCTTAAAAAATGTGACCTCTTGAGTGTTAACAAGGTTTTCCATATTTGGCCTGGCGACCTAGTTTTTGACCTCAAGTGACCCAGTTTCAAACGTGACTTAGAAATCATCAAGACAAACATTTTGAGCAAGAGTCATGATGATTACTTCATAAATGTGACCGCTAGAGTGTTAACGAGGTTTTCAGCTGATTCGGCCAGGTGACCTAGTTATTGACCCCACATGACCCAGTTTCGAACTTGACCTAGAAATCATCAAGACAAACATTTTGAGCAAGATTCATGATGATTGCTTCAAAAATATGACCACTAGAAAGTTAACAAGGTTTTCTGCTGATTTGGAGAGGTGACCTAGATTTTGACCCCAAGTGACCCAGTTTTGAACTTGACCTAGAACTTATCAAGACAAACATTTTAAGCAAGATTCATGATGATTGTTTCAAAAATGTGACCGCTCGAGTCTTAACAAGGTTTTCCTTTGATTTGGCCTGGTGACCTAGTTTTTGACCCAAAGTGACCCAGTTTCGAACTTCACCTAGAAATCATTAAGACAAGCATTCTGAGCAAGATTTCATGATGATTGCTTCAAAAATGTGACTGCTAGAGTGTTAACTAGAGCAAAAGCCCAGAGGGTCACGAATAGCCCCGGCTGGCGCCATTTCTTAATTATAAAATATTTTAAAGTTAATGACAATGATATAAGGCAAGATATAGTTTAAAATGTCAGTCTCTGAGCGATACTGATCTATCATCTCAAGTACATTTTTCCTGGCATAAATAAATAATCTTCAAGACATGAAGCAAATTTGCTGGGCCATAAAATATAGGTCACTGACCTACATATACTTGAGAAGTTAATCTGATGGTCACACTGATGCATTATACCAGCTATGATGTTAATCCATTAAATAATCTAAAAGATATTAAGCAAAATCACTAGACCATGAAATATAGGTCATAATGATTTATATTTACTTTGAGGTGAAAGTTTGGGTCACACTGTGTCATTATATGTAAATATAACATTTAGGTATCAAATAGTGGGAGATATAAGACAAAATCATAGGGCTATGAAATATAGGTCACATAATCCCAAAATATGATAGTAATACATCAAATTTCTTCAAAATGTAACATAAAATTACTGGACTATGAAATTTAGGTCGCAGTGGCCTACATTTACTTTTAGGTCAACTGTTTGATCATACTAATTCATAATCCCAAATAATGATGTTCATACATCAATTAACATTCAAGATATGAGGCAAAATTACTGGACCATGAAATATAGGTCAAGGTGACCTACATTTGTTATGCTGTCAATTGTGGTGTCACACAGAACCAATATGCCAAGTATCATATTAATCCATGAAATAGTCTTCAAGATATAAGACAAAATTGCTGGAGCATGAAAATATGATCACAATGACCTTGACCTTATTACACTGAATGTTGATGTGATAAACATGTCTGATGCCCATCCTTCTTTAAGAAGTTGTTTGTATAAACAAACTGCAACATACTACTTTATTGGCATTTATCTATGAAATAGGCTTCAAAATATGTCAAAATCACCGAAGCATGAAAATAAGGTCACAATGACCTTGACCTTATTACACTAAATGTTGATGTGATAAACATGTCTGATGCCCATCCTTCTTTGATAAGAGGTTTTTTGTATAAACAAACTGCAATATACTACTTTATAGGGGTGTCCTAGATTTTGACCTCTACCCCCGCCCTGGGGCATGACCCAGGGTTCATAGATATAGAATAGAAGAGAACCCTCCCAGGTAATCCCATACCAAATATTAAAAGTTTTTGATCAGTGGCTGCAGAGTTATAAGTAATCAAACAAGAGGGCCATGATGCCCTGTGATGCTCATCTGAGTATCATAGCACTTTGAGAACCTGACCTAGAACTGATCAAGGCAAACATTCTGATCAAAATTCAAAATTATTATATTAACAAGTAAGACAATGTAGCATGTCTAATGGACTGTGAAACAGAGGTCACGGTCAAATATGGATGACTGTACTCAAGAGTTCATGCTTAGATGTATGCATGTACTAAGTATCACTGGCTGTAGAAGCAATAGTTACTGAGAAACTGGCCTAAACACAAACACTTCACAAGTACCAAATATCACTCTGTAGGACCAATAATTACTGAGAAACTGACCTAAATGGAAAAACTTAGGAAAGTCACTGGACAGTGAAATATACGTCACCAAGAAATCATTAAGACAAACATTTTGAGCAAGATTCATGATGATCACTTCAAAAATGTGACCTCTAGAGCGTCAACAAGGTTTTCCTTTGATTTGGCCTGGTGATCTAGTTTTTGACCCAAAGTGACAGAGTTTTTAACCAGACCTAGAAATCATCAAGACGAACATTTTGAGCAATATTTATGATGATTATTTAAGAAATGTGACCTCTGGAGTGTTAACAATGTTTTACTTTGATTTGGCCTGGTGACCTAGTTTTTGACCCCACATGACCCAGTTTTTAACTTGACCTAGAAATCATCAAGATAAATATTTTGGCGAAGATTCATGATGATTGCTTCAAAAACGTGACCACTAGAGTGTTAACAAGGTTTTCCGCTGATTAGGCCAAGTGACCAAGATTTTTACCCTATGTAACCCAGTTTTGAACTTGACCTAGAAATCATCAAGACAAACATTTTGAGCAAGATTCATGATGACTGCTTGAAAAATGGGTCCTCTAGAGTGTTAATAATATTTTCCTTTGATTTGGCCTGGTGACCTAGTTTTTGACCCCAAGTGACCCAGTTTCAAACTTGATCTAGAAATCATTAAGACAACAATTTGAGCAAGATTCATGATGATTGCTTCAAAAATGTGACCACTAGAGTGTTAACAAGGTTTTCCGCTGATTAGGCCAGGTGACCTAGTTTTTTACCCTACATAACCCAGTTTTGAACTTGACCTAGAAATCAAGACAAACATTCTGAGCAAGATTCATCATCATTGCTTCAAAAATGTAACCGCTAGAGTTAACAAGGTTTTCTGCTGATTTTGTCCGGTGACCTAGTTTTTGACCTCAAGTGACCCAGTTTCGAACGACTTAGAACTCAGCAAGACAAACATTTTGAGCAAGATTCATGATGACTGCTTCAAAAATGTGACTGCTAGAGTGTTAACAAGGTTTTCCTTTGATTTGGTCTGGTGACCTAGTTTTTGACCCAAAGTGACCCAGTTTCGAACGACTTAGAACTCAGCAAGACAAACATTTTGAGCAAGATTCATGATGACTGCTTCAAAAATGTGACTGCTAGAGTGTTAACAAGGTTTTCCTTTGATTTGGTCTGGTGACCTAGTTTTTGACCCAAAGTGACCCAGTTTCGAACGACTTAGAACTCATCAAGACAAACATTTTGAGCAAGATTCATGATGATTGCTTCAAAAATGTGACTGCTAGAGTGTTAACAAGGTTTTCCTTTGATTTGGTCTGGTGACCTAGTTTTTGACCCAAAGTGACCCAGTTTCGAACTTGACCTAGAAATCATCAAGGCAAACATTTTGAGCAAGATTCATGATGATTGCTTAAAAAATGTGACCTCTAGAGAGTTAACAAGTTTTCCTTGGATCTGACCTGGTGACCTAGTTTTTGACCCCAAGTGACCCAGTATTAAACTTGACCTAGATTTCATAGGGGAAAACATTCTGTGCAAGATTCATCAAAATTGGGTCAAAACTGTGACTAGAGTGTTAACAAACTAATTGTTGACAACGAATGACGGATGACGGACGACGGACAGAGGGTGATCACAAAAGCTCACCCTGAGCTAAGGTGAGCTAAAATCTTTGAAGTAAAACTTGGATATAGAAAGGGTTAATGGATGGAATCACATCTGGACAGACAGAAGGACGGATGGAAGGATGGACAGACGGACAGACGAATGGACTAACGGAACAGACGAAAACTATATACCCCTTCGGCATACGAAGATATACTTCGTATGCCAGGGATATATAACAAGGTATTCTGCTGATTTGTCCCGGTGACCTAGTTTTTGACCCCAAGTGACCCAGTTTTGAACTTGACCTAGAACTCACCAAGACAAACATTTTGAGCAAGATTAATGACGATTGCTCCAAAAATGTGACCGCTAGAGTGTTAACAAGGTTTTCCTTTGGTTTGGCCTGGTGACCTAGTTTTTGACCCCAAGTGACCCAGTTTCAAACCTGACCTAAAAATTATCAAGACAAACATTTTGAGCAAGATTCATGATGATTGGTTCAAAAATACGACAGCTAGAGTGTTAAAAAGTTATTCTGCTGATTTGGCTTGGTGATTCAAAAATGTGACCACTAGAGTATTAACGAGGTATTCTGCTGGTTTGGCCCGGTGACCCAGTTTTTAACCTAAGTGAGCCAGTTTCGCACTTGACCTAGAACTCATCAAGACAAACATTTTAAGCAAGATTCATGAAGATTGCTCAAAAAATGTTAGGCTAGAGTGTTTACAAGGTTTTCCTTTGATTTGGCCTGGTGACCTAGTTTTTGACCCCAAGTGACCCAGTTTCGAACCTGACCTAGAAATCATCAAGACAAACATTTTGAGCAAGATTCATGATGACTGCTTGAAAAATGGGTCCTCTAGAGTGTTAATAATATTTTTCTTTGATTTGACCTGGTGACCTAGTTTTTGATCCCAAGTGACCAGGTTTCGAACCTGACCTAGAAATCATCAAGACAAACATTTTGAGCAAGATTCATGATGATTGCTTGAAAAATGAGTCCTCTAGAGTGTTAATAATATTTTCCTTTGATTTGACCTAGTGACCTAGTTTTTGACCCCAAGTGACCCAGTTTTGAACCTGACCTAGATTTCATAGGGGCAAACATTCTGAGCAAGTTTCATCAAGATTGGGCCAAAATTGTAACCTCTAGAGTGTTAACAAACTTATTGTTGATGACGGACGACGGACAGAGGGTGATCACAATAGCTCACCCTCAGCTTTTGCTCAGGTGAGCTAAAAAGGCTGTCTTGATAGTAACGAGAAGTTTAGAAGCCTTATGTAGAGGTTCATATGGGGCTTTCTGAAGACAGGTTAAGACCCAAGATAAATACCATTTAGGAGTGAGAGATATTTGTACTGGATGTTGCAATTAGAAAGACCTAATTAATTCTGACAAGACTGGATTAGTTCCGACTCTATTACAAGTTTTAAATTATAAAAATTACCTGTTAATCTGGTTTTAAATTTAAAAGAGCATATTTGTTTGTATACATTACCCCACCCAGGTGGTGTTAATGGTTGGCGGAAGTAACATGTTCACGCTGGTTCCCGTTGCACCAAAATATAGAATATATATATATATATATATTTTTTTAGGATAAATTACCTTTCGCTTTATAATGCCTGTTTTTCCCTATTTTGGTTTTGTTTTCAATTTAATTATTTAATTTGAGTAAACGAATAGTTTATTTTATTTTCGGCCGGTTGTCACGTGGCGTTTTTATCCAATCACTTCAAAAGGTAATCTTGTGCCTCTGGTCTGTTCTTCCAATTAACATTCACTGTCTGGACAGTCAATTAGATTTTGTTTGGGTTTGGAAGTGGCCAATCAGTTTTCAGGTAGCCATGCGCCCGGAACTGTCCCAACTTCAGCATCAGTTTCAAATAAGTTTTCGCTGTGCATGGACGCTTGCGAAAATTCAAACCAATCCGCCACGCCCTGTATATAGTAGTTTAGTCCTGTAGTTTAGTAGGAAACCATATAAACATGCAGCATCATCTTGTTGTCACCCGTATGCTTACATGTAATTTTGCTTTTACAGCTCACACTTATAATGGCATGATAATTGGCCCCAAAATTGCCTCCATGTATGTCCATATGTCAGGCTTCCTGGGCCACTTTTTTTTTTTTTTTTTTTTAAATATGCCTTTGTGATACTTAAAACAACATACTGTGTTGGTATGACCAAGCTGGAGCTAAAGATGTGCTAATTCTGGACTTCTCTGGGAGACATTAGTGCTGTGATAATTATTGGACTCCTTCGGTGGAGATATGTGTAACCTAGTCAATGACATGGACTTCTTCGTGGAGATATGTGTAACCTAGTCAAAGCCATGGACTCCTTCAGTGGAGATGTGTCATCTAGTCAGCGCCATAGTCTCCTTTAGTGGACTTTCAATGTGATTCTCAATTTGACTCCATTTATTGGACACATGTAATATAGGCTAGTGTATTTTCAGATAAATGTAGATTGTGTTTTCATGGCATATGGTGTACTCCTTAACATACATACATGGAGGTATATTATTGAAAATTGTTGGACAATGAAGGGAATTATTTTCCTTTAGCCGTATAATGCTTAAATAACATTTTATTGTGGTTTTATGCTTGTCCTTAAAATTTTCAATTACACTACAACCTCTTTATAACATGGTTCGTTATAACACGGTTTTGGATATAACACGGTTCAAAGATGGATCCCAAAAATGTATAGATTATATACATTTTTGGATGGATATAACACGGTTGTTTAACTAACACGGTTTATGCAATGGACCCCAACAACAGTGTTATAAAGAGGTTGTGGTGTATATGGTTTCCGATACCCAAAAGCTGGTCTTGAGTTTTCCTTGTAAGTATTCAGCAGGAATTAGATGTTTTTTCTGCTCGGCAACACCTGGCAGGTCCAAGGGCAACCCTGGAGCTGGATGGTGTTGCTGTTTATATGCGGAAGAGAATTTAATTAAGAGTATTAGAGATCATGGCTCTTTATCCTTTGATGGTACTTATTTGATACTTTTTCTCAGAGAAAAGGTAAATGAGGAAATCGGCTATAACTGTAAGAGGGGGCTGAGACCGGATTAACCTTCTTTCTATGACACCAATTAGAGAATACGATCCACTTCACATCATAGACTTTCTGAGTAGATGTTCGTCTTAATTTTCAGACAAAGTCTGCAACGTTTTGCGAAAACTTTTTATCTCTGATTGTTTGATAACTCCCAAGCGTGAAGGTCGAGTAATGGGAGATTTTGGTGTAGAAATTTTCCTTTTGACTGTGTCAGAAGTTTTGGAAATAAAGGAAGACAAATTGGAGCTGACACTAGAAGATGCAGTACCTCTGAGAACCACGGTCGTTGAGGCCAGAAGGGAGCAATGAGAACTATTCTGCACTGAGATTGACGTATCTTGGCTAGAACAGAAGGTATCAGAATTGTAGGAGGAAATGCATATGCATGGAGTAGATTCCAGTTCATTGAGAGAGCCTCTACTTCTAAGGCATGGCTGTCGGGAACTGGAGATATATACAATGGGAGTTTGTGATTGAATCGTGTCGCAAACAGGTCCACATTGGGCTAATTGAGCATTTGGAATATGGAATTCGTGATCAATTGATCCAATGCCCATTCTGTTTTAATGGGTCTGTCCAATCTCGAGAGGCGGTCTGCCAAAATGTTGAATTTGCCTGGAATACGACGAACTCTGATTACTATATCCTGTTCCAGGCACCAATTGAGAAGCTCCCATACCTCTATACATAGACTGGGAGAATGTGTTCCACCTTGCTTGTTGATATAGGAGACACTGTCTTATTGTCGGTAGATATCATGATGCAAGAATGGTGAATAAATGTTATGGCTTTTTTTAGTGCGAAGTGTATGGCCATCATTTCTAGCATATTGATATGGAGCTGGGATTGGTCTTCCATCCAGCGACCATGAAAGGATAGTCTCATCGGCTCTAAATGAGCTCCCCATCCATAATGACTGGCATCCGTAAAGAGGTATACATTGGGATCCGGAGGATAGATGGAAGTTCCTAGTGCAAAACGATTGGTGTCCATCCACCAGTTTAGATGAAATCAAATCGTACTGCTGATCTTGATCTGATGATCGAGAGGAAGAATGCGAGGTCTCCAGACAGACAAGAGACACATTTGCAGAGGTCGTAAGTGAAGTCTGCCTAGGAGAACAAAGTCTGCTGCTGCATTGAGTTTGCCCAAAAGAAAAAGGAAAGTTCGTGCCGATACTTGACTGCAGGAAAGAACTGATTTGATAGTCAAATTTAGGGCCTCGACTCGGTCTGCTGGGACCCTGATTAAATTTTACTGTGTCAGAAATTCCATGCCTATGAACGTGAAATTCTGAGCAGGTATCAATTCTGACTTATTCAGATTTGGAATGAAACCTAGATCTTGAACTACTTGAAGGCAATATTTTGTCTGATATAACAGTCGGTTGCGAATCAGATCTCTTATCAGCCAATCGTCTAGGTACGGAAAAACTGAAATGGCATGTTGACGTAGGTGCAATGCTATTACATCCATTAATTTGGTGAATTCCACAGGGATGTTCCAAAGGTAAGGCCGTGAATTGACATATCTGATCTTTGTAGATGAACCGAAGATACTTTCTGGATTGAGGATGAATCGGAATGTGAAGGTAAGCATCTGTCAAGTCTATGGAGACAGCCCAGTCGTTGTTCACAATCGATTGTCTTACTGACTTGACTATCTCCATCTAGAATGGTTGTTTCTCTATATATAGGTTCAGTAAAGAAAGATCTCTTACTGGACATAACTTTCCATTCTTTTTTGGTACAAGGAATAGTCTGGAATAAAAGCTGGGAGTTCCCAGATCTTGTACCCTTTCCACTGCCTGTTTCTGGAGAAGAGTTTCGATCTCTTCTCAAAGTAATGGTGAGGAAGATTGACTCAGCCTTATCAGAAGTGACAACAGGGGAGGAATTAACCTGAATGGTATCCTGAAACTGTTTGGAACAATAGAGAGGACCCATTTGTTGTCTGTTAATTTTTCCCATTGTTCCTCAAAGCAGGCCAATCTTCCCTCCACTGGAATGTCCAGACTTGGCAAGACTGGCAGTGGAAAGGGTTGGCTTTCAGAACTTTGTGGAAGAAGAGGCAAATTTTGAGGAGGGGAACTGTTTAGGGTTACTACTCCTCTTTATGAAATCCTTTCTTTTACTTGAGGTAATGGATTGAGTTTGTGTTTTAGGCCTGTACGGTTGTGTCTGTTTAGGTCTAGATGGTTTGTGAGGAAGTTTAGGTATTTTAAAAGGTCTTGATGGAGCTTGACTTTTATTGTTGTACAGGAGTATTTGATGAAGAGGAGGCTAAAAGTCTCTGCTGCTGAGCCTCATAGTTAGCCTTCACAACTTCTTTAATCTTTCCATCAAACAGGGTTTTGGAATTTATCGGAGCATTCCTTAACTCATAACTAGAATTCTCTAAGAGCAATTTAGAGTTGGCTAATGCCGAGTCGCATCTAGCCTGGAACATCTCTGTAGCTAATATGGTGGACATAGCTGTGGCATGTTTTACCGATTTCACTACGGCTTCTAGTAGTCTAGACAGAGCTGCAACTGACATCGACTCCTGTTGTAGGCACAGATATACTGCAGAGGAAAACAAGTCTGCATGGGAGTTGATAGCGATTAATTTGCGAGCTCTCTTTTCCCATGCTTCCAAGTTTTTAACAGGAATTGAACATCTTCCCTTGTTAGATAAATCTAACAGGGAAGCATCTGCCTCTTATGGTAATATATTTTCTGTAGGGAAGTATTGATTTTGACTTTTATAAAATTTGGTAGGTGCTAGTGATGTAACCAAATTTTGAAGGCATATCCAATCCTTACAGCATTTGTCTGTATTCAATTTATTTTATATGAATTTGGTTGTGTTTTCAACCAGCTTTGATTGAGGAAGTACTAATAATGGAATCGCACGAGACTCCATTAAATGTTCAATCCTAGAAAGTGGCTTAACGGGAGTCTGTTCCTGTGGAGTTTTTGGGCATAATTCTTGAGGCAAGAGCCTAAAAACTTCATTTATAGCCTTATCAAATGACCAAACCTCAGCTTCTGAATCAGAACCTGAGTCTTTGGCTGTTTGTACCACATTTTCCGGTTGTAAATTAGGTGTTTTACTGATAGGCTCTGTAGGTTGCAGTGGAATTGTAACTTCTGCAACCTGCGGAGTTTGTTTTAATCTTCTGTATCTACCGTAATCATTTTCTGATTGTGCAGAAGATGAGGAAGAAGAGGATGACAAAAATCGTCTTCTCCTTTTATGAGAATGTTTTGACCTCTTCGATTTTTTGCTTTTCTTATGTGAATCAGAAGAGGTTGAAGAAGAGGAAGAAGAAGACAATCTATGTCTTCTCTTCTTCTTTGACCTCTATTTGGAGGTTCTATTACCACACTTGAGAGAAGTCAGGTCAAGTAGTAATATCATCCTACAAGAAAGTAGCTGGGTTCTGAGGCTCATGAACGAATGAATGCTCAGAACCCAGATTCATATGACTGGCTAGTCTGCGTTCACTACCCATGGTATGATGACTACTGATTGATTCTGGATATGTTGACTGGTGTCCAATGACCAGTGACTGGATGACCGGTGATTGTTGAATGGTAAATAAATGACCGGTGCCTGGTGACTGGTAATTCATATTAAATGACCGGTGACTGGTGCCTGGTAATATCTGACAGCTGACTGGTTGACTGGCACCTGGTTGAATGGTACCTGGTTGACCGGGCCTGGTTGACTTGTGCCTGTTTGACCGGTGACTGGTTGACTGGTGACTGGTTGACAGGTGAAATCTTGACTGGTGACTGGTTGACTGGTGATTGGATGACCAGTGACTGGTCGACTGGTGAAATCTTGCCCGGTGACTGGTTGACCGTGCCTGGTTGACCGGTGATTGGTGGACTTAATGTCTGGTAGCTTTCAGCCCCACTGGCTGCCACCTAGATGGGTCCTGCCCCTGGCAATAGAAAAATGTGGGGTGGTGCTCCCATCTAAAGAAACAGTATCAGACAGTTCTGATACATTTCTTTTTCTTTTCTTGTTTTGTCTTCTGTTAGTCATTACTGACTTCCTCGTAGCATAAAGTCTTCTCTTATCAGCGAGTATCCAGACGCTCTGCTAAAACTGGCTGCAAACAGAACAAGCTGAAGATCTAGAACATGAAGAACAAGACAGGCAATTATAGTGATTGTCCCATTGCGCCTTGATATGTCCACAATTGCCACGAGCGGTAGTCATCAACAGTCGCGAAATCTCATGACAAGACAAGAGGACCATGATGGTCCTATATCGCTCACCTGAGCAAACAGATTTGCATACTTACTGTTGAAGATTCAGCCAAGTTCACTGCTCTAAGATTTATGTATAAATTTTATAGCCCTGCACCCCCCCTCCCCCCACTCCCCCCAACACACCAAGCCATGTTTTTTTTCTTTTTAACACATCATGACTTGACTTAATCTTGAAAGAAGGTCACCAAAGGAACATTTCTGCCAAGTTATTTTGAAATTGGTCCAGTGGTTTCTGACAAAAAGATTTTTAAAGTGTTTTATATCGCTATAAAGCCCTACCCCCTAACGGCCATTTTTTTTTTTTTTTTGACGAATCATGACAACTTGAACAAACTTGGTAGAGGGTAACCAAAGGAACATTCCTGCCAAGTTAAATTGAAATCAGTTCAGTGGTTTCTGACAAGAAGATTTTTAAAGTTTTCTATTTAGATCTATAGCGAAAATAAGCCCCACCCCCTAGCAGCCATGTTTTTTGACAAATCAGGATTGCTTGAACATTCTTGGTAGAGGGTTACTAAAGCATTATCGAAATCAGTCAGGAGGTATTTGACAAGAAGAATTTTAAAGTTTTCTATACAGATAAATATGGAAAATAAGCCCCGCCCCCTGGGGGCCATGTTTTTTGACGTATCATGAAGGCTTGAACAATCTTGGTAGAGGGTCACCAAAGCAACATTCCTGCCAAGTTATATTGAACTCGGTCCAACGGTTTCTTAAAAGAAGATTTTTAGTTTTTTATATAGATATATAAGGAAAATAAGCCCCGCCCCCTAGCGGCCATGTTTTTTGACGAATCACGATTACTTGAACAATTTTGGTACAGGGTCACCATGGAAACATTTTTGCCAAGTTATAATGAAATTGATCCAGTGGTTTCTGACAAGAAGATTTTTCAAGTTTTCTATAAAGATATATAGGGAAAATAAGCCCCATCCCCTGGCGGCCATGTTTTTTGACAAATCCAAATGGCTTGAACAATCTTGGTACAGAATCACCAAAGGAATATTTCTGCAAAATTATATAGCAATTGGTCTAGTGGTTTCTGACAAAGAGATTTTTTAAGTTTTCTATATAGATATATAGGGAAAATGAGCCCCGCCCGCTGGCGGCCATGTTTTTTGACAAATCCAAATGGCTTGAACAATCTTGTTAGAGAGTCACCAAAGGAACATTTCTGCATAATTATATGGAAATCGGTCCAGTGGTTTCTGACAAGAAGATTTTTTAAGTTTTCTATATAGATATATAGGGAAAATAAGCTCCGCCCCCTGGTGGCCATGTTTTTTGACGAATCCAAATGGCTTGAACAATCTTGGTAGAGGATCACCAAAGGAACATTTCTGCAAAATTATATTGAAATCGGTCTGGTGGTTTCTGACAAGAAGATTTTTTAAGTTTCTATATAGATATATAGGGAAAATAAGCCCCGCCCCCTGGTGGCCATGTTTTTTGACGAATCCAAATGGCTTGAACAATCTTGGTAGAGGATCACCAAAGGAACATTTCTGCAAAAGTATATGGAAATCGGTCCAGTAGTTTCTGACAAGAAGATTTTTTAAGTTTTCTATATAGATATATAGGGAAAATAAGCCCCGCCCCCTGGCGGCCATGTTTTTTGACGAATCCAAATGGCTTGAACAATCTTGGTACAGAATCACCAAAGGAACATTTCTGCAAAATTATATTGAAATCGGTCAAGTGGTTTCTGACAAGAAGACTTTTAAAGTTTTCTATATAGATATATAGGGAAAATAAGCCCCGCCCCCTGGCGGCCATGTTTTTTGACGAATCCAAATGGCTTGAACAATCTTGGTACAGGATCACCAAAGGAACATTTCTGCAACATTATATTGAAATCGGTCCAGTGGTTTCTGACAAGAAGATTTTTAAAATTTTCTATATAGATTATATAGGGAAAATAAGCCCCACCCCCTGGCGGCCATGTTTTTTGACGAATCTAAATGGCTTGAACAATCTTGGTAGAGGGTCACCAAAGGAACATTTCTGAGAAATTATATGGAAATCGGTCCAGTGGTTTCTGACAAGAAGATTTTTTAAGTTTTTAGTTAAAAAATCTATTTTTAGCTCCTGTGACCTAGATATGCAATGGACCGGAACCATTTGAACAACTTTGAAAGAGGACCAACCAAGGATCATTCCTGTGAAGTTTGGTCAAATTCCAATCAGTGGTTTAGGAGGAAATGTTGTTTAAAAATTGTGGACGGACGGACGACGACACCGACAGCGACGAAGATGACGGACGGCGAGTGATCACAATACCTCACCTTGAGCCTTTGGCTCAGGTGAGCTAAAAACAAATGACAAAGAAAACAAGAAAAAACGATAATATGAAATAAACTAGAGCAAGTCGATGGCGAGCCATCGCATATCCCCGCGCCAGTGCCATCTCATATCTCCGTGCACATCAAAATTCCAAATGCGTTCCTCCAATCCTCATCCATAGGGCTATAGCCTGTGAAAATTTTAAGATTCTACCTTAAATGGTCTAGAAGCAATGGTGTGACATTACAGACGGACGGATGGACAGACTGACGGGGGTATAACAATATCCCCGCTTTTTCTTCGAAAAGAGCAGGAATAATAAGGGAAAAAGTAGAGGAATGATAGAGGAACATAAGAAAGGAAAAGATTGAGAAAGTTAAGTAGGGAAAAAGAAATAAGATTTCTTTCACCGGAAGAAAAATCCTTTGTTTACTTTCTTGTCCACAGAAAAGAAATTGACACATGATCATTGAAGCGGGAAGAGTTTTTTTTTTTTTTTTTTTTTTTTTTTTTTTTTGTCCACATCTTTACTTTATTAATTTATGCATGTAATACATATACATAATAGATACTGATATATTGATAAGCTTTCATTCTATCTCTCATCCTTCTTAAGCTATATGAACTATTGTTTTGTCTGTCAGAGTACAATAATATTTCAGTATTCATATACAAGGAGACTCTTTTAATTAATAATGTCTGCTTTTGTATATGAAACAACTTTTCATTGGCTATAGTCCCTTTTCGCAACCACAAAAACTGTTTATACTTTCTGCTTATTTTGATATAGGAACCATGAGTTATCAAAACTGTCTTTGTGATTTGAAAAAGGATCATGTTCATATATATACATGCAGTTGATTATACTATACTAACCGAACTTGATGAAGACATAAACATTCTAATCTGCTCTGCATTACTTGTCTGCTTACCTGAACATAAACATAGGGCTGTATGGCTTATGGCTACAAAAGATATTAAGTTTAAGAGTTTGGGTATCGGCTACATCTATATTAAGTTTAATGGTTTAATAGTTCCTGCAACTGCCTTTTTTCAAGATGATGTTTGTGGAAAAATATTGTTGTTTTTTTTTTTTTGTTTTTTTTCTTTTGTTTTGTTTTTTCTGGCTATGGCGTATCAGTTGTACCTTCCATTATGTGACTTAAAAGTGACCATTTGGCTTGAAATTTATTCTGTTTATTATGAATTTTTGAGATGTATTTCTCATTCTGATATTTTCTTTTCAGGTAGATAATAAAATTTTCCAGCCTAATGCTATTTGCCAAAAACTTTGTTTTGTAGATAAAGTACTTACCTAATAGCAGTATGTAGTTAAGTAGTTCATTATTTTCTTGTTTAGAAAAAATAACATTCTTTATGGTTAAATGAAGTATGACATTAGCTTGAATTCTTAACCAATTCTTCATAGCCAACCAAAATTCTTTCACCTTATTACAGTAGAAAAGCACATGTATTATTGTTTCAGTTTCCAGGCTGCAAAAAGTGCATCTGTCATTGTCTACTTTATTTATTTTGTGAAGAAAAGATTTTGTAACTAGTATATGGTTATTTACTTTAAACTGAAACTCTTGTAATTTTACTTCTTTGATATTTTTAATTGTATCATTATAACTATTCCATTCTTCCTGTGTAATATTTCCTAATATATTAACCCACTTTTGAGATGGTGGACTTGAATCCTGGTTTCCAACAATAATATTATATAATGTTCTACTACCTTTTTTGTCTTTACATAATAATTTAAGATAACAATTTCGAGCAACATTTTGTTTCCTGTTCTTACATACAAAATTATTTTGGTTGACTTTAGTTTTCCAGTACGTAGGCAACTTTCTTAAGATTGATTGATAGTCTAAAAAAGTCCCATGTATACCATAATTTTCTTTCAGTTCATCAAATTGATAAAAATTTCCATCTTCATTAAGTAAGTCTATAACATTTTTAATACCTTTATCATGCCATTCTTTAAAATATAAATTTTGTCCCCCATTCATATTTGAGTTAAACCATATTGGGCAATATAAAATATCTTCAAGTGTCTCGATTCTGACTGCTTTGCAAAAGTTATTCCAACTTATTAGTAAATCTTTCCAAAATGGGTTTATTAGCTCATTTGCCTTTATGCCTGCATAATTATTTCCTTTAGTAAAAAGACTATCCATATTTATGTATGAAAGACTGCTCCATGTGCAACTGGGTTGTGAAATTAGTCGCCTTAGCCATGTAACTTTTAATGCTGTAACAAAACTGTCTATTTGAATCATTCTTAAACCCCCTTGTGTTATATCTTTAATTATAATTTTTCTTTTTATCTTGTCAGGCCCAGAATTCCACAGGAATTTATAAAATAATTTATTTAGGCTTTGTACTAAATTTCCTGGTGGGTTGGGTAGAGCCAGAAATAAATGAACAAATTTTGATATGGCTAATGATTTAATAACAGTTATCTTTCCAGGCAATGTAATTTTTCTTCTTGACCAAGACTTGATAATATTTTCCACTTTTTTAAGGACATCAGTTGCATTTTGATCCCATATGTCAAAAACCTCTGGAGTAAAAGTCACTCCTAGGATTTTAAAAGGTTCTTGATTCCAGTCTAAATTATATTCCAAGCATAACTTACGATTTGATCTATTCATTGATCCAATCCATATTGCTCTTGTTTTTTCAACATTTATTTTTAAACCAGACATTGAATAAAATAATTTTAATTTATCTAAAGTTTTTTTCAGCGATATTTCTGATCCGTCTAAGAATATTTGAGTGTCATCAGCATATTGACTCAATTTGAATTCTTTATTTTCTATTATTATCCCTTTGATAAGATTGTCTTTTCTGATCATTTGGCTTAATACCTCTGCACATAGGAGAAAAATGTATGGGGAGATAGGGTCTCCTTGTCTACAGCCTCTTTGTAGTCCAAAAAACTCTGACATATGACCGTTTTGTAATATACATGACTCAGAACCAGTCTGAAATAATTTGATCCACCGTTGAAAGGATGGTCCAAAATTAAAGTATTTGAGTGTTTTGTGTATAAATTTCCATGAAACGGAATCAAATGCTTGTTGAAAATCAACAGAAAGTATCAAACCCGGTAGTTGTTGTTGTTTTGTCTCAAAAAGAATGTCATAAATTTCTCTTATGTTTTCTCCTATAAATCTTCCAGAAATAAAACCTTTTTGATCTTCATGTATCAGTTTATGTAGTACAGTTTTAAGGCGTGCAGCAATAACAGAGGAAGCTAATTTATAGATTACATTAAGAAGGGAAATAGGTCGCCAATTCTTCAGATAGAAGGGTGATTTATTTGGTTTTGGTAAGCAGGTGATTATACCTTGTTTTTGAGTTATTGATAATGAGCCAGTTCTATAACCATAATTTAATGAGTTTAATATGAAAAATTTCAGATCAGTCCAAAAAAAATTAAAAAAATTCTGCAGTAAATCCATCATTTCCAGGTGTTTTTAAATTTTTCATATTTTTCAATGCCTCTGCAAGCTCTGAATATTTAATATCTCCTTCCAATAATTCAGCTTCATTATCAGTCAGTCTAGAACTATTTTCTCCTATTTTGGATTCAATTGGAGTATCATCAATAATGATATTTTCACTGTACAAAATTTTAAAGTATGTTTTCTGGCTGTTTAATATTTCATCTGTGCTCAAACATTCTTGGCCATTTTCCTCTATTATTTTTGTGATAACTTTATTTGTGAAATTTCTCTTTTCAAGATTAAGAAAATAGCCAGAAGGTTTCTCTCCTAAATCCTCGTATCTACACCGTGATCTTAACATGACTCCTTCAATTTTACTTTTTCTTATTTCATGTAATCTGTTTTTCTTATCATTCAGTAAGTTAATGTCTTCTTGACTGACTGTTTGTAAATTCTCAGTAATTTTGCTTTCTAAATTTAATATTTCGTCTTCTAGCTGTTTTTCCTGTCTACTGTTTTCCTTCTTTTTTCTTGAGCTGTATTTTATTGTTTCCCCCCTGATAGCTAAAAGTATCATTTCCAACAAAAGCTGGTCATTTATAGAATACGTATTATGTATATTATTATTATTGTTATTAAAGATATTGTTATTATCATTATTGTTACTATTGTTATTATTATTATTATTATTATTATTCAAAGTTAACCCTGTTTTGTTGAATATTGACAATTTTATATGTGTTTTTCACCTCTTCTACTGACTTCTTTACAAGTTGAATATAATCTTTATCTTTCAGAAGTGAATTATTGAATTTCCAATAACTCTTTCCTCGTTCATTTTGATTAAGTTTTAATTTAAGTATAATTCCTGAGTGATCTGTTCTGTATCCTGATACCACATTACAGTCATAAACAAGCTTGAAGCTTTCCTCACTGACCAGGAAGAAGTCCAAACGTGCTTGTTTTTTCTCAGGATTAATTTTCTTCCATGTAAAGCCTTTGCTGTCATGTAAACTTCTAAATACATCAATATAATTATCTTCATCAATAAGTTTTAAAACTTCTGACCGTGCTCTTGGATTATTAATATGACGATAATTTTCAGTGTCAACATCCGGATTCAGAACTAAATTCCAATCACCACAAAAAATGACGTTTTCATTTCCAAAATCTAGTAATTTTTGTTTGATATTTTTATAGAAATTTGGCTTATCGTCATTTGGTCCGTAAATACTTACTAGTGTAATTTTCTTTGTATGGAGGTTTAACTCCATTATGACAAAGTTTCCTTCTGGATCAGTTAAAATTTGTCCTATATCACAATGGAAGTTATTATTTATTAGGATCATTACTCCTCGGCTAGCATTTACTCCATTCTTTGCACTCAAGACAAGATTATGTCCCCACTCTGCTTTTACATATGAATACATGTTTTTGTCAATATGCACATCTTGTAAGCATGCTATATTGTATTTTTTTGAACGAATATACTGGAATAAGTCTCTTCTTTTTTGCATATTTTTGAGGCCTCGACAATTTTGGGAAAAGACAGTTATCAAATCAACCACTTTTTGTTTAAAGTTAACCATACTAAAGCCCTTATGTTCACATATGCAAAGAAGTCATGCACAACAGCAGAATTTATTTTAAACAAGAAAACAACAAAAATAAAACAAAATATGAGTGGCATAATGTCCACATATAACAGAATTTTTAGCTCTTGGAAAACTTGCAGCTATTGTATTGCAGCACATAGAATGATACATGGATTTTTGTTTTACGAATATCTAAGAAGGGAGAAAAAAAAAAATAAATAAATAAATAAATACATAAATAAAAAAAAAAAATAAATAAAAATAAGAAAAAAAAAAAAAAAAAAAAGAAATAAATAAAAGAAATAGAGTTGACCAGCTAAAGAGATGTTCACGGTCCCACACACTTTGCAACAAACACATACGTGCAGCACAATGGCACTTTTATGACCATAAAATGTTAAAGTTCAGACGAAAAATGTGATTCCTTTTCAGTCTGTGCACACAACATAGATTATGAGCACTTGTCAGAACTGCCTCATCAAATGTCCACACACCATGCCCCATTGCAGAACTAACAAGAGGTAATGCCTACCTCCAGCAACACCAATTTACTATGTAGAAGTGGGATATGTAATGATCTTGAAGCGGGAAGAGTTACATCACACAGGTAACTACCTAAGGGACCTTCTAGATTAAGACTCTGTAAGACCACTGAACTGTCGTTTTTTTCTGTGGAAGGTGTGAAATACAGAATAGAATAGCACATTATCTATAGGTTAATGTATTGTACAGTTAAAATGACTGAGATCAGCCTGCAGATTGTGCAAATATAACTGGTCAAAGGTGCTGACAGACAACGGACAGACAATGCTCACTATCCTATAAGCTCCCCTGCAGCCTTCAGCCCAGGTGAGCTAAAAATCTCAAAAGGCATAAGGGTTATGGAGCACACAATAAGAATTTGCCTTAAAACTCTACCAGGTAAAATTTCAAGGGCAGACAACTAAACAAGAGGCCCATGGGCCACAACGCTCACCTGAGTTAACTGCTGTAAATCAATCAGGTCATTTACTAATCATTCCCTATCAGCCTGTCAAGTTTTAAGGCAATGGTTTAAACAGTTTTCGAGATATCTAAAATGCTGAAATTTTCAAAGGGCCATAAGCAAAAAAAAATTAGATTTTAGCAATTTTGGTAAAGGGGGATAAGAGAAACATTTCAGTGAAAACATTTTGAAATCGGGCCACTAGCCAAGGAGATGTCGTTTAAAGGTTTTTTTTCTTCTATTTTTAGCTCTGGAAGCCATTTTGTTCAGCTGATATGAACCATTTTAGCAATTCTGGTAAAGAGCCATAAGAAGAACACTTCTGCGAAATTACTTTGAAATTGGACCACTGGCCACGGAGGAGAAGTCTTTTAAAGGTTTTTCTATTTTTAGCTCTAGCGACCATTTTTGTTCAGCCAAGAAGAACCATTTTAGCAATTTTGGTAGAGGGCTATTGGAGAAACACTTCTGTGCAAATATTTTGAAATTGAGCCATTGGCCAAGGATGAGATGTCGTTAGAAGACATTTCTATTTTTAGCTCTGGCAGCCATCTTGTTCAATGGAGCAGAACCATTGCGGCCATTTTGGATTTCTGACTGACACGACTTTAGCTGGTTTCGATCCAGAAGTCATCTTGTTGTTACAGAGCAAGTTTCGGCTCAAAGCGACCAAAGGTTTGGAAAGAGATGTCGAATATTGATTTTCAAGATGGTGGCTGTGGCGGCTATCTTGGATTTTCCATCGGCTCAGTTTTAGCTACTTTGTGTCTACTAGGCGCCCTAATGCACATCATCAAGTTTCAATTCAGTTGGATTATACAGGCATTGTCCAAAATATGAATTCTCAACATTTTTTTTTTTCCCATATAAATGTATAGGGCCAATACAAATGCATGGGGAAGCAAATGTGACCTTGCCGTAAAACATGGTTCACATAAAGTCTTTGTCAAGAAATTCCCTGACATTTCTCTGAAGCACAGCAATTTTTCCCTGACATTCTTTTTTTAGTCATTGTTGTTTCATTTTTTTCCCATCTAGTCTCCTGGATTGTATATGGAACTCAACTGTATTGGTTCCTGACTGTTGCCCTTTACTTTTACATTTTTACTGAAGATACCTATTTCCAGTAAATCCGAGAGTAAATCATTATTATAATATATACTACTCCTTTTGTTGACAATCTTAATCTAACTGAGACATACAGTGGTTCATTATGGAATGCTGAATAGTCACTAAAAAGTTTAAGAATGTTGGCCTCCTTCCACCCCTACAGCCAACCCATACCTCCTTTTATTAATCATATACTTTAAATAAATATTTCTTTTTTTTTTATTGAATTCAATTGGATATGGTGCTCTGACACTGGTTTCCATATATTGGCATTCAAAATGAGGTATGTTAGTATTTACATGTAATAATTTCCCAAGTCAGTTCCCTATTTTATAGAAAACTGTATCAAATGTTGTGCAGTAGCCAAACTTTTAGCAAAATTTAGACTTTAGAAAAAAATCCAAATTTCTCTACTTAAACATAATACAATTTAACTTAAGTATGGTCATTTTGGGTTCCAATGTATTAAAAAGTATTAATCTTTAAAGCACATTCTACAAAGCCAAGTAAAATAAGCACAGTAATATTCTTTAAACCTATCTGAATGCACACACACTACCTTGTAATGCACATATACATGTAAAAGTAAAAAGCTTTTTCTTCATGCGACAAAAATGCTTTTCACATGCATGTACTAGCAATATTCTAATTTAAAGCACCACATCCAGAACAACTAAAATCAACAAACCACCAAAGTCTACTTTTGCATATAAAGTGAAATGAAGTAATAAGAGTTAATACAGCTAGTTGTAAACTTGCATCTATTAACACTTATCTTGGTGAATAAAATATAATAGAATTTTCCTCATATCAGGTTATTGGGATCAAATTATCTAAAGTACTACATCTAGCAGTGGGCAGTGTATACTAAAATCAGACTGCACTTTAGAACTATATTATGTAGATTAAAGATTAGAAGTATTATGTACATATACATGTACCTTTAATGTTAGTGAAAAAAGAACAATTACACTTTTGTCAAAAGTGAAGGAACTGCCTTAGCCATTTGAAAAAAAAAAATGAACTGGCTGACAACCAGATTAGAAAATTCCCTGACAAATCCATGACATTTTTACAAATTTCAAAAATTCCCTGACACTTTCCAAAATTCCCTGACAATTCCCTGACCTTGAAAAACTTATTTTTTCCTTGACTTTTCCCTGACACATATGAACCCTGTAAAAGGTCAAAGGTCAATGTAGGACCATAATTTTAGCAATTTTGGTAGACCTCCAGTTCACGATGATTTGTGCAAAGATTAGGCCCAAGGGCTTTTTTGGTTCTGGAGAAGAAGATTTTTAAAGGTTTTTACCATATAGGGGCATGGCAGCCATCTTGGTCAATGGACCGCGACCATTTTAGCAATCTTTCATTCCCCTGCCCCAAGGAGGCTCCATATGAAATTTGAGCAACACAGGACTGGCGGCTTCAGAGAAGAAGTCGTTTGTAGTTCTCAACATTTTTCCCATACAAATGTATGGAGCCCATACAAATGCACAGGGAAGCAAACTTGACCTCGCCATAAAAAGTTCAAACATCAATGTACGACCATCATTTTAGCAACTTTGGTAGATCTCCCGTCCCCTATCATTTGTGCAAAGATTCAGCCCCAAGGCGTCCTTGGTTCTGGAGAAGAAAACCTATAGGTTTTTACCATATATGGGCATGGCGCCCATCTTGTTCAACTGACCATGACTATTTTAGCAATCTTTCGTTCCCCCAACCTAAGGAGGCTCCAACACTGATGCCAACACTAACACCAAATGGATCCAGTAACCCTGGTCATTCCATATTCCAAAATTAACTTTTTACCTTTTCTAGTTTTTGTTTCTCCTCATCTTTTTGGTCCCTACTAAATTGGGATGTTGCAAACTGCTGTCCAACAGGTCCACGCACACCACCATATTCTCGATCTCGAAACCTGGACTTATATCCTGTCGTCTGCAACTCTTCCTGTTTTTCTTTTTCTTGATAGCGAGCTAATACACTGGGAACAGGCCGAACAAGATCTTGAACTTGATCTGTGTTCTGATTGGATGAACTAGATGAAGCATGTGATTTTGGTGATTTAGGCTCTCCATAGTAGTGATATGTACTTCTGTTCACAGAGTCTGTATGACTTCTTGTATGGGTAGGAGATTTTATTGAATACATCTGTGGCACACAATTTTGTGGTGGTCTCCTTTCAAAATTAGATATATTTGGTCTGAAAGACTTTGTAGATTCTGAACTAAATATTGATTGGTTGTAAGTCCGTGCTGGCACCATTGGCGCATGCTCACTGTCTTTGGCGTCTGACTGTTTAATGAGAGTGAGATTTGAATCAGATTGGCTGTACGTGCTGTCATAGTCCTGATTGTCCTCTAAATCTGCATCAAGATCTGATGGACTGCAAAAAAAACAAAAAAACTAGAGCTGGTGTTTGTAAAACACTATGCCCCCAACTGCCTGACTCTAACACTGCTTGACTCCAACACTGCTTGCCCAAGACGGTAACAACAGTACAAATATATGAGATTTCAATGTTATTTTATCATAACTCTAAAGTAGGAGATAATTGGGATAAGAAAAAAATATGGGTCACCTATTTTTTCATGAGGAATCAAAATATGAAATTTCAAAACATTAGCATACATGGTTCTAAGTTTATGCTATACACAATAAAGCAACTACATTAAATGGCCAGAAATTGTGAAGGGCCATAACTCCAACATTTCATTTTTTGATTGTGTTAGGGTTTAACGACACGTCAACCCTTATGGGTCATTTTGTGTCGTCTCCCAGAGAAAGGGAGAAAAGAGACAGAAGAGATAGCAGAAGAGATGAAAGAGAGGGACAGGGAAGAAAGAGGAACAGGAATGAAAGTGAAGAAACAGAAGAAATAAAAACATCACCTCCCTACCCTTACCTGCTACAAGGATAGCAGGCCTTGCCCAACTGTAAGCCAATATCAGCTGGACGCCCCAGTGACATAAGATACATGACACCTTCGCACCACCGGACCACCTCACCAACATTTCATTTAATTGGTTCAAAATTTAATCAGGTGATCTCCTCCTCAATCCCAATCAGTATACCAAATATCATGGCTCTGGCTTAAATACTTTTTGAGATATCTTGCTGACAAGGTCAAAATGCCTAGAACTACAAATGGCAATAACTATAGCTATTTTTTATGGAATTCCCTAAAAAACAAATCAGGTAATCTCCACATCATCCCCAATCAGCATATAATATTTCAAGACCCTAGCTTAAGTACTTTTCAAGACATCTTGCTGACAAGGTCAAAATGCGCAGAACCGCAAAGGGCTGTAACTTTATCAATATTTTTACGGAATTCTCTCAAAATATAATCAGGTAATTTACACATCATTCCCACTCACTATATCGAATTTCAAGAACCCAGCTTAATACATTTCAAGATACCTTGCTCACAAGATTTAATTCTGATTTCTTTCAAAGGGGCATAACTCTAAACAAACATGCTGGACAAGGTAAAAAATATGGATCAGCTATTTTTTCATTGGGAACCCAAATATAAAATTTCAAAACCCTAGCATGCAGGGTTCTTAAGATATGGCATGCACAAAAAAGCTTGACAAACAGACAAACGGACAGATGGACAAACAAAGGCAAAATAATATGCCCCATCAATTTCTTTCGAAACTGGGGGCATAATCAGGTCATCTACTCATCGCTACCAATCTATTCATCAAGTTTCAAGGCTCCAGCTTCAATAGTTTTTAGATATTTTGCTGACAAGGCAAACATGCCCAAATTTACAAAGGGCCATTACTTACGAAATATTTTTCAGAATTTACACAAAAGTTAATCAGGTCATCTACTCATCATTACCAATCAATTCATCAAGTTTCAAGTCTCTAGCTCTTACAGTTTTTGAGATATTTTGCTGACAAGATAAAAATGCCCAAAATTACAAAGGACCATAACTCAAGAAGTATATTTCAAAATTTATTCAAAAGTTAATCAGGCTGTCTACTCATCACTACTAGTCTATTCATCAAGTTTCAAGGCTCTAGCTCCAACGGTTTTTGAGATATTTTGCTGACAAGGTAAAAATGCCCAAAATTACAAAGGGCCATAACTCATGAAGTATTTTTCAGAATTTCTTCAAAAGTTAATCAGGTCATCTACTCATCACTATGAATCCATTTATTAAGTTTCAAGGTTCTAGCACTAATAGTTTTTGAGATATTTTGCTGACAAGGTAAAAATGCCCAAAATTACAAGGGGCCATAGCTCAAGAAGTATTTTTCAAAATTTCTTCAAAAGTTAACCAGGTTGTCTACTCATCACTACCAGTCTATTCATTAAGTTTCAAGGCTCTAGCTCCAACGGTTTTTGAGATATTTTGCTGACAAGGTAAAATTGCCCAAAATTACAAAGGGCCATAACTCATTAAGTATTTTTCAGAATTTCTTCAAAAGTTAATCAGGTCATCTAATCATCACTACAAATCCATTTACTAAGTCTCAAGGCTCTAGCTCAAACAGTTTTTGAGATATTTTGCTGACAAGGTAAAAATTCTCAAAATTACAAAGGGGCATAATTCAAGAAGTATATTTCAAAATTTCTTCAAAAGTTAATCAGGTTGTCTACTCATCACTAGCAGTCTATTCATCAAGCTTCAAGGCTCTAGCTTCAATAGGTTTTGAGATTTTTTGCTGACAAGGTAAAAATGCACAAAATTACAAAGGGCCATAACTCATGAAGTATTTTTCAGAATTTCTTCAAAAGTTAATAAGGTTATCTACTCATCACTACAAATCCATTTACTAAGTTTCAAGGCTCTAGCTCAAACAGTTTTTGAGATATTTTGCTGACAAGGTAAAAATGCCCAAAATTACAAAGGGCCATAACTCAAGAAGTATTTTTCAAAATTTTTTCAAAAGATAATCAGGTTGTCTACTCATCACTACCAGTCTATTCATCAAGTTTCAAGCCTCTAGCTCCAACGGTTTTTGAGATATTTTGCTGACAAGGTAAAAATGCCCAAAAATTCAAAGGGCCATAACTCATGAAGTATTTTTCAGAATTTCTTCAAAAGTTAATCAGGTCATCTACTCATCACTACAAATCCATTTACTAAGTTTCAAGGCTCTAGCTCAAACAGTTTTTGAGATATTTTGCTGACAAGGTATAAATGCCCAAAATTACAAAGGGCCATAACTCAAGAAGTATTTTTCCAAATTTCTTCAAAAGTTAATCAGGTTGACTACTCAACTCTACCAGTCTATTCATCAAGTTTCAAAGCTCTAGCTTCAATAGTTTTTGAGATATTTTCTGACAAGATTGCAACCTTATTTTTTCAAAGGGCCATAACTCAGAAAAGGGGCATAATCCTGTCAAGAAAAAAAATTTGTGTCAGCTATTTTTTCATGAGACAACCTGGTTATCCATATAAAGAAAATTCAAAACAGTAGCATTCACGGTTCTAAAGTTATGCTATGCATCAAAAAGCGTGACGAACGGACGGACGAACAACCAAGAAGCAATATGCCCCTCCAACTTCTTCGAAGTTGGGGACATAAAAAACTGCTGTAAGTTAATCAGGTCATTTACTCATCATTCCCTATCAGCCGGTCAAGTTTCAATTTTTTGAGATATCTTGCTTTATAAGTAAAAACAAGAGGACCATGATGGTCCTATATCGCTCACCAGAGCAAACAGATTTGCATATTTACTGTTGACGTTTCAACCAAGTTCACAGGATTTTTGTATAAATTTTATAGCACCAACACCCCCCCCCCCCTACCCCCCCCCCCCCCTCCCCCCCCCCCCCCCCCCCCCCCCGTCCATGTTTATTTAACGCATCTTGACGACTTGAACTGAATCTTAAAAGAGGGTCACATTTCTGCCAAGTTATACTGAAATTGGTCCAGTGGTTAAAAGTGTTTTATATAGCTATAAAGTCCTACCCCTAACGGCCATGTTTTTTGACGAATCATGACAGCTTGAACAAACTTGGTATAGGGTCACCAAAGGAACCTTCCTGCCAAGTTATATTGAAATCTGTTCAGTGGTTTCTGATAAGAAGATTTTTAAAGTTTTCTATTTAGATATATAGGGAAAATAAGCCCCACCCCATGGCAGCCATGTTTTTTGACGAATCATGATTGCTTGTATAATCTTGGAAGAGGGTCACCAAAGCAACATTCCAGCCGAGTAATATTGAAATTGGTCATGGGGTATGTGACAAGAAGAATTTTAAAGTTTTCTATGCAGATATATACGAAAAATAAGCCCCGCCCCCCTGGGGGCCATGGTTTTTGACGTATCATGAAAGCTTGAACAATCTTGGTAGAAGGTCACCAAAGCAACATTCCTGCCAAGTTACATTGAACTCAGTCCAACTGTTTCTTACGTGAAGATTTTTAAAGTTTTCTATATAGATATATAGGGAAAATAAGCCCCGCCCCCTAGCGGCCATGTTTTTTGATGAATCATGACGGCTTGAACAATCTTTGTAGAGGGTCACCAAAGAAACATTCCTGCCAAGTTGTATTGAAATCGGTCCATTGGTTTCTGAAAAGAAGATTTTTAAAGTTTTATATATAGATATATAGGGAAAATAAGCTCCGCCCCCAGCAGCCATGTTTTTTGACGAATCATGATTACTTGAACAATCTTAGTAGATGGTCACCAAGGAAACATTTCTGCAAAGTTATAATGAAATCGGTCCAGTGGTTTCTGACAAGAAGAGCTTTAAAGTTTTCTATATAGATATATAAGGAAAATAAGCCCCGCCCCCTAGTGGCCATGTTTTTTGACGAATCATGGTGGCTTGAACAATCTTGGTAGCGGATCACCAAAGAAACATTTCTGGAAAAATTATATTGAAATCTGTCCAGTGGTTTCTGACAAGAAGATTTTTAAAGTTTTCTATATAGATATATAAGGAAAATAAGCCCCGCCCACTGGCGGCCATGTTTTTTGACGAATCCAAACGGCTTGAACAATCTTAGTAGAGGATCACCAAAGGAACATTTCTGAAAAAATTATATTGAAATCGGTCCAGTGATTTCTGACAAGAAGATTTTTAAAGTTTTCTATATAGATATATAGGGAAAATAAGCCCCGCCCCCTAGCGGCCATGTTTTTTGATGAATCCAAATGGCTTGAACAATCTTCATAGAGGATCACCAAAGGAACATTTCTGCAAAATGATATTGAAATCGGTCCAGTGGTTTCTGACAAGAAGATTTTTAAAGTTTTCTATATAGATATATAGGGAAAATAAGCCCCGCCCCCTGGCGGCCATGTTTTTTGACGAATCCAAATGGCTTGAACAATCTTGGTAGAGGATCACCAAAGGAACATTGGTGTAAAATTATATTGAAATCAGTCCAGTGGTTTCAGACAAGAAGATTTTTAAAGTTTTCTATGTAGATATATTGGTAAAATAAGCCCCGCCCCCTGGCGGCCATGTTTTTTGACGAATCCAAATGGCTTTAACAATTTTGGTAGAGGATCACCGAAGGAACATTTCTGCAAAATTATATTGAAATCTGTCCGGTGGTTTCTGACAAGAAGATTTTTAAAGTTTTCTATACAGATATATAGGGAAAATAAGCCCTGCCCCCTGGTGGCCATGTTTTTTGACGAATCATGGTGGCTTGAACAATCTTGGTAGAGGATCACCGAAGAAACATTTCCGGAAAAAATTATAATGAAATTGGTCCAGTGGTTTCTGACAAGAAGATTTTTAAAGTTTTCTATATAGATATATAAGGAAAATAAGCCCCGCCCCCTGGCGGACATGTTTTTTGACGAATCCAAAGGCTTGAACAATCTTTGTAGAGGATCACTAAAGGAACATTTCTGAAAAAATTATATTGAAATCGGTCCAGTGATTTCTGACAAGTAGATTTTTAACGTTTTTCTATATAGATATATAGGGAAAATAAGCCCCGCACCCTAGCGGCCATGTTTTTTGATGAATCCAAATGGCTTGAACAATCTTGGTAGAGGGTTACAAAAGAAACATTCCTGTCTTGTTATATTGAAATTGTTTCAGTGGTTTCTGACAAGAAGATTTTTCAAGTTTTCTATATAGATATACAAGAGGACCATGATGGTCCTATATCGCTCACCTGAGCAAACAGATTTGCATACTTACTGTTGAAGTTTCAGCCAAGTTCATTGCTCTAAGATTTTTGTATAAATTTTATAATACTGCCCCCCCCCCCCCCCCCCACCCCCACCCCCACCCCCCCCCCCCCCCAGCCCCACCTCAGCTGCCATGTTTTTTTTAATGCATCATGACGACTTGAACTGAATCTTGAAAGAGGGTCACCAAAGGAACATTTCTGCCAAATTATATTGAAATCGGTCCAGTGGTTTCTGACAAAAAGATTTTTAAAGTGTTTTATATAGCTATAGAGCCTTACCCCCTAACAGCCATGTTTTTTGACGAATCATGACAGCTTGAACAAACTTGGTAGAGGGTCACCAAAGGAACATTCCTGCCAAGTTATATTAAATCTGTTCAGTGGTTTCTGACAAGAAGATTTTTAAAGTTTTCTATATAGATATATAGGGAAAATAAGCCCCGCCCCCTGGTGGCCATGTTTTTTGACGAATCATGGTGGCTTGAACAATCTTGGTAGAGGATCACCGAAGAAACATTTCTGGAAAAAATTATATTGAAATCGGTCCAGTGGTTTCTGACAAGAAGAAGTTTTCTATATAGATGTATAAGGAAAACAAGCCCCGCCCCCTGGCGGCCATGTTTTTTGACGAATCCAAACGGCTTGAACAATCTTAGTAGAGGATCACCAAAGGAACATTTCTGAAAAAATTATATTGAAATCGGTCTAGTGATTTCTGACAAGAAGGTTTTTAAAGTTTTCTATATAGATATATAGGGAAAATAAGCCCCGCCCCCTGGCGGCCATGTTTTTTGATGAATCATGACGGCTTGAACAATCTTGGTAGAGGGTTACAAAAGAAACATTCCTGCCTTGTTATATTGAAATCGTTTCAGTGGTTTCTGTCACGAAGATTTTTCAAGTTTTCTATATAGATATACAAGAGGACCATGATGGTCCTATATCGCTCACCTGAGCAAACAGATTTGCATACTTACTGTTGAAGTTTCAGCCAAGTTCATTGCTCTAAGATTTTTGTATAAATTTTATAATACTGCCCCCCACCACCAGCCCACCTCAGCTGCCATGTTTTTTTTTAATGCATCATGACGACTTGAACTGAATCTTGAAAGAAGGTCACCAAAGGAACATTTCTGCCAAGTTATATTGAAATTGGTCCAGTGGTTTCTGACAAAAAGATTTTTAAAGTTTTTTATATAGCTATAGAGCCTTAGCCCCTAACAGCCATGTTTTTTGACGAATCATGACAGCTTGAACAAACTTGGTAGAGGGTCACCAAAGGAACATTCCTGCCAAGTTATATTAAATCTGTTCAGTGGTTTCTGACAAGAAGATTTTAAAAGTTTTCTATTTAGATATATAGGGAAAATAAGCCCCACCCCCTAGCAGCCATGTTTTTTGACGAATTATGATTGCTTAAAGAATCTTAGTAGAGGGTCACCAAAGCAACATTCCAGCCAAGCAATACTGAAATGGGTCAGGGGGTATTTGACAAGAAGAATTTTAAAGTTTTCTATACAGATATATATGGAAAATAAACCCCGCCCCCTGGGGACCATGTTTTTTGATGTATCATGACAACTTGAACAATCTTGGTAGAAGGTCACCAAAGCAACATTCCTGCCAAGTTACATTGAACTCAGTCCAACTGTTTCTTACGAGAAGATTTTAAAATTTTTCTTTATAGATATATAGAGAAAATAAGCCCCACCCCCTAGCCGCCATATTTTTTGACGAATCATGACGGCTTGAACAATTTTGGTAGAGGGTCACCAAAGAAACATTCTTGCCAAGTTATATTGAAATCGGTCCATTGGTTTCTGACAAGAAGAATTTTTAAGTTTTTTATATAGATAAATAGGGAAAATAAGCCCCACCCCCTGGCAGCCATGTTTTTTGATGAATCACGATTACTTGAATAATCTTGGTAGAGGGTCACCAAAGAAACATTTCTGCCAAGTTATATTTGAAATGGGTCCAGTGGTTTCTAACAAGATAATTTTTAAAGTTTTCTATATAGATATATAGCTGCCATGTTTTTTTGATGAATCATGACTGCTTGAACAATCTTGATAGAGGGTTACATAAGAAACATTCCTGCAATGTTATTTTGAAATAGGTCCAGTGGTTTCTGACAAGAAGATCATTAAAGGTTTCTATATAGATATATAGGGAAAATAAGACCCGCCCCTCTAGCGGCCATGTTTTTTGACAAACCATGACGGCTTGAACAATCTTGGTAAAGGGTCACCAAGGAAACATTTCTGCCAAATTATATTGAAATCGGTCCAGTGGTTTCTGACAAGAAGATTTTTTCAAGTTTTCTATATAGATATATAGGGAAAATAAACCCCGCCCCCTAGCGGCCATGTTTTTTGACAAATCAGGACGGCTTGAACAATCTTGGTAGAGGGTCACCAAGGAAACATTTCTGCCAAGTTACATTGAAATCGGTCCTTTGGTTTCTGACAAGAAGATTTTTAAAGTTTTCTATATAGATATATAGGGATATAGGGAAAATAATGTCCTCCCCCTGGCGGCCATGTTTTTTGACAAATCCATATGGCTTAAACAATCTTGGTAGAGGATCACCAAAGGAACATTTCTGCAAAATTATATTGAAATGGGTCCAGTGGTTTCTGACAAGAAAATTTTTAAAGTTTTCTATATAGATATATAGGGAAAATAAGCCCTGCCCCCTGGTGGCCATGTTTTTTGATGAATCCATATGGCTTGAACAATCTTGGTAGAGAATCACCAAAGGAACATTTCTGCAAAATTATATTGAAATCGGTCCAGTGGTTTCTGACAAGAAAATTTTTCATTATGAAAACATGCCTATATAATTTTGACTCCCTTAAACCCCACTTTAATGTAATAAAACTGGGGTTTACAGGGGTATACATTATTTTTCTTATTTACGCTCAAAAACATAGATTGTGGGTACTCATTAGAACCGCCTCGCCGAGGCGGTTCTAACGAGTACCCACAATCTATGTTTTGAGCTTTTGAGCAGAAATATGAAACAAGAGGACCATGATGGTCCTATATCGCTCACCTGAGCAAACAGATTTGTATACTTATATTAGTGTTGAAGTTTCAGCCAAGTTCACTGCTCTAAATTTTATAGCCCTGCACCCCCTACCCCCCCACCACAGCAGCCATGTTTTTTTCTTTTTAACGCATCATGACAACTAAATCTTGAAAGAGGGTCACCAAAGGAACATTTCTGCCAAGTTATATTGAAATTGGTCCAGTGGTTTCTGACAAAAAGATTTTTAAAGTATTTTATATTGCTATAAAGCCCTACCCCATAACAGCCATTTTTTTCTTTTTGACGAATCATGACACCTTGAAAAAACTTGGTTGAGGGTCACCAAAGGAACAATCTGTTTACCAAATTAAACCAAGTTAAATTGAAATCGGTTCAGTGGTTTCTGACAAGAAGATTTTCAAAGTTTTCTATCTAGATATATAGGGAAAATAAGCCCCAACCCCTAACAGCCATGTTTTTTTGACAAATCAGGATTGCTTGAACATTCTTGGTAGAGGGTCACCAAAGCAACATTGAAATCGGTCAGGGGTATTTGACCAGACGAATTTCAAAGTTTTCTATACAGATATATACGGAAAATAAGCCCCGACGCCTCTGGGGGCCATGTTTTTTGACGTATCATGAAAGCTTGAACAATCTTGGTAGAAGGTCACCATTCCTGTCAAGTTACATTGAATTCGGTGTGATGGTTTCTTACGAAAAGATTTTTAAAGTTTTTTATATAGATATATAGGGAAAATAAGCCCCGCCCACATAGCAGCCATGTTTTTTGACGAATCATGACAGCTTGAACAACCTTGGTAGAGGGTCACCAAAGAAACATTCCTGCTAGGTTATATTGAAATCGGTCCAGTGGTTTCTGACAAGAAGATTATTAAAGTTTTCTATATAGATATATAGGGAAAATAAGCCCCACCCGCTAGCGGCCATGTTTTTTGACAAATCACGATTACTTGAACAATCTTGGTAAAAAGTCACCAAGGAAGGGTCACCAAGGTAACATGTCTGCCAAGTTATATTATAAACCAGTCCAGTGGTTTCTGACAAGAAGATTTTTTCAAGTTTTCTAAATAGATATACAGGGAAAATAAGCCCCATCCCCTAGCAGTCATGTTTTTTGACAAATCATGATGGCTTGAACAACCTTGGAAGAGGGTGACCAAAGACACATTCCTTCCAAGTTATATTGAAATCGGTCCATTGGTTTCTGACAAGAAGATTTTTAAAGTTTTCTATATAGATACATATATAGGGAAAATAAGCCCTGCCCCCTGGCGGCCATGTTTTTTGACGAATCCAAACGGTTTGAACAATCTTGGTAGAGGATCACCAAAAGAACATTTCTGCAAAATTATATGGAAATTGGTCCAGTGGTTTAGGACAAGATGATTTTTACATTTTTCTATATATAGGGAAAATAAGCCCCGCCCCCTGGCGGCCATGTTTTTTGACGAATCCAAATGGCTCAAACAATCTTGGTAGAGGATCACTAAAGGAGCATTTCTACAAAATTATATGGAAATCGGTCCAGTGGTTTCTGACAAGAAGATTTTTAAAGTTTTCTATATAGATATATAGGGAAAATAAGCCCCACCCCTGGCAGCCATGTTTTTTGACGAATCCAAATGGCTTGAACAATCTTGGTAGAGGATCACCAAAGGAACATTTTGCAAAATTATATTGAAGTCGGTCCAGTGGTTTTGGACAAGAAGATTTTTAAAGTTTTCTATATAGATACATAGGGAAAATAAGCCCTGCCCCCTGGTGGCCATGTTTTTTGACAAATCCAAATGTCTTGAACAATCTTGGTAGGTGATCATCAAAGGAACATTTCTGCAAAATTATATGGAAATCGGTCTAGTGGTTTCGGACAAGAAGATTTTTACATTTTTCAATATAGATATATAGGGAAAATAAGCCCTGCCCCACCTGGCGGCCATGTTTTTTGACTAATCGAAATGGCTCAAACAATCTTGGTACCGGATCACCAAAGGAACATTTCTGCAAAATTATATGGAAATCGGTCCAGTGATTTCTGACAAGAAGAGTTTTAAAGTTTTCTATATAGATATATAGGGAAATTAAGCCCCGCCCCCTGGCGGCCATGTTTTTTGACAAATCCAAATGGCTTTAACAATCTTGGTAGAGGATCACTGAAGGAACATTTTTGCAAAATTATATTGAAATCGGTCCAGTGGTTTCCGACAAGAAGATTTTAAAGTTTTCTATATAGATATATAGGGAAAATAAGCTCCGCCCCGTGGCGGCCATGTTTTTCGACGAATCATGGTGGCTTGAACAATCTTGGTAGAGGATCACCGAAGAAACATTTCTGGAAAAAATTATATTGAAATTGGACAAGTGGTTTCTGACAAGAAGATTTTTAAAGTTTTCTATATAGATATATAAGGAAAATAAGCCCCGCCCCCTGGCGGACATGTTTTTTGACGAATCCAAACGGCTTGAACAATCTTAGTAGAGGATCACCAAAGAAACATTTCTGAAAAAATTATATTGAAATCGGTCCAGTGATTTCTGACAAGAAGATTTTTTAAAGTTTTCTATATAGATATATAGGGAAAATAAGCCCCGCAAAGATTTTTTAAAGTTTTCTATATAGATATATAGGGAAAATAAGCCCCGCACCCTAGCGGCCATGTTTTTTGATGAATCCAAATGGCTTGAACAATCTTGGTAGAGGGTTACAAAAGAAACATTCCTGTCTTGTTATATTGAAATCGTTTCAGTAGTTTCTGACAAGAAGATTTTTCAAGTTTTCTATATAGATATACAAGAGGACCATGATGGTCCTATATCGCTCACCTGAGCAAACAGATTTGCATACTTACTGTTGAAGTTTCAGCCAAGTTCATTGCTCTAAGATTTTTGTATAAATTTTATAATACTGCCCCCCCACCCCCCAGCCCCACCTCAGCTGCCATGTTTTTTTTAATGCATCATGACGACTTGAACTGAATCTTGAAAGAGGGTCACAAAAGGAACATTTCTGCCAAGTTATACTGAAATCGGTCCAGTGGTTTCTGACAAAAAGATTTTTAAAGTGTTTTATATAGCTATAAACCTTACCCCCTAACAGCCATGTTTTTTGACGAATCATGACAGCTTGAACAAACTTGGTACAGGGTCACCAAAGGAACATTCCTGCCAAGTTATATTAAATCTGTTCAGTGGTTTCTGACAAGAAGATTTTTAAAGTTTCCTATATAGATATATAGGGAAAATAAGCCCCGCCCCCTGGCGGCCATGTTTTTTGACGAATCATGGTGGCTTGAACAATCTTGGTAGAGGATCACCGAAGAAACATTTCTGGAAAAAATTATATTGAAATCGGTCCAGTGGTTTCTGACAAGAAGAAGTTTTCTATATAGATATATAAGGAAAACAAGCCCCGCCCCCTGGCGGCCATGTTTTTTGACGAATCCAAACGGCTTGAACAATCTTAGTAGAGGATCACCAAAGGAACATTTCTGAAAAAATTATATTGAAATCGGTCCAGTGATTTCTGACAAGAAGGTTTTTAAAGTTTTCTATATAGATATATAGGGAAAATAAGCCCCGCCCCCTGGCGGCCATGTTTTTTGATGAATCATGACGGCTTGAACAATCTTGGTAGAGGGTTACAAAAGAAACATTCCTGCCTTGTTATATTGAAATCGTTTCAGTGGTTTCTGTCAAGAAGGTTTTTCAAGTTTTCTATATAGATATACAAGAGGACCATGATGGTCCTATATCGCTCACCTGAGCAAACAGATTTGCATACTTACTGTTGAAGTTTCAGCCAAGTTCATTGCTCTAAGATTTTTGTATAAATTTTATAATACTGCCCCCCACCACCAGCCCACCTCAGCTGCCATGTTTTTTTTTAATGCATCATGACGACTTGAACTGAATCTTGAAAGAAGGTCACCAAAGGAACATTTCTGCCAAGTTATATTGAAATTGGTCCAGTGGTTTCTGACAAAAAGATTTTTAAAGTTTTTTATATAGCTATAGAGCCTTAGCCCCTAACAGCCATGTTTTTTGACGAATCATGACAGCTTGAACAAACTTGGTAGAGGGTCACCAAAGGAACATTCCTGCCAAGTTATATTAAATCTGTTCAGTGGTTTCTGACAAGAAGATTTTAAAAGTTTTCTATTTAGATATATAGGGAAAATAAGCCCCACCCCCTAGCAGCCATGTTTTTTGACGAATTATGATTGCTTAAAGAATCTTAGTAGAGGGTCACCAAAGCAACATTCCAGCCAAGCAATACTGAAATGGATCAGGGGGTATTTGACAAGAAGAATTTTAAAGTTTTCTATACAGATATATATGGAAAATAAACCCCGCCCCCTGGGGACCATGTTTTTTGATGTATCATGACAACTTGAACAATCTTGGTAGAAGGTCACCAAAGCAACATTCCTGCCAAGTTACATTGAACTCAGTCCAACTGTTTCTTACGAGAAGATTTTAAAATTTTTCTTTATAGATATATAGAGAAAATAAGCCCCACCCCCTAGCCGCCATATTTTTTGACGAATCATGACGGCTTGAACAATTTTGGTAGAGGGTCACCAAAGAAACATTCTTGCCAAGTTATATTGAAATCGGTCCATTGGTTTCTGACAAGAAGATTTTTTAAGTTTTTTATATAGATAAATAGGGAAAATAAGCCCCACCCCCTGGCAGCCATGTTTTTTGATGAATCACGATTACTTGAATAATCTTGGTAGAGGGTCACCAAAGAAACATTTCTGCCAAGTTATATTTGAAATGGGTCCAGTGGTTTCTAACAAGATAATTTTTAAAGTTTTCTATATAGATATATAGCTGCCATGTTTTTTTGATGAATCATGACTGCTTGAACAATCTTGATAGAGGGTTACATAAGAAACATTCCTGCAATGTTATTTTGAAATAGGTCCAGTGGTTTCTGACAAGAAGATCATTAAAGGTTTCTATATAGATATATAGGGAAAATAAGACCCGCCCCTCTAGCGGCCATGTTTTTTGACAAACCATGACGGCTTGAACAATCTTGGTAAAGGGTCACCAAGGAAACATTTCTGCCAAATTATATTGAAATCGGTCCAGTGGTTTCTGACAAGAAAATTTTTTCAAGTTTTCTATATAGATATATAGGGAAAATAAACCCCGCCCCCTAGCGGCCATGTTTTTTGACAAATCCATATGGCTTGAACAATCTTGGTAGAGGATCACCAAAGGAACATTTCTGCAAAATTATATTGAAATGGGTCCAGTGGTTTCTGACAAGAAAATTTTTAAAGTTTTCTATATAGATATATAGGGAAAATAAGCCCCGCCCCATGGTGGCCATGTTTTTTGACGAATCCAAATGGCTTGAACAATCTTGGTAGAGGATCACCAAAAGAATATTTCTGCAAAATTATATTGAAATCGGTCCAGTGGTTTCTGACAAGAAGAGTTTTAAAGTTTTCTATATAGATATATAGGGAAAATAAGCCCTGCCCCCTGGCGGCCATGTTTTTTGACGAATCCATATGGCTTGAACAATCTTGGTAGACGATCACCAAAGGAACATTTCTGCAAAATTATATTGAAATCGGTCCAGTGGTTTCTGACAAGAAGATTTTTAAATTTTTCTATATAGATATATAGGGAAAATAAACCCCGCCCCCTAGCGGCCATGTTTTTTGACAAATCATGACGGCTTGAACAATCTTGGTAGAGGGTCACCAAGGAAACATTTCTGCCAAGTTATATTGAAATCAGTCCTTTGGTTTCTGACAAGAAGATTTTTAAAGTTTTCTATATAGATATATAGGGATATAGGGAAAATAATGTCCTCCCCCTGGCGGCCATGTTTTATTACAAATCCATATGGCTTGAACAATCTTGGTAGAGGATCACCAAAGGAACATTTCTGCAAAATTATATTGAAATGGGTCCAGTGGTTTCTGACAAGAAAATTTTTAAAGTTTTCTATATAGATATATAGGGAAAATAAGCCCCGCCCCATGGTGGCCATGTTTTTTGACGAATCCATATGGCTTGAACAATCTTGGTAGAGGATCACCAAAAGAATATTTCTGCAAAATTATATTGAAATCGGTCCAGTGGTTTCTCACAAGAAGAGTTTTAAAGTTTTCTATATAGATTATATAGGGAAAATAAGCCCTGCCCCCTGGCGGCCATGTTTTTTGACGAATCCATATGGCTTGAACAATCTTGGTAGACGATCACCAAAGGAACATTTCTGCAAAATTATATTGAAATCGGTCCAGTGGTTTCTGACAAGAAGATTTTTAAATTTTTCTATATAGATATATAGGGAAAATAAATCCCGCCCCCTAGCGGCCATGTTTTTTGACAAATCAGGACGGCTTGAACAATCTTGGTAGAGGGTCACCAAGGAAACATTTCTGCCAAGTTATATTGAAATCAGTCCTTTGGTTTCTGACAAGAAGATTTTTAAAGTTTTCTATATAGATATATAGGGATATAGGGAAAATAATGTCCTCCCCCTGGCGGCCATGTTTTTTGACAAATCCATATGGCTTGAACAATCTTGGTAGAGGATCACCAAAGGAACATTTCTGCAAAATTATATTGAAATGGGTCCAGTGGTTTCTGACAAGAAAATTTTTTAAAGTTTTCTATATAGATATATAGGGAAAATAAGCCCCGCCCCCTGGTGGCCATGTTTTTTGACGAATCCATATGGCTTGAACAATCTTGGTAGAGAATCACCAAAGGAACATTTCTGCAAAATTATATTGAAATCGGTCCAGTGGTTTCTGACAAGAAAATTTTTCATTATGAAAACATGCCTATATAATTTTGACCCCCTTAAACCCCACTTTAATGTAGTAAAACTGGGGGTTTACAGGGGTATACATTACTTTTCTTATTTACGCTCAAAAACATAGATTGTGGGTACTCTTTAGAACCGCCTCGCTGAGGCGGTTCTAACGAGTACCCACAATCTATGTTTTGAGCTTTTGAGCAGAAATATGAAACAAGAGGACCATGATGGTCCTATATCACTCGCCTGAGCAAACAGATTTGTATACTTATATTAGTGTTGAAGTTTCAGCCAAGTTCACTGCTCTAAATTTTATAGCCCTGCACCCCCCACCCCCCACCACAGCAGCCATGTTTTTTTCTTTTTAACGCATCATGACAACTAAATCTTGAAAGAGGGTCACCAAAGGAACATTTCTGCCAAGTTATATTGAAATTGGTCCAGTGGTTTCTGACAAAAAGATTTTTAAAGTGTTTTATATTGCTATAAAGCCCTACCCCATAACAGCCATTTTTTTCTTTTTGACGAATCATGACACCTTGAAAAAACTTGGTTGAGGGTCACCAAAGGAACAATCTGTTTACCAAATTAAACCAAGTTAAATTGAAATCGGTTCAGTGGTTTCTGACAAGAAGATTTTCAAAGTTTTCTATCTAGATATATAGGGAAAATAAGCCCCAACCCCTAACAGCCATGTTTTTTTGACAAATCAGGATTGCTTGAACATTCTTGGTAGAGGGTCACCAAAGCAACATTGAAATCGGTCAGGGGTATTTGACAAGCTGAATTTCAAAGTTTTCTATACAGATATATACGGAAAATAAGCCCCAACCCCTCTGGGGGCCATGTTTTTTGACGTATCATGAAAGCTTGAACAATCTTGGTAGAAGGTCACCATTCCTGTCAAGTTACGTTGAATTTGGTGTAACGGTTTCTTACGAAAAGATTTTTAAAGTTTTTTATATAGATATATAGGGAAAATAAGCCCCGCCCACATAGCAGCCATGTTTTTTGACGAATCATGACAGCTTGAACAACCTTGGTAGAGGGTCACCAAAGAAACATTCCTGCTAGGTTATATTGAAATCGGTCCAGTGGTTTCTGACTAGAAGATTATTAAAGTTTTCTATATAGATATAAAGGGAAAATAAGCCCCACCCGCTAGCGGCCATGTTTTTTGACAAATCACGATTACTTGAACAATCTTGGTAAAGGGTCACCAAGGAAGGGTCACCAAGGTAACATGTCTGCCAAGTTATATTGAAATCAGTCCAGTGGTTTCTGACAAGAAGATTTTTTCAAGTTTTCTATATAGATATACAGGGAAAATAAGCCCCATCCCCTAGCAGTCATGTTTTTTGACAAATCATGATGGCTTGAACAACCTTGGAAGAGGGTGACCAAAGACACATTCCTTCCAAGTTATATTGAAATCGGTCCATTGGTTTCTGACAAGAAGATTTTTAAAGTTTTCTATATAGATACATATATAGGGAAAATAAGCCCTGCCCCCTGGCGGCCATGTTTTTTGACGAATCCAAACGGCTTGAACAATCTTGGTAGAGGATAACCAAAAGAACATTTCTGAAAAATTATATGAAAATCGGTCCAGTGGTTTGGGACAAGATGATTTTTACATTTTTCTATATATAGGGAAAATAAGCCCCGCCCCCTGGCGGCCATGTTTTTTGACGAATCCAAATGGCTCGAACAATCTTGGTAGAGGATCACTAACGGAACATTTCTACAAAATTATATGGAAATCGGTCCAGTGGTTTCTGACAAGAAGATTTTTAAAGTTTTCTATATAGATATATAGGGATAATAAGCCCCAGCCCCTGGCAGCCATGTTTTTTGACGAATCCATATGGCTTGAACAATCTTGGTAGAGGATCACCAAAGGAACATTTTTGCAAAATTATATTGAAGTCGGTCCAGTGGTTTCGGACAAGAAGATTTTTAAAGTTTTCTATATAGATATATAGGGAAAATAAGCCCTGCCCCCTGGTGGCCATGTTTATTGACAAATCCAAATGGCTTGAACAATCTTGGTAGGTGATCATCAAAGGAACATTTCTGCAAAATTATATGGAAATCGGTCTAGTGGTTTCGGACAAGAAGATTTTTACATTTTTCAATATAGATATATAGGGAAAATAAGCCCTGCCCCCTGGCGGCCATGTTTTTTGACTAATCGAAATGGCTCAAACAATCTTGGTAGAGGATCACCAAAGGAACATTTCTGCCAAATTATATGGAAATTGGTCCAGTGAATTCTGACAAGAAGAGTTTTAAAATTTTCTATATAGATATATAGGGAAATTAAGCCCCGCCCCTGGCGGCCATGTTTTTTGACAAATCCAAATGACTTGAACAATCTTGGTAGAGGATCACTGAAGAAACATTTTTGCAAAATTATATTGAAATCGGTCCAGTGGTTTCGGACATGAAGATTTTTAAAGTTTTCTATATAGATATATAGGGAAAATAAGCCCCGCCCCCTGGCGGCCATGTTTTTTGACGAATCCAAATGGCCTGAAGAATCTTGGTAGAGGATCACCAAAGGAACATTTCTGCAAAATTATATTGGACTCAGTCCAGCGGTTTCTGACAAGAAGATTTTTAAAGTTTTCTAAATAGATATATAGGGAAAATAAGCCCCGCCCCCTAGCGGCCATGTTTTTTGACGAATCCAAATGGCTTGAACAATCTTGGTAGAGGATCACCAAAGGAACATTTCTGCAAAATGACATTGAAATCGGTCCAGTGGTTTCTGACAAGAAGATTTTTAAAGTTTTCTATATAGATATATAGGGAAAATAAGCCCTGCCCCAATAAGCCAAACCAAAAGAACATTTCTGCAAAATTATATGGAAATCGGTCCAGTGGTTTGGGACAAGATGATTTTTACATTTTTCTATATATAGGGAAAATAAGCCCCGCCCCCTGGCAGCCATGTTTTTTGACTAATCCAAATGGCTCGAACAATCTTGGTAGAGGATCACCAAAGGAACATTTTTGCAAAATTATATTGAAGTCGGTCCAGTGGTTTCGGACAAGAAGATTTTTAAAGTTTTCTAAATAGATATATAGGGAAAATAAGCCCTGCCCCCTGGTGGCCATGTTTTTTGACAAATCCAAATGGCTTGAACAATCTTGGTAGGTGATCATCAAAGGAACATTTCTGCAAAATTATATGGAAATCGGTCTATGGTTTCGGACAAGAAGATTTTTACATTTTTCAATATAGATATATAGGGAAAATAAGCCCTGCCCCCTGGCGGCCATGTTTTTTGACTAATTGAAATGGCTCAAACAATCTTGGTAGAGGATCACCAAAGGAACATTTCTGCAAAATTATATGTAAATCGGTCCAGTGATTTCTGACAAGAAGATTTTTAAAGTTTTCTATATAGATATATAGGGAAAATAAGCCCCGTCCCCTAGTGGCCATGTTTTTTGACGAATCCAAATGGCTTGAACAATCTTGGTAGAGGATCACCAAAGGAACATTTCTGCAAAATGACATTGAAATCGGTCCAGTGGTTTCTGACAAGAAGATTTTTAAAGTTTTCTATATAGATACATAGGGAAAATAAGCCCCGCCCCCTGGCGGCCATGTTTTTTGAAGAATCCGAATGGCTTGAACAATCTTGGTAGAGGATCACCAAAGGAACATTTCTGCAAAATAATATTGAAATCGGTCCAGTGGTTTCTGACAAGAAGATTTTTTAAGTTTTTAGTTTAAAAAAATCTATTTTTAGCTCCTGTGACCTAGATATGCAATGGACCGGAACCATTTGAACAACTTTGAAAGAGGACCAACCAAGGATCATACCTGTGAAGTTTGGTCAAAATCCAATCAGTGGTTTAGGAGGAAATGTTGTTTAAAGATTGTGGACGGACGGACGGACGGACGGACGACGACGACGGACGGTGAGTGATCACAAAAGCTCACCTTGAGCCATCAGCTCAGGTGAGCTAAACATATCAGAGTTTTTCATCTGAAAATTTTCATTTTTCGGCGGTAAAATTTTCAGTATATTTAAATAGGCATGTTTTCGTAATGCAAAGTTTTCTATACAGATATATAGGTAAAATAAGCCCTGCCCCCTGGTGGCCATGTTTTTTGACGAATCCAAATGGCTTGAACAATCTTGGTAGAGGATCACCAAAGGAACATTTCTGCAAAATTATATTGAAATCGGTCAAGTGGTTTTTGACAAGAAGATTTTTAAAGTTTTCTATATAGATATATTGGGAAAATAAGCCCCGCCTCTGGCGGCCATGTTGTTTGACAAATCCATATGGCTTAAACAATCTTGGTAGTGGATCACCAAAGGAACATTTCAACAAAATTATATTGAAATCAGTCCAGTGGTTTCTGACAAGAAAATTTTTAAAGTTTTCTGTATAGATATATAGGGAAAATAAGCCCCGCCCCCTGGCGGTCATGCTTTTTGACGAATCCATATGGCTTGAACAACCTTGGTAGAGGGTCACCAAAGAAACATTTCTGCAAAATTATATTGAAATCGGTCCAGTGGTTTCTGACAAGAAAATTTTTAAAATTTTCTATACAGATATATAGGGAAAATAAGCCCCGCTCCCTGGTGGCCATGTTTTTTGACGAATCCAAATGGCTTGAACAATCTTGGTAGAGGATCACCAAAAGAATATTTCTGCAAAATTATATTGAAATCGGTCCAGTGGTTTCTGACAAGAAGAGTTTTAAAGTTTTCTATATAGATATATAGGGAAAATAAGCCCGGCCCCCTGGCGTCTTTTTTTTGACGAATCCATATGGCTTGAACAATCTTGGTAGAGGATCACCAAAGGAACATTTCTGCAAAATTATATTGAAATCGGTCCAGTGGTTTCTGACAAGAAGATTTTTAAAGTTTTCTATATAGATATATAGGGAAAATAAGCCCCGCCCCCTAGCGACCATGTTTTTTGACGAATCCATATGGCTTGAACAATCTTGGTAGAGGATCACCAAAGGAACATTTCTGCAAAATTATATTGAAATCGGTCCGGTGGTTTCTGATAAAATTTTAAATTTTTCTATATAGATATAAAGGGAAAATAAGCCCCGCCCCCTGGTGGCCATGTTTTTTGATGAATCCAAATGGCTTGAACAATCTTGGTAGAGGATCACCAAAGGAACATTTCTGCAAAATTATATTGAAATCCGTCCAGCGGTTTCTGACAAGAAGATTTTTTAAGTTTTTAGTTAAAAAATCTATTTTTAGCTCCTGTGACCTAGATGTGCAATGGACTGGAACCATTTGAACAACTGAAAGAGGACCAACCAAGGATCATTCCTATGAAGTTTGGTCAAAATCCAACCAGTGGTTTAGGAGGAGATGTTGTTTAAAGATTGTGGACGGACGGACGGACGGACGGACAGACGACGACGACAATGGATGGTGAGTGATCACAATAGCTCACCTTGAGCCTTCGGCTCAGGTGAGCTAATAAGGAAAATAGGCCCCTCCCCCTGGCGGCCATGTTTTTTGACGAATCCAAATGGCTTGAACAATCTTGGTAGAGGATTACCAAAGGAACATTTCTGCAAAATTATATTGAAATCAGTCCAGTGGTTTCTGACAAGAAGATTTTTTTTTTAATTTTTAGTTAAAAATCTATTTTTAGCTCCTGTGACCCAGATATGCAATGGTCTGGAACCATTTGAACAACTTTGAAAGAGGACCAACCAAGGATCATTCTTGTGAAGTTTAGTCAAAGTCCAACCAGTGGTTTAGGAGGAGATGTTATTTAAAGATTGTGGACGGACAGATGGACAGACGGACGACGACGACGGGGGACGGTGAGTAATCACAATAGCTCAGCTTGAGCCTTCAGCTAAGGTAAGCTAAAAAGGGAGATAAGAGGAACACTTCTGTGAAATAATTTTGAAATCAGGCCACTGGCCAAGGAGATGTTGTTTAATGTTGTTGTTTTTTCTATTTGTAGCTCTGGTGGGAATTTTGTTCAGCCGAGTGGAATCATTTTAGCAATTTTGGTAGTGCCATAAGAGAAACACTTCTGTGAAATCTGGCCATTGGCCATGGAGGAGATGTCTTTTAAAGCTTTTTTCTATTTTTAGCTCTGGCCGCCATTTTGTTCAGCCAAGTGGAACCATTTTAGCAATTTGGGTAGAGGGTCATTTGAGGAACACTTCTGTGCAAATATTTTGAAATCGGGCCATTGGTCAAGGACTAGGTGTCATTTGAAGATTTTCTATTTGTACCTCTCGTGGCCATCTTGTTCAATGGAGTGGAACTATTGTGGCCATCTTAGAATTCTGATCTACAAAATTTTAGCTCATTTTGATCCTGTTGCTACAGAGCAAGTTTCGGCTTAAAGCGACCAAAAGTTTGGGAAGATATAGAAAATTGATTTTCAAGATGGCGCTGTGGTGGTCATCTTGGATTTTTTTCTATCGGCTCATTTAGCTATTTGTGTCTACTAGGTGCCCCAATGCTCATCATCAAGTTTCAATTCAACTGGATTATAGAGGCGATGTCCAAAATATGAATTCTCAACATTTTTCCCATATAAATGTATATGGCCCATACAAATGCATGGGAAAGCAAATTTGACCTTGCTGTAAGAAGGTCAAACGTCAACATAGGACCATCATTTTAGCAATTTTGGTAGATCTCCTGTCCCCCATAATTTGTGCAAAGATTAGGGCCCAGGGCTTATTTGGTTCTGGAGAAGAAGACTTTTAAATGTTTCTACAATATATGGGCTTGGCAGCCATTTCAGTTAATGGACCATGACCATTTTAGCAATCTTTCGTTTTCCTGCCCCAAGGAGGCTCCATATGAAATTTGAGCAATATTTTCCCAGAGGCTTCAGAGGAGAAGTCATTTGAAATTATCAACAGTTTTCCCATACAAATGCATACGGAAGCAAACTTGACCTCGCCATAAAACGGTCAAACGACAATGTACAACCATCATTTTAGCAACTTTGGTAGACCTCCCGACCCTGATGATTTGTGCAAAGATTCAGCCTGAAGGCATCCTCTGTTCTGGAGAAGAAGATTTTTAACGGGGTTTTTACCATATATGGGCATGGCGGCCATCTTGGTCAATGGACTGTGACCATTTTAGCAATCTTTCATTCCAGTGCCCCAGGGAGGCTCCAAATGAAATTTGAGCAACATTGACCCAGAGGCTCCAGAGGAGGAGTTGTTTGAAATTCTCAACATTTTTCCCATACAAATGCATAGGGAAGCAAATTTGACCTTGCCGTAAAAAGGTCAAATGTCAATGTATGACCATTATTTTAGCAACTTTATTAGACCTCCCGTCCCGATGATTTATGCAAAGATTCAGCCATAAGGCATCCTCGGTTCTGGAGAAGAAGGTTTTTAAAGGTTTTTACCATATATGAGCATGGCTGCCATCTTGGTCAATGGACGGCAACCATTTAAGCAATCTTTCATTCCCCTATCCCAGGGAGGCTGCAAATGAAATTTGAGCAACATTGGCCTAGAGGCTCCAGAGGAGAAGTCATTCATAATTCTCAACATTTTTCTCATACAAATGCATAGGGAAGCAAACTTGACCTCGTATAAAGGTCAAATGTCAATGTACGTCCATTATTTTAGCAACTTTGGTAGACCTCCAGTCCCCAATGATTTGTGCAAAGATTCAGCCACAAGGCATCCTCGGTTCTGGAGAAGACGATTTTTAAAGGTTTTTACCATATATGGTTTTAAAGGTTTTTAACATATATGGGCATGGCGGCCATCTTGGTCAACAGACCGCGACCATTTTAGCAATCTTTTGTTCCCCCAACCTAAGGAGGCTCCATATGAAATTTGAGCAAAATTGGCTCAGGGGCTTCAGAGGAGGTCGTTTGAAAATGTTAAAGGACAGACGCACGGACAACGGACGAAAAGTGATCACTATAGCAATGAAGCAGGTCTTCAAAATAAGAGAAAAGTTCATTATCCAGTGGGTTGATCCCATTTGCATGTCTTAAGGTTTCATTTTATAATCTGGAACAAAAAAAGGACACCAAACGGACCCTCGATTGCTTGTGTCCAGCTTCATCAAGTGTTTAACTAGAGGCCCAAGTGGGCCAGAAATCGCTCACCTGGATTAGGCTGATCATGACATGTTACATTGTGCCATGGTGGCCATCTTGGCTATCAGATCAGATTGCATTTAGCAATTCAGAATCTGATGTTGTTTGAAGAGTTTCAAGATTGCCACCATGGCCGTCATTTTGGATACTGGAACTGAATGATTCAGCAATTCTGAATCTCCATTTCACCCCGATGCCTCCCATCAAGTTTCGGTGCAACGTGACTTACTGTTTTGGAGGAGATGTGATTTGAAGACTTTCAAGATGGCGGCCACCTTGGACATTGGAACAGAAGGATTTTAACAATTCTGAATTTCCATATCACCCCAATGCATTCCATCATGTTTAAGCTCAATCAGACTTACCCTTTGATAGCAGATGTGATTTCAAGATTTTCAAGATTTTCAAGATGGCTGCCATGGTGGCCATCTTGGATATCAGAACGGAATCATTTTAGCAATTCTAAATCTCCATGCTGCCCCAATGCCTTCCATCAAGTTTCCCCTCCATCCAACTTACTGTTCGGGAGCAGATAACAACTGAAGTCTTACAAGATAGCCGGAGAAGATGTTGTTCAAAGATTTTCAAGAAGGCTGACAATTTTAGCAATTCTAAATCTCTATGTTGCTTCGGTGCCTCCAATCAAGTTTTGACTCAATCAGACCTATAGTTTGGGAGGAGATGTGGTTTGAAGAATTTCAAGATGGCCGCCACATCTTATATATCTAAACAGAAGGATTTTAGCAATTCTGAATCTCTGTGTCACTGTGATGCTTCCCGTCAAGTTTTGGCTCTATCCAACTTTGGGAGGAGATGTCCTTTGAAGAATTTCAAAATGGCGTCCATGGTGGCCATCTTGGATATCGGAACGGTACAACTTTAGCAATTCTGAATCTTTATGTTGCTCCAATGCCTCCCATCAAGTTTTGGCTCAATCCCACCTACGGTTTGGGAGGAGATGTCATTTGAAGTATTTCAAGATTACCGCCATGGTGGCCATCTTCGATATGGGAACAGAACGATTTTAGCAATTCTGAGTCTCTATAACTCTCCAAAGCAACTCTCTCCATCAAGTTTCAGCTCAATCTGACATTGTTTGGGATAAGATGTCATTTGAAGAATTTCAAGATGGCCGCCATGGCGGCCATCTTGGATATCAGAATGGAACAATTTTAGCAATTCTGACTCTCTGTGTCACTGTGATGCTTCCCATCAAGTTTTGGCTCAATCCAACTTTCGCTTGGGAGGAGATGAATTTTGAAGAATTTCAAGATGGCCACCATGGTATGGTGGCCATCTTGGACATCGGAACGGAACAATCTTGTTCAATGGCACGGAACCATTTGAACAAATTGGCAATACCCTTTCGACAGAAGGCCCCATGTGAAATCTGGTGAATATTGCTCAAGCGGTTTCAGAGAAGATATTTAACAAGAGGGCCATGATGGCCCTGTAACGCTCACCTGAGTATCATAGCACTTAAAGAACCTGACCTAGAACTGATCAAGGCAAAATTTTTTACCAAAATTATGATGATTATATTAACAAGTAAGATAATACAGCATGTTTAATGGACTGTGAAATAGAGGTCAACGTCAAATATGGATGACTGCACTCAAAAGGCCATGCTAAGATGTATGCATGTGCTAAGTATCACTGGCTGTAGCAGCAATAATTATTGAGAAACTGACCTAAACAAAAACACTTCACAAGTGTCAAATATCACTCTGTAGGACCAACAGTTATTGAGAAACTGACCTTAACAGAAAAACTTAGGACAGTCACTGGACCATGAAATATAGGTCATCAGTGACCCCAACTTCATTTAAAAATCATCAAGACAAACATTTTTGAGCAAGATTCGAGATGGTCACTTCAAAAATGTGACCTCTAGAGTGTTAACGAGGTTTTCATTTGATTTGGCCTGGTGACCTAGTTTCTGACTCCAAGTGACCCAGTTTTGAACTAGACAAACATTTTGAACAATATGCATGATGATTATTTAAAACAAGAGGACCATGATGGTCCTATATCGCTCACCTGACCAAACAGATTTCCATATTTACTGTTGAAGTTTCAGCCAATTTCACTGCTCTAGGATTTTTGTATAAACTTTATAGCACTAACCACCTCCACCCCCCTCCACCACACCCCTGGCCATGTTTTTTTTACAAATCTTGATGACCTGAACTGAATCTTAAAAGAGGGTCACCAAAGGAACATTTCTGCCAAGTTATATTGAAATTGGTCCAGTGGTTTAAAAAGTTTTATATAGCTATAAAGCCCTACGCCCTAACGGCCATGTTTTTTGACGAATCATGAAAGCTTGAACAAACTTGGTAGAGGGTCACCAAAGGAACATTCCTACCAAGTTATATTGAAATCTGTTCAGTGGTTTCTGACAAGAAGATTTTTAAAGTTTTCTGTTTAGATATAAAGGGAAAACAAGCCCCACCCCATGGCAGCCATGTTTTTTGACGAATCATGATTGCTTGTACAATCTTGATAGAGGTTCACCAAAGCAAGATTCCAGCCAAGTAATATTGAAATCAGTCATGGGGTATGTGACAAGAAGAATTTTAAAATTTTCTATGCAGATATATATGAAAAATAAGCCCCACCCCCCTGTGGGCCATGGTTTTTGACGTATCATGAAGGCTTGAACAATCTTGGTAGAAGGTCACCAAAGCAACATTCCTGCCAAGTTACATTGAACTCGGTCCAACTGTTTCTTACGAGAAGATTTTTAAAGTTTTCTATATAGGGAAAATAAGCCCCGCCCCCTAGCGGCCATGATTTTTGATGAATCATGAGGGCCTGAACAATCTTTGTAGAGGGTCACCAAAGAAACATTCCTGCCAAGTTGTATTGAAATCGGTCCATTGGTTTCTGAAAAGAAGATTTTTAAAGTTTTATATATAGATATATAGGGAAAATAAGCCCTGCCCCAGGCAGCCATGTTTTTTGACGAATCATGATTACTTGAACAATCTTAGTAGAGGGTCACCAAGGAAAAATTACTGCAGTTATAATGAAATCGGTTCAGTGGTTTCTAACAAGAAGAGTTTTAAAGTTTTCTATATAGATATATAAGGAAAATAAGCCCCGACTCCTGGCGGCCATGTTTTTTGACGAATCATGACGGCTTGAACAATCTTGATAGAGGGTTACATAAGAAACATTCCTGCAAAGTTACATTGAAATCGGTCAAGTGCTTTCTGAAAAAACTATTAAAATTTTCTATATAAATAAATTATATAGGAAAATAAGCCCCACCCCCTAGCGGCCATGTTTTTTGACAAATCATAATGGCTTGAACAATCTTGGTAAAGGGTCACCAAATAAACATTTCTGCGAAGTTATATTGAAATCAGTCCTGTGGTTTCTGACGACAAGATTTTTTCAAGTTTTCTATATAGAATTATATCGAAAATAAGCCCCGCACCCCCTAGCGGCCATGTTTTTTGACAAATCATGTCGGCTTGAACAATCTTGATAGAGGGTCACTAAGGAAACATTTCTGCCAAGTTATATTGAAATCGGTCCAGTCGTTTATAATAAGAAGATTTTTAAAGTTTTCTATATAGGGAAAATTAACCCCGCCCCCTAGCGGCCATGTTTTTTAACGAATCATGGCGGCTTGAACAATCTTGCAACAGGATCACAAAAGGAACATTTCTGCAAAATCATATGGAAATCGGTCCAGTGGTTTCTGACAAGAAGATTTTTAAAATTTTTCTATACAGATATACAGTGAAAATAAGCCCCGCCCCCTGGCGGCCATGTTTTTTGACAAATCCAAATGGCTTGAACAATCTTGGTACAGGATCACCAAAGGAACATTTCTGCAAAATTATATGGAAATCGGTCCAGTGGTTTTGGACAAGAAGATTTTTAAAGTTTTCTATATAGATATATAGGGAAAATAAGCCCGGCCCCCTGGTGGCCATGTTTTTTGACGAATCCAAATGGCTTGAACAATCTTGGTAGAGGATCACCAAAGGAACATTTTTGCAAAATTATATTGAAATCGGTCCAGTGGTTTCGGATGAGAAGATTTTTAAAAGTTTTCTATATAGATTATATAGGGAAAATAAGCCCCGCCCCCTGGCGGCCATGTTTTTTGACGAATTCAAATGTCTTGAACAATCTTGGTAGAGGATCACCAAAGGAGCATTTCTGCAAAATTATATGGAAATCGGTCCAGTGGTTTCGGACAAGAAGATTTTTAAAGTTTTCTATATAGATATATAGGGAAAATAAGCCCCGCCCCCTGGTGGCCATGTTTTTTGACGAATCCAAATGGCTTGAACAATCTTGGTAGAGGATCACCAAAGGAACATTTTTGCAAAATTATATTGAAATCGGTCCAGTGGTTTCGGATAAGAAGATTTTTAAAAGTTTTCTATATAGATTAGATAGGGAAAATAAGCCCCGCCCCCTGGCGGCCATGTTTTTTAACGAATCCAAATGTCTTGAACAATCTTGGTAGAGGATCACCAAAGGAACATTTCTGCAAAATTATATTGAAATCAGTCCAGTGGTTTCGGACAAGAAGATTTTTAAAGTTTTCTATATAGATATATCGGGAAAATAAGCCCCGCCCCCTGGCGGCCATGTTTTCTGACGAATCCAAATCGCTTGAACAATCTTGGTAGAGGATCACCAAAGGAACATTTCTGCAAAATTATATTGAAATCGGTCCAGTGGTTTCGGACAAGAAGATTTTTAAAGTTTTCTATATAGATATATGGGGAAAATAAGCCCCGCCCCCTGGCGGCCATGTTTTTTGACGAATCCAAATGGCTTGAACAATCTTGGTAGAGGATCACCAAAGGAACATTTCTGCAAAATTATATTGAAACCTGTCCAGTGGTTTCTGACAAGAAGATTTTTAAAGTTTTCTATATAGATATATAGGGAAAATAAACCCCGCCCCCTGGTGGCCATGTTTTTTGACGAATACGAATGGCTTGATTAATCTTGGTAGAGGATCACCAAAGGAACATTTCTGCAAAATTATATTGAAATCGGTCCAGTGGTTTCTGACAAGAAGATTTTTTAAGTTTTTAGTTAAAAAATCTATTTTTAGCTCCTGTGACCTAGATATGCAACGGACCGGAACCATTTGAACAACTTTGAAAGAGGACCAACCAAGGATCATTCCTGTGAAGTTTGGTCAAAATCCAATCAGTGGTTTAGGAGGAGATGTTGTTTAAAGATTGTGGACGGACGGACGGACATACGGACGACGACGACCACGACGGACGGTGAGTGATCACAAAAGCTCACCTTGAGCTTTCAGCTCAGGTGAGCTAAAAATGTGACCTCTGGAGTGTTAACAAGGATTTTTTTTTTTTTTCTTTGATCCGGCCTGGTGACGTAGTTTTGATCCCAAGTGACCCAGTTTAAAACCTGACATAGAAATCATCAAGACAAACATTTTGAGCAAGATTCATGATGACTGCTTCAAAAATTTGACCTCTTGAATGTGTTAACAAGGTCTTCCTTTGATTTGGCCCAATGGCCTACTTTTTAACCCCAAGTGACCCAATTTCGAACTTGACCTAGGAATCATCAAGACAAACATTTTAGCAAGATTCATGATGACTGCTTCAAAAATGTGACGGCTAGACTGTTGATTTGGCCCGGTGACCTAGTTTTGGACCCTAATTGACCCAGTTTCAAACCTGACCTAGAAATCATCAAGACAAACATTCTGAGCAAGATTCATGATGATTGCTTCAAAACTGTGACTTCTAGAGTGTAAACAAGTTCTTTTGATTTGGCCCAGTGACCTAGTTTTTGATCCCAAGTGACCCAGTTTCGAACTTGACCTAGAAATCATCAAGACAAACATTTTGAACAAGATTCATGATGATTGCTTCAAAAATGTAAACCCTAGACTGTTAACAAGGTTTTCCTCTGACTTGGCCCTGTGACCTAATTTTTTACCCCAAGTGGCCCTGTTTCAAACTTGACCTAGAAATCATCAGGATAAACATTTTGAGTAAAATTAATGATGATTACTTAAAAAATATGACCTCTAGAGTGTTAAAAAGGTTTTCCTTTGATTTGGGATGGTGACCTAGTTTTTGACCCCAAGTGACCTGGTTTCAAACTCGACCTAGAAATCATCAAAACAAACTTCTTGAGCAAGATTCATGATGACTGCTTCAAAAATAGAACCTCTAGTGTTAACAAGGTCTAACTTTGATTTGGCTTGATGACCTAGTTTTTGACCCCGAATGACCCAGTTTCGAACTTGACCTAGGAATCAAGACAAACATTTTGAGCAATATTCATGATGATTGCTTAAAAAATGTGACCGCTAGAGTGTTAACAAGGTTTTCTGTTGATTTGGCCCAGTGACCTAGTTTTTGACCCCGAGTGACCCATTTTGAAACCTGACCTAGAAATCATAAAGACAAACATTTTGATCAAGATTCATGATGACTGCTTCAAAAATGTGACCTCTGGAGTGTTAACAAGGTATTCCTTTGATTTGGCCCAGTGACCTAGTTTTTGATCCCAAGTGAATCAGTTTTGAACTTGACCTAGAAATCATCAAGACAAACATTTTGAGCAATATTCATGATGATTGCTTCAAAAATGTGAACATTAGTGTTAACAAGGTTTTCCACTGATATGACCCCGTGACCTAATTTTAGACACCAAGTGACCCAGTTTTGAACTTGACCTAGAAATCATCAAGACACTCATGATGATTACTTAAAACAAGAAATCCGCGGAAAGCGATGTCGCACCTGCGGGGATTAAGTCATACAAGTTCCTATTTGTATTGAAAAAATCTATTTTGCAGTATTCAAGAAATTGATGGGTTAGTTTGTAAGAAAAATGGACAAAGTAGAAAACTGACGAAAAATGTCATGTGACAATCCCAAGCTAGGTATTGTTAACAACAATATGTATGCAAAATATGATCCTAATCCATCAATTCTTTCACAAGATATTGAGCGGAAACCAATTTTGGGCATAAATCAAGGGCCCCCAACTCTGCTGAAATGAATCTGAGATTTATGTGCAAACAATATGCACATCTTCAGACCATGACCTAATCATCTGTGGTTTCAAAACTATTGGCCTAAAACTGCAGGGAGACACACCCACTGACTATAAGGGTTTTAGGTAAAAACTGACTAAGTTAACAAAGCAGAAAAAGTTGAAAAAAAAAATCTGAGAATTATGAGCAAACAATATGCACATCTACACACCATGGCCAAAACATCTGTGAAGTTTCAAAATGATTGGCCAAAAACTGTAGGAGGAGTTGCGCTCATGAGACACCCACTGACTATAAGGGTTTTAGGTAAAAACTGACTAAGTTAACAAAGCAGAAAAAGTTGAAAAAAAAAATCTGAGAATTATGAGCAAACAATATGCACATCTACACACCATGGCCAAAACATCTGTGAAGTTTCAAAATGATTGGCCAAAAACTGTAGGAGGAGTTGCGCTCACGTGACACCCACTGACTATAAGGTTTTAGGTAAAAACTGACTAAGTTAACAAAGCGGAAAAAGTTGAAAAAAAAATCTGAGAATTATGAGCAAACAATATGCACATCTACACACCATGGCCAAAACATCTGTGAAGTTTCAAAATGATTGGCCAAAAACTGTAGGAGGAGTTGCGCTCACAAGACACCCACTGTCAATTGTTGACGAAAGTACGAACGGACGGGTCACGGCATGCAGGTGCGACAAAAATGTGACCTCTAGAGTGTTAACAAGGTTTTCCTTTGATTTGGGATGATGATCTAATTGTTGACCCCAAGTGACCTGGTTTAAAACTTGACCTAGAAATTATCAAGACAAACTTTTTGAGCAAGAATCATGATGTTTGCTTCAAAAATGTGACCGCTAGTGTTAACAAGGTCTTCCTTTGATTTGGCCTGATGACCTGGTTTTTGACCTGAAGTGACCCAGTTTTGAACTTCACCTAGAAATCATCAAGACAACAGTTTTGAGCAATATTCATGATGATTACTTCAACAAGAGGACCATGATGGTCCTATATCGCTCACCTGATCAAACAGATTTGCATACTTACTGTTGAAGATTCAGCCAAGTTCACTGCTCTAAGATTTATGTATAAATTTTACAGCCCTGCCCCCACTCCCCACCCCTCCCCCCCCCCAACACACATGACCATGTTTTTTCTTTTTAACACATCATGACTTGACTTAATCTTGAAAGGGAACATATCTGCCAAGTTATTTTGAAATTGGTCCAGTGGTTTCTGACAAAAAGATTTTTAAAGTGTTTTATATCGCTATAAAGCCCAACCCCCTAAGGGACATTTTTTTTTTTTTTTTTTATGAATCATGACATTTTGAAGAAACTTGGCAGAAGGTAACCAAAGGAACATTCCTGCCAAGTTAAATTAAAATCAGTTCAGTGGTTTCTGACCAGAAGATTTTTAAAGTTTTCTATTTAGATCTATAGGGAAAATAAACCCCACCCCCTAGCAGCCATGTTTTTTTGACAAATCAGGATTGCTTGAACATTCTTGGTAGAGGGTTACTAAAGCATTATTGAAATCAGTCAGGAGGTATTTGACAAGAAGAATTTTAAAGTTTTCTATACAGATATATATGGAAAATAAGCCCCACCCACCGGGGGCCATGTTTTTTGATGTATCATGAAGGCTTGAACAATCTTGGTAGAGGGTCACCAAAGCAACATTCCTGCCAAGTTACATTGAACTCGGTCCAACGGTTTCTTAAAAGGAAATTTTTAAATTTTTTTATATAGATACATAGGGAAAATAAGCCCCGCCCCCTAGCGGCCATGTTTTTTGACGAATCACAATTACTTGAACAATCTTGGTACAGGGTCACCATGGAAACATTTTTGCCAAGTTATAATGAAGTTGGTCCAGTGGTTTCTGACAAGAAGATTTTTCAAGTTTTCTATAAAGATATATAGGGAAAATAAGTCCCACCCCCTGGCAGCCATGTTTTTTGACAATCCAAATGGCTTGAACAATCTTGGTACAGAATCACAAAGGAATAATTCTGCAAAATTATATAGCAATTGGTCCAGTGGTTTCTGACAAGAAGAATTATTAAGTTTTTTATATAGATATATAGGGAAAATGAGCCATGGCAGCCATGTTTTTTGACAAATCCAAATGGCTTGAACAATCTTGTTAGAGAGTCACCAAAGGAACATTTCTGCAAAATTATATGGAAATCGGTCCAGTGGTTTCAGACAAGAAGATTTTTTAAGTTTTCTATATAGATATATAGGGAAAATAAGCCCCGCCCCCTGGCAGCCATGTTTTTTGACAAATCCAAATGGCTTGAACAATCTTGGTCGAGGATCACCAAAGGAACATTTCTGCAAAATTATATTGAAATCGGTCCTGCGGTTTCTGACAAGAAGATTTTTTAAGTTTTCTATATAGATATATAGGGAAAGTAAGCCCCACCCCCTGGCGGCCATGTTTATTGACGAAACCAAATGGCTTGAACAATCTTAGTAGAAAATCACCAAAGGAACAGTTCTGCAAAATTATATTGAAATTAGTCTAGTGGTTTCTGACAAGAAGATTTTTAAAGTTTTCTATACAGATATATAGGGAAAATAAGCCCCGCCCCCTGGCGGCCATGTTTTTTGACGAATCCAAATGGCTTGAACAATCTTGGTAGAGGATCACCAAAGGAACATTCCTGAAAAATTATATGGAAATCGGTCCAGTGGTTTCTGACAAGAAGAGTTTTAAAGTTTTCTATATAGATATATAGGGAAAATAAGCCCCGCCCCCTGGCGGCCATGTTTTTTGACGAATCCTACAGGCTTGAACAATCTTGGTTGAGGAGCACCAAAGGAACATTTCTGCAAAAGTATATGGAAATCGGTCCAGTGGTTTCTGACTAGAAGATTTTTTTTCTATATATATAGGGAAAATAAGCCCCGCTCCCTGGCGGCCATGTTTTTTGACGAATCCAAATGGCTTGAATAATCTTGGTAGAGGATCACCAAAGGAACATTTCTGCAAAATTATATTGAAATCGGTCCAGTGGTTTCTGACTAGAAGATTTTTAAAGTTTTCTATACAGATAATATAGGGAAAATAAGCCCCGCCCCCTGGCGGCCATGTTTTTTGACGAATCCAAATGGCTTGAACAATCTTGGTAGAGAGTCACCAAAGGAACATTTCTGCAAAATTATTTGGAAATCAGTCCAGTGGTTTCAGACAAGAAGATTTTTTAAGTTTTCTATATAGATATATAGGAAAAATAAGCCCCGCCCCCTGGCGGCCATGTTTATTGACGAAACCAAATGGCTTGAACAATCTTAGTAGAAAATCACCAAAGGAACAGTTCTGCAAAATTATATTGAAATCGGTCTAGTGGTTTCTGACAAGAAGATTTTTAAAGTTTTCTATACAGATATATAGGGAAAATAAGCCCCGCCCCCTGGCGGCCATGTTTTTTGACGAATCCAAATGGCTTGAACAATCTTGGTAGAGGATCACCAAAGGAACATTCCTGCAAAATTATATGGAAATCGGTCCAGTGGTTTCTGACTAGAAGATTTTTTAAGTTTTCTATATATATAGGGAAAATAAGCCTCGCTCCCTGGCGGCCATGTTTTTTGACGAATCCAAATGGCTTGAACAATCTTGGTAGAGGATCACCAAAGGAACATTTCTGCAAAATTATATTGAAATCAGTCCAGTGGTTTCTGACAAGAAGATTTTTAAAGTTTTCTATACAGATATATAGGGAAAATAAGCCCCGCCCCCTGGCGGCCATGTTTTTTGACGAATCCAAATGGCTTGAACAATCTTGGTTGAGGAGCACCAAAGGAACATTTCTGCAAAAGTATACTGAAATCGGCCCAGTGGTTTCTGACTAGAAGATTTTTTTATAAGTTTTCTATATATATAGGGAAAATAAGCCCCGCTCCCTGGCGGCCATGTTTTTTGACGAATCCAAATGGCTTGAACAATCTTGGTAGAGGATCACCAAAGGAACATTTCTGCAAAATTATATTGAAATCGGTCCAGTGGTTTCTGACTAGAAGATTTTTAAAGTTTTCTTTATAGATAATATAGGGAAAATAAGCCCCGCCCCCTGGCGGCCATGTTTTTTGACGAATCCAAATGGCTTGAACAATCTTGGTAGAGAGTCACCAAAGGAACATTTCTGCAAAATTATATGGAAATCAGTCCAGTGGTTTCAGACAAGAAGATTTTTTAAGTTTTCTATATAGATATATAGGAAAAATAAGCCCCGCCCCCTGGTGGCCATGTTTATTGACGAAACCAAATGGCTTGAACAATCTTAGTAGAAAATCACCAAAGGAACAGTTCTGCAAAATTATATTGAAATCGGTCCAGTGGTTTCTGACAAGAAGATTTTTAAAGTTTTCTATACAGATATATAGGGAAAATAAGCCCCGCCCCCTGGCAGCCATGTTTTTTGACGAATCCAAATGGCTTGAACAAACTTGGTAGAGGATCACCAAAGGAACGTTCCTGCAAAATTATATGGAAATCGGTCCAGTGGTTTCTGACAAGAAGACTTTTAAACTTTTCTACATAGATATATAGGGAAAATAAGTCCCGCCCCCTGGCGGCCATTTTTTTGACGAATCCAAATGGCTTGAACAATCTTGGTAGAGGATCACCAAAGGAACATTTCTGCAAAAGTATATGGAAATCGGTCCAGTGGTTTCTGACAAGAAGATTTTTTAAGTTTTCTTTATAGATATATAGGGAAAATAAGCCCCGCCCCCTGGCGGCCATGTTTTTTGACGAATCCAAATGGCTTGAACAATCTTGGTAGAGGATCACCAAAGGAACATTCCTGCAAAATTATATTGAAATCGGCCCAGTGGTTTCTGACAAGAAGATTTTTAAAGTTTTCTATATAGATAATATAGGGAAAATAAGCCCCGCCCCCTGGTGGCCATGTTTTTTGACGAATCCAAATGGCTTGAACAATCTTGGTAGAGGGTCACCAAAGGAACATTTCTGCAAAATTATATTGAAATCGGTCCAGTGGTTTCTGACAAGAAGATTTTGTAAGTTTTTAGTTAAAAAATCTATTTTTAGCTCCTGTGACCTAGATATGCAATGGACCGGAACCATTTGAACAACTTTGAAAGAGGACCAACCAAGGATCATTCCTGTGAAGTTTGGTCAAATTCCCACCAGTGGTTTAGGAGGAGATGTTGTTTAAAGATTGTGGACAGACGGACATCCGGACGACGACGACGACGCCGACGACAACGACAACGACGCTGACGACGACGACGACGGACGGTGAGTGATCACAATAGCTCACCATGAGCCTTCGGCTCAGGTGAGCTAAAAATGTGACCGCTAAAGTTTTAACAAGGTTTTCCCTTGATTTGGCCCATTAACCTAGATTTTGACCCCAAGTGACCAAGTTTCGAACCTGACCTAGGAACCATTAAGACAAACATTTAGAGCAATAGTCATGATGATTGCTTAACAAATGTGACCGCTAGAGTGTTAACAAGGTTTTCCGTTGATTTGGCCCCGTGACTTAGTTTTTGATCCCAAGTGACCCAGTTTGAAACCTGACCTAGAAATCCTCAGGACAAACATTTTGAGCAATATTCATGATGATTGCTTCAAAAATGTGACCTCTAGAGTGTTAACAAGGTATTCCTTTGTTTTGGCCCAGTGACCTAGTTTTTGACCCCAAGTGACCCAGATATGTACCTGACCTAGAAATCATCAAGACAAATATTTTGAGCAATATTCATGATGACTGCTTCAAAAATGTGAACTCTAGAGTGTTAACAAAGTTTTCCTCTGATTTGGCCCCGTGACCTAATTTTTGACCAAGAGGCCCAGTTTTGAACTTTACCTAGAAATCATCAAGACAAACATTTTGAGCAATACTCATGATGATTACTTCAAAAAATGTTACCTCTGGAGTGTTAACAAGGTTTTCCTTTGATTTGGCCTGGTGACCTAGTTTTTGACCCCAAGTGACCCGGTTTCGAACTTAATCTAGAAATCATAAAAGACAAACATTTTGAGCAAGATTCAAGATGACTGCTTCAAAAATGTGACCTCTAGAGTGTTAACAATATTTTCCTTTGATTTGACCTGGTGACCTAATTTTTGATCCCAAGTGTCCCAGTTTCGAACTTGACCTAGATTTCATAAGGGCAAACATTCTGAGCAAGTTTCATCAAGATTAGGTAAAATCTATGACCTCTAGAGTGTTAAAAAACTAATTTTTTGTTGACCATGGATGACGGACGACTGACGACAGACGACGGACAGAGAGAGATCACAATGGCTCACCCTGAGCTTTGCTCAGGTGAGCTAAAAATTACACAATTTTATACATGTACATAGCCCAGGGGCAAGGGCAGATAATCCCCAGGGGACAAAATTTTGATTATAACAAATGTTTTACTACTTTAATCACTCATTGTAAGTTTAAGCCATTAGTCTTTAATACATTTTCAGAAAACGACTTTTCAACATTTTCCCCCATACAAATGCAGGAGGATGCAAATTTGAACTTGCCGTAAAAAGGTCAAAGGTCAACCTAGGCTCATCATTTGAACAAATTTGGTAGACCTTGAGTCTATTTTGCTGTATACCAAGATTCAGCCTTGAAGCTTTCTTGGTTCTGGAGAAGAAGATTTTTTTAGCGGTTTTACCATATATGGGAATGGTGGCCATCTTGATTAACATACCATGACCACTTGTGTAAATATTTTCAATCTCCATTTAACAGAAGGCTAAAGATGAAGTCTGAAGAAAATTGGCCCAGGGGTTTCAGAGGAGAAGTCGTTCAAATGTGTGGACGGATGGACGACTACAGACAGTAAGTGATCACAATAGCTCATCTTGAGCCTCTGGCTCAGGTAAGCTAAAAAGTTGTCAATGTTTAAAGGTCAGTTTTATATCCCTCAAATCCTAGCTGGAACACTGGCCTAATTTTCTCACCTTTTGTTTCTTCTGTTTCTGTAACCTCTTGGAGCCTGTAATTAATGAAGAGAGGCAACGTTAAATCAATGAAATGTCCAGATAAACAGAATACCACAGTTACTGAGTGGCCTGAGCAAACAGTGAATACCCAAATCAAACATCCCAGAATGTGTGGCATCTGATGAGGGTCTACACTGTCTGTCACACATCCAACAGTATGTAGACACATCAACAGGTACAATCATGATTTGGCATTTTACATCCTTTTTAACAATATTTAAGTCGTATCCAGACAATGGAAAGATGATAATGAAAGGCTCTGTGCAATGAAGTGCCGTGCAGTCATAAGCTGAATTCCACCTCCAGCATGATACAAACCCAGGACCTCATGATCTAAATTCGGGAGTGCTAACCACTTGGCCACCCCTATACTTCTCAACAGGTATAAGGGCCATTCATTGTATAACTGGCCCAGCTGACTGAACAACGGTAATGGCTGCAGGCTTTTCACACATTGTACATGACTACTGTGTGTATAGTCAAAGTTTGGTTGAAGAAATTCAATTTAGACGCATACATGGTGCAAGCATATTGCAGGGGTAGATTTTGTAAATTTTTTGTCATAAGTTGAATACAGGGCTGTCATATATCTAAAAAGGGAAATCTGGAGGGAAATAACTGATGAATTGTCAGATATTTATGGTGACAAAGCACCTTCGTTGGTACAGGCAAAATACTGGGCTGCAGAATTCAAGTGTGGTTGAGTAAGTTTGAAGGATGAGCCATGCCCTGGCAGGCCTGTAGAAGTAAGCAGTGAAGCTCTGGTTCAGGCAAATAAAAGTGTCATTAGTAAAAAGTGGGAAGTGTTCCTACTATTTTCCATAATCCATTGAGTGTGAGAAAGCTGTTTGCTCAATGAGTCACAAAATCTCTTAATGATGACCAGAAGGCTGCAAGTGCTTCAATGTGCCAAGCACTTTTGGCATAATACAATCTGGATGCAGACAATTCTAGAGAGAGAATTATACACCACTATGACCCAGAAACCAAAGATCATAGCAAACAGTAGTCTGGCTAGTGTAGCCAGAAGTGCATACTTCATGTAGTGTTATCTCATCCCAAATTGATTTAGACCCAGTGTTTGGCTGGCAAAGTCGGTGTCTTCCTTACTGATTACCTGCCATGTGGCCAAACTATTACTGGAGAGTACTACTCAAATGCCTTGGACCATTTATGCACTGCTATCATTGCAAGAAAGGCATGGAAATGGGCATGTTAAAAATTTTAGGATAAGTCATGTAAGAAGTGTCTCAATGTTTAAATATCATATTTTGGTAAATATTTCATATCTTTACCTTATGTGTTCATTCTGTCCTAAACTTTGAACAACTTTTTACTCCCTGTTGGTGTGTCTAAAACTGTTGGATGAGTGGCACATATTCTGTGCATCTGATCTAGGTCTACATTATTTACTCTGGCTTGTCTGACCGAATACATGTACTTAGTGTAAACACTGTATGTATTCACTGGAATCACCATGACCTCACTGAAGCAATTCCAATTATACTCTAATCATAACAAGAAAGGTCAATAAGCAGTGCTTATTAGATACCCCCTGCTAGGACCAAAACTTGATGGACACAGGAAAAGATTCCTTAAATTATTTAGCTCGATCAGAAACCAAGAATGAAACAAGTAAGACAATGTAGCATGTCTAATGGACTGTGAAATAGAGGTCAAGTCAAATATGGATGACTGCACTCAAGAGGCCATGCTAAGATGTGTGCATGTACTAAATATCACTGGCTGTAGGAGCAATAGTTACTGAGAAACTGACCTGAACACAAACACTTCACAGGTGCCAAATATCACTCTGTAGAACAAATAATTACTGAGAAACTGACCTAAACCGAAAAACTTAAGAAAGTCACTGGACCGTGAAATATAGGTCATACGAGACCCAGTTCCAAACTTCACCTAGAAATCATCAAGACAAACAGTTTGAGCAAGATTCATGATGATCACTTCAAAAATGTGACCTCTAGAAAGTCAACAAGGTTTTCCTTTGATTTGGCCTGATGACCTAGTTTCTGATATCAAGTAACCCCATTTAAACTAGACCTAAACTAGAAATCAAGACGAACATTTTGAGCAATATTTATAATGATTATTTAAAAAATGTGACCTCTGGAGTGTTAACAAGTTTTTTCTTTGATTTGGCATGGTGACCTAGTTTTTGACCCCAAGTGACACAGTTAACTTGCCCTGGAAATCATCAAGACAAACATTCTGGGCATGCTTCAAAAATGTGACCTCTAGAGTGTTAACAAGTTTCCTTTGATTTGGCCTGGTGAGCTAGTTTTTTACCCCAGTTGAGCCAGTTTCGAACTTGATATAGAACTCATCAAGACAATCATTTTGAGCAAGATTCAAGATGACTGCTTCAAAAAAAGTGACCGCTAGAGTGTTAACAAGGTTTTCTGCTGATTTGGCCAGGTGACCTAGTTTCTGACCCCACATCATCAAGTTTTGAACTGGACCTAGAAATCATCAAGACAAACATTTTGAGCAAGATTCATGATGACTGCTTCAAAAAAGTGACCACTAGTTAACAAGTTTTTGGCTGATTTGGCCCGGTAACCTAGTTTTTTTACCCTAATTGATCCAGTTTCGAACTAGACCTAAAAATCAAGACAAACATTTTGGGCAAGATTCATAATGACTGATTCAAAATAGTGACCACTAGAGTGTTAACAAGGTTTTCCGCTGATCTGGCAAGGTGACCTAGTTTTTGACCCCACGTGACCCAGTTTAGAACTGGACCTAGAAATCATTAAGACAATTATTTTGAGCAAGATTCATGATGACTGCTTCAAAAATGTGATCACTAGAGTGTTACTGTGCTAATGTGTTAACAAGGATTTCCTTTGATTTGGCCTGGTTATCTAGTTTTTGACGCTAAGTGAGCCAGTTTCGAACTTGACCTAGAACTCATCAAAACAAACATTTTGAGCAAGATTCGTGATGACTGCTTCAAAAATGTGACCGCTAATGTGTTAACAAGGTTTTCGGCTGATTTGGTCTGGTGACCTAGTTTTTGACCCCAAGTGACCTAGTTTCAAACTTGACCTTGAAATCATCAAGACAAACATTTGGGCAAGATCCCTGATGATTGCTCAAAAATGTGACCTCTAGAGTGTTAACAAGGTTTTCCTTTGATTTGGCCTGGTGACCTAGTTTTTGATCCCAACTGACCCAGTTTCGAACTTGACCTAGAAATCATCAAGAAAAACATTTTGAACAAGATTCATGATGATTGCTTCAAAAATGTGACCGCTAGAGTGTTAACAAGGTTTTCTGCTGATTTGGCCAGGTGACCTAGTTTTTGACCCCATGTGACCCAGTTTCGAACTGGACCTAGAAATCATCAAGAAAATTATTTTGAGCAAGATTCATGATGATTGCTTCAAAAATGTGACGGCTTGAGTGTTAACAAGGTTTTCTGCTGATTTGGCCCGGTGACCTAGTTTTTGACCCCAAGTAACCCAGTTTCGAACTTGATCTGGAACTCATCAAGACAAACATTTTGAGCAAGATTCATGGTGATTGCTTCTAAAATGTGACCACTAGGTTTTTCCTTTGATTTGGCCTGGTGACCTAGTTTTTGACCCCAAATGACCCAGTTTCGAATCTAGAAATCATCTAGACAAACATTTTGAGCAAGATTCATGATGACTGCTTCAAAAATGTGACCGCTAGAGTGTTAACAAGGTTTTCCTTTGATTTGGCCTGGTGATCTAGTTTTTTATCCCATGTGACCCAGTTTCGAACTTGACCTAGACATCATCAAGAAAAACACTTTGAGCAAGATTCATGATGATTGCTTGAAAAATGGGACCTCTAGAGTGTTAACAATATTTTCTTTTTGATTTGACCTGGTGACCTAGTTTTTGACCCCAAGTGACCCAGTTTTAAATTTGACCTAGATTTCACAGGGGCAAACATTCTGAGCAAGTTTCATCAAGATTGGGTAAAAACTGTGACCTCTAGAGTGTTAACAAACTAATTGTTGACGCCGGACGACGGAAGATGGACGATTGACAGAGGTGATCACAATAGCTCACCCTGAGCTTTGCTCAGGTGAGCTAAAAAGGGAAACTAGGTGAAGCTGACGCAAAATGGCTAAATTAGAAACCCTGCAATTTTGTCAAAAAATGTTTTTTCAGCATCAAACTCCCACTTGCACATCTTCTCTATGTCTGTGATATATGTGTAAAGTTTTGAAAAAGATCCAATGAAAGCTGTAAGAGGAGTTTATTTCACAAAGTATGCATTATTAACTATCACTGACTAGGTGCAGTTGTAATACAATGGCTAAGATAAAAATCCTGCCATTTTGTCAAAAAAAAAAAGAATTTCAGCATCAAACTTGCGCATTCATGTATTCAATATGTCTGTAACATAAATGCAATGTTTTGGAAAGATCCAACAGAAAGTGTAAGGAGTTGATTTCACAAAGTATACACTATTAACCATCATTGACTAGGTGCAGTTGTCGTAAAATGACTAAATTAAAAACCCTGTCATTTTGTGAAGAAATATTTTCACAGCATCAAAGTTTCACATGCACAGCTTCAATATGTCTGTAATGTATGTGAAAAGTTTTGAAAAGATCCAAGATAAGCTCTAAGAAGAGTTGATTTCACATAGTATGCACTATTAATTATCATTGACAAGGAGTAGTTGTCTAAATTGAAAAATAAAAGTAACGGCCAAGTTAAAAATAAAAGTAAAAATGATTGCCTTTGGAAACAAAGAACACATTACAGTTAGAAAATGGGAGTCTCAGTTTTAATAAGACTCTTCATAAGCAGTAATGAAGTTTGCAACACTGCTTACGCCCTCTAGTGTATACAAGAGCAGAACTCCATTTTCAAAGCTACCACAATGGGCCCAATGATCCCAAAGGAAATAAAATACAATCTGCACTATGGTGAAGTACGGGGAGACCTTCTATGGCCACCACATGGCACTAACACCTGCTGCAGTGTAGTAAAATAAAAGTCAAAATGATTGCCTTTGAAAACAAAGAACACATTACAGTTAGAAAATGGGAGTCTCAGTTTTATAGAGAATCTTCATAAGCAGTATAACTCAATGAATGTTTACTGTCGTGTCAAAGGTTGGATGAGTTCATCCAAAATCCATTTTTAGGTAAGCATGACTAATAAAACTGCAAGCCATGCACCATGCCCCACCACACAGGGACATATTCCCTATGCACTTCTGTAGTATAAGGGCTGAAAACAATCTAAGTTAAACATGAAGAGAACACAGTTATTTCAGAACTCAAAAAAAACAAAACAAAAAAAACACAAAAAAGTCTAAGTTAAAAATGCAATAAAAAGTGATAAAAAATAATTTCAGGATTCTGAAAAAAACAATATGCATATCTTCAGACCATCCTAAAAGCGTGTGTAAAGTTTCAAAAGGATCAGCCTGAAACTGTAGGAGGAGTTGCGCGTACAAGGTACATACTCCCTATACATTTCTGTAGTATTAGGGCTCGAAAAAAGCCTAAGTTAAAAATGCAAAAAATGTAATAAAAAATAATTTCAGGATTCTGAAAAAAACAATATGCATATCTTCAGACCATCCTAAAAGCGCCTGTAAAGTTTCAAAAGGATTAGCCTAAAACTGTAGGAGGAGTTGCGCGTACAAGGTACATACTCCCTATACATTTCTGTAGTATTAGGGCTCGAAAAAAAGTCTAAGTTAAAAAATAAAAAAAATGTGAAAAAAAATAATTTCAGGATTCTGAAAAAACAGGGGGGGGGGGGGAAAGATAAATCACACCAATTTTTTGACTGCTGAATCTGGCCATAGCCTGGTAAGTGTTAAAACAGCATGTTTCACATCCCGGTGATTCAGATAAAAAAGAAAGGAAAAAAAAAAAACACACACACACACACACAGATAAAATATTATTATGAGTAAAAAAAAAAAAAAAGGCTGTTACTGGGATCGAACCTCCGACCATCGATTTAGTTTTTGACTTTATGGACAACAAACTTACCACTTGAGCTATGATCCAAGACACTTGTAAGAAATTGCTATCAATGTATAACTAAATCAAACGGGAGTCGGTGAACCAGAAAGTACCAAGTGGCATTATTTATACCCGTAACAACCTGCTTCACCTTGACCCTGGATTATTCCAATACTAACAGTACATTGACACGACAGTAAACATTCATCGAGTAATAGTGACATTTGCAACACTGCTTGCGCCCTCTAGTGTATACATGAGCAGAACTCCCATTTTCAAAGCTACCACAATGGGCCCCATGATCCCAAAGAAAACAAGAGGGCCAAGATGGTCCTGTATCGCTCACCTGATTACCAGATAAATTGGCCTTCAGTTCAGAAGAAGATGTGCAAAACAGATTTCCAAGATACGGGTCATGGCGCCATCTTGGATTTCTGATCGGAAAATTTTTTGCTCTTTTTTATCTACAAGTCACCCTGATGCTTCCTACCAAGTTTGGAGTCAGTTGGCCTTTCGGTTCAGGAGAAGAAGCGAAAAACAGATTTTTAAGATGGCAGCCATGGTGGCCATCTTGGATTTTCGATCAGAATGATTTTAGCTATTTTAATCTACTACAGTCACTCAGATGCCTCCTAATAAGTTTCAAGACAATCAACCTTTTGTTTCAGGAGAAGAAGCTAACAATAAATTTTAAAGATGGCTGCATGGCAGCCGTCTTGGATTTCTGATTGGAACAAGTTTAGCTACTTTTGATCTACAAGTCATCCGGATGCTTCCTACCAAGTTTCAAGTCCTGGCCTTTCAGCTCAGGAGAAGAAGCAAAAAATAGATTTTCAAGATGGCCTCCATTTTCCGATTGGAACTATTTTAGCTATTTTTGATCTACATGTCACCCCCATGCTTCCTACTGAGTTACAAGTCAATTGTCCCTTTGGTTCAGGAGAAGAAGTGAAAAATATATTTTAAAGATGGCCGCCACGGTGGCCATCCTGATATCCAATAAGAAAGATTTTAGCTATTTTTGATCCATAGGTCACCCCAATGCTTCCTACCAAGTTCAAGTCAATTGGCCTTTTGGTTCAAGAGAAGAAGCAAACAAGAGATCCGCCAAGCAGGGCATTATACGCCCGTGGCAAGAAAAAAAAATGTAGCACAAAAACTGGCTCCTGTATAATTCAGTGCTCTGGATATAAACTGTAAGTAGAATTACAAAAAAAAAAAAAAAATTAAAAAAATTTCATTGGGGTATATCTCTGCTGATATTTGGTGAACTGTAACCTAAGCGACCAAGCTGGCCCAGGAATTAAGGAAGAAGTGACTTCTCCCTCCTGGGAAAATAGGGAGAAGTTTGCTGCTTCTAGGGAGAAGGGGAGAAGTGCTTTCTGACGGAGGACACACCACAGAAGCATGACTATATTATAAGCTCATATGAGCCTTTGGCTGATTTGTTTTTCCTATACTTCAATATCGGACCAAACAATAACAAAACAAAAATAAACAACCAAAAAAAAAAAAAAATGCTGCAAGAAATTTTTCTGTAAACCTTTAACTTGTTTAATACGGATTTTATTTTTGTTCTTCAAGGGAGCCAAATAAGAAGAGTATTAAAAAAAAAAAAAAAAAAATCCAAGAAGAATTATGTATTCATAAAGATTTAACAATGGCAACCTTTCCTTGCAAATCTAATAAAAGAAAAAAGAAAAAAAAAATCAATATCTTGCCCATATGACCAAAACTTTAGTTATTTGCAAAAAATATACCTAAAATAAAATTTGCACACTATTACCTCTAAACAATATGCTGCGAAAAGTTTACAAAAACTTTCAAAGGGGCATAAATCTGCAAATATTTGGTGCACTGTAACCTCGAAATAATATGTGCTGCTCCACATCATCGTGTAACTATTTATGAAGTTTCAGCTTGATCGGATGTAAACTATAGAAGGATTTAGCCGGAAACAAAAAATTAATAGAAATTAATAGAAATTTTCAACGGGGTTTAACTCTGCTAATATTTGGTGGACTGTAACCTTGAAACAATATGCGCTACTCCACATCATGGTCTAACTACAAATAAAATTTCAGCTTGATAGGATGTGAACTGTAGGAGGATTTAGCCGGAAACAAAAAGTTTACTGAAATTTTCAAAGGGGCATAACTCTGCTAATATTTGGTGGACTGTAACCGCGAAACAATATGCACTGCATCACATCATGGTCTAACTGTACATGAAGTTTCAGCTTGATTGGATGTAAACTGTAGGAGGATTTAGCCATAAACAAAAAACTAATAGAAATCTTCAAAGGGGTATAACTGCTAATATTTGGTGGACTGTAACCTTGAAACAATATGCGCTGCTCCACATCATGGTCTAACTACAAATCAAGTTTTAGCTTGATCAGATGTAAACTGTAGGAGGAGTTAGCCGGAAACGAAAAGTCAACTGAATTTTCAAAGGGGCATAACTCTGCTAATATTTGGTGGACTGTAACCTCGAAATAATATGCGCTGCTCCACATCTTGGTCTAACTATATATGAAGTTTCAGCTTGATTGGATGTAAAATGTAGGAGAAGTTAGCCGGAAATGAAAAGTTTACAGAAATTTTCTAAGGGGCATAACTCTGCAAACATTTGGTGGACTGTAACCCCCCAAAAAAAATGCGTTGCGCCACATCATGGTCTAACTATATACCAGGTTTCAGCTTGATCGGATGTAAACTGTAGGAGGAGTTAGCCGGCAACGAAAAAGTTTACGGACGGACGGACGCCATACCCCGTAACATAATACGTCCCGTTTTTCAAACGGGCGTATAAAAATAGATTTTCAAGATGGCTGTCACGGTGGCCATCTTGAATTTTGGATCGGAACGATTTAAACTATTTTTGATCTACATGTCACCCTGATGCTTTTTACTAAGTTAAAAGTCAAACTGCCCTTTAGGTTCAGGAGAAGTGAAAAATAAATTTTCAAGATGGCCGCCATGGTGGCCAGCTTTGATTTCCGATCTGAAAGATTTTAGCTATTTTTGATCTCCAAGTCACCCCAATGCTTCCTACCAAGTTTCAAGTCAATTGACCTTTTGGTTCAGGAGAAGAAGCAAAAAATAAATTTTCAAGATGGCCGCCAAGCCATCTTGGATTTCTGATCGGGACGATTTCTATTTTTGATCTTCAAATCACCCCAATGCTTCCTACCAAATTACAAGTCAACTGGCCCTTTGGTTCAGGAGAAGAAGGGAAAAATAGATTTTGAAGATGGCCACCATGGTGGCCATCTTGGATTTCCGATCGTAAGGATTTTAGCTTTTTCTGATCTACAAGTCACTCTGATGCTTCCTACCAAGTTTTAGGTCAAATGGCCTTTTGGTTCAGGAGAAATCATCAAAATAGATTTTCAAGATGGCCACTATGGCAGCCATCTTTGATTTCCGATCGGAACGATTTTAGCTATTTTTGATCTACAAGTCACCCAGATGCTTCCTAACAAGTTTCGAGTCAATTGGCACAGGGGTGTAGGAAAAGTAGGCTTTTAAAGCAAATTGTTGACGCTGCATGACGGATGACGCACGAAGGATGACGCACGACAGATGACGGACATTGACTGATCACAAAAGCTCACCTTGAGCACTTCGTGCTCAGGTGAGCTAACAATATATAATCTGCACTATGGTGAAGAACTGGGAGACATACCCTGCCTTTTTATCAAAAAGTATTTTTCAGCATCAAACTTCCACATTCACTATGTAATGCGAAAGTTTTGAAAAGATCCAACAAAAGCTGTAAGAGGAGTTGATTTCACAAAGTATATACTATTAACTATCATTGACTAGGTGCAATTGTCGTAAAATGGCTAAGTTATGTCTGTAATACATGAGCAAAGTTTTGAAAAGACCCAAAGAAAGCTGTAAAAGGAGCTGATTTCATAAAGTATGCTCTATCAGTCATAATACAAACATCTTATTTAATGAATTACAAAGACGCATAACTCTTGTAATACTGACCCTTCTGCCCTCTTTTTCTATTACAAGTGCACTGTGTGATGGTCAAGGTGTGGTGAAAATTTTAACAAAATCGGACAAAGGCTAGAGAAGTTATAGAGCAAAAACTTTAACTGTTGATGGAATGTTGGAATGACAGAATCAAGGAATGACAGGATCACAGAATCATGGACATGCTGAAAACAGTATACCCCTCTAAAACTTTGTTTTGCGGGTGGTATAATTATAAGGGATGTGAAATCAGCAAAGTTCTGTAGGATTTTTATGATCTAAGGAAAGCTGTAAAGAGGAGTTGATTTCATAAAGTATGCATTATTAATCATCACTAACTAGGTGCCGTTGTCGTAAAATGGCTAAGTTAAAAATCCTGCCATTTTGTCAAAAAAAGAATTTTCAGCATCGAACTTGCACATGCAAATCTTCAATATGTCTGTAACATACATGCAAGTTTTGGAAAGCTCCAAAGAAAAGTGTAAGAGGAGTTGATTTCACAAAGCAGTAATGAAGTTTGCAACACTGCTTAAGCCCTCTAGCATATATATAAGCAGAACTCCATTTTCAAATATACCACAATGGGCCCAATGATCCCAAAGGAAATGAAATATACATTCACAATAGAGGTTCTGAGTGCTCCAGAGATAAAATAGTTTTCTTCACATTCCTAGGACTCCAGATAAGAGAGATGAACAATTATCTATTGGGCTCCAGATAAGAGATAAAACAAGAGGTTCCTGGAGCACCAATGAGAGAATAAATAATAAAGGCTCTTTTTGCTCCATATAAAAGATAAAACAGTAGAGGTTATTAGGGCTTCAGAAAAAAGGGATAAAACAATACATGTTCTTATGGCTACAGATAAGACAGCTAAAACAATAAAGGTTCTTAGGCTCCAGATAAGACAGAAAAAACAATAGAGATTCTTAGGGCTCCGATTTGAGATATAAAACACTTTTGTTTGCATTCCAGATAAGTGATAAAACAATAAAGATTCTTATGTTCCAAGGGCTGACAGGTTGAAATAAAATACAAGACATTTTGGTTATCGACCTCTTTTACCAACTGATAATAAATAATTATCACAGTTTTCTCTCAGAGTTTGAAAACGAGGGTTCCAGGGACTCACTGCAGTGAAGTTAAGGAGTCCTTGATAAGACTTAAGATGGGCCTTGTTTTAAAGGGTAAACTATTGCCCAAATAGGAATAATTCTTGTTATTTAGGTGGCAGATACATGTAGATTAAAATACAAAGCCATAAATAAATAAAATTAATATTATATCCATCATATATGCATTACTCAGGACATATGAGGGTCCAGAATATGCGGTAACAAGGCAGTCTGAAGGACAGCTTTATCCCCCACCGCAGAATGACAATGGAGCGGCCTCAAAATTCAAGGCTCAAACTGGTGGCCTTCAATTGTGACCTTGACCTTGCGTCTGCATTGTTGAGTTATGGGTTTGCACATCATTTCACTAAGGCGAACATTTGACCCAAATTTAATAAATATCTTTCAAAGGGTTCAGGAGATATGGAGTGAACATGAAATTCAAGGCTCAAACTCATGCTTGAGTTATGGGTTCTGCACATCGCCTCACTAAGGCAAACATTTGACCAAAGTTTCATGCAAATCTTTTAAAGGGTTCAGGAGATATGGAGCGAACAAGAAAGAGACGGATGACCTTCAATTGTGACCTTGAGTTTGAGTCTGCATTGTTGAGTTATAGGTTCTACACATCATCTCACTAAGGGAACATTTGACCCAAATTTAACAAGGCAGTCTGAATGGCAATGGAGCGGCCTCAAAATTCAAGGCTCAAACTGGTGACCTTCAATTGTGATCTTGACCTTGAGTCAGCATAGCTGTTATGGGTTCTGCACATCATCTCACTGAGGCAAACATTTGACCAACATTTAAAGAAAATCTTTCCAGGGGTAAAGAGATATGGAGCCGACACCAAATTCAAGGCTCAAACATGTGACCTTCAACTGTGACCTTGACCTTAAGTCTGCAGGTCTGAGTTATGGGTTCTACACATTGTCCCACTGAGGTGAACATTTGACGAAAGTTTAGAGAAAATCCTCCCAGGGGTAAAGGAGATACAGAGCGGACACAAAATTCAAGGCTCAAACCCGTGACCTTGAACTGTGATCTTGTGAGTCTGCATGGTTGAGCTATGAGTTCTGCACATCATTTCACTGAGGCAAACATTTGACCAAAATATAAAGAAAATCCTTCCAGGGGTAAAGGAGATATCGAGTGGACAGGAAATTCAGGGCTCAGAGTCGAGACCTTGAACTGTGACCTTGTCCTTGAGTCCCCATAGCTTAGTTATGGGTTCTGCACATCGTCCCACAGGTGAACATTTGACCAAAGTTTAGAGAAAATCCTCCCAGGGGTAAAGGAGATACAGAGCGGACACGAAATTCAAGACTCAAACTCGTGACCTTTAACTGTGACCTTGACCTTGAGTCGGCATGCTTGAGTTATGGATTCTGCACATTGCCTCACTAAGGCAAACATTTGACCAAAGTTTCATGCAAATCTTTTAAAGGGTTCAGGAGATATGGAGCGGACAAGAAAGAGACGGATGACCTTCAATTGTGACCTTGAGCTTGAGTCTGCATTGTTGAGTTATAGGTTCTACACATCATCTCACTAAGGCAAACATTTGACCCAAATTTAACAAGGCAGTCTGAATGGCAATGGAGCGGCCTCAAAATTCAAGGCTCAAACTGGTGACCTTCAATTGTGACCTTGACCTTGAGTCAGCATAGCTGTTATGGGTTCTGCACATCATCTCACTGAGGCAAACATTTGACCAACGTTTAAAGAAAATCTTTCCAGGGGTAAAGGAGATATGGAGCCAACACCAAATTCAAGGTTCAAACACGTGACCTTCAACTGTGACCTTGACCTTAAGTCTGCAGGGCTGAGTTATGGGTTCTACACATCGTCCCACTGAGGTGAACATTTGACGAAAGTTTAGAGAAAATCCTCCCAGGGGTAAAGGAGATACAGAGCGGACACAAAATTCAAGGCCCAAACCCGTGACCTTGATCTGTGACCTTGTGAGTCTGCATGGTTGAGCTATGAGTTCTGCACATAATTTCACTGAGGCAAACATTTGACTAAAATATAAAGAAAATCCTTCCAGGGGTAAAGGAGATATCGAGTGGACACGAAATTCAGGGCTCAAACTCGAGACCTTGAACTGTGACCTTGTCCTTTAGTCCCCATGGCTGAGTTATGGGTTCTGCACATTGTCCCACAGGTGAACATTTGACTAAAGTTTAGAGAAAATCCTCCCAGGAGTAAAGGAGATACAGAGCGGACATGAAATTCAAGGCTCAAACCCATGACCTTGAACTGTGACAACCTTGAGTCAGCATGGTTGTTATTGATTATGCACATCATCTCACTAAGGTGAACCCATGACCTTGAACTGTGACCTTGACCTTGAGTCAGCATGGCTGAGTTATTGATTCTGCACATCATCTCACTAAGGTGAACATTTGACCAAAGTTTAAAGAAAATCTTTCCACTGGTATAGGAGATACAGAGCGGACACGAAATTCAAGACTCAAACCTGTGACCTTGAACTGACCTTGACCTTGTGTTGGCATGATTGAGTTACGAGTTCTGCACATCGTCTCACTGAGGCAAACATATGACCAAAGTTTAAAGAAAATCTTTCCAGGGGTATAGGAGATATGGAGCGGATACGAAATTCAAGGCTCAACCCATGACCATAAACTGGCTCCTGTATAATTCAGTGCTCTGGATATAACCTGTAAGTGGAATCACAAAAATTTTTTTTAAAAATTTTCATTGGGGCATAGCTCTGCTGATATTTGGTGAACTGTAACCTAAGAGTCCAAGCTGGCCCAGAAATTAAGGGAGAAGTGACTTCTCCCTCCTGGGAAAATAGGGAAGTTTGCTGCGTCTAGGGAGGTGTTTTCGGACGGAGGACACATGACAGAAGCATGGCTATATTATAAGCTCATATGAGCCTTTGGCTAATTTGTTTTTCCTACATGGTAAATGTCCTAAATTTCAAACACTCTAAAATTTTGAACACCTAATATTTTTGCCCAAAATAATTTCTGGAAATGTCCTAAAATCTCGAACAGTAGCAGTTTTGCAAAAACAGGATTTCTAAAATTTCGAACATAGCTTTCTTCAATTAATATTTTATCGGCACGTTCTAATTTCGGTAACGTTTTTTTTTTTTTTTTTCGTTGCAGAAATGGAAACTAAAGTAGTAGTGTTGAAAGCCACCAAAAAACATAAATGCGCACAGCAGTGTTATAACGAATTCTATGTACATAAATGGCATGGGAACCGTATTTTAATTTTATACAAGCCCAGGAGATACTGACTGAAAATTCACAAGAAAAAAAAAAAAAAAAACAACAAAAAAAAACAAGAGGGCCATGATGGCCCTATAATGCTCACCTGAGCATCATAGCACTTTGAGAACCTCATCTAGATAAACATTCTGATCAAAATTCAAAATGATTATATTAACAAGTAAGACAATGTAGCATGTCTAATGGACTGTGAAATAAAGGTCAAGGTCAAATATGGATGACTGCACTCAAGAGGCCATGCTAAGATGTATGCATGTACTAAGTATCACTCGCTGTAGGAGCAATAGTTACTGAGAAACTGACCTAAACACAAACACTTCACAAGTACCATATATCACTCTGTAGGACCAATAATTACTGAGAAACTGACCTAAATGGAAAAACTTAAAAAGTCACAGGACAGAAAAATATACATCACTTTGAAATCATCAAGACAAACATTTTGAGCAAGATTCATGATGATCATTTCAAAAATGTAACCTCTAGAGCATCAACAAGGTTTTCCTTTGATTTGGCCAGGTGACCTAGTTTCTGATATCAAGTGACCCAGTTTTAAACCTAGAAATCATCAAGACAAACATTTTGAGCAATATTTATGATGATTATTTAAAAAATGTGACCTCTGGAGTGTTAACAGTTTTCTGCTGATTTGGCCTGATGACCTAGTTTTTGACCCCATGTGACCCAGTTTCAAACTTGACCTAGAAATCATCAAGACAAACATTTTGAGCAAGAATCATGATGATTCCTTCAAAAATGTGACCACTAGAGTGTTAACAAAATTTTATGCTGATTTGGTCTGGTGACCTAGTTTTTGACCCCAAGTGACCTAGTTTCGAATTTGACCTAGAACTTATCAAGACAAACATTTTATGCAAGATTCATGATGATTGCTTCAAAAATGTGACCGCTAGAGTGTTATCAAGGTTTTCTGCTGATTTGGCCAGGTGACCTAGTTTTTGACCCCAGGTGACCCAGTTTCGAACTCCACCTAGAAATCATCGAGACAAACATTTTGAGCAAGATTCATGATGACTGCTAAAAAAATGTGACCGCTAGAGTGTTAACAAAGTTTTCTGCTGATCTGGCCCGGTGATCTAGTTTTTGACCCCAAGTGACCCAGTTTCAAACTTGACCTAGAACTCATCAAGACAAAACATTTTAAGCAAGATTCATGATGACTGCTTCAAAAATGTAACCGTAGAGTGTTAACAAGGTTTTCTGCTGATTTGGCCTGATGACCTAGTTTTTGACCCCAAGTGACCCAGTTTTGAACTTGACCTAAAAATCATCAAGACAAACATTTTGAGCAAGATTCATGATGATTGCTTGGAAAGTGTGACCGCTAGAGTGATAACAAGGTTTTCTGCTTATTTGGCCAGGTGACCTAGTTTTTGACCCTAGGTGACCCAGTTTCGAATCTGACCTAGAAATCATCAAGACAAACATTTTGAGCAAGATTCATGATGATTGCTTCAAAAATGTGACCGCTAGAGTGTTAACTAAGTTTTCTGCTGATCTGGCCTGGTGACCTAGCTTTTGACCCCAAGTGACCCAGTTTCAAACATATCCTAGAACTCCTCAAGACAAACATTTTGAGCAAGATTCATGATGATTGCTTCAAAAATGTGACCGCTAGAGTGTTAACAAGGTTTTCTGCTGATTTGGCCCGGTGACCTAATTTTTGATCCCAGGTGATCCTGTTTCAAACTTGACCTAGAACTCATCAAGACAAACATTTTGAGCAAGATTCATGATGATTGCTTGAAAAATGTGACAGTTAGAGTGTTAACAAGGTTTTCTGCTGATTTGGCCAGGTGACCTAGATTTTGACCCCAAGTGACCCAGTTTCGAACTTGACCTAGAAATCATCAAGACAAACATTTTGAGCAAGATTCATGATGATTGCTTCAAAAATGTGACCGCTAGAGTGTTAACAAGGTTTTCTGCTGATTTGGCCCAGTGACCTAGTTTCTGACACCAAGTGACCCAGTTTTGAACTTGATCTAGATTTAATAGAGGCAAACATTCTGAGCAAGTTTCATCAAGATTGGGTCACACTATGACCTCTAGAGTGTTAACAAGTTTTTCCTTTGATTTGACCTGGTGACCTAGTTTTTGACCCCAAGTAACCCAGTATCGAAGCTGACCTAGACTTCATAGAGGCAAACATTCTGAGCTAGTTTCATCAAGATTGGGTCAAAACTGGGTCAAAACTGTGACCTCTAGAGTGTTAACAAACTAATAATTGTTGACGACAGACGACAGACGACGGACGACGGACAGAGGGTGATGACAATAGCTCACCCTGAGCTTTTGCTCAGGTGAGCTAAAAAGACTTCCATCACAATGTTAGCCATTTCCAGGCGACAGTCACGTGGATGTCCGTGTGATAAGGGTTAGATTATGCGCAGGCGATATAGAACTGTTGTTACCCTGTGGCAGACACGATAAATATTCTGGCTGAAAACCGAAGGCCAGGATAAATCTATGGATCTGTGCTGTACGATCTGACTATTTGCTGTTTGTTCGTGTATCTCACCACTACTTCGTATGTCTTATTGCTATACCTACGTAGATTTTCATGGGTCTGCTCAGATATGCCACCAGGTGACGACACGCAATTCTGGGACAGTCTCATTTCCAGTATAGATTACAAAAATATATGTGAAAATACAAAAAATGCAACAGTCACATTCCCTTGTCCCGCATGAAGAAACCGCGGTAACGTCACGAGAAATCGTGGCGGAAACCGCTTAGAGGGAAAACACACACTTATGTTCGTTAAATTATAGAGCATTTTTTCGTCAGAAATGCATATGAAACTGGCAGGTATTAAAAATAGAACCTAAGTATTGGGACAGATAGGCCTATTCAAACTGTAGACAGATCAGACGCTGCAGAGAAAGAGGGAATGAAACTAGTTAGGGGGAACAGGGAACATGGAAATTTGGAAAACAATTTTAGGACAATAAGACGTGCGACCAGTGAAGACTCAGATCATCTTCCGGTGCAAGGGCAGTCAGATTTTGCCGTTTGTGGTAACAAACAGACATGTAAACTCTAGTTCTTGGAGAGATTACAAATCTTTGGTTAAATATATCACCATTTCAGTGACGGTTTTACATGCGTTCTGCGGCGTCTGATCTTGGTCTACACTGTTTGTTCAGGCCTGTCTGTCCGAATACGTAGAGTAAGTACGGAAATTCAATCAAATCGAATCCCTTCAGAAATCATCCTGGATCCGCCCCTGATTCATAAAAAAGTGCTGGGTCCGACTCGTAAAATTCATCATCAAGGCATATGCAATTAGCTCCCTTTAAACAGTAAAACCTAAAGAGTGAGGACCTTACTCCGCATTTAACAGGATATAAATAAATATAAGTACTGTTATTCTTTTACATTATGTATATATTGAGAACATTACCCAGAAAATGAAGAGTCATAAAGCAACATTTCCCTTGCCCCGCATTAAGAAACCACGTGCTCGTAGCGGTACGTCACGTGAAATCTCTTCGGAGAAAAAAAAACAAAAAACTTATTTTATAGAGCCTTTTCTCGTCAGAAATGCATACGAAACTGACACGTATTAAAAATTTAAAGAACCTAAATATTGGAACAGATAGGCATATGCAAACAGTGTAGACCCAGATCAGACGCCGCAGAGAACAAGGGAATGAAACTAATTTGGGAGAATAGGGGAATTGGCCTCTGGGCTTTTCAAGATCGTCCTCCGAGTATATTCGTTTCTTAGTTAAAGACAGTATTGGTGTCTTCACAGGTATTCCTGTATTTTTTATGGATATTCCGGTATTTTGGTAGTATTCCGGTATTTCGGTAAGTCGTGTGACCGCTATACCAAAATACCAAAGTAGATCTGATCATTTCTGCAAAGCGTGACGCACTTGCGATAGTAAGAAAGCGTTACACGCGAAATTGTAAATTAGCATGTGCATCCGCGCATTCTGATCTGGGTCGTTCCTGTGTCCTTCGATAATATCTGCCGCTAATATTTAAGTTTGGCATGCCAAAGGTTTCAATAAGCACGACGAAAACATTTTCGTCGTGGGGATTAACGCCTCCAGCAAAATATTTCCTGTCTGACCGCGTGATTGTCATGATATGCTCAGAGCATCCTATTTGAACAGGTAATGGTCCCAACATAGATGATAGGTCCCAACAAGCCAAAATGAACCTAATCATTTGTTACAAATGTGATCAGTCTGTGCACTTGCTGGAGACTGCGATTCATGTATTACAGTGTTTTATACCAAATGACCTAATCAACGAATTGAGTGGACACCATCCTGCACTAGACTGAGTCTCGCATTCTGATCTGACTTACACATATACACAAAGGGACCTTTTCGCCTGAAGAGGGATCTAATGAAAGGATTACTACTGATGACAGATAATTCATGCAATAAGTTTCGTTACCGAATTCTAAACGACAATACTTTTTTTTTTTTTTTTTTTAAAGAAAGAAATATTGTTAAAAACGATAATGGCAGTCCACAGGTTGGCATACTTAGTTCAGTTTGGTGTAGAGCTAAAATCTTTGATCTTGATCAGGCTGCATTCAAATCTGGTTGTCCGCACTGTTCGTTTATGTATGAGTCCTTTCCAACAGAAACGACCTTAAGACATTTGAGACCAGCATAGACAAGATCAACATGCGCATCCGTGCAGTCTATGTATCGGGGCGGTCTGATCTGGATCTACGCATATCGCCAACAGAATGCATTATGTCAGCAAGCAGTGTGAATACTGCGCTTCAAAACAGCGGAAATTCTAATCAGTCTGCGTTTTTCACATTGAAACTCCGTATACTTCACCTTTGAGGAAAGGGACTTTTGTGTTTCTGTAGTGGCTCAAACAAGAACAAACGTGCGGTAACCTTTGAAGTATTTTTTGGTCAGCTTGTGTATCTCAGTGCGGTAAAATGAAGAGGGTTGTTACGTAAGAAGACAGCACTTGGACTAAGCCAGCTTATTTTAAGAAAGTGGCACATCCCAGGAGTGCCGATCAAACGTGTACGGGATAATTAATTGTTTTGTTATGAGAAACATTATTCGACATAGAATTAATCGGAAGGAATTGAAAACAAACATCAGTGTGGTAATTATTTATTAGTTCATACAATTTCATATTCAGTTTACCAATCACACATAGCAAATAAGAAAACCCTGTCGTTGTGTAGGTCGTTTTTTGTCGTTTCGGGTGTTCGAAAGCGTCCAATAGCCAGGTCAATTTTGGCTGTAAGTAAATCTGTCCTAAAATTTCGAACAGTAAATTTTTTAGCAAATCATAATTTCTAAAATTTTGAACAGCAAGAACTGAAATTATTTAATTTTGTTCGAAATTTTAGGACATTTACCGTACTTCAATATAGGACCAAACAATAACAAAACAAAAATCAAAGCACTGAGAGTGCTGATGGTGGCGGTTTCCTTAATTTCTATAAGCCCCTAGATTACATATCATCTGTACTTTCATTTTGTTCAATATTTCTTGATATGTAACTAAAGCAATGCCATTTTCGCTACACCATGTGTGCATTCTGCACAATTCAGAGTAACTAGTTTCAGTATCATGAATATTTGATCCACATCACTGTGGTTCTGAATCCCTTTTAACCACATTTTTATTTAATTTCCCTGTACTGTGTACAGTAACATTATTTATAATCAGATAACACAGTTTTTTGTTGTTGTTTTTTTGTTTTTTATTTTTCAAGTATGAAATACTTACATGTTACTTATTTCTTAAAGGACTGAAAGGATTGTAAGTTGTGGGTATTCATTACAACTACCCTATCAATAACTTTCAAATAAGTACCAACAACATATGTTTTGTGTAGAAATTATAATTAAAAAGATAATCTGGATAATCATCTAGAGTGCTTAAATGTACATAGTTCTTGCCTTTTACCGTTTACCATCTGTTATTCCATCCATTTGAGGAGTCATTATGTCCATTCTATTATATATATATATATATATATATATATATATATATATATATATATATATATATATATATATATTGTATCTAGAAACAAACAAGAGCTCTACAAGCGGAGGCATCATACGCCCTTGACAAGTAATAAGATGTAGCACATATGCGGACTACTGTGCAATTCTGTGCTCCCGACCTGTGTAAATTTGTAAGTGGAGTTAGCTGGAAACCAAAAACTTACCAAAAATTTCAAAGGGACATAATGCTGCTACTATTTGTTGGACTGTAATTTTGGAATAATATGTGCTGCTCCACATCATGGTCAAACTACAAATCAAGTTTCAGCTTGATTGGATGTAAACTATATGAGGAGTTAGCCGGGAACAAAAGATGGCGCTCGACATGACCCCATTGGGTTGACTGGGCCGTAAAACCTCAACACAAACAAACAAACAAACAAACAAAAGATTAACAGAATTTTAAAGGAGCATAACTCTGCTAATATTTGGTGTACTGTAACCTCCTAATAATATGCGCTGCTCCACACCACGGTCTAACAATAAATCGCTTTTCAGCATGATTGGATGTAAACTATAGAAGGAGTTAGCCAGAAATGCAAAGTTTATGGAAATTTTTGATGGGGCATAACTCTGGTAATATTTGATGTTTGGTAACCTCAAAATAATATGTGCTGCTCCACATTATATTCTTATTATAAATCGAGTTTAAGCTCAGTGTAAGTATTTACAAAGTTTCAGTTTGATCAGGTGTAAACTATAGGAGTTAGCCAGAAACGAAAAGATTACAGAATTTTCAAAGGGGCATAGCTCTGCTAATATATGGTGGACTGTAACCTCAAAATAATATGCCCTGCTCCACTTCATGGTGTAACTATAAATCAAGTTTCAGCTTGATCCAATGTAAACTGTAGTAGGAATAAGCCGGAAACAAAAAAATTACAGAAATTTTCAAAGGGGCATAACTGCCAATATTTGGTGGACTGTAACCTTGAAATAATTTGCGCTGCTCCACATCATGTTCTTACTATAAATCAAGTTTAAGCGCGATCAAATGTAAACTGTAGGAGGAGTTAGCTGGGGAAGTGAAAAATTTACTGAAAATTTCAAAGGAAAATAACTCTGCTGATATTTGGTGGACTGTAACCGCGAATATATATGAGCTGCTCGATATCATGGTCTAACTATAAATCAAGTTTCAGCTTGATCCGATGTAAACTGTAGGAGAAGTTGGCCAGAAACAAAAAGTTTACTGAAATATTCCAAGGGACATAACTCTGTTAATATTTGGTGGAGTGTGGCCTCAAAACAACATGCGCTGCATCACATCATGGTCTACCTATAAATCAAACTTCAGCTTGATTGGATGTAAACTGTAGGAGAAGCTAGCAAGAAACTAAAAAATTTAGCGAAATTTTCAAAGGGTCATTATTCTGCTAATATTTGATGGACTGTAACCTCGAACAAATATGCACTGTTCCACATCATGGTCTAACTGTAAATCAAGTTTCAGCTTGATCCGATGTAAACTGTAGGAGGATTTAGTCAGAAACGAAAAGTTTACTGAAATTTTCAAAGGGACATATCTCTGCTAATATTAGGTGGACTGTAACCTTGAAATAATATGCACTGTTCCACATCATGGTCTAAGTATAAATCAAGTTTCAGCTTGATTGGATGTAAACTGTAGGAGGAGTTAGCTGGAAACAAAAAACTTATAGGAATTTTCAAAGGGGCATAACCCTGTTAGTATTTGGTGGACTGTAACCCCGAAACATTATGTGCTGCTCCACATCATGGTCAATTTATAAACCAAGATTCAGCCTGATGGGATGTAAACTGTAGGAGGAGTTAGCTGGAAACAAAAAGGTTTATGGCTTCAGACCCCATAACCTAATACGCCCTGTTTGAAAAACGATTATAATAAAAACAGTAGTGAGCTTAAAGATGTTCAGATGCATCTCCTAATTTCAGAATATTTCAAATTACGGTAAAGATATTGGCAAAATGAAAATTATGTTGAAAACCCCATTTAGAGATTCCTGACTGTTCAAAGTCTTAGTAACTGGTATTGCTATTTATACTTTGTAAAAAAGCTATCCCACAATACACTATCCTATGATGTCACTGATTCTTTTAGATTTTAAATCCTCATCATTTTATTCCAGACTGCTAATTTTAATTAAAACAAGCAAATTCCATGGGGAATTTATGTCCCCCGCCTAATTTTTATTTGAGGTGTTAAAAATGGTAAAGTTAACCAGAGGACCACTGGTCCTGTATCAAATACCTAAGTATTGAAGCAGGAAACCAGTGATAAAAAATAATTTCAAGATTCTGAAAAAAACCACATGCATATCTTCAGACCATCCTTAAAGCACCTGTAAAGTTTCAAAGGATCGGCTTAAAACTGTGGTAGGAGTTATGGGGTCAAGGTACCTACTCCCTATACGCTTCTGTAGTATTAGAACTCAAAAAATGTCTAAGTTAAAAATGCAGAAAAAGTGGTAAAAAATTATTTCAGGATTCTGAAAAAAACCACATGCATATCTTCAGGCCATTCTAAAAGCCCTTGTAAAGTCTCAAAAGGATCGGACAAAAACTGTGGGATGAGTAAAGGGGACAAGGTGCCTGCACCCTATATACTTCTGCAATATTAGAACTCAAAAAATGTCTAAGTTAAAAATGCAGAAAAAGTAATAAAAAAATATTTCAGGATTCTGAAAAATCCACCTGCATATTTTCAGGCCATCCTAAAAGCCCACGTAAAGTTTTAAAAGGATCGGCCAAAAACTGTGGGAGGAGTTAAGGGGACAAGGTACCTACTCCCTATAGACTTCTGTAAAATTAGAACTCAAAAAATGTCTAAGTTGAAAACGTGTAAAAAGTGATAAAAAATAATTTCAGGATTCTGAATAAACCACATGCATATCTTCAGACCATCCTTAAAGCACCTATACAGTTTCAAAAGGATCGGCCAAAAACTGTGGGAGGAGTTAAGGGGACAAGGTACCTGCTCCCTATATACTCCTGTAGTATTAGAACTCAAAAAATGTCTAAGTAAAAAATGCGGAAAAAGTGATAAAAAATTATTTCAGGATTCTGAAAAAACCACATGCATATCTTCAGGCCATCCTGAAAGCCCATGTAAAGTTTCAAAAGGATCGGCCAAAAACTGTCGGAGGAGTTAAGGGGACAAGGTACCTACTCCCTATACACTTCTGTAGTATTAGAAATCGAAAAATGACTAAGTTAAAAATGCGGAAAAAGTAATAAAAAATTATTTCAGGATTCTGAAAAATCCACCTACATATTTTCAGGCCATCCTAAAAGCCCACGTAAAGTTTCAAAAGGATCGGCCAAAAACTGTGGGAGGAGTTAAGGGGACAAGGTACCTACTCCCTATAGACTTCTGTAAAATTAGAACTCAAAAAATGTCTAAGTTCAAAACGTGTAAAAAGTGATAAAAAATAATTTCAGGATTCTGAATAAACCACATGCATATCTTCAGACCATCCTTAAAGCACCTGTACAGTTTCAAAAGGATCGGCCAAAAACTGTGGGAGGAGTTAAGGGGACAAGGTACCTGCTCCCTATATACTCCTGTAGTATTAGAACTCAAAAAATGTCTAAGTTAAAAATGCGGAAAAAGTAATAAAAAATTATTTCAGGATTCTGAAAAAACCACATGCATATCTTCAGGCCATCCTGAAAGCCCATGTAAAGTTTCAAAAGGATCGGCCAAAAACTGTGGGAGGAGTTAAGGGGACAAGGTACCTACTCCCTATACACTTCTGTAGTATTAGAAATCGAAAAATGACTAAGTTAAAAATGCGGAAAAAGTAATAAAAAATTATTTCAGGATTCTGAAAAAACCACATGCATATCTTCATACCATCCTTAAAACACCTGTAAAGTTTCAAAAGAATCGGCCAAAAACTGTGGGAGGAGTTAAGGGGACAAGGTACCTACTCCCTATAGACTTCTGTAGTATTAGAACTCAAAAAAAGTCTAAGTTAAAAATGCGGAAAAAGTAATAAAAAATTATTTCAGGATTCTGAAAAAACCACATGCATATCTTCAGGCCATCCTAAAAGCCCATGTAAAGTTTCAAAAGGATCGGCCAAAAACTGTAGGAGGAGTTAAGGGGACAAGGTACCTACTCCCTATACACTTCTGTAGTATTAGAACTCAAAAAATGTCTAAGTTAAAAATGCGGAAAAAGTGATAAAAAATTATTTCAGGATTCTGAAAAAACCACATGCATATCTTCAGGCCATCCTAAAAGCCCATGTAAAGTTTCAAAACGATCGGCCAAAAACTGTGGGAGGAGTTAAGGGGACAAGGTACCTACTCCCTATAGACTTCTGTAATATTAGAACTCAAAAAATGTCTAAGTTAAAAATGCAGAAAAAGTGATAAAAAATTATTTCAGGATTCTGAAAAAACCACATGCATATCTTCATACCATCCTTAAAACACCTGTAAAGTTTCAAAAGGATTGGACAGAAACTGTGGGAGGAGTTAAGGGGACAAAGTACCCACTAAAAACTCGGAACCACGCACCACGCACCACGCGCCACGCGCCACGCACCACGCGCCACGCACCACGCCCCACGGAAAACCAAAAACAGTGTCCCTCCACTTTTCTTCGAAAAGGCGGGGGACAAAAAAAAGTAAGTATTCTATTACTATTGATAAAATTTCAAGCTAGAATTTTTTTTTTAAAATTATGAAAACTAATATAATTAAATTCCATAAACTTTTTTTTAAATATGCAAGATACAGGTTACTATGTTGGAAAAAAAATTACCAAGAACAAATTTATTTTTGATAATTACATTCCAAAGATCATTACAAAATACACATAAAACTTCAGTAAAATAACTTCAGACAATGGAATTTAAATTTTAGTTTGACATAAATTTGATTTCTCAAAATTAAATTGTATCAAACTAAATATGAAAATGTATAAGCACTGCACCCTAACAAAAAGGGAAGAGACCTTTTCTCTCTGTATACATTCTTTGAATATTTTCAAATTAAATTTTTTTGAAAAGATTTTTGAAAAAAATTTCATAAGAACCACTGTTGTAAGAGTAAGTACATGTATTTGGAATATTTTCAAATTAAAGTTTTCAAAACATTTTTTTAAATTTTTCCTAAAAACCAATGATGTATGTATTTGGAATATTTCAGTAAGGTTTTCACCATTTGACTCGCTAGTCACATGTCTTTCTTTTTAGCACATATACAACCAAAAGTGAAATAAGAGGATGTGTCTGCTTTAATCTATGAAAAATATTTGTGGTTAAAATACGGTTTCACAAAATCCAAAATCAAGCTTCAAATTCAACTGTGATTTTTGTGCACTTCATACATAAACAAGAGGACCATGGTGGTCATTAACGCTCACTTGTGCCTAAATCTCACTCAATGTCTACAATATTCATTAATCTGGAGGATATAACTCCAAAATATCCATGTCCTCCTCTTCTGCAAGTTTAAGGAAGATCCAATTTTAACTGATGAAGCTATGCAGCAAACAAGTTTCTACTACCAAATATTGTCAGGGGAGATAACAAAAAAAACAAAAAAACACAGCATCCAGAGTTGTGGTCCTTACATGCAACACACCTTTTTAACCTCATGTACAATTCTACCAAGTATCATCAATGTATCTTCCATGGCACTTAAGTTATGACAATCACATGGTTTCCACTGACAAATACTGTCAGGGGAGTGAACTCAAAAACTGCAGTATTCTAAGTTACAGTTTTTGTATACGACTAACCTTCTTACCTCCTGTTCAATCCTACCAAGTACTATCAATATATTTCAAAGGGTGTTGGACTTACAAGGTCTCTATTACTAAATACTAACAGGGGAGATACCTAAAAAATTGCAGTACCTAGAGTTGTAGATCTTGTACAAGACGCGTCTTCTCAACGTCTTGTACAATTCTCCTTAATATCATCGATATATCTGAAAAGGTGTTGAAGTTATGGCAATCATAAGGTTTCCATTACCAAATACTGTCAGGGGAGATAACTAAAAACTGTGGCATCTAGAGTTGTGATTCTTTTGTGTGACATGCTTTCACAACCTTATGTACAATCCTACCAAGTATCATCAATGCATCTGAAAAGATGTTGGAGTTACCAAGATCACAAAGTTTCTATTAGGGGAGATAATTCTAAACCACAGCAACTGGAGTTGTAGTTTATGCAACACATCTTCTCAACCTCATGTACAATCCTACTGAGTTCAATCAATATATCTGAAAGGGTGTTGGAGTTATCAAATGCACAAGGTTTCTTTTACTAAATACTGTCAGGGCAGATGACAAAATAACTGTGGGACCTAGAGTTGTAGTTCTTGTATGTGCCACACCTCAATTCTTTCAAAAGATATGTTCTGGGAACTCAATAAAAGCATGCTACCAGGACGTTTCTAGAAGTCCTAGTTAGTACCCACAACATATGTTTACTAGGGGAAAGAAGAAAATATGTACCTAAGCACTCCTTTAATCTGGAGCTCTGAAATGTAGACATTTCTTGTTTGATCCTCTTGATGTTAATACATTTTAAGATTTTTTTTTTATCCATTTCAAAAGGTACAACTTATCTGACCAGTAAGAGAAACTGAGCCTAATTCAAAACCATATTATTTAAGTAGTTGTGGTCATGATACACTCAAATTACACAAACCTTATTCCAAACTTATAAATCTGTAAAATAATGATGAATCAGAATGTTCAGACCAACAGACATGGACCCCAGAATAAAGGGTATAATCAGGCATCCATGGACAGTAAGCCTTACTTGGTAAGCAAGCTTTGCCCACCATGCCCATAAGCCTGAACAAAAGACATGTAGGTAGAAATGTTATGTCCGGGATTTTGGAAGTCTACTTATGAAATCAGTAAAAAAAAAGTAACCATTTCTTCAAATCAGAATATTTTCTGACTAATTTTTATGAGACAACTAATCTATCTATATTCCTTGCATTCATTACTGTTTTTGCCTGGCAAGAAACAGAAACAAAATACTGGGCCTATTTACACACACACACACACACACACACACACACACACACACACACACACATCGGATAACTTAAGCATGTGTCATAAATTAATGTATTCATTTCTTGAAAAGCTTAAATTATGGGGAATATTCACCAGATAATCTATTTATCTGAGGATTCTTGGTACTAATTCATTTAATAATGTAACTCTTATATAACTGGCAAGAAATAAGAACAAATACCTGTTTGCTTTAAAAAGTTACAACGTGTATCTTAATAAATGTGCTAAAATCTGATGACAAAATACAGCTGTATTGCGTTATGCATATTCTGGTATATTTCCACAAGACAAACAATCAATTTGAGGATTTCTTGTGTTCATTTCAATTTGGAGAGTTAAACTCTGTATAAATATGAACAAATAAAAATCAAAATATAGCCTTACTCTTAAAAATGTACACTTAATATAGCTCAAACAAGTGGACAGGGTCACTTATACTGATATATCTGGACAAAATATTACAAATTGAGGCATAATCACTTATAAGTTATCGATTTTAAAGTTAACACATTATTTATTTTTACTTCGATTGCACAGAAAGCTCAGCAATCTTATGCACTTGTTCTAAAAGGCATGGATGTTGGTGTTTCCTGAATGTGTGTTAGAGGAACCCAAATTACACAGGGAAAACCATCGACCAGCGCTACCCCACCCTGTTTTATGCCTGATCCTGGTGCCCCATAAATCCAATGTCGGCTGCAGTGAGTTATTCACATTGATCACCTTTAAAGGAAACTAAGGAGGGAAAGTGTGTTGGATGCAGGACTGAAACCTGTGACCTCTAGCTTGCAAGTGCTCTACCCAACTGAGCTAACCAGATGGCTGTACCCCCAATCACCACACCAGGATTTTTTGATGCCTGAATAAAATTAACGTGTGTGTGTGTTTTGATGATTTTTTTTTTTTTTTTTTTTTTTTTGATTTGGGTTTTATGTCTCTTTCGAGAATATTTCACTTATATCGAGCCGATCGTTCATCAAAGGCGGGCGAAAACCGGAGTACCGGGGGGAAAACCACCTGACCATCCGTAAGCAGAACACGGCTTTCCCACATGTGACGTGACCCGAGCGAGACTCGAACCACAGCGGTGAGAAATGATGAAATTTTAGTATCCGTTTATATTATAAATATTTTGTATGCATATGTGTGTGCAGTGTTGGGGCCTAGAGGTTGACAAAACATGGAACTGTCATGGATTCATGGAATAATGGAAAGTTCCGAAAAAAGTACTGAAATGTCCGTAGTATTGGACTATAGTCACCCAAATGGTCCCAAGCCTTGTACATGGAGTTAACAAAACACGAAAACATTGGCACTGTTGCATCTTCCAAATTGTATTCAGCATTCCAATTTACCCTCTGCCGAGGGGTTTTTATCCCCTCAAATTTGTCTTATACCCCTAAATTTAAAAAAGAGTAGTATACTGCTTTACAATGGGCGTACAAAAAAAAGAGAACAGAGCAGATTTACCCCCAGTTTCAAAAGGCAGTGGGAATCCTGATATTAACAGCAGTGCTTTCACTGAATTTCCAAGCAAGCCACAATCGAGAAAAAAACCGTCTTTATATACAGGCCCACAAGATCCCACTACAATCTGATGTTCCAGTGCACAAAATGTCAGCATTGGTTCCATCCAGAGAGCCAAGATATCAAACTGAAAGCGTGCCAGTTGAAACATTCAAGAACTGTTGGATGTTTTGAATGTTGACTAAAATGAAAACTTGCATGTAGCAACTGAGTAAATGTTATCAATTTATTCTAATGGATCTATTTCCTTTCAAATTCTCCGTTAATACTACTACTGAATGTCTTTTCTAGCGACTGATTTTGCTTCTTTTTCCCGGCCTTGCACTTAATACTTTTCATGCATATGTGTATCTTGGATACACTACGGAGCTTCCATGGAACTTTATCATATCACTGATACAAAATTTAAATGACTGACAGACCTCGACCATGGAATTTTCATGGATTCATGGAGTTTTTACGGATTCACTGAAGTTCCTTAAACTCATAGAACTTTCACAGATTTACAGACAGTTACAATAACTCTTGTCATATAAATTTAGCAAAAGATGAGTGATAAAATAAAATCCCCTTATAAACACAAAAAATCTTCGGGGAAAAATATAACGATAACAACTCCAAACATTCCATATAAAATGCCATTTCCCTGTTTTTTCATGGGCGGTATCAATTAGATTTTGAGGGTCCCAAATTTTGTTTTGTACTTTTAAAGCTCATAAATTTTTCCTGATAACTGAGAATTAGAATGTGGGTCAACAATATTTCAGTCATTAACGATATTGCCTCCAGATTTGTGGGACTTTTACCCAACCTGATCACATGATGAACTCAGGCCCTGCTTAAGCAGGTCTGCCTTGGAGGCTACAGGCAGCCCATCTACTTCGCGGGCCCCAATGGGCGGAGGCCGTGGTTCCTGAATATCCGATAATTAGTGAACCTCGGTAATTGGCATCTCACTGACGATACACTAACCGTTGGCCTCCTGAAACGCATTTTACTGCTTCAGGAATTTTGCTGGAGATATTGAAACTTTTCTGCTTTTCGGACGTTATTTTTAGCGAGCCTATACATGAACTACAAAAAATCTTCAAGAAAATATAATTTCTATCGAAGAAAATTATTACTATGGCGGAAATCAGTGTGATTGGGTCGGACGATTCACAGTTTTCTTAGTATCCGGTATATCTGGAAGGCACAAAGTGACAGGCACAGTGGCCTGGTGGCCGCAGGAAAGTAATACCGCAAAAAAGTAAATAAAACGTTATTTTTATTTATTTTCATTTTTTTTTTATTTATTTATTTTGTCAAAAAATATTTATATATAATTTTCATAAAAACATATTAAAGCGAACGTTTAGGAAAAACATGCTGCTAAATACATATGTAACCGCACTGTACTTTACTTTTTCGAAAATATTCATGCGAAGTGATTTCGGCCGAAACTGTTTATGGTGAATAGCCTAAAAAAACTGCTGATGCTTTATCACATATTTATACCTTTCTTTGATACGCTTTCGGAGACTTTCGGAGAATTTTTTTTGCATCAATTTTCAAATTCTCTGCCTCAGAAGGTTCTGGAGGCTGAATCAAGTTCCACCGTTTGTTTATTTTGACTGGTTCCCTCACCCTATAGCTCAATACTTCGCATATAGAACACAGGAAACCAGTTAATTGTTTATTCTGTTTATATTCGTCCGCCGAGATTGCGCTCAACATCATTAAATTATTATTTCTTCAAAAGTTTGAAGTTTTCTTTGTTTTGTAATTTCGATCGCTCTTTATAATTATCAGAGTGTAGAAGGCTTACATGTTTGAATGCAGAATTAAGCGACATCAGCGTCAGTATGGAACTACTTTTTAGGAAGTTATTAGGTTTGCAATTTTGAGAAGACGGATTGTAGAAATTCCGTATATTAAATTTGGCGGCGGTAAACCACCACCAATAAACAACCAAGAAAAAAAAAAAAAAAAAAATGCTGCAAGAAATTTTTTTGTAAACCTTTAACTTGTTTTATACTGATTTTATTTTTGTTCTTCAAGGGAGCCAACTCAGAAGAGTATTAAAAAAAAAAAAAATCCAAAAAGACTTCTGTTTATAAGTTTTGATATTAGTCAAGCTTCTTAATTCTGTATCATTTAATAAATGTATTTATAAAGATTTAATAATGGCAACATTTCCTTGCGAATCTAATAAAAGAAGATGTAAAAAAAAAAAAATAATAATAATAAAATAAATAACTTGCCCATATGGCCATAACTTTAGTTATTTGCAAAAAATATACCTATTATAAAATAAAATTAGCACACTATTACCTCTAAACAATATGCTGCAAAAAGTTTACAAAAACTTTCAAAGGGGCATAACTCTGGCAATATTTGGTGCACTGTAACCTCGAAATAATATGCGCTGCTCCACATCATCGTGTAACTATTTATGAAGTTTCAGCTTGATCGGATGTAAACTGTAGGATTTAGCCGGAAACCAAAAATTAATAGAAATTTTCAAGGGGTTTAACCTTGCTAATATTTGGTGGACTGTAACCTTGAAACAATATGCGCTGCTCCACATCATGGTCTAACTACAAATCAAGTTTCAACTTGATCTAATGTAAACTGTAAGAGTAGTTAGCCGGAAACAAAAAGTTTACAGAAATTTTCAAAGGGGCATAACTCTGCCAATATTTGGTGCACTGTAACCTCTAAACAGTATGTGCTGCTCCACATCATTGTGTAACTATTTATGAAGTTTCAGCTAGATCGGATGTAAACTGTAAGAGGATATAGCAAGAAACGAAAAATTAATAGAAATTTTCAAAGGGGTATAACTCTGCTATTATTTGGTGGACTGTAACCTTGAAATAATATGCGCTGCTCTACATCATGGTCTAACTACAAATCAAGTTTCAGCTTGATCAGATGTAAACTGTAGGAGGAGTTAGCCGGAAATGAAAAGTTTGCAGACATTTTCAAAGGGACATCACTCTGCTACTGTTTGGTGGACTGTAAACTTGAAACAATATGCACTGCTCCACATCATGGTCTAATTATAAATGAAGTTTCAGCTTGATCGGATGTAAAATGTAGGAGGAGTTGACCAGAAATGAAAAGTTTACAGAAATTTTCAAAGGGGCATAACTCTGCAAACATTTGGTTGACTGTAACCCTGAAATAATATGCGCTGCTCCAAATCATGGTCTAACTATAAATAAAGTTTCAGCTTGATTGGATGTAAACTGTAGGTGGAGTTAGCCGGAAATGAAAAGTTTACAGAAATTTTCAAAGGGGCATAACTCTGCTAATATTTGGTGGACTGTAACCTCGAAATAATATGCGCTGCTCCACATCATGGTCTAACTATAAATGAAGTTTCAGCTTGATCGGATGTAAAATGTAGGAGGAGTTAACCGGAAATGAAAAGTTTACAGAAATTTTCAAAGGGGCATAACTCTGCAAACATTTGGTGGACTGTAACCCCAAAACAATATGCGCTGCACCACATCATGGTCTAACTATATACCAGGTTTCAGCTTGATCGGATGTAAACTGTAGGAGGAGTTAGCCAGAAACGAAAAAGTTTACGGACGGATGGACGCCATACCCCGTAACATAATACATCCCGTTTTTCAAACAGGCGTATAAAATGGGATTCAGAACAACAATGTTGATCCGTAGTTTCCCTTGATTTTTTCAGAATGCGGTATCAGTAAAAGGCAATGTCATAATGTCATGTTTGTGTATCAAACAGCAGATATTTAGAATATCTATAGTTTCTTTAATCATTGTAAGTTTATTATCATTTTGACACAAAGTTCGAGAGGATAACATTCATTTGGAGATTGGCGGGGATGCGTAAAACAGCATTATTTTAATGAGATTAAAGTAGATTTTGGTCATTAAAAAAAAAAAAGAACTTTTGTTTGTGACTGAGTTTGGCCACCCCACCTATGAAGCAAGTGATGATAATTTGGACGCACGGATTAGGTAACACCTATTAAATTCATATTATTTGCTCTCATTTAAAGACATGTTAGATTTGTCAAGAGACAAATGCAGAGAAACACACAAAAATAATTGTTTTGAAATATGTCATTTATTTTTCTTCAAAATAATTGCTATTATGCACACATAGAACAGCTTATTTCAAATAGTGTATCTAAGTAGGACAGGATGACACTAAACATGCTGTAAATAAATAATTGACCACTTACTGTGCATCTGTCAAAGCACATGCATGTTCAAGTGGTTAACCTTCATTTTGGTTCAAATCACGCTGGAGGTGAGATTTCAACCTAAACATCTTTCAAACTGGCCAAGTGGTTAGTCCCTGCTGACTTTAGCTAAATACCCTTTTATTGTGCAGAGCATTTTATGTTCACTCTTCTATTTTTTTGACATGGCTTAAAAACTATTGAACGAAACCTAAATCCTCTAGCTCATCTATCCACACAGTATATCTATCATATGTTTTTAGTAACTGCTAAACAGCAGGGGTTCAAAAGGCCTGAGAGGACTTTCAGTTATTCTCTCATCTGAAACACGTGTATCATCTCAGTGCACAACAGGCAAATTGTCTATTGCCCAAATATTAGAAGTCCATTCAAAATGATTTAAATATTTCAGAAATGTAAATCTACACATTTTAATTTTTACCTTGATAGGTAAAATTTTTTTTTTTTTTTTTTGTTCTCAATATGGTGCAATTTCAATTTTGTAGTTTTACAATTAAAGCAAACTAATCCTACCCATAATGACAAAAAACCTGCTACTTTGTAGCAACTCCAGTCTTACGGAGATAATGGGATCTGATAGCTTGATGACATAGAGGCAACTATGACCTTGAAAACAAACACAAATATTCACAAGTTAATAAAGTGAAGTGTATTATATTGCTTACCACATTTACATGCTGCTTAGCTGATACAGGCTTAATGTAAAATATTTATCAGTTTGATTATTAACAGCAGAAAAAGTCTTTGTGGTCTGAGTTATATTTTATTACCTACCATCTGGTTTCCTAAAATAATAAAATAAAACAATTTGCAATGTATGTACACAGGCAGTCTAGTCCAGTTGATATAATATTAGAAGGGCATTAAACACCACTTTCATATTATAAATGAATTCTTTATAATTATTATGTGAAGAACCGTTCACAGGAAACCAACTTATGATATGCGACCATCGAAACTCTGGTAAGCCTGCACATTACCATAGTCTGATCACTGTTTGCTAACTGCTTCCTACAATCCAGTCGAAAGCTCACATGAATGTTGTACTTATACCGAGGGGCATATAGTTTTCATTTTTCTGTCCTTCTATTATTTCATTCATATGTTAGTTTGTCTGTTAGTTCGTCTGGGGCGTAGTTCAAAGTTTTTAAGAGCTCAAAACCTACACATCTTATGATGGATTAAGTTCATATTTGGTATTATAATAGATATTTGTCAAAAATTTTATGCGGTTTTATCCCCAGCTCCCTACCTGACCTCAAGGTCAGGGGAACAGACTTAGAATTTGTATGTTTAATTTTTGTTTTAAAGCTTTTAGGACCATACTATTTCCAAACCATTGGCTGGATTTTGTTCATATACAGTATGACAATAGATATTGGTCCAAGATTTTATGCAGTAACTTCCCACCTCTCAACATAACCTGAAGGTCAAGTTTACAGAATTAGAATTTTTACATTTAAGTTTTGTGTTAAACATTTGCAATCCCTCGGGTGGAATGTATGGATTTTGTTTATATATAGTATGATGATAGATATTGGTCCAAAATTTTACTCAGTACCATACCCACCCACCTACCTGATCTCAAGGTCAAGATCACAGACTTTTTATGATTAAATGTTGTGTTAAAGTTTTTAGGTCCACAGTATTTCCAGTTTGTTGGATGGATTTTGTTCATATATAGTTTGAAGAAAGATATTGGTCCAAACATTTATGCACTTGCATCCCCACCTCACCATGCAATTTCAAGGTCAAGGTCACGGACTTAGAATTTTTATGTTTTACTTTTGTGTTAAAGCTTTTGGGACCATCTCCATCCACTACGTGACCTTAAGTCAAGGTCAGAGGCTAAAAATTTTTATGTTTAAGGACCACATTTTTTCCAAACCATTGGCTGGAGTTTGTTCATTATGGTATGATGATAGATATTGGTCCAAAATTTTATGCAGTACCATCCTCAACCACTGACCTCAAAGTCAAGGTCAGAGACTTTGAATTTTTATGTTTAAGTTTTGCATTAAAGATTTTAGGACCACATTATTTCCAGGATGGATTTTGTTCATATTAGTATGATGAAAAATTTTGTCCAAAATCTTATGCAGTACCATCTGCAACCACCTACTTGACCTCAAGGTCAAGGTCACAGACTTTGAATTTTTATGTTTAAGTCTTCCGTTAAAGCTTTTAGTGCTACATTATTTCCAAACTGTTGGATGGATTTTGTTCATATATAGCATAATAGATATTAGTCCAAACTTTTACACAGTACTATCCCCATCCCTCTATATGACCTCAAGGTCAAGGTCACGGACCTAGAAATTTTAATCTAAAGTTTTATATTGAAGTTTTTAGGTCCTCAGTATTTACAAACCCTTTGGTGGATTTGGTTTATACCTGGCATAAAGATATTGTTCCAGCCTAGCACTCCTACCTTCGATAATATGCCCTGCAGATTATGCATAGCTTGTGCATATTCAATCTCTGACAACTGCATCAGGGAATCGACTTTTTGGCTCATTAGTTAGAGCATTGGATTTTTATTCGTGCAGACCGGGTTCGAATACCGCATTAGGCAGGAAATTTATTCAGCTATGCTTCATTCCTTTGTTACGACTTTCATGTCGTAAGAATATATCATGGTCCAAAATGTTATGCAGTACCATCTTGTTTAGTAGGCACTGTGTCTAGTTTCATTTACTGGTTGCGCAAGTGGATCTGTCTAGGCTGGAATGTAGTAAAAATGTTTAATCCTTAATTTGCCAAGCTAAGTTGCAGCAGACGACCTCCACAATTCACTTAAACATCCTCTCTGAAACTATTGGGCCGATTTTGCTAAAACTTCACTGAAAGCATCCTCTGAACACATTCTCTTAAATTCCTTCAAAACTTTTTGATTTGAGCTGAATTCTGGCTGCCATAGCCATGGAAAGAAAATAAATAAAAATATTCTCCTCAGAATAGTTTTAAAGGATTAAAATGACATTTTACCTGGGCGTTTCTTTTAAATATTTTTACCACTATGGAAGCTGAGGATGGAGGAGGGTTGGGATCCTGTAAAGCTGACAAGAGGACCATGATGGTCTTATATCGCTCACCTGAGCAAACAGATTTGCATACTTATATTACTGTTGAAGTTTCAGCCAAGTTCACTGCTCTAAATTTTATAGCCCTGCACCCCCACCCCCCACCAACCCCCCACAGCAGCCATGTTCTTTTCTTTTTAACGCACTATGACAACTAAATCTTGAAAGAGGGTCACCAAAGGAACATTTCTGCCAAGTTATATCGAAATTGGTCCAGTGGTTTCTGACAAAAAGATTTTTAAAGAGTTTTATACAGCTATAAAGCCCTACCCCTAACAGCCATTTTTTTTTTTTTTTTGACGAATCATGACAGCTTGAAAAAACTTGGTAGAGGGTCACCAAAGGAACATTCTTGCCAAGTTAAATTGAAATCGGTTCAGTGGTTTCTGACAAGAAGATTTTCAAAGTTTTCTATCTAGATATATAGGGAAAATAAGCCCCACCCCCTAACAGCCATGTTTTTTTGACAAATTAGGATTGCTTGAACATTCTTGGTAGAGGGTCACCAAAGCAACATTGAAATCGGTCAGGGGGTATTTGACAAGAAGAATTTCAAAGTTTTCTATACAGATATATACGGAAAATAAGCCCCGCCCCCACTGGGGGCCATGTTTTTTGACGTATCATGAAGGCTTGAACAATCTTGGTAGAAGGTCACCAAAGCAACATTCCTGTCAAGTTACATTGAACTCGGTGCAACGGTTTCTTACGAGAAGATTTTTAAAGTTTTTTATATAGACATATAGGGAAAATAAGCCCCGCCCCCGTAGCGGCCATGTTTTTTGACGAATCATGACAGCTTGAACAACCTTGGTAGAGGGTCACCAAAGAAACATTCCTGCTAGGTTATATTGAAATCGCTCCAGTGGTTTCTGACAAGAAGATTATTAAAGTTTTCTATATAGATATATACGGAAAATAAGCCCCAACCGCTAGCGGCCATGTTTTTTGACAAATCACGATTACTTGAACAATCTTGGTAAAGGGTCACCAAGGAAACATGTTTGCCAAGTTATACTGAAATCGGTCCAGTGGTTTCTGACAAGAAGATTTTTAAAGTTTTCTATATAGATATATAGGGAAAATAAGCCCTGCCCCATGGCGGCCATGTTTTTTGACGAATCCAAATGGCTTGAACAATCTTGGTAGAGGATCATCAAAGCAATATTTCTGCAAAATTATATAGAAATCGGTCCAGTGGTTTCGGACAAGAAGATTTTTACATTTTTCTATATAGATATATAGGGAAAATAAGCCCCGCCACCTGGCGGCCATGTTCTTTGACGAATCCAAATGGCTCGAACAATCTTGGTAGAGGATCACCAAAGGAACATTTCTGCAAAATTATATGGAAATCTGTCCAGTGGTTTCTGACAAGAAGATTTTTAAAGTTTTCTATATAGATATATAGGGAAAACAAGAGGCCCACGGGCCACGGGTCGCTCACCTGAGTGACATAGCCACTGCAGATATGCAGATGTTATGCAACAGTTTTCCAATCCTGTCATCGCAACTAATGAAAAGATCATAATTTAAGCAGTTCTTTATTTTGAAGAAGAAGATATATGGCATGCCAGTCAATTGAGCGTGATCATTTGAACAAACTCTAAATGGCAGCCAGCTTGGATTTACAATCGGCACGATTTAAGCTATTTTTGATCTACGAGTCACCCCAATGCTTCCTACCAAGTTTCGAGTCAACTGGCCTTTCAGTTAAGGAGAAGAGGGGAAAAATAGATTTTCAAGATGGCTGCCATGACGGCCATCTTGGATATCCGATTGGCACGATTTTAGCTATTTTTGATCTACAAGTCACCCCAATGTCTCCTACGAAGTTTGGAGTCAACTGGCCTTTTGGTGCAGGAGAAGAAGCTAAATATAGATTTTCAAGATGGCGGCCATGGTGGCCATCTGGGATTTCTGATCAGAATGATTTTAGCTATATTTGATCTACAAGTCACCCTGATGCTTCCTACTAAGTTTCGAGTCAAGTGACTTTTGGGGTTTAGGAGAAGAAGCAAAAAATAGATTTTCAAGATAGCTGCCATGGCGGCCATCTTGGATTTACGATCGGCATGATTTTAGCTATTTTTGATCTACAAGTCACCCAAATGCTTCCTACCAAGTTTCGAGTCAACTGGCCTTTGGGTTCAGGAGAAGAAGCGAAAAATAGATTTTCAAGATGGCGGCCATGGCGCCCATCCTGGTTTTACGATCGGCATGATTTTATCTATTTTTGATCTACAAGTCACCCCGATGCTTCCTACCAAGTTTGGAGTCAATTGGCCTTTCGGTTTAGGAGAAGAGGCGAAAAATAGATTTTCAAGATGGCTGCCATGGCCGCCATCTTGGATTTCCGATAGGCACGATTTTAGCTATTTTTGATCTATAAGTCACCCCAATGCCTCCTACCAAGTTTGGAGTCAATTGGCTTTTGGGTTTAGGAGTAGAAGCGAAAAATAGATTTTCAAGATGGCGGCCATGGCGGCCATCTTGGATTTCCGATCGGCACGATTTTATCTCTTTTTGATCTACAAGTCATCCTGATGCTTCCTAGCAAGTTTGGAGTCAATTGGCCTTTCTGTTCAGGAGAAGAAGCAAAAAAATAGATTTTCAAGATGGCCGCCTAGATGGCCACCATCTTGGATTTCTGATCAGCACGATTTTAGCTACTTTTGATCTACAAGTCACCCTGATGCTTCCTAGCAAATTTGGAATCAATTGGCCTTTCGGTTCAGGAGAAGAAGCGAAAAATAGATTTTCAAGATGGCGGCCATGGCAGCCATCTTGGATTTCCAATCGGCACGATTTTAGCTATTTTTGATCTACAAGTCACCCTGATGCTTCCTAGCAAGTTTGGAGTCAACTGGCCTTTCGGTTCAGGAGAAGAAGCGAAAAATAGATTTTCAAGATGGCGGCCATGGCGGCCATCTTGGATTTCTGATTGGCACGATTTAGCTATTTTTGATCTACAAGTCACCCTGATGCTTCCTAGCAAGTTTGGAGTCAACTGGCCTTTCGGTTCAGGAGAAGAAGCGAAAAATATTTACAAGATGGCGGCCATGGCGGCCATCTTGGATTTCCGATCGGCACGATTTTAGCTATTTTTGATCTACAAGTCACCCTGATGGTTCCTAGCAAGTTTGGAGTCAATTGGTCTTTCGGTTCAGGAGAAGAAGCGAAAAAAAGATTTTCAAGATGGCGGCCATGGCGGCCATCTTGGATTTCCGATCGGAACGATTTTAGCTATTTTTGATCTACAAGTCACCCTGATGCTTCCTACCAAGTATCAAGTCAATTGGCCCAGGGGTGTAGGAGGAGTAGGCTTTTAAAGCAATTGTTGACGCCGCAAGACGGACGACGCACGACGGACATTGACTGACCATAATAGCTCACCATGAGCACTTCGTGCTCAGGTGAGCTAATAAGCCCCGCCCCCTGGCGGCCATGTTTTTTGACGAATCCAAATGGCTTGAACAATCTTGGTAGAGGATCACCAAAGGAACATTTTTGCAAAATTATATTGAAAACGGTCCAGTGGTTTCAGACAAGAAGATTTTTTAAGTTTTTAGTTAAAAAATCTATTTTTAGCTCCTGTGACCTAGATATGCAATGGACTGGAACCATTTCAACAACTTTGAAAGAGGACCAACCAAGGATCATTCCTGTGAAGTTTGGTCAAATTCCAATCAGTGGTTTAGGAGGAGATGTTGTTTAAAGATTGTGAACGGACGGACAGACGGACGGACGGACGACGACGGATGGTGGGTGATCACAATAGCTCACCATGAGCCTTCGGCTCAGGTGAGCTAATAAACAAGAGGCCCACGGGCCACGGGTCACTCACCTGAGTTACATTGCCACTGCAGATATGCAGATGTTATGCAACATTTTTCCAATCCTGTCATCGCAACTAATGAAAAGATCATCATTTAAGCAGTTCTTAATTTTGAAGACAAATATATATAAGGCATGCCAGTCAATGGAGCGTGATCATTTGAACAAATTCTAAATGGCAGCCAGCTTGGATTTACGATCGGCACGATTTTAGCTATTTTTGACCTACGAGTCACCCCAATGCTTCCTACCAAGTTTCGAGTCAATTGGCCTTTCGGTTCAGGAGAAGAAGCGAAAAATAGATTTTCAAGATAGCTGCCATGGCGGCCATCTTGGATATCCGATTGGCACAATTTCAGCTATTTTTGATCTACAAGTCACCCTAATGTCTCCTACCAAGTTTGGAGTCAATTGGCCTTTCAGTGCAGGAGAAGAAGCTAAATATAGATTTTCAAGATGGCGGCCATGGTGACCAGCTGGTATTTCGGATCAGAACAATTTTAGCTATATTTGATCTACAAGTCACCCTGATGCTTCCTACTAAGTTTCGAGTCAAGTGACTTTTGGGTTTAGGAGAAGAAGCGAAAAATACATTTTCAAGATAGCCGCCATGGCCGCCATCCTGGATTTACGATCGGCATGATTTTAGCTATTTTTGATCTACAAGTCACCCAAATGCTTCCTACCAAGTTTCGAGTCAACTGCAAGTCACCCAAATGCTTCCTACCAAGTTTCGAGTCAACTGGCCTTTCGGTTCAAGAGAAGAAGCGAAAAATAGATTTTCAAGATGGATGCCATGGCACACATCCTGGTTTTACGATCGGCACGATTTTAGCTATTTTTGATCTACAAGTCACCCCGATGCTTCCTAACAAGTTTGGAGTCAACTGGCCTTTCGGTTCAGGAGAAGAAGCGAAAAATAGATTTTCAAGATGGCTGCCATGGCGGCCATCTTGGATTTCCGATAGGCACTATTTTAGCTATTTTTCATCTACAAGTCACCCCAATGCTTCCTACCAAGTTTGGAGTCAACTGGCTTTTGGGTTTAGGAGTAGAAACGAAAAATAGATTTTCAAGATGGCGGCCATGGCAGCCATCTTGGATTTCCGATCGGCACGATTTTAGCTATTTTTGATCTACAAGACACCCCGATGCTTCCTAGCAACTTTGGAGTCAATTGGCCTTTCGGTTCAGGAGAAGAAGCGAAAAATAGATTTTCAAGATGGCGGCCATGGCGGCCATCTTGGATTTCCGATCGGCACGATTTTAGCTATTTTTTATCTACAAGTCACCCTGGTGCTTCCTAGCAAGTTTGGAGTCAATTGGCCTTTCCGTTCAGGAGAAGAAGCGAAAAATAGATTTTCAAGATGGCAGCCATGGCGGCCATCTTGGATTTCCGATCGGCACGATTTTAGCTAGTTTAGATCTACAAGTCACCCTGATGCTTCCTACCAAGTATCGAGTCAATTGGCCCAGGGGTGTAGGAGGAGAAGGTTTTTAAAGCAATTGTTGAAGCCGCACGACGGACGACGCACGGCGGACGACGGACGACAGACGACGGACATTGACTGACCACAATAGCTCACCATGAGCACTTCGTGCTCTGGTGAGCTAATAAAGGTATCAAATTTATTAATTTACCTTTAATGAAAGATACACAGCTTCAACAGTGCCTGACAGAGGTTTATAATTCTACTAACTGGGCTATGACCCTTGAAAGGACTTACAGGAGGAAAGTACCATATCATTGGCTAGCTGGCTTCAGCAATGATTGTTCCAAATTAATGTCAGATTAAGAAATGGTTTCAAGTTTAACCTTTACATTGCTCAGGGCAAATTCAACAGACAAACATTTGATTTTTTTTTTTTTTTTTTTTTCAGAAAATAGGTTTTGATATTTCATACTAGCAGAACGGCTAAGAGCCATATTTTCAATGGATTGTGCTATTCCGGATACAAGCATGGTTTTTGGCACAGTTGTAGACCATGACCGACTAAGCATTTTTAGATATAGAACCACCTTGACAAATGTTCACTGCGCATGCGCAGTGCATTTTCGAGCAACCCGTTTTTGGTATAAACATGAAAATTGTGTAAGATACAACACCATGGCCTACCTTTTTATAAGAATAATGAAACTTGGTACAGTTGCATAGCTTGACTGACAAAGCGTTTCCAGATATACAGCTCACTTGGAAAATGTATATTGCGCATGCGCAGTCCATTTTTTGTTGAATGCGCGGTCCATTTTTGCTTGTTTTGGTCTGTTACCGAACATGCGTTGAATTGTAATAGGTGCAGTGAAACTATGATTTAAGCGGAAACGCTGTACCGTTCTTGAAACATTTTCATAAATAAACAACTGCATTAGAAATTATTAATTGCGCATGCGCAATGCCTTTTTGGCTGTTTACAATAAATAACATCGCTATAAATGGTCATAAATGCAATAAATATGTTTTGCATAGAATCCGACATAGGACATGTGTTGAGTGCTGCATGCGATATGGATTACGATAATGATGCTGTGGTTCTGGCAAAAGCAGCAAGGAATATCCGAAGGGATTTGTTTGATTTAAGGTCTTCCACAGATGAATTCAGTGGTAGTTTTGATGATGACTGTCAAACATCTTCTCTTCCCGTGTCTTTGTTAGGCTTAGTGCACATGATACATGAAGGTCTGAATATCAAAGATCAGAACGCTCAATCAAACAATGCGCTTGCCATATCACAGCTTATTGCTTTCAACACAATAAAACGAAAACGAAAACAGACACATGAACGCCATACGCGATCCTCCAAAACGCCCCTTTCTATTTACCTTGGCCTGCTTTTGCATGCACATACACGAAAAAAAAAAGACCTAGTCGACAAACTCTCTCACCTAGGTCTGTGTATTTCATATGATAGAGTACTTCGGTTGTCTGCAGGATTTGCAAATAGTGTTTGTAGATGTTTTGAGCAGGAGCAAGTTGTATGCCCACCGAAACTCAGAACAAACCTCTTCACAACAGCGACTGTTGACAATATAGACCATAATCCGAGTTCAACAACAGCCACAGACTCGTTTCATGGAACTGGCATATCAATGTTTCAGCACCCAACAGCTGAAAATGAGGGCCAATCTCGTGATGTCGTAGTCATTGAAACATCCTCAACCAGCAAAGCCATTAACACATTACAAGAATCGTACACAACTGTACCGCCTTTGATTCTCCCATCATCTACTCCCGTGGTACCACCCCAAAATGGCGATCTTATAGGAAACGGTATGTCTTTACCAAATGCCTTTCAATGCGAAAAAAGCTGGCTAGAAAATGTTTTCGAAGAACTGACGCAGGGCGACGTACAAAAGGATGAATACATATCTTGGGCAGCTTACCATGCCAGTTTACATAATGAGCTGTCTCAAAGTATTTCTCTTGGAGCTATGCTCCCCTTGTTCAAGGAACAAGCTCACTCTCCTGCAATGATAAGGCACTCAATGAGTGTTGTTAGAAAGGCAGTCAAATTTCTCAACCCCGGCCAAATTCCAGTTGTTACCTTTGATCAACCCCTCTATGCCATTGCCAAACAAGTACAATGAAACTGGCCAGAGCAATTTGGTGAAGACCAATTTGTGGTGATGTTAAGAGGTCTTCAAAGCGAGATGGCAGCTTTCAAAGCCCTCGGTGGATGGCTGGATGGCAGTGGTTGGACAGACTGTCTTGTACAAGCAGGGTTTGCTAAAGTTGGTATGGCAGATTCTTTCCTTAAAGCCAGCCACATAACTAGGACTAGGCATGCTCATCAGGTAACAGCCGCTGCATTATTTATTTTACAAAAACATGCATATGAAGAGTACAAGACTGCAGCCAGCCCCGATGACATGTTAGACTTTGATGGCTGGTGTTTGCAGCAGCAACAGGCTATCCCACAGTTTAAATACTGGAGTCTCACTCTCGAATTGATACTCACCATCTTGATTTTCGTCAGATCTCTCCGGACGTCCGATTTCGGTCTATACATCAACTCACTGACACAGCTTGCACCTTGGCTGTCAGCATTGGATCACACAAATTATGCAAGGTATTTACCAGTTCATATACGGGATATGATTGGTCTTGAATCAAAACATCCAGAAATCGCAAACGAGTTTAAGGCTGGCAAGTTTACGATTCAGAAAAGTCAGAGATTCTTTTCCGCAATCGCAACAGATCACGCACATGAACAAAACAACGCGTATGTCAAGGGGGATGGAGGAGCTGTGGGTTTAACAGAAAATCCCGGTGCACTCCGTCGATGGATGCTGGCGGGTCCAGAGATCACAAGAATAATTGCTGAATTTGAAGACCAGCTAACGACCGAAGATGTCGATGAAACACGTCACCATGAACAACAGGGAGACGTTCAGAAAACATTCTTTGAACAAGTGACTGCTTTGGTATCCTACTTCGAAGAATCTGGTAATCCATTTCTGGAAGCAAGTAGTGATATAATATCTCTTGACACGAAAGATATTGCTGACTCAGCAATGCGGAAAACTGTAGATGAAATCAAACGAATCGGTCAGGAGCAGTTTGATACATTTGTTGAGGAGAGGCTCTTTTACAGAACGACGCCACTGTATGACAGTATACCGAGAAATAAGTTGGTACTATTTAACAGTCAGGATAAGAAAGCGCAACCGAAAGGCAAAACTGAGCTTGCCCTTGCTTGGAATGACACTGCTCTATTTTCCAAACTGTACATCGGATGTCAGCATAGAGGTGGTGATGTTGATGAATTCTTCAAACACGAGAACCAAGCCTTTCCACCGTCTTTGTCTGACTCTGGAAAATTACGATTCTCTGCAAAATCAGATTTACTTGTCTGTTTTGAGACACATGTCCCTTTTGTGACAGAATCTCCTTAGGAAATAAGTGCAATCATTTTAGATGGGGCCGCAATTGTTCAGATGCTCAAACCTATTGGAGTTACCACATTTGAACAGTACGCCCAAGATATTTTCAAACCATATATCATGTCGCAACTAAATGCAGTTGACCTAGTAGATATCGTCTGGGACACATACAAAGTTGACAGTTTGAAGTCCTCAACACGAGAGAAGCGTGGAAAAGGGATTCGTCGGAGGGTTACCCGGTCAACAGCCGTTCCAAAGAACTGGCAAGATTTCTTGCGCTTTGATGACAATAAAGAAGAATTATTCCACTATCTCTCACAGGTTTCTTCTGCTTGGGCGTCCGATTCAAACAAGGAGATCGCGGTCACAGACGGTATTGAAGTGTTAGTTTCTCCAGTTCGAGATACAACATCGCTTGCTCCATGTTTGCATGAAGAGGCAGACACAAGGATGTTTGTTCATGCTGCAGATGCAGCGAGCAGAGGACATAAGAAAATGATTGTTCGCACTGTTGATACAGATGTGTAGTGCTAGCTGTGTCTGTCTTTGAACAACTTGGAATAGATGAACTTTGGCTTGACTTTGGTGTTGGAAAACATCGAAAATACATTGCATCTCATTTAGTGGCACAAGCGATAGGAAGAAGGAAATCTAAATGTCTTCCATTCTTCCACGCGCTAACAGGCTGTGACACGACCTCTACCTTCCTAAGTGTGTGTTTATTCGTGTTGTTGTAAATGATCTCCAAAAATATAACAGGCACAATTTTATGAAATGATCAAATCAGATATTCTTAGACATTAGGAAGTTCAAAGTCGCGAGTTTAGGTGCAAAAGTTGATGAAACCACTGGTGATTGAAATGTAATGTTTTGCGCATGCGCATACATACATTGTTAGTCAGTGTCCTGTTTCCATTTTCCATCTACTGTAACTCGTAAAGCTGTAAGGATGGACATCATGTAAAACATGTATATATGTTTAAAAGAAGGCACGCATTTGTCCCATTGATCAGTAAAATGTAGGAGAAATTATACACTAAACCGGAAGTAGGTTTTTGCGCATGCGCAGAACTATCCATTATTGGAAGTAATTATAAGGTATGTGAAGGCATAATGCACCCTTTGAGTCAAATTTATTGACACCAGTTGCAAGTATTTACCAGTTTACTCAAATTTGGTGCAAATTGTATACACCGGAAGTGAATTTTACTTCGCGCATGCGCAGAGGAAATTTGTCAAGGTGGTTCTATATCAGAAAATCATCGGCTTAGCAACCTTAAGAATTGTGGAAAGTTTCATGCTTGTATCCGGAATAGCACAATCTTGGCTCTTAGCCGCTCAGCTATACAGTCTATCTCCTTAGGAGACAGTTTGCATGCAATATCAAACTCTGTTTTCTTGAACAAATCAGAAAAATATTTCAAAATGCCGATTGTTGATGTATTTCTTTGACTATGCAACTGGCATGTGTAATAATTATTTCTGTAAACATTTAATGAAGTACTGTAGAGGTGAAAGCTAATATGAAATAAATAGGTGTTACCCATGAAACGAGCTTAAGCATTTTGTGCATTTTTTTTTTTCTTTTTCTTTTTTTTTCACCAGGTATGCAAAGTCACGGACCAGACAAAACCTGTTTAAATAGGTCCAAGACAAATTGCACAACATCGAATATTATGCTTACATCAATTTAACCAGAGTTTCCTAAGAAACATCGCTCTAATGTTTTTGTTTTTTTTTGTTTTTTTTTTTACATATTTAAGAAGTGAGGCAAGTGAAAAGAGATTGATTTGATACTAAATATAGCTATATTACCAAGTCTGAATCACCTAAAATCTACCATCCGTGATATTCAAATTTGATGCCTTCAGGGTAAAATGGAAGCATGTCCTAAAAACACCACTAATTTGACAGGCATTTACAAAATGGCATGTAACCGGTGCATCTGTGTCGATCGGTCTGCCTTGGCTTTTGGGCTTGGGGTGGGGCGTAGTACCCTCCACGGCGTCGTTACTGCTATCAATTATGCCATACAATGTATCTCGGTTTCCAGGTATTAACTTTATGGATGCATTTAATTTGTTTATCAAAAATATACAATTTGACAAGCAAATCATTGTGCAGCATGTGTGTACAAACGAAAGTTGCTATAGTACAAACTATCAGCTGATCGCCAGTCAGCTGAAATCACCGCATATCCTACCTTTATCATGTTGTCAGCAATAAATTCTTCCCTATGCATAATTCCTGTTATGTGCTGTAGGAATGTAATCCATTTTTTACAGCAATACTTCAGTATTTACCCTTAAATACACGAAAATGTTGTTTAATGCGAGAGAAATCTCAGATTAACAAGAGGCCCATGGGCCACGGGTCGCTCACCTGAGTGACATAGTCACTGCAGATATGCAGATGTTATGCAACATTTTTCCAGTCCTGTCATCGCAGCTAATGAAAAGATCAACCTTCAAGCAGTTCTTAATTTTGAAGAAGAATATTATATATGGCATGACAGTTAATGAAGCATGATCATTTGAACAAACTCTGAATCACATTTCAACAGTAGGATCAATGTGAAATTTGGAGGCAATTGGCTAATTGGTTTCTGAAGAATTATGATTTTATACATGTAAACAGCACAGTAGCAGGGAAATATAATAAACATAAACAAGATGGCAGCCATCTTAGATTTCCAATCAGAATGATTTTAGCTACTGTTGATCTACAAGTCACCTCGATACTTTCAATGAACTTGGCTATCTTGGATTTCCAATCAAACAATTTAAGCTATTTTAGATCTACAAGTCACCCAAATGCTTCCTACCAAGTTTCGATTCAAATGGCCTTTCAGTTCAGGAGAAGAAGCGAAAAATAGATTTTCCGGTTGGCTGTCATGGTGGCCATCTTGGATTTCTGATAGGGATGATTTTAGCTATTTTTGATCAACAAGTCATCCTGATGCTTCCTACCTAGTTTAAAGTCAATAAGCCTTTTGGTTCAGGAGAAGAAGTGAAAAACAGATTTTCAAGATGGCTGCCATGGCGGCCATCTTGGATTTCCAATCGGAACGATTTTAGCCAATTTCAATCTATAAGTCACCCCGATGCTTCCTACCAAGTTTCAAGTCAACTGGCATTTGGGTTTAGGAGAAGAAGCGAAAAAACGATTTTCAAGATGGCCACCATGGTGGCCATCTTGGATTTCCTATCAGCATGATTTCAGCTACTTTTGATCTACACGTTACCATGATGCGTCCTACAAAGTTTGGAGTCAATAGGCCTTTCGGCTCAGGAGAAGAAGAGAAAAATAGCTTTTCAAGATGGCGACCATGGCGGCCATCTTGGATTTCCGATTAGAACGATTTTAGTTACTCTTGATCTACAAGCCACCCCGATGCTTCCTACCAAGTTTCGAGTCAAGTGGCATTTGGGGTAAGGAGAAGAAGCGAAAAAAAGATTTTCAAGATGGCCGCCATGGCGGCCACCTTGGTTTTATGATCAGCACAATTTTAGCTATTTTTGATGTGATACATGTCACACCTATGCTTCCTAGCAAGTTTGGAGTCAATTGGCCTTTCGGTTCAGGAGAAGAAGCAAAAAATAGATTTTCAAGATGGCTGCCATGGCAACCATCTTGGATTTCCGATCGGAACAATTTTAGCTATTTTTGATCTACAAGTCACCCCAATGCTTCCTACCATGTTTGGAGTCAACTGGCTTTTGGGTTCAGGAGAAGAAGCGAAAAATAGATTTTCAAGATGGCTGCCATGGTGGCCATCTTGGATTTCCGATAGGCATGATTTTAGCTATCTTTTATCTACAAGTCACCCAAATGCTTCCTAGCAAGTTTGGAGTCAATTGGCCTTACGGTTCAGGAAATGAAGCAAAAAATAGATTTTCAAGATGGCTGCCATGGCGGCCATCTTGGATTTCCAATCGGCACGATTTTCACTATTTTTGATCTACAAGTCACCCCGATGCTTCCTAGCAAGTTTGGAGGCAACTGGCCTTTCGGTTCAGGAGAAGAAGCGAAAAATAGATTTTCAACATGGCGGCCATCTTGGATTTCCGATCGGCACGATTTTAGCTATTTTTGATCTACAAGTTACCCCGAAGCTTCCTAGCAAGTTTGGAGTCAATTGGCCTTTCGGTTCAGGAGAAGAAGCGAAAAATAGATTTTCAAGATGGCAGCCATGGCGGCCATCTTTGATTTCCGATCGGCAAGATTTTAGCTATTTTTGATCTACAAGTCACCCTGATGCTTCCTAGCAAGTTTGGAGTCAATTGGCCTTTCGGTTCAGGATAAGAAGAGAAAAATAGATTTTCAAATGGCGGCCATGGCGGCCATCTTGGATTTCCGATCGGCACGATTTTAGCTATTTTTGATCTACAGGTCACCCTGATGCTTCCTACCAAGTATCGAGTCAATTGGCCCAGGAGTGTAGGAGGAGTAGGCTTTTAAAGCAATTGTTGATGCCGCACGACGGACGACGGACAATGACTGACCACAATCGCTCACCATGAGCACTTTGTGCTCAGGTGAGCTAAAAATGGCGGCTAAAATGCAGATCAGTCTTGCAGTCATCCGTGTCAATGACGTAAAAATGTATCCTTCTATTTCATTGGCTATACGATTCTTTACAGCCAATGAGATCGCTTGCAGCGGCTGACTGGCTTTCCATGTTTGCAGCGGCACATATCTGATCATCATATTTTTCGAAAACCAGGCCAATGGCTCCAGCCTTATTAGCATTGGTTTTCGGGTTCACTCCGCTGTAGATATGGGAAAACAGTCAACCGCCGCATGCGAACTTTTCTGCATAGTATGTGAAAGACTCACAATACCTATAGTACGAGCTTCGCAGGTCGCTTAAGCTCATTATTATCATACAAGGTTCTCTAAAAGAATCAGTCAGATTTTTAAGACTACCAGGAAACACTACCAAGAAACAGAGTCACACAGAGCAGCGCCTCTTTAAGAAAACTATATTGTATTCCCGATAAACTCTCAGTCAGCAGCCAATCATATGTAGGAACCTGCACACAACATTTTTCACATCTATACTGGGAAGCTGGTAGCCTATAGTAGAATTATAAGCCTCTGTGTCTGATTATTTCGAAAAAAGGGAATTTCCAATTATTTGTTTTAAATATAACAAGCCCATAAGAAATACTATTTTCAATTTCGGTAAACTTGTTTCAGCACTTGACATTCATAATAACATACCCAACATGTGATTGGAAAGACTTGATGTTAAATCATCCTGCAGCTTGACGTCATTACTGGAAATCGTAAAATCATTTCAGATTCAAGGTTTCGTAAAATAGTTTCTAAAGACCCAAAATACAGACATCCTAAGCATATAGATTTGGTTTAAACAATATTTTATTCATTTAAGTTCACATATATACATCGCATAATGTTATATGGTACAGGATTTGATAAAAAGCTAAACGCTTATATAAATCATCTCCTGAAGCATATAGATTTCAATAGACGTAAGGAAGAAATAGCTTCTGCATCGAACGATTTTGATAATCAAAGGTATATAAACAAGAGCTTGTTGATCATATGTTGAACTGATGCTTTAAAGGAATGGAAATTAAACATTTTCAATGTTACTGATAAACGTATCAAATTTTATTCGCAAAACAATAATCTATTATCAACTAAACCTAAGTCAACTTTCCAACATCTGAAGCAGGGCATTCAAGAATTTCATAGGAAGTTTGTTTTGGGTCCAGCTGACAAGGCCGCAAACAATGTTGTCATTGTTTGATGGTTACATTACCGGTATATTAACACAGGTACACTCGAACAGGAACTGAGCAGCACCAAAACCTAAAAAGAGACTACGGAAGAAGAGAAGCCAGCTGTCTTCGGCCACTGCAGCCATTTAGCCCTGGAGCTTTCTGTTACTGTTAAGGAACAGCAAAATAAGCTTACGATGTATTGGTTACCTAAGCTTCATAAAACTATAATAGTGAAGTTTATCGATGTACTGGTTACCAAGGCTTCACAAAAACCATTAAAGCAAAGTTTATCCCTAATTCAAGTTCCTGTACCACTCTTGAACTTTGTAAATTCTTAACTTCTTGCCTCACTGCTATTAAAACTCCTGTAATTAGATTTGTAAAAAAATGTTTAAGAAAGATCATGCAGGAATTCTGATGAGGTATTTAATAAACTTAAGTCAAGAGGATTTTGTGCGTTCAGTTTGTCAATATTTGATTTTTCTACATTTTATACAATTTTGACAAAACTTTAATCAAAGAGAAATTTACATACTTAATTGAGAGTATTTTTCAAAGGGGAAGCTCTCCTTATCTTGCTTGTAATGATAAGAAGGCATTCTTTATTTCTGATGACCAAATAAGGTTAAAACTTTGTTTTTGTTAAAATGTTTAAGATGCATTATCATACCTTTTAGACAACATTTTCATTAGATTTGGCACTAAGTTACACAGACAAATTGTAGGAATTCCGACGGATATAAATTGCACTCCTCTTGTGCCAGATTTTTTTTTTTTTTTTTTTTTTTTTTTTTTGTTATGAAAGAGATTTTATGATATCTCTGTCTGATGATACACATGCTGAAGCTGAAGACCGGATTTCATAAATTACAATATTCAATTTTTTCATTATCTGATTGCCAAACTTCCCTAACAGGTGTATTGGTATCATAAACTTCGGAATGCTTTTTTCTAAGTTTTATCATCCACACTACGAGTTGGTCTTGACTCGTATTGATTGGTCAAGAAACTTGGCTGCTTGTACTATGATTCAGACATCGAGCTACCGTAACAATGTAATGACAAAAACGAATATTGTAATTTCTGAAATCTGGTCTTCAACACCTCAACCAATCAGGGAAAATCCTTGCTTTACTGCAATATCTCCTATAAATATTGGCAGGTAAACATATACTTGCATTATATATATATATATATATATATATATATATATATATATATATATATATATATATATATATAAATGCTGTTTAGTTATAAATTATAAATTTTATTTAGATAAAACATTTTACCATTTTTATATTTAATAAGTTTGTATTAACTATGTCCAGGTTCAAACAGAAAAGGCCCACACCCGCATGCACGTTTGCAAAAGACAAAATCTTGCATATTTCCTTGCCTATAGATTGCATCCCAAGATGCTGATTAGACAGCATGCATGCTGCAACTCAGTCACAAGAGAATACATAGGATTATGCTGTCTTTCTGTAGGTGGAACATCAAGTGAAAGACATCTTCTGAGCATTTTATGCATACAAGCTGGTCGGAGATTAGCATGCAGTCTGCACATTCTGATTAGAGTTTGTGTTGTGTAGATATATAACTAGACAAAGTGCCCAGTGGGGCACGTATACCCCGACCAGTGCTACCGCCACTTTTTAAAGAGCACAAAGTATGTAGCTTTAACTCTGGAGTGGCAGTTGTATGCTATATGTTATAACATTGAAAAAATTCAATCACACATAATATGAAGCCCTTGACCTCAAAGGTCAGGCACAGGTGCAGGGATTGAGCTAAATAAAACTTTACCCCTATAACTATCATCATATACCAGTGAAATCAATCAGCCTTTATAATATAAGCAAAAATGACATTTGTATAAAAAGTCTGTGACCTTGACTTAAAAGCCATGCCCCAGCTTGGTGATGGTGCCGAGAAAAACTTTAGACCTATATATAACATCATGCTTAATATTAATGAAACCAACAAAAGGGTCTTCATAATATAGCTATATAAACTCAGATGCAATTTTTTTTTTACTTTTATATGAAATTTCTAAGTCTGTGACCTTGACCTCAAGGTCATACCCTGGGATGAGGATGATGCTGAGTAAAACTCTAGACCTATATCTACCAACATGTAAAATATAAATGAAATTCCTCAAAGGGTCTTGATGGTATAGCTATATAAACATAAACATAAAAATTTTGACTTATTTATGAAAATTCTGTGACCTTGACCCTAAGGTTATTCCCTGGGATAGGGTTGGTGCTGATAAAAACTTAAGCCCTATATTTACCATCAGGCCAAACATGAATGAAATCCATCAAAGGGTCTTCATAATATAAGGTCTTATAAACTTTAACGTAAAAACTTTGACCCTAAGACAAAAATAAAGTATGAACGAATAATGCTTCAACGGATGGATGGACAGACGAACAAATTCCTTGCTAATAGCTATATCCACTCAACCTTTCAATTAGGGGTTAATAAAATTTAACAAAAGGTCTTGATGATATGGCTATACAAACTTAAACGCAGAATTTTTTACTTTTATATGAAAATTCTAACTTCGTGACCTTGACCTCGGTCACACCCGGGGTGGGGATTATGCTGAGTAAGACTCTAGGCCGATATCTACCAACATGTCAAATATAAATGAAATTCCTCAAGGGTCTTGATGATACAGCTATATAAACTTAAACACAAAAAACTTTGACTTTTTTATGAAAATTCTAAGTCTGTGACCTTGACCCCAAGGTCACCCCCGGGGTGGGGATGGTGCATATAAAAACTTTAGACCTTTATCTACCATCATGCCAAATATGAATGAAATCCATCAAAGGGTCTTCAAAATATGAGGTCTTATAAACTTTAACCCAAAAAACTTTGACCCTGTGACGGAAAGACGAACGAACGAACGAACGAACTAATGAATGAACGTACGTACGAACGAACGAACGAACAAACGGATGAAAGGAAACGCGAAAACTATATACCCCCACATACTTCATATGTCAGGGGTATAATGAACGAATAATGCTTCAACAGATGGACGGACAGACTAACAGATTCCTTGCTGATAGCTATATCCGCTCAACCTTTCAGTTAGGGGATAATGAAATTTAACAGAAGTTCTTGATGATATGGCTATATAAACTTAAACGCAAAAATTTTTACTTTTATATGAAAATTTTAAGTTCGTGACAATGGCCTCGGTCACACCCGAGGTGGGGATCATGCTGAGTAAGACTCTAGGCCGATATCAACCAACATGTCAAATATAAATGAAATTCCTCAAGGGTCTTGATGATATAGCTATATAAACTTAAACACAAATAACTTTGACTTTTTTACGAAAATTCTAAGTCCGTGACCTTGACCCCAGGGTAACCCCCAGTGTGGGGATGGTGCTGATAAAAACTTTAGACCTATATCTACCATCATGCCAAATATGAATGAAATCCATCAAAGGGTCTTCAAAATATGAGCTCTTATAAACTTTAACGCAAAAACTTTGACCCTAAGACAAAAATAAAGTATGAACGAATAATGCTTCAATGGATGGACGGACAGACGAACAGATTCCTTGCTGATAGCTATATCCACTCAACCTTTCAGTTAGGGGATAATGAAATTTAACAAAAGGTCTTGATAATATGGCTATATAAACTTAAACGCAAAAATTTTTACTTTTATATGAAAATTCTAAGTTCGTGACCTTGACCTCGGTCACACCCTGGGTGGGGATCATGCTGAGTAAGACGCTAGGCCGATATCTACCAACATGTCAAATATAAATGAAATTCCTCGAGGGTCTTGATGATATAGCTATGTAAACTTAAACACAAAAAACTTTGACTTTTTTATGAAAATTCTAAGTCTGGGACCTTGTTACCAAGGTCACCCCCAGGGTGGGGATGGTGCTGATAAAAACTTAAGACCTATATCTACCACCAAGCCAAATACGAATGAAATCCATCAAAGGGTCTTCAAAATATGAGCTTTTATAAAATTTAACGCAAAAACTTTGACCCTAAGACAAAAATAAAGTATGAACAAATAATGCTTCAACGGTTGGACGGACAGATGAACAGATTCCTTGCTGATAGCTATATCTGCTCAACCTTTCAGTTAGGGGATAATGAAATTTAATAAAAGGTCTTGATGATATGGCTATATAAACTTAAACGCAAAAATTTTTACTTTTATATGAAAATTCTAAGTTCGTGACCTTGACCTTGGTCACATCCGGGGTGGGGATCATGCCGAGTAAGACGCTAGGCCGATATCTACCAACATGTCAAATATAAATGGAATTCCTCAAGGGTCTTGATGATATAGCTATATAAATTTTTTACGAAAATTCTAAGTCTGGGACCTTGACCCTAAGTTCACCCCCGGGGTTGGGATGGTGCATATAAAAACTTTAGACCTATATCTACCATCATGCAAAATATGAATGAAATCCATCATAGGGTCTTCAAAATATGAGGTCTTATAAACTTTAACGCAAAAACTTTGACCCTGTGACGGAAAGACGAACGAACGGAACGTACGAACGAACGAACGTACGTACGTACGAACGAACGGAAAAGCGAAAACTATATACCCCCACATACTTCGTATGTCGGGGGTATAAAAAGTAATAAGGAGCTTATTACTTTCCCAAGTGCAATTATAGCATTTGCTAAGTTCTGAACCTCACTATTTTCATTGACTACCGAATGGATCTCAAATGAAGGTTTATCAGCATGTTTTGGTACTTTTCTGCCCTTGAACATACGAGGGGAGTTCAATAAGTTCGTAGAACTCGGTATTTTTCTATACAATTCAAGATTTCTTTTTTCATTTTTGTGCAGTGTAAACCTTTGTCAGTTGAATGATAACAGCTGTTCAGTCAACACGTACATTTTTTGCTCTTACTTTTTGTTTGAAAACCTATACCCCTAGGCAAAAATGGAAAGTCAGAATATTGAGTTCAGAACAGTCATAAAGTTCCTCACTAAGGAGGGTGCAAAGGCCAAAGAAATCCATCGGCGCATGGCTGATGTGTATGATGATAGTAGCCCAAAGTATTCCACAGCGGCAAAGTGGTCAGCAGAATTTAAACGTGGGCGAGACTCCTTAGAAGATGACTCAAGGCCAGGTCGCCCTGCTGATGTCATCAGCCAGATGATCGACCGTGTTGAGAGACTTGTGCTAAACAATCGCCGAATCAAAGTTGCCGAACTTGCTTCAGAATGTGGTATTTCTAATGGAAGTGTTTACACTATAATCCATGAATATTTAGGCATGTCAAAAGTATCTGCCAGGTGGGTACCCAGAAACCTGAACATGCAAGATCGTCTTACACTATAATCCATGAACATTTAGGCATGTCAAAAGTATCTGCCAGGTGGGTACCCAGAAACCTGAACATGCAAGATCGTCAGCAAAGGGTGGAGTCAAGTCAAGAACTTCTGGAAGTGTACAATGCCAATCCAGAAGACTTTCACACTCGTCTTGTAACAGGAGATGAAACTTGGCTTCACCACTGGGACCTAGATACTAAACAAGAGGCCCACGGGCCACAACTCGCTCACCTGAGTGAAACCGCCACTGCAGATATGCAGATGGCATGCAACATTTTTCCAATACTCTTATGACAAGGCAATGGCTTAAACAGTTTTTGAAATATCTTGCTTACAAGGTTAAAATGCTGAAATTTTCAAAACGTTACAAGTAAAATAAGTCACCCCCAATGCCTCCTACCAACTTTTGAGTCAACTGGCATTTCGGTGCAGTAGAAGAAGCAAAAAATAGATTTTCAAGATGGCTGCCATCTTGGATTTCCAATCGGAATGATTATAGCTATTTTCTGATCTACAAGTCACCCTGATGCTGCCTACTAAGTTTCAAGTCAATTGACTTTTAGGTTTCAGAGAAGAAGCGAAAAATAGATTTTCAAGATGGCTGTCATGGAGTCCATCTTGGATTTCCAATTGGCACGATTTGAGCTATTTTTTATGTACAAGTCATCCCGATGCTTCCTAGCAAGTTTGGAGTCAATTGGCCTTTCGGTTCAGGAGAAGAAGCGAAAAATAGCTTTTCAAGATGGCTGCCATGGTGGCCATCTTGGATTTCTAATCAGCACAATTTTAGCTATTTTTGATTTATAAGTCACCCCAATGCTTCCTAACCAGTTTGGAGTCAACTGGCTTTTGGGTTTCGAAGTAGAAGCGAAAAATAGATTTTCAAGATGGCTGCCATGGTGGCCATCTTGGAATTTGGACCGACACGATTTTAGCTATATTTGATCTACAAGTCACCCTGATGCTTCCTAGCAAGTTTGGAGTCAATTGGCCTTTCGGTTCAGGAGAAAAAGAAAAAAGATTTTCAAGATGGCGGCCATCTTGGATTTCCGATTGGAACGATTTTAGCTATTTTTTTATCTACATTTCACCCTGATGCTTCCTACCAAGTATCGAGTCAATTGGCCCTGGGGTGTAGGAAGAGTAGGCCTTTAAAGCAATTGTTCACGCCGCATGACCCATGATGGACGACGGACATTGACTGACCACAATAGCTCACCATGCGCACTTCATGCTCAGGTGAGCTAAAAATCTGAGCAAATTTGGCTCAGTGGCTTCAGAGAAGTCGTCAAATTCTCAACAATTTTCCCATATAAATGTTATGGGGCTCATACAAATGCATAGGGAAGCAAACTTGACCTTGCTGTAAAAAGGTCAAATGTCAACGTACGATAATCTTTTCAGCAATTTTGGTAGATCTCCTGTCCCTGATGATTTGTGCACAGATTTAGCCCCAAGGCATCCTCAGTTCTGAAGAAGAAGATTTTTAAAGGGTCTTACCATATATGGGCATGGTGGCCATCTTGGTCGACCTACTGCGACCATTTTAGCAATCTTTCGTTCCCCTGACTTAAGAAGGCACAATATGAAATTTGAGCAAATTTGGCTCAGTGGCTTCAGAGAAGAAGAAATTTAAAATTCTCAACAATTATCCTATTCAAATGTATGGGGCTCATACAAATGCATAGGGAAGCAAACTTGATCCTGCCGTAAAAAGGTCAAATGTCAACGTACGACAATTCTTTTGGCAACTTTGGTAGACCTCTCCTTCCCGATGATTTGAGCAAAGATTCAGCCCCAAGGCATTCTCGGTTCTGGAGAAGAAGATTTTTAAAGGTTTTTACCATATATGGGCATGGCGGCCATCTTGGTCAACGGACCGTGACAATTTTAGCAATCTTTTGTTTCCCCACACTAAGGTGGCTCCATATGAAATTTGAACAAAATTACCTCAGAGGCTTCAGAGGATAAGTCCTTTGAAACTCTTAACAATTTTCCCATTCAAATGTATAGAGCTCATACAAATGCATAGGGAAGCGAACTTGACCTTGCCGTAAAAAGGTCAAACGTCAACGTATAACAATTCTTTTAGCACCTTTGGTTGACCTCTCGTCCCCGATGATTCATGCAAAGATTCAGCCCCAAGGCATCCTCGGTTATGGAGAAGAAGATTTTTAAAGGTTTTTACCATATATGGGCATGGCGGCCATCTTGGTCAACGGACCATGACAGTTTTAGCAATCTTTTGTTTCCCCACCCTAAGGTGGCTCCATATGAAATTTGAACAAAATTAGCTCAGAGGCTTCAGAGGAGAAGTCGTTTGAAACTCTTAACAATTTTCCCATTCAAATGTATAGAGCTCATACAAATGCATTGGGAAGCGAACTTGACCTTGCCGTAAAAAGGTCAAACGTCAACGTACGATAATTCTTTTAGCAACTTTGGTTGACCTCTTGTCCCCGATGATTCGTGCAAAGATTCAGCCCCAAGGCATCCTCGGTTATGGAGAAGAAGATTTTTAAAGGTTTTTACCATATATGGGCATGGCGGCCATCTTGGTCAACGGACCACGACAATTTTAGCAATCTTTTGTTTCCCCACCCTAAGGTGGCTCCATATGAAATTTGAACAAAATTAGCTCAGAGGCTTCAGAGGAGAAGTCGTTTGAAACTCTTAACAATTTTCCCATTCAAATGTATAGAGCTCATATAAATGCATAGGGAAGCGAACTTGACCTTGCCATAAAAAGGTCAAACGTCAACGTACGACAATTCTTTTAGCAACTTTGGTTGACCTCCCGTCCCCGATGATTCATGCAAAGATTCAGCCCCATGGCATCCTCGGTTATGGAGAAGAAGATTTTTAAAGGTTTTTACCATATATGGGCATGGCGGCCATCTTAGTTGACGAACCGCGACCATTTTAGCAATCTTTCGTTCCCCCACCCTAAGGAGGCTCCATATGAAATTTGAGCAAAATTGGCTCAGCGGCTTCAGAGGAGAAGTCGTTTGAAAATGTTAACGGACGGACGGACGGACGGACGGACGGACGGACGGACGGACGGACGGACGGACGACGGACGAAAAGTGATCACAATAGCTCATCCTGAGCAGAGCTCAGGTGAGCTAAAAAAGAGTCCATGCAATGGAAGCGCCCTGGCTCACCCCCACCTAAGAAATTTCGTACCTAACCATCAGCCAGCAAGGTAATGGCCACAGTGTTTTGGGACTCCAAAGGGATTACATTGATAGATTACAAGCCTGCTCGTACTTCAGTTACAGGAGAATACTATGCCAATGTCATTAAACAATTAAGGGTTGCTATTAAAGAAAAATGAAGGGGAAAGCTAGCTGCTGGTGTCCTTCTTTTGCATGATAATGCCCCTGTGCACAAGTCCAGAGTTGCACAAGCAGCTATTCGTGAGTGCAAGTTTCAGCAGTTAAATCACCCACCATACAGTCCAGACCTGGCCCCAAGTGATTATTATCTGTTTCGAAATTTGAAGTCCCACTTGCGTGAAACGAGATTTCGGCCTGATTTCAAAATATTTCCACAGAATGTTCCACCAATAGCCCTCAACCAAAATTACTAAAATGGCTCCGCTTGACTGAACAAAATGGTGGCCAGAGCTAAAAATAGAAAAACCTTTAAAAGACATTTCCTCAGCAGCCAGTGTCCTGATTTCAAAGTAATTTCACAGAAGTGTTCCTCTTATGGCCCTTTACCAAAATTGCTAAAAAAATTCTGCTTGGCTGAACAAAATGGCTGTCAGAGCTAAAAATAGATCGTAAATTTATTTAAAAATTGAATTTAAGTGTTGAAATGTGAACCTACAGCTTAAAATTCTACTTCAACAGTTGAAGTATGACCGATTTTGCAAATATTGTTTGTTACAAATGTGGCTGAGTATTCAAGAGTATACTTTATTTTGGTTTAAAATTTTCATTACAAAGTTAATCATCTATGATGTCATAGAATGATGCATTGTGGGTAATTATCTGTCAAAAAGCAAGGAAGATAACCCATGCTTGAAAAATGGTCTTATGTGTTATAAACAAATCAGCATAACTTTTGAACCGATGGAAATTTTTTCATGCGGTTTTCAACAAAATGATCCTCTCAACAACCACTACCTTAGATTTTTAATAAATTAATTTAATAAATTTCTCCATAAGTGATCTTTAAAGCGCCAAGCAAAATTTGTAGCAGACGACATTGTAATTTTTTTCTTTTTATTTTTCAGAGAAAACGAGTCTTGACATTTCATGTGAATTGTCTGCCAAGCAGATGATTCACATGAAATGTCGACTTGTTTTCTCTGAAAAATAACAAAAAAAAAAATAAAAAATTGTCTTCTGCTGCAGTTGTGATTGGCGCTTTATGAGTTAATCTTTATTGAGCATGTGCATGACAAAACCAACAATTTGACTTGTAACCCCAGCAAACTCATATCATCCTGTACATTCACCCAGTTGTGTCAGTCTGCCCTATGCACTCAATAGGCAGCGACTGACTCATACAGAGAGCCAAGGCTGATCAGATGTCTAGGCTGATCTGAGTCTTCACTAGGTGCACAAGTCATTATTGGTTTTGTCAAGCAATTTGTAATGAAAATTTTCAAAATACATTCAGGAATTTAATGCCTATCACTATGCGGAAAATTTTCAGCAGATGACATACTGAAATATTTTTTTCTTATTTTTCCCAGGTTATAGGTTTGACATTTCATGCAAATTGTCTCAAATTGTCTCCAAGTGAGACATTTTGTTTTGTCATGTTGTGGCTAAAATAACATAGGAGCATGACACAAACAAACACAGACAACAATTTGACTAGTGTGCCCAGCAAAGACTTAGATCAGCCTGGGTATCATCAGGGGGTCCGCATGAAAATACCTTGAGATCTCAGCTACCCAATGAGGGTACAGTGACGACTGATCACACTGGGTGGATGCCCTGGCTTATCAGAGTCTTAGCTGGACGTTCAGGTCTAATTGTTGTTTTGTTATATGCAGGCTCAAATAGAACAAAACATGACGCTAGAACACGCAGTCGATAGCATGTCATCGCAAATCCCAACGCTCGTTGCTAATAGCATGATTGACAGATGGACAGACAGACAGACTCACTTTTGCACACCCTTACCATGTAAAGAAGTTCTGTAGCAAGTTTGGTTAAATTCTGCCCAGTTGGGAAATGATAGCGTGACAGACAGATAGATTGACAGACAGACAGATGCCTGACAAACGGTAAAATAATGTTGCTCTCGCACACCCTAACCATGAGGAGAGGTAATTTAGCAAGTTTGGTTAAATACCTCCTGATGATTTAGAAAGAATAGTGCGATGGACAGTTAGACGGATGGACGCAAAGAAAAATAATGTTGCTCTCGCACATCCTTACAATGAGGGGAGGCCATGTAGCAAGTTCGGCTGAATTCCTTCTAGTGGTTATGGCAGAGATAGCATGACAGACAGATTGACAGACACCCGACATACAGATGCAAGAAAAAATAATGTTGCTCTCGCACACCCTTACTATGAGGGGAAGTCAGGTAGCAGATCTAGTTAAAATCTGCCCAGTGGTTTAGCTGGATATAGTATGACGGACGGACAGAGGCGTTCACAAAATCCCCAATGCTTTTTAAAAATAGCGTGAGAGTAAATACACAAATTTGAGTTTGAAATATAAGATTGAACTTGGGATACTACAAAATTAAAAATGAGACATATAACCGGCTGTGACCAGGTAAGACTCAAACCTGCACAGATTCAATGGATGCACAGGATGATGTGTGCCTTTGCACTCAATATGTTTTAATAAATAAAACATATTTTAAGTAGCAATACTTAACCTATAGATAATGTGCTATTCTATTCTGTATTTCACACCTTCCACAGAAAAAACGACAGTTTAGTCATCTTAAAGAGTCTTAATCCAGAAGTTCCTTTAGGCAGTTACCTATGTGACGTCACTCTTCCTGCTCTTTAAATCAGGTGTCAGTTTCTTTGAAGGATAAAACAATATAACTGAGCTATGCGGGGAGGGAGGAGAGATTTTCTTATCTAATTAGGTTAAGTATTGCTAGTTAAAATATGTTTTACTTATAAAAACTTCATTTTAACTGCACAATACATTAACATATAGACAATGTGCTAGACTTTGCATATTAGGAGGGAGGAGCTCTCCTAGTTCTAACACAATTTAAACATGTAATCTCTATGCCTCTGGATTAAGACTCCGGAAACTCTAAGGAATAAGACACATTCATGAAATATAATCCTAAGTATGATCTAAATTCCTAACATATATATATTAATTACCTTAATATATGTACTGAAGGCTTTGGAGGCTGTCAGTCTTCTTTAAGCATCAAAGGCTCTATTTTCCTGACGCCCACCCCCCCCTCCCCCCCCACCCCCCACTTTTTAGGCAACAACTATTGGGCCCAAAGTCTGAAGACATGTCTCTCAAATAGAATTTAGCAAAAGTAGAGGATTGATTCCAGACTGCTGCTTTGAGTATTTCATTGAGTAGAACCTTATCAAAGAATGCCCAGGAAGAAGATAGTGCCCTAATTTCATGAGCTTTAATTTTTAGGAAAGAAATGTCTCTACGTGTGAGTTTCCTATAGGCAAGTTTAATAGTATAAGATACCCATCTCGAGACAGAAGCCTTAGAGATGTCTTGATTGCCTCTAATTGGTATAAATAATCTAGTTCTATTCTGACGATAAGAACTAGTCAATTTAAGGTAAAATTTTAATGCTCTTATCGGGCATAAAAGTCTATCCAAGTGTTCCCTTTTACATGTACGAGCTAAGTTAGGGATAACTATAGGATCTGGGCAAACGGACGGAAGCTGATTCTTAGCCAAAAACCCGGTTTGTACTATCAATGATACTGAACTATCAGATTGATTGAACCTTAAATGATTTGCATCCATTACCAAAGCATGAATTTTGCTACCGGTACATCTTTTGGCAGTGGCAAGAGCTAGTAAAAAGGCTGTCTTAATTGTAACGTGATGTCTAGATGCCTTATGTAGAGGTTCGTATGCAGCTTTCTGAAAAGAAACTAAGACCCAAGATGAATCCAATTTTGGAGTAAGAGATCTTTGTACTGGACATTGCAATTCAAAAGATCTAATTAATTCTGACAAGACTGAATTAGATCCAATTCTATTACCAGTTTTAAATTTAAGAGTATTTGAGATCATGGATCTATAGCCCTTGATGGTACTTATTTGATATTTTTTCTCAGAAAAGAGGTAAATAAGGAAGTCTGCTATGACTGTAAGAGGGGCCGAGAGCAGATTAACCTTCTTTCTATGACACCAGTTGGAGTATATGACCCATTTTGAATCATAGACTTTCTGAGTAGATGATCATCTTGATTTTGAGACAAAGTCTGCAACGTTTTGCGAAAACTTTTTATCTCTTTGATTGCTTGATAACTCCCAAGCGTGAAGGTCAGGTAATGGGAGATTTGGATGTAGAATCTTTCCCTTTGATTGTGTCAGAAGTTTTAGATAGAGCGGAAGACATATTGGAGCTGATACTAATAGTTGTAATACCTCTGAGAACCACGGACGCTGGGGCCAATGAGGAGCAATAAGAACTATTCTGCACTAAGACTGACGTATCTTGGCTAGAACAGAGGGAATCAGAATTGTTGGTGGAAATGCATATGCATGAAGAAGATTGAAGTTCATTGATAATGCGTCTACAGCTAAAGCATGGTTGTCTGGAACTGGAGATACATACAGTGGAAGTTTGTGATTGAATCGTGTCGCAAACAGATCCACATTAGGGTAATTGAGCATTTGGAAAATGGAATTTGCAAGCGACTGATCCAATGCCCATTCTGTTTTGAGAGGTCTGTCCATTCTCAAGAGATGATCTGCCAAAATATTGAATTTGCCTGGAATATGTCAAACTGATCACGACATCGTGATCCAGACACCAATGGAGGATCTCCCATACCTCTACACATAGGTTGGGAGAATGTGTTCCTCCTTGTTTGTTGATATAGGAGACTGCTGTTGTATTGTCAGTAGAAGTATGTAGAAATATATCTTATGGCTTTCTTCAGTGCGTAACAAATGGCCATTATTTCCAGCATATTGATATGGAGTTGGGATTGGTCTTCCAACCAGCGACCATGAAAGGATAGTCTCATCGGCTCTAGATGAGCTCCCCATCCATAATGACTGGCATCCATAAAAAGGAATGCATTGGGATCTGGAGAATGAATGGACGTTCCTTGAACGAAGCGATTGGTGTCCATCCACCATTTCAAATGGAGTCGAATCATACTGTTGATCGGAACCTGATGATCGAGAGGAAGAATGTGAGGTCTCCAGACAGATAAGAGACACATTTGCAGAGGTCGTAAGTGAAGTCTGTCTAGAGAACAAAGTCTGCTGCTGCACTGAGTTTGCCCAAAAGAGAATGGTAAGTTCGTGCCGGAACTTGAGTCTAAGAAAAAAATACTTTGATAGTCAGAATAAGAGAAGTGACTCGGTCTGCTGGTACCCTGACTATATTTTGTTGTGTCAGAAATTCCAAGTGAATTTCTGGGCTGGTATCAAATCTGACTTCTTTAGATTTGGAATGATTTGTTTGTTTGATTTGGGCTTAACGTCGCTTTCAACCTTTTTCAGTCATATCGCGACGGTAGATTTGGAATGAAACCTAGACTTTGTACAGTTTGAAGGCAATACATTGTGGGAGATACTAGTCGGTTGCGAATCAGATCTCTTATCAGCCAATCATCTAGGTACCGAAATAATGAGATGGCACGTTGACCCAAGTGCGCTGCTATTACGTCAATTAGTTTGGTGAAAATCCATGGACTTAGGGACATTCCGAAAGGTAAGGCCGTGAACTGGAAGACCTGATCTTCATAGATGAATCGAAGATACTTCCTGGATTGAGGATGAATTGGAACATGAAGATAAGCATCTGTCAGGTCTATGGAGACAGCCCAGTCATTGACCAATATCGATTGTCTAACTGACTTGACTGTCTCCATCTTGAATGGTTGTTTCTTTATGTATTGATTTAGTTTAGAAAGATCTATTACCGGATGTAACTTTCCATTCTTTTTTGGGACAAGAAATAACCGGGAATAAAAACCGGGAGTTCCCGGATCTTGTACGCTTTCCACTGCCCGTTTCTGGAGAAGTTCTGCGATCTCTTCTCTTAGTAACGGGAAGGAAGATTGACAGACTTAACAGAACTACCGAAAGAGGGGCAGTTAACCTGAATGGTATCCTGAAACCATCTCGAATGATAGAGAGGACACATTTGTTGTTTGTTAATTCTCCCCATTGTTCCACAAAGTGGGCCAATCTTCATTCCACTGGAATATCTGGGCATGGTAAGATAGGCAGTGGAAAGGGTTGGCTTTCAGAACTTTGTGGTAGACAAGGCATGTTTAGAGGAGGGGAAATGTTTCGTGTTACTGCTCCTCTTGGAAAAGTCCTTTCTAGTACCGGTGTCATACAATATTTTGACCCGCCTAAAAATTGACTTGCAGGTCATAATTTCTTAAGGAAAGATATAACACACAATTTTTGAGGGAAGGTTTGTGGGTGGGGGGTCAAAATATTATACCATAATATATTGACCCGCCCCTGACCTTGACTAGGCAATCATAATACATTGCTAGAAATAATGTGTAATAGTTCCTTTTACCATGAAACCTAAAAAAAAACCCAAACATTTTCATAAAATGACGTCCTATTTCACTTTTTGAGGGATGGGAGTAGGGGAGGTGGGGGGGGGGGGGGGTCAAAATATTATTCCATAATATATTGACCCACTCCTGGATTTGAACAAGCAATCATAAATGATCACTGTAAATAATGTGAAATTGTTCATTTTATCATGAAGACTTGAAAATGTATTTGACTTTTTGATGTGGGGTTGGCTAAGGAAGCGGGGGGGGAGGGGGGGCAGTATCAGAATATTATAATTATACCATAATATATTGACCCACCCCTGACTTTGACCTGGCAATCATAATACATTGCTGGAAAATAATTGAAATGGTTGATTTGTAACATGAAAACCTAAAAAAAAAAAAAAAAACAATTAATAAAATGCCGTCCTATTTGTCTTTTTGAGGGGTAGGAGGTGGAGGGGGGTCAAAATATTATACCATAATATATTGACCTGCCCCTGGATTAGAACAGGCAATCATAAATGATCGCTGGAAATAGTTCCTTTTATCATGATATTTTATATGATTACCATAATATACTGACCCACCCCTGACTTTGACATGACAATAATAATACATTGCTAGAATTAATGTGAAATGGCTCATTTTAACATGAAAACCTAAAAAAAAAATTAATAAAATGACATCTTATAAAAAATCAAATTGGTCGTCATTTAATTAAAATGCCTTTTTTGGTAGGTTTACATGATAAAAGAAAACATTTCACATTATTTAAAGGGATCATTTATGATTGCCTGTTGAAATCCAAGGGTGGGTCAATATATTATGGTATAATATTTTGATCCACACCCCACCCCCCCCCCCCCCTACCCCTTAAAAAGTTAAGTAGGACCTCACTTGATGAAAATGCTTCTTTAGAGGTTTTCATGATAACAGGAACCATTTTACATTACTTCTAGCAATCTATTATGATTGCCTGGTCAAAGTCATTGGCGGGTCAATATATTATGGTATAATATTTTGAACCGCCCCCACCCCCACATCCCCATCCTACCCCATAAAAAATCAAATTGGTCGTTTAATTAAAATGCCTTTTTTTTGTAGGTTTACATGATAAAAGAAAAAAATATCACATTATTTAAAGGGATCCTTTATGATATCCTGTTGAAATCCAAGGGTGGGTCAATATATTATGGTATAATATTTTGACCCCACCCCCACCACTTCCCCTCTCCTACCCCTTAAAGTCAAATAGGACCTCATTTGATAAAAATGCTTCTTTGGAGATTTTCATGATAACAGGAACCATTATACATTACTTCTAGCAATCTATTATGATTGCCTGGTCAAAGTCATGGGCAGGTCATTATATTACGGTATAATATTTTGAACCCCTCCCACTCACTCCTACCCCATAAACCCCCCCCCCCCCCCCCCCCCCCACACACACACACACTCCTTCCTACCCCATAAAAAATCAAATTGGAACATTTTATTAAAAATGCTTTTTTTTTTAGGTTTACATGATAAAAGAAAACATTTCACATTATTTAAAGGGATCATTAATGATATCCTGTTGAAATCCAAGGGTGGGTCAATATATTATGGTATAATACTTTGACCCCCTCCCCACCACCTCACACACACACACACACACACACTACCCTCCTACCCCTTAAAAAGTCAAATAGGATGTCATCTTATTTCAATGTTTTTTTATTTAGGTTTTCATGTTAAAATGAACCATTTTGCATTATTTCTAGCAATCTATTATGATTGCCTGGTCAAATCCAGGGCGGGTCAGTATATTATGGTATAATATTTTGACACCCCTCCCCCCCCCCCCACACACACACACACCCACCCCAACTATCTCTCAAAAAAAAACAAGTGGGCGGATTACCGTCAGAACATTATTTTTAATGCTTTTTTAATAAATGAATCCATTTTATATGTGTTTTATCATTCCTTAAGAAAGATAGTGGGGTGGGTCAATATATTATGGGGCGGGTCAAAATATTACACAGGCCAAAATATTATCTGACACTGGACGTAAAGGACTGGCTTTGAAGACCTGTACAATTGGCTCTGTTTAGGTCTTGAAGGCTTGCTGGGCTGTCTAGGTCTCTTAAACGCTCCTGGAGCCATTAGTATTTATTGAGGAAGAAGCTAAGAATCTCTGCTGTTGCACTTCATAATTAGCTTTAGCAAATTCCTTTATTTTATTATCAAACAGTGGCTTGGCTTTAATTGGAGCAATCCTTAATTCGTAACAGGAATTTTCCAATAACAACTTTGAAGAGGCTAAAGCTGTGTCCCGTCTAGCCTGGAACAATTCAGTAGCTAAAATGGTAGACATGGCTGTGCAGGCATGTTTAATGGACTTAGCCACAGCCTCCAAGAGTCTGGACAAGGCCATGACTGACATGGACTCCTGTTGGAGACATAAATAGGCTGGTGAAGAGAACAAATCTGTGTGTGAATTGATTGTCACTAATTTGCGAGCTCTTTTTTCCCATACTTCTAAACTAGTATAGACATACTATCTATGTCTTTTTGTCTTCCAAGATTTGTGTTTTCTTTTAGGCTAATCTCTCCTACTTGCCTAGTTTGAGATGTATGCCTGTCACTTGATCTCCAAGTATTACTAGGCGGCTCTATTACGATACTTGGGTCTGACATTTGACTAAAGTCTGGCTCAAGAGGTAACAATACTCTCTTTGAAGTAGCTGGGTTCTGAGGCTCATTTGAAAATGAATGTTCAGAACCCAAAGGTGTCTGGTTAGCTACCCTGTATTCACTGCCTGAAGCATGAAGACTGCTAACAGGTGCCTGGTAAGTTGACTGGTGCCCTATGACCGGTGACTGGATGACTGGTGATTAAATGCCCGGTACCTGGTGACTGGTGCCTTGTAATCACTTTTAGATGACCGGTGACTGGATGACTGGTGACCGGTGCCTGGTATCAGATGACCAGTGACTGGTTGACTGGTGCCTGGTTGACAGGTAAAATTTTGCCCGCTGACTGGTTGACCAGTGACTGGTAGACCGGTGACTGGTTGACCAGTGACTGGGTTACTGGTGACAGGTTGACTGGTGCCTGGTTGACCGGTGACTGGTGCCTGGTGACCGGTGGACAGACTCTGGATGCCTTCAGCACCCCTTGAAGATGCCACCCAGATGGGTCCTACCCCTGGCAGTAGAGCCATATGGGGTGGTGCTCCTATCAACAGAACTGTCATCAGACGCATCTGAAAGGACAATCTGTTTCATTTTGACATGTCTCTTCTTAGCCATTACACTCTTGTGGCGTGTATTCTTCGACAACCTGGAACAAGAAGAACATGATAAATAATTTTGGTGATTATCCCACCATGCTTTAATATGTCTACAATTGCCACGAATGATCTTCATGAAAAGTTGCAAAAACGCATGACATGGACAAGCGATCAATAATAACGAGAAACGATTTACACAAAGTAATAAGATATTTGATGGAAGGAATGATAGAGGAACATAAGACAAGGATTAAGAAAGTTAACCGGAGAAAAAGAAAGAAAATACAGATTTTTTTCACCCGATGAAAAATTCTTTGTTTACTTTCTTGTCCACAGAAAAGAAACTAACACATGACTAAAAGAGCGGGAAGAGTGACGTCACACAGGTAACTGCCTAAGGGACCTTCTGGATTAAGACTCTTTAAGACGACTGAACTGTCGTTTTTTTCTGTGGAAGGGGTGAAATACAGAATAGAATAGCACATTATCTATTGGTTAATGTATTGTGCAATTAAAATGCTAATTCAACACCATTGTTCTTTGCACTATATCTGTTTGTAAGATCACTAAATTTATTTTAGGTAACACAAACAGTTGGCATAAAAAATAATAACTGTGTTTCCACTAACCCGACTGACCATGTTTCAAATACCCGACTCTGCTAATTTTTATCAATAAAATGCAAAATAAAACAGGAAAACGCCCAACTTTCAACACAATACCTGGAGAAAAAATAGAAAATAAACAGTTTCTCCTGCTTACTGACCAAATTTTTTTTTTCCAGCATGTTAGTGGAAACACGGCTACTTTTTTACACCTTCATTATATCATAAATTTGATTTTTTTTTTCCACATCATATCAAATATTAATCATGTTTACGTGATATAAACATGATTGACAAAACTGAAATTGTGATATTTGAAACTGATTCTTTTGACAAAGTATGCTATTCCAATATAGGCATATCACAGCTGGAAACAGTCTACAAACAAACACCTGCTCACATTAATATTCATCAAAAGGAGGGAAAATGGGAGAAAAAAATGTTTTCTAAAATTTTATGACCATATTTGATCTGGATCTGCACTATACCTAGGCTAAATACAATGTATCATATGATGTTATCTGAATGATAACAATATTAATTATGCAACAGGTCCACATGTTGGACTCTATATGCACAAGAAGTGGTAGTTAATAAACTAAAAACCTTTGGAATGGAATCCTGCTAAGATCAGCGATAGGCTAATACCATTGTCTGCTATTTGCTAAAATGTTTAACTACAAACTGGCCCTGCTGAATTCAGGCCTTTGAGTGTAGTCTGCATGTCTTTATGACAAATGAGACCATTTGTAAATTGATATCCATGACAAAAGTATGGCTTGTATAGATGTATTATTACTCTAACTGCCATGAGAAACAGAAACTTGATGGAAATCAGTTACAAGTGTAAAACTTATTTATCGACACTCTTTAAAATCGACATTCAGTAAATAAGACCAGAGGATCAATGGTCCTAAACTGCTCACCTGAGTGCTGAGTGTTTTTTGAAATGAATTTGAAGATCATTATAGAAGACTGTCCCATGGACTGTTAATATGCTTATTGGAAGCCAGGCTCATATTATGGGGCTTTATGTCCCTCATTAGGATCATGAACCCAGGGATCTGTACCATGCGTTTATTTGCTGATTATGTTAAATTCTGTGCTAAGGTCGAAGGACAAGGAGTGACCTTGACCTTTGTTACTCATGTAGCTTCATTTACTCATTTAGTTGATTGCAAATTCAAAATTAAAGTTCACAGGCAACAACAGTTTCCAAAAAATTAACAATTTCCACTTTTTCCCATACAAAAGCATATGCGACCAAATTTGACCTTGATTGTAAATTGGGTCAAGGTGAAGCCAGTCATCATTTGAATAAACTACAATGGGCCCTGAGACCCCAGTACTATATACCAAGTTTCAAGACAATAGTCTATTGGTTTCGGAAATGGTTTTTTAAATGATTTTACCATATACAGGCATGGCAGCAATATTTGTCATGTGACCAAACTCATATTTATTAATTTTCATTTCCTTGTTCCTAAAAGCTTTCCTATGAAATTTGGTTACAAATGGCCCAGTGGTTTCTGAGAAAAACAAGTTTTAATTTTCATATCTGAATGACCTTGGGGCAATACCTTGAATACTCATGTAGTTTCATTTACTTATTAAGCTACCTGCATCTACAAATTTTCAGATCACAGGCTGGAATAGTTTCTGAAAAATACAGTTTTGACTTTTTCCCATACAAAAGCCTATGTGACCAAAGTTGACCTTGGCCTAAAAGAAGGCCATCCAGGGGTCATCATTTGAATAAACTATGATTGGCTTTAGTCCCCAATGCTACATACCAAGTTTCATGACAATTGGCCTACTGGTTCGAGAGAAGATTTTTGAAGGGTTTTTCCCTTATATGGGCATGGCGGCCATCTTGGTCATGTGAACCGGACCCTGCGAACAAACTTTCGTTCATCCATCGCATGGATGCGCCACATAAAATCTGACTTCAACTGGCCCAGTGGTTTCAGAGGAGAAAGATGTTTGAAAATGTAAATGACTTTACCATTTAGGGGCATGGCAGCCATTTTTGTCATGTGACCAAACTCATATTTATTAATTTTCATTTCCTTGTTCCTTAAAGCTTTCCTATGAAATTTCGTTACAAATGGCCCAGTGGTTTTAGTTTTAACTAGAAAAGGTTTTTTCGAAAAAAAAACAACAACAAATGTCCCCCCCCCCCCCAATCCCGCCAGAGTTGTCATTCTTGTACGCAGCATGTCATCTCATCCTGTTCTACATTTCTTACAAGTATATTCAAAATATTCCAAGGGTATTCGTGTTACAGAGCAGAGACAAGAAATCAAATTCAAACACAAGAAGGGGAGATAACTCCAAAAGTAAAAAAAGCCAAAGTTGTCATTCTTGTATGTGACATGTCACCTGGTCCTGTTCTTTGTTAATACCAAATATCATCAAAATATTCCAAAGGGTGTTCAACTTACATAACAGACACAAAATCAATGCATAATCACTGTCAAATATAACAAAGGTAGATAATGCCAAATGTAAGAAAGGCAGAGTTGTCATTCTTTTACGTGACATGTCATCTCATCCTGTTCTACATTTCTACCAAATACCATCAAAGTATTCCGAAGGGTATTCAGTTACAGGGCTGACATGAAATCAATTTCAAAAACAAAACAAAGGGAGATAACTCCAAAAGAAAGAAAGCCAGAGTTGTCACTCTTGTATGTGATGTGTCGTCTCATCCCATTCTATCAAGTATCATCAAAATGTTCTGAAGGGTATTTGACTTACAGAGCGCAAAACATAATTAATGTCAAATATAACAAAGGGAGATAATGCCAAAAGTAAGAAAGGCAGTGTTGTCATTCTTGTACGCAACGCAACACATTTCTACCAAGTACCATAAAAATATTCCAAAGGGTATTTTAGTTACAGAGCAGACACAAAATCAATGCATAATCATTGTCAAATATAATAAAAAAGGGAGATAACCCCAAAAGGAAGGAAGAGTTGTCATTCTTGTAAGTGACACGTCATCTTGTCCTATTCTACATTTCAACCAAGTACCATCAAAATATTCTGAAGGGTATTCCAGTTACAGAGCAGACAAGAAATCTATTTCAAACAAAAGAAAGGGAGATAACTCCAAAAGAAATAAGCCAGAGTTGTCATTCTTGTACATGACACATCGTCTGGTCCTGTTCTACATTTCTACCAAGTATCATAAAAATATTTCAAAGGGTCTTTGACTTACACAGCGGACACGAAATCAATGCATAAACACTGTCAAATATAACAAAGGGAGATAACGCCAAAAGTAAGAAAGGCAGAGTTGTCATTCTTGTATGTGACATGTTGTCTGGTCCTGTTCTACATTTCTACCAAGTATTATAAAAATATTCCAAATAGGTCTTTGACTTACACAGCCGACACAAAATCAATGCATAATCACTATCAAATATAACAAAGGGAGATAACGCCAAAAGTAAGAAAGGCAGAATTGTCATTCTTGTACGCGACATGTCGACTGGTCCAGTTCTACATTTCTACCAAGTATCATAAAAATATTCCAAAAGATCTTTGACTTGCACAGCAGACACGAAATCAATAGATTATCACTGTCAAATATAACAAAGGGAGATAATGCCAAAAGTAAGAAAGGCAGAGTTGTCATTCTTGTACACAACACGTCGTCTCATCCTGTTCTACATTTCTACCAAGTATCGAAATATTCCAAAGGGTATTTGAGTTACAGACCGGATACGAAATCTTTTTCAAATAAAACAAAGGGTGATTTGTTTGTGCTGAGGTTTTACGGCCCAGTCAACCCAATGGGGTCATGTCGAGCGCGGTCAGTTTACCTAACCACACGTTTACTGGGCAGGCTTAGTCCTCTAAGCGGTTAACCAGTATTGTGCACATTCTTTCGCCAGAAACTGACAACTGCCCTTCTTGAATCAGCGGAAGGGAGAGAATGACCGTACAAAATATTTCATGATCAATCTCCACAAAAGAATGTTGCCGACCTCGGCGGGGGTTGAACCCGCGACCTCCTGGTCTCCAGTCGGACGGAAAACAAAGGGTGATAACTCAAAAAGTAAGAGAGCCAGAGTTGTCAATCTTGTATGCAACATGTCATCACGTCCTGATCTACATTTCTACCAAGTATCATTAAAATATTCCAAAGGGTATTCAAGTTACAGAGCGGACAAAAGCTGATGCCGACGCCAACGGTATCTGTCCCAAAAAGCAATATGTCCACCCCCCATCCAACCTCCCCCCCCCCCCCCCCACACCCCCCACCTTTGGAGGGGAGGACATAATTTTCATATCTGAATGACCTTGGGTCAAGGTCATGGAATAACCTTGACCTTGAATACTCATGAAGTTTCATTTACTTATTTAGCTACCTGCATCTACAAATTTTCAGATCACAGGCTTGAATAGTTTCTGAAAAATACAGAGTTTTGACTTTTTCCCATACAAAAGCCTATGCAACCAAAGTTGACCTTGGCCTAAAATAGGTCAAGGCCACCCAGGGATCATTTGAATAAACTATGCTTGGCTTGAGTCCTCAATGCTACATGCCAAGTTTCATGATAATCAGCCCACTGGTTCCTGAGAAGATGGTTTTTAAAGGGTTCTGACCTTATATTGGCATGGCAGCCATATTGGTCATGTGACCATATTCATATTAACTAATTTTCATTTTCTGGTTCCTAAAAATTTTCATATGAAATTTGGTTACAAATGGCCCACTAAGAAAAACAAGTTTTAATTTTCATATCTGAATGACCTTGGGTTAGTTATACTATAAGCTCACCAGTGAGCCTTCAGCTCAGGGGAGCTAAAAATACTTAAAACTAAACAAGAGGGCCAAGATGGCCCTGTATCGCTCACCTGATTACCAGACAGATCTGAGTCAATTGGCCTTTCGGTTACAGAGTTCAATACTGATTTTCAAGATGGCAGCCATCTTGGATTTCCAATCAGAACCATTTTAGCTACTTTTGATCTACAAGTCACCTCGATACTTCCAATGAAATTTGAGTCAATTGCCCTTTTGGTTCAGGAGAAAAAGTTCAAAACAGATTTTCAACATGGCTGCTAGGGCAACCATCTTGGACTTCTGATCAGAATGATTTTAACTATTTTTGATCAACAAGTCACCCCGATACTTCCTATCAAATTTCAAGTCAATGGGCCTTTCTATTCAGCAAAAGAAGTTCAAAATAGATTTTCAAGATGGCAACTCCGGGTGCTATCTTGTATTTCAGATCGGAGCGATTTTCGCTATTTTTGATCTATAGGTCATATTGATGATTCTTACCAAGTTTCAAGTCAATTGGCCTTTCAATTCAGGAGAATAAGCAAAATATAGATTTTCAAGATGGCCACCATGGCAGCCATCTTGGATTTCCTATCGGAACGATTTTAGCTATTTTGATCTACCAGTCACCCCTATGCTTCCTACCAAGTTTTGAGTTAAATGGTCTTCCAGTTCAGGAGAAGAACATTTTTTTTTTTATTTTTGATCTACAAGTCACCCCAAAGCTTCCTACACTGGTTCGAGTCAACTTGCCTTTCAGTTCAGGAGAAGAAGTGAAAAGTAGATATTCAAGATGGCCACCATGTCTTGGACTTCCGATCAGATCGATTATACTTTTTTTTATCTACAAGTAACCCCGATGCTTCCTACCAAGTTTCCTGTCTATTGGCCTTTCTGTTCAGGAGAAGAAGCGAAACATAGATTTTCAAGATGGCCACCATGGCGGCCATCTTGGATTTCTGATCAGAACGATTTTAGCTACTTTTGATCTACAAGTCACCCCAATGCTTCCTACCAAGTTTCGAGTCAACTGGCCTTTTGGTTCAGGAGAAGAAGTGAAAAAGACTTTCAAGATGGCTGCCATGGCGGCCATCTGGGATTTCCGGCCATCCTGGATTTCCTATAGGGATGATTTTAGTCATTTTTGATCTACAAGTCACCCCGATACTATCTACCAAGTTTCAAGTCAATAAGCCTTTCAGTTCAGGAGAAGCTAAAAATAGATTTTCAAGATGACTTCATGCCCAGGTGAACTAACAAGAGGGCCATGATGGCCCTATAATGCTCACCTGAGTATCATAGCACTCAAGGAGAATATGACTTAATCAGAGGAACATTTCTGCGAAATTATTTTGAAATCAGGCCATAGGCCTAGGAGATGTTGTTTAAAGGCTTTTTGTATTTTTAGCTCTGGTGGCCACTTTGTTCAGCAGAGCAGAACCATTTTAGCAATTTTGATAAAGGGGTATTAGAGAAACAGTTCTGTGAAATTATTTTGCAATCAGATCCTTGGCTTAGAAGATGTTGTTTAAAGATTTTTTTTTTTTTTTTTTTTTGCTCTGGATGCCATTTTGTTTAGTGGAACGGCACCATTTTAGCATTTTGGTAGAGGATCACTCAAGAAACATTCCTGTAAAATTATTTCAAAATCCATTAACTGGTTTAGGAGAAGATGTCTTTTAAGTAAATTGCTGTCAGATGCATGACAGTCTATGCCCTTTTTCTATTTTTAGCTCTGGTGGCCATTTTGTTAAGCGAAAGGGAACCATTTTAGCAATTTTGGTCAAGGGACAAAAAAGAAACATTTCTGTGAAATTCTTTTTGAAATCTGGTCATAGGCCTAAGAGGAGATTTGTTTAAATGTTTTTCAAATGTTTCTACTTTTAGCTCTGACAGCCATTTTGTTAAGCAGAGTGGAACCATTTTAGCAATTTTGGTAAAGGGGCATTAGAGGAACATTTCTGTGAAATAATTTTGAAATCGGGCCACTGGCATGGGAGATTTCTTTAAAAGGTTTTTCTATTTTGAGTTCCGGCGGCCATTTTGTTGAGTGGAGCGGAACCATTTTTGCAATTTTTGGTAGAGGGTCACTCAAGGAACATTCCTGTAAAGTTATTTCAAAATCCATTAACCAGTTTAGGAGAAAATGTCTCTTAAGTAAATTGTTGACAGACGCATGACAGTCTACACCCTTTTTCTATTTTTAGCTCTGGTGGCCATTTTAGCAATTTTAGCAATTTTGATAAAGGGGCATCAGAGAAACATTTCAGTGAAATTATTTTGAAATCGGGCCCTTGGCCTAGAAGAAGATGTCATTTAAAAGGGTTTTTCTATTTTTAGCTCTGGTGGCCATTTTGTTTTGCGGAGCAGAACCATTTTTAGCAATTTTGGTAAAGGGGCATAAGAGGAACATTTCTGTGAAATTATTTTGAAATCGGGCCATTGGCCTGGGAGGAGATGTCGTTTAAAGTTTTTTTTCTATTTTTAGCTCTGGTGGCCATTTTGTTTAGCGGAGTAGAACCATTTAGGCAATTTTGGTAGTGGCATGAGAGGAACATTTCTGTGAAATTATTCTGAAATCGGGCCACTGGCCTGGGAGGAGATGTCGTTTAAAGGTTTTTTCTATTTTTAGCCCTGGTGGCCATTTTGTTTAGCAGAGCGGAACCATTTAGGCAATTTTGGTAAAGGGGCATGAGAGGAACATTTCTGTGAAATTATTTTGAAATCGGGCCATTGGCCTGGGAGGAGATGTCATTTAAAGGTTTTTCTATTTTTAGCTCTGGCAGCCATTTTGTTTAGTGGAGCGGAACCTTTAGGCAATTTTGGTAGAGGGTCACCCAAGGAACATTCCTGTAAAATTATTTCAAAATCCATTCACCGGTTCACGAGGAGATGTCTTTTAACCCTTAAAACACCAAGAAAATCTGCATCTGAACATGTCGTCTGTTTATGTCTTTTAACCCTTAAAACGCCAAAAAAACCTGCATCTGAACATGTCGTCTGTTTATGTCGTCTGCTGAATATTCTTGCAAACTTTTCAAACCTATTTTTGCATACAGCCAAACAGTGTGGACCCAGATCAGATTGCTCCTAAGGAGCAGTCTGATCTGGGTCCCCACTGTTTGCAAAAATGACTTTTAAAATCACAAGCAGATGACAAAGCAGATGACAATTGTTGTGAATGGCGCTTTAAGGGTTAAGTAAATTGTTGATGGACGCACGACGCATGAGGGACGACAGACGGCAGACGACACACGACGGACTAAGACTGGTCACAATAGCTCACCTTTGTCTCAGGTGAGCTAAAAAGGCCAATTAAAATGACTTTAAATCATCGTAACCTACTTTATCAGTGTATCAGATCGGCTACTTGCCCCATCATTTGATTACGCATACTTTATCTATTTTTCAGTTGAAGAGCATCCAGTAAGGGAGATAACAATGTGAAAAGGGTCTATTGGTCCAGTGATTTCTGAGGAGATGTTTGAAAGTGTGGACGGACGACTATGACGACGGAAAATGGACCATCGGTATACTATAAGCTCCTCTTGTGAGCCTTCAGCTCAGGTAAGCTAAAAATACACCTATAAATACTAGAACTGTGGCTAAGATGGATACAAATACACCTATAAATACTGGAGATGTGGATGTGATGGATACAAATACACCTATACTTACTGGAACTTTGGATGAGATGGATACAAAATTAATACACCTACAAGAGGCCCACGGGCCACGGGTCGCTCACCTGAGTGACATTGCCACTGCAGATATGCAGATGTTATGCAACATTTTTCCAATCCTGTCATCGCAACTAATGAAAAGATAATCATTTAAGCAGTTCTTAATTTTGAAGAAGAATATATATAAGGCATGCCAGTCAATGGTGCGTGATCATTTGAACAAATTCTAAATGGCGGCCAGCTTGGATTTACGATCGGCACGATTTTAGCTATTTTTGACCTACGAGTCACCCCAATGCTTCCTACCAAGTTTCGAGTCAACTGGCCTTTTGGTTCAGGAGAAGAAGCCAAAAAAAGATTTTCAAGATGGCTGCCATGGTGGCCATCTTGGATATCTGATTGGCACAATTTTAGCTATTTTTGATCTACAAGTCACCCTGGTGCTTCCTAGCAAGTTTGGAGTCAATTGGCCTTTCCGTTCAGGCGAAGAAGCGAAAAATAGATTTTCAAGATGGCGGCCATGGCGGCCATCTTTGATTTCCGATCAGCACGATTTTAGCTATTTTTGATCTACAAGTCACCCCGATGCTTCCTAGCAAGTTTGGAGTCAATTGGCCTTTCGGTTCAGGAGAAGAAGAGAAAAATAGATTTTCAAGATGGCGGCCATCTTGGATTTCCGATCGGCACAATTTTAGCTATTTTTTATCTACAAGACACCCTGATGCTTCCTAGCAAGTTTGGAGTCAATTGGCCTTTCGGTTCAGGAGAAGAAGAGGAAAATAGATTTTCAAGATGGCGGCCATGGCGGCCATCTTGGATTTCCGATCGGCACGATTTTAGCTATTTTTGATCTACAAGTCACCCTGATGCTTCCTAGCAAGTTTAGAGTCAAATGGCCTTTTAGTTCAGGAGAAGAAGCGAAAAATAGATTTTCAAGATGGCGGCCATCTTGGATTTCCGATCGGCACGATTTTAGCTATTTTTGATCTACAAGTCACCCTGATGCTTCCTACAGTATCGAGTCAATTGGCCCAGGGGTGTAGGAGGAGTAGGCTTTTAAAGCAATTGTTGACGCCGCACGACGCACGGCGGACGACGGACGACGGACGACGGACATTGACTGACCACAATAGCTCACCATGAGCACTTCGTGCTCAGGTGAGCTAATAATTACTGGAATTGTGGATGACATGGATTCAAGTACACCTATAATTACTAGAAATGTTGCTAAAATAGATACAAATACATCTATAATTAGTATAATACATCTATAATTACTGGAACTGTGGATAATATGGATAGAATTACACCTAAAATTACTGTAAGGTTGATGAGATGGATACAAATACACCTATAATTACTGGCACTGTAGTTAAGATGGATAAAAATACTGGAACTGTGGCTCAGATGGATACAAATACACCTATGAACACTGGAGCAGTGGATGACATGGATACAAATACACCAATAGTTACTGGAACTGTGAATGAGATTGCTACATATACACCTATAATTACTGGAACTGTGGATGAGATTGATACAAATGAGCTACATACCAATGCTATATAACAAGTTCCAGCCTCAAAGCTTTCTTGGTTCTAGAGAAGATTTTTAAGTCTTTACCATATATGGGCATGGTGGCCATCTTTTCAATGGCGTGGAACCATTGGAATAAATTGTCAATACCCTTTCGACAGAAAGCCTCATGTGAACTCTGGGGAAAAATTGCTCAAGCGGTTTCAGAGAAGAAGACATTTAAAAACAAGATGGCGGCTGTGGTGGCCATTTTGGATTTCCGATCGGCACAATCTTAGCTATTTTCGATCCCGAGGTCATCCTGTTGCTACAGTGTAAGTTTCAATTAAAATCGCCCAATGGTTCAGGAGGATAAGTCAAAAATTAGTTTTCAAGATGGCGTCTGTGGCGGCTAGCTTGGATTTCTGAACGGCAAAATTTTATATACTTTTGATCTACAAGTCATTCTGTTGCTACAATGTAAGTTTCAACTCAAAACACCAAATGGCTCCAGAGCAGACATCAAAAATCTATTTTAAATATGGTGGCTGTGGTGGCCATTTTAGATTTCCGATTAACACGGTTTTAGTTATTTATATATCTACTGGTCCGCCTGTTGCTCCATCATAAGTGTCAACTGAATTCACAGAGTGGTATGCGAGATGTTGAGAATAGATTTTCAAGATGGCATTGTGGCAGCCATCTTGCATTTCCGACTGACAATATTTTAGCTATTGTTGCTACAGTGTAAGTTTCAATTCGAATTTCCCACTGGTTTGGGACGAGAAGTCAAAAATTGGTTTTCAAGATGGCAACTATGGTGGCCATTTTGGATTTCCAATCGGCATGATTTTAGCTATTTTTCATGTACATGTCAACCTGTTGCTACATTGTAAGTTTTACCTTAATTCACCTTGATGTCCAAAACAGATTTTTAAGATGGCGGCTGTGCTGGCCACCTTGGATTTCTGATCAACATGATTTTAGCACAATTTGATCCACAGTCTTCCTGTTGCTACAGTGTAAGTTTTGGCTCAAATCAACCAAAGGTTTGGGAAGACATGTCAAAAACTGATTTTCAATATGGCTGCTGTGACTCAGTTTTAGCTATTTTGTGTCTACTAGGCACCCCGATGCTCCTCATCAAGTTTCAACTTGGTTAGATCATTGCCTTTACAGGAGATGTCCAAAATATGAATTCTCAACATTTTTCCTATATAAATGTATAGGACCCATACAAATGTATGGGGAAGCAAATTTGACCTTGCCATAAAGAGGTCAAACGTAAACGTAGGACCATCATTTTAGCAATTTTAGTAGACCTCCCATCCCCGATGATTTGTGCAAAGATTCGGCCGCAAAGCTTACTTGGTTCTGGAGAAGAAGGTTTTTTAAAGGTTTTTACCATATATGGGCATAGAGGCCATCTTGATCAATGGACCGCAGCCATTTTAGCAATCTTTCATTCCCCCTCCTCAAGGAGGCTCCACATGAAATTTGAGCAACATTGGCCCAGCGGCTTCAGAGGAGGTTGTTTGAAATTCTCAACATTATTCCCATAAAATTGTATGGGCCCATACAAAAACATAGGGAAGCGAACTTGACCTTGCCATAAAAAGGTCAAACGTCAACATATGATCATCATTTTAGCAACTTTGGTAGACCTCCTGTCCCCGATGATTTGTGCAAAGATTCAGCCCCAAGGCATCCTCAGTTCTGCAGAATAAGATTTTTAAAGGTTTTACCACATATGGGCATGGTTGCCATCTTCGTCAACGGACTGCAACCATTCTAGCAACCTTTCGTTCCCCCGACCTAAGGAGGCTTGATATGAAATTTGAGCGAAATTGGCTCAGCAGCTTCAGAGGAAAAGCCGTTTGAAAGTGTTAATGGATGGACAGACAGATGGATAGACGGACAACCAGATGAACAGATGGATGAAAAGTGATCACTATAGCTCATCCTGAGCATAGCTCAGGTGAGCCAATGAGAGCGCCAGCAGCACCAGCAAGATAATGTCTATTGATCTGCAGTCACCCAGCAGCAATACTCATCAAATGTGAACAGTTTCAAGTAAGCAACACAACAAAACTTAACACAAAACCTAACATTCAAATGGAAAGAAAAACAAAAGGACATACAACAGATGGAAAGACAAAAACTATATATAACCCGTCATACTTAGTATGTCCTGGGTACAATAACATGATGAAATTAGTGCACAGAGCAACCTGCGTTCATTTTATGGAAGAGAGAGCTAAGAACTAACTACATGCAAATTTTAACAGAATTTAGGGCATTTACTGGAACGAATCACTGCATAAGCTTATGGTAAGCAACTCACATAAGAACTGGAACAAATCACTGCATAAGCTTGTGGTAAGCAACTCACATAAGAACTGGAACAAATCACTGCATAAGCTTGTGGTAAGCAACTCACATATAAACTTATTAAAATCAGAAAGTATATTGGAACATTAACTTAGTATCTGATAAGTCTAGAGAAGATATTTTTTTTCTTTATCAACCCAAAACTAAGGATATTTTAACATTTTTTATACTTCTCCACAGAAACATAAACTGACATAGTGTACTCACCAGAATTGTTTTTGCAAGGTGATTGCAACGAGTACCCACTTTTGTTTTCAATGGAGAAAAATAGGCATCTAGATACTCCTCTTATCTAAAGCTTTAACCTGTATGGCATACACCGAGGAAAGACATACACATGGACATACACACAAACAGCCAATGGGAAATATACAAGTACAATACCTCCTCAGGATTACATGATGGGTTGTTAAGTACAACTGCAGTGTATGGGTGAACGGTGAAGACCCCAGACACACAATACAGATGGTTGTGCTGACCTGCGTGAATCTACAGTATGGATCTGTAGAACTTGGTATGCAGGATGGCCCAGTTCCTTGATGGTTCAGTGGTTTTCCTAAACACATCACTTTACAAATATAGGACACCAAATTACTGGCAATATTTTCTTTCTCTCAGAAACATAGCTTACAGGACCTCAATAAAACCAGCATAATGTGGGAGTTCTAATGAAAGTCAAATATGTTAGAGTCAAGTATGTAAGTTTCCATGTAAAAATTCAGAAAAATATGAGCACAGAAATGAAAGTAAAATTAATGATTATTTCATTTTTCCATTATTTTGTACATGTAATTAGCATGGCAGCAGCATAGCTCTTGATAAAACATTTTTTAAACCAAAAACTATTCTGATACACAGGAACCTCTTTATAACACGGTTAATTATAGCATGGTTTCAGAGAAACTACAGTTTACAGATGGATCCCCCAAAATTTGTATCCAAACAAATACGTAGAATAAGAGGACAGCATAGTTTGCCTGAATCACACTTTGCCAATAAAATGAAACAAGAATTCCGCAGGAGTTGACGTCACAACTGCACTGGGCAAAGGCATATGAGTATATCACATAGGGAAGTCAGTAAACTTCTGGTCATACCGACTCATAATCAGAAAGTATGATGTTTATACAGAAAACACTCTTCAAGATAAGGCAAAATCATTGGACCATGAAATATAGGTCACTGTGTGACCTACACTTATTTTGACGTCAAACTTTGGGTCAAACTGACTCATAATCCGAAAGTATGATATTTATACACCAAATATTCTTCAAGATATAAGGTAAAATCATTGGACTGTGAAATATAGGTCACTGTGACCTACATTTACTTTGAGGTCAAACTTCAGGTAATACTGAAGGACAATCCGAAAGTATGGTGTTTGTACATGAAACACTTTCAAGATTTTAGGCAAAATCACTCAACTGAAATATAGAGATCAGAGTGATCTACATTTAAAGTAAAACTTCGGGTCAAACTGACTCATAATCGGAAAGCATGATTTTTATACATGAAATACTCTTAAAGATACAAGCCAAATCATTGGAATGTGAAATATAAGTCACTGTGACTTACTTTGTTTTTAGGTCAAACTTCAATACTGACTCATAATTGGAAAGTATGTTTATAAATCAAATACTCTTCAATATATAAGGCAAAATCACTGGAGCAAGGAATGTAGGTCACTGCTGCCTATATTCATTTTAAAGTCAAATTGGGTCACACTGACTCATAAACTAAAAGTATATTGTTTATACATCAAATATTCCAAAATCACTTGACCATAAAACATAAGTCACAGTGATCTACATTTATTCTGAGGTCTGGAGCTAAATCATACTGACTCATAATCCTTAAGAATGATGTCTATACATCAAGTAATCTTGAATATAAGGTAAAATCACTGGATCATGAAATATAGGTCACTATGACCTACATTCATTTTTAGGTCAATTTTTTGGTCATACTAACTCATAATTGGAAAGTATTGTGTTTATACATGAAATACTCAAGATATAAGGCAAAATCTCTGAACCGTAAAAACTTTTCAAGATATGAGGCAAAATCACTAGACCATGAAACAAAGGTCATGCTGTCTTTCACTTCATGACCTGCAAGTCAATGTCACAAGGTTGACAGATGCCTGACCAAGTATCTGTCTAAGCTGTTTTTATTACAGAAAGATAGAAAAAACACTTTTTATAGGTGTAAAATTTAGACCTCTTGCCCAACCCCTGGACAAGCTGCCTGGGGTCCAATGTCATGAAATGAAAGCCCTCCAGGGTACCTATTGTCCAAATATTACGAATGCATTCTGATAAGTGGTTGTTGAGATATGAACTTTTGAAAAACTTGAACATAAAATTTTAAAGAAGTGTGACAGGAATGCGAATGCAAATGCAAACACGAACATGAAAGACAGACCGGGGTGACTACAATAGCTCTCCATGTACTTTGTACAGGCAAGCTAAAGATTGACCATTCATGGTCATTTTCTTTACAATGATCTATATATTTTTGTTTGGATACAATACAGTTGTTTAACTAACACTTGTTTCTGTTTGGATCCCAACAATGGTTTTATACAGAGGTTGTAGTGTATTTTTCTTATTTCTCCACGTAAACAGGTTGTGTGCGCTCATTGGAATTACCCTGTCGCTGGGATTCTAATGCATACCCATAACATCTTGTTTTGTGGAGAAATAAAAAAAAATACTCATCTGGATACCCTATTATCTAGAGCTATGCAGTATCATATTTTTTCCTTCACCAAAAGCAAAGCATCTGGCCAATACAGCACAAACTCTTACCATATTCTGAGCACTACTGGTACTGCTTACAGACATATTCTGAAACTGCCTTATCCTTTGTACCACCTGTTAATGAAAGACATTGGTAAGAAATCTCCTTTAGGGATACAATAAATCAGACAGAGAGAATACACATGTATCTTAGGAAAACAACAATAACAAGAAATACCTTTTATTAAACAATGTTATTGGTCCCAAAGTCAGTAAATGATGAGGAGCACTCTTCTCTAAGGCAAAAGCATGCTAAGTGTGCCAAAATAATAAAGCATAGAAAACTTCCATTTTATCTAGCAAAACAGGCAGTTCCCAATAATTTTCACCGAATTGAAAGCTCTTGGCCCCAGGACGCTCCATATGCAATTTGAGCTCAATCAGCCTGGCATTTTGAAGAAGCTGATTAATGGTTTTATTATATGGTCATGGAGATCACCTGGGTGCTGTTTCCTATAATTTTTGCAAGACTGTTACAGCTTGTCCCTAGGATGCTCCAAATGCAATCTGAGATCAATCAGCCGCATAGTTCTGGAGAAAATGTCACAAATATTTTTTACCATGATCATTGTAGCTATCATGGGTGTCATTTCCCAACATTTTTCCCTTATTTGAAAGGTCTTGTCCCAAGGATGCTTCATATTCACTTTGGTTATAATTGCTCCAGTGGTTCTATTAAAGCTGCTTGAGTGAAGAACTTTTCCATTTTTGCTACAGAACTTTTTGGTCCCATGGCAACCAATTATAATGGCCATCGTATATTTACAAACTTTAATTGCCTCCTACCAAATTTTATTTCTACCAAGTAAGGCTTGAATTGCTTTAGTGGATTTGGAGAAGAAATTATTTAAGGGGACTTGAAAAACTTTGAAGATTTTCAGCTATATCTGTGAATTCCTGTTTGCTTTTGTGCACAAGTCCTTTTTGAAACAGGATCTCTCAGAAGGGAGGAAAAAATAATTTGACTGAGCCTGAAAAAGTCTATTCACTTCCCTTAAACAAGGTTTTGTCACATCACAGCAAAACTTGCCTGAATGGCTTCTTGCCTGTCAATACTAAAATCATAATTTGACAATAGCTTTAACACAAAATATTTGTGACACTGATCTTTAGGTGGTGGATTTGGGGGAGGGGGGTGGCAAGTATCAACTTAATGCATCCAGGCGAGACAGGTCTTAGAAAACTTCAATCATAACAAAGTTTTAAATCCTTGATTGTCACCTCAAAATCTAGCATCAGACCTAAGTATCAACTTAATAAATCTAGTTATTTAAAAGCTATACAGCTATACATGTAGAAAATTAGAAAACTATAAGCAGTAAGAGCTGTCCCAGGATAACGTAGCTGGCCTGAATCGTGCTTTGCCTCTAAAAACTTTAACCAAAAACTTTAACAAAATTTTTTTCTGTCCATGACCTTGATCTCAAGGTCATTCCTGTGGGTAAAGATTGTACAGCATAGAATTACAGGTTCAGGAGAAATAGCCTTTCAAAAACTTTGACCAAAAAACTTTAACCAATGCTGATGCTGTGGTGACTGCTATAGCTCTACCTATACTTTTGTATAGGCAAGCTAAAAACTGTGACATCAGATTTCTAAATTTGTGACCCTGACCTCCAGATCAGTGAGTTGGGTGAGGATGGTACTGTGTAAACATTTAGATTGGTATCTTACATCAATCTAAATATCAATTTAATACATCTAAGCATCTAAAAGATATAGATATAGCCCATGGGCCATGATTTGCTCACCTGAGTAAAACAACCATTGCATATCTGCAGATGCCATGCAAAATTTTTCCAGTATTGCCACAGCAACTAGGACAAATTTGACAGTGCCCTAAAAGGGTCAAAGGTCATCCTAGGATCATCATTTAAACAAACATGGTAGACCTTGCGTCCCTGATGCTATACACCAAGATTCAGCCTCAAAGCTTTCTTGATTCTGGAGAAAAAGATCTTAAAGTGTTATATGGGCATGAGAGCCATCTTGTTCAATAGTGCAAAACCATTTAAACAAATTGTTAGTAACACTTCGACAGAAGGCCCCATGTAAAATCTAGTGAAAATTGGCAAGCAGTTTCAGAGAAGAAGACATTTTAAGATTTATACAATTTTATACATGTACAGAGCCCAAGGGCAAGGGCTGATACCCTAGGATATAACATTTTGATTGTAACCAATAAGTTTTACAACTTTAATCATACATTGTAAGCAGAATTTCACTCAGAAAATTATTTAAAGGGGCATATGTCTATACTGACCCATATTTTAAGGGACATATGGGATAATTTCAGGGGTTAATTGTTTGAATTTTACAGAAAATATTGCAAAATTTAAGGGACATCAATGTCTCTCTGAGATAAAGGTTTAGAGGATATCTGAGTCATAAAGGGGCCAATTCTCACATTTTTGAGGGACAAGGAAAACCTTGATTGTAAGTTTCAGCCATTAGTCTTCAATACATTTTTAGAAAATGATTTTTCAACATTTTGTATGGGGACACAAATTTGGCCTTGATATAATAAAAGTGCTGCAAGCACTGCACCATGCCCCGCCACAGCACTTACATCAAGCAAGTGCCATAACTCTGTAAAAAAATGAAATCAAGGGAAGGTGCATTAGTCTTTCCCTAAATAAAGTTGTCATGAATATATGACTGAGATGACTATTTTTAATGTTCAAAGGGCCATATCTCAAAAAGCAAGTAAACCAAACTTACATTTCTCTCTTTTTGCAGATCCCCTCATGGTGCTTCACATTCATGTGAAGTTTACAAGTATATCACAGAAACTGCTATTTTCAATTTCAAAGACCTATAACTCAAAAAATAATTAAGCCAGACATATGGTTCTTAAGTTCTACATGTCATCTTATTTTGCTTTACATTTTTGCAAGGCTTCAAGATAATCTCTGAAACCATTTTCAAGTTAAAGAAATGGTACAAGTATATGACTGGGATCACTATTTACAATGTCCAAAGGGCAGTAGCTCCAAAAGCAGGTAATTCAATGTTATGGTTCTTGTGTTTTGCACATCATATCATGGTGATATACAACTGCATACAGTTTCAAGAAAATATCTCAAACTGTTTTCAAGTAACACAGCGGACACATGTATTAGAGAAATCACTATTTTCCATGTTCAAAGGGCCATAGCTCCAAAAGTAGGTTAAGCAGAGTTAGGGTTCTTATGTTCTGCACCTCGTCTCATGATGCTTTACATCTGTGTGGATTTTTGTCAAAATATCTGAAATGGTTTCCAACTTACAGAGCTGACACGAGTACATGGTAGAAATTGCCATTTTCAATATTTACTATGTTCAAAGGGTGGTAACTCCAAAAGTAGGTTAACCAGAGCTAGGGTTCTAGTGTTCTGCACATCCTCTTATGGTGCTTTATATTTGTGAGAAATTTCATGAAAATATCTAAAACGGTTTTCAACTTACAGAGTGGACACAAGTACATGGTAGAAATGGCTATGTTCAATATTCAAAGGGAAATATCTCCAAAAGTAGGCAAATCAGAGTTATGGTTTATGAGTTCTGCATGTCGTCTCATAGAGCTTTAAATTTGTGTGACGTTTCATCGAAATATCTGAAATGGTTTCCAATTTACAGAGAGGACACTAGTACATGGTAGAATTGGCTATTTTCAATATTTACAATGTTCAAAGGGCTGTAACGCCAAAGGTAGGTTAACCAGAGTTATGATTTTAAGCTCTACGCGTCATCTCATTATGCTTTACATTTGTGAGACATTTCTTGAAAATATCTCAAACGGTTTTCAACTTACAGAGTGGACATGAGTACATGGTGGAAATGGCTATGCTCAATGTTCAAAAGGCAATAACTCCAAAAGTAGACAAACAGAGTTATGGTTCATGTGTTCTGCATGTCATTTCATGGTGCTTTATAGTTGTGTTAAGTTTCGTGAAAATATCACAAACGGTATCAAAGTTACGGAGTGGACACGAGTACATGGTAGAAATGGCTATGTTCAATGTTCAAAGGGTAATAACTCTGTAAGTAGGCAAACCAGAGTTACAGTTCATGTGTTCTGCACATCGTCTCATGGTGCTTTACATTGGTGAGAAGTTTCGTGAAAATATCTCAAACTGTTTCAGAGTTATGGAGCGGACACAAAATTATGAAGCGCTGATGGACAGACGGACGTTCTAACATTTCGGGTTTAGGGGCTACCTCAATGTTAAAATTTCCATAGGGATTTAGGGGCTACTCAGATTTGGTTTAGGGGCTAGCTAATGTATTTTAAATGGAATAAACCTCAAAATACCTCATAATTATGTCCAAAATAGCCCAAAAATAGCTCCTAAACCTTGGATGTTCACCCGGACCGACTGTTGGAAGGACACTCAAAATTTCGGACAGTATATAACACAATACCTTGCCACTTTTTGTGGCGGGGATAAAAAGGTCAAAGGTCATCCTAGGATCATCATCTGACCAAACTTGGTAGACCTTGAGTCCCCAATGCTTTATACCAAGATTCAGTCTCAAAGTTTTCTTGGTTCTGGAGAAGAAGATTTTTAAATGTTTTTTTTTTTTTTTTTTTTTACCATATATGGGCATGGCAGCCATTTGAACAAATTGTCAATATCGCTTCGACAGAAGGTTCCATGTGAAATCTGGTGAAAATTGGCCCAACTGTTTCAGAGAAGAATACCTTTAAAGACTACATGATTTTAAACATGTATATAGTTAAAAGGCAAGGGCGTTTAACTCCTAGGGGACAAAATTTTGATTGTAAGTTTTACTACTTTAATCATCTATTGCAAATTCAGCCATTAGTCTTTCGTACATTTTTAGAAAATGATTTTTCAACATTTTCCCCATACAAGAATATGGGGATGTAAATTTGAACTTGCCACAGAAAGGTCAAAGGTCATCCTAGGATCATCATTTGGACACACTTGGTAGAGCTTGATTCTTCGATGCTATATACCAAGATTTAGGTTGAAGCATTCTTGCTTCTAAAAAAGAAGATTTTTTTGGGTTTTTTACCATATATGGGCATGGCAGCCAGCTTGCTTCATGATGCAGAACCGTTTAAACAGAAGGCCCAATGTGAAATCTGGTAAAAACTGGTCAAACTGTTTCAGAGAGGAAGACATTTAAAGATTACGAGATTTTATACATGTATATAGCCCAGGGGTAATGGCAGATAACCCCGTGGGGGACAAAATTTTGATTGTAACTAAAAGGGTTTGCTACTTTGATCATACATTGTAAGTTTCAGCCATTAGTCTTTAGTACATTTTTAGAAAATCATTTTTCTATATTTTCCCCATACAAACGTATAGGGACTCAAATTGACCTTGCCGTAAAAAGGTCAAATGTCAACATAGGGTAATTATTTGAACAAACTTAGTCGACCTTGAGTCCCCAATGCTATATACCAAGATGCAGCCTTGAAGCTTTCATGGTTCTGGAGAAGAAGATTGTTAAGTTGGTTTACCATATATAGGCATGGCAGCCATCTTCTTTAATGATGCAGAACAGTTTGAACAAATTGATAATACCCTTCAACAGAAGGCTCAATGTGAAATCTGGTGAAAATTGGTCTAGCTGTTTCAATGAAGAAGACGTTTAAAGATTATAAGAATTTATATGTGTATAGCCCAGCGGCAAGGGCAGATAACCCCGGCTGACAAAATTTTGACTGTAACTAAAAAGGTTTGCTACTTTGATCATACGTTGTAAATTTCAGCCATTAGTTTTTAATACATTTTGAGAAAATGACTTTTTCAATATTTTCTCCATACAAATGCCTAGGGACACAAATTTGACCTTGCCGTAAAAAGGTCAAACGTCAACCTAGGGTCATCATTTGAACAAAATTTTTAGACCTTGAGTCCCCGATGCTACATACTAAGATTCAGCCTCAAAGCTTTCTTGGTTCTGGAGAAGAAGATTTTTAAGTGTTTTTACCATATATATGCATGGTGGCCATCTTACTTAACGGACCTTGACCATTTGTATAAAATTTTCAATCCCCCTTTGACAGAAGGCAACATATGAAGTTTGAAGAAAACTGGCTCAGCGGTTTCAGAGGAGAAGTCGTTCAAAGGTGTGGACGGACGGACAGACGGACGATGGACAGGTAGTGATCACAATAGCTCATCATCAGCCTTAGGCTCAGATGAGCTAAAAAGCTTTGCAAAGAATTTCTAACTCAAAGACCTTGATTTCAAGGCCAATGAGTGGGGCAGGAGTGATACTGTGTAAAACTTTAGGCCAGTATCTAACATGTAACCATATATCAACTAAATCAATTCAGTGGTTAGGAGATATATTTGCATGTGTCTCTAGAAGCTGTAACCAAGAAGTTTAATCCTTAGAGCACGGCAAAAGTCGAAAATCAGGCCTGTTACATGGGGTATTCCTACTTGAGATGCCATTGCTTCCTTGTTTGTTTGTGTTAAGGTTTTACGGCCCAGTCAACCCAATGGGGTCATGTTGAGCACGGTCAGTTTACCTAACCACACGTTTACTGGGCAGGCTTAGTCCTCTAAGCGGTTAACCAGTATTGTGCACATTCTTTCGCCAGAAACTGACAACTGCCCTTCTTGAATCAGCGGAAGGGAGAGAATGACCGTAGAAAATATTTCATGTTCAATCTCCACGAAAGAATGTTGCCGACCTCGACGGGGGTCGAACCCGCTACCTCCTGGTCGCCAGATGGACGCGCATCAAACTGAGCCACTGAGGCCAGCTTTTGCCTCGGTTTCGATGGCATTTTCACACACATTTTGCCGATCATATGTGGCCATTTTACAGGAGAAATAATGATCATGTGACTTCTAGTCACGTGACAGTCACGTGGCAACCGGGAATCATTTAAGACACTTTAAAAAAAATACAAGAGACCAGCGCTTACTGTGTGCTATTCAGAAAGAAAAGGGGGACATACGTAGGTTCTACTGTTGTGCCTACTTCCTCACTGGATATGATTTAGGTGTTACGGGTGTTTTTTCCAGAAAATTGTGATAAAACTGACAGTGGGTGCAAATTCGGTATACTCTGTCTTAATTAACGTGGGTAAAATCCAGCAGCTGACTTTCTAATGAAGAGCTGTATGTCGGTATGAAAATAGGTTCCCTCCTGTATTGGAGCACTTGCTCTGAATGGTTGCATCTGGTGTATAGTAACAATGACAGACTTTAGAGTTGGCATAACCTTCCAAAACGACAAATGTCGTTCCTCACGCTTTAGGGTTAATGTAATTTTTTTCAGGCATCTGACCTTAATCTCAAGGTAACCGAGTGGGCAAGGGTACAGGCTGTACAATTTAAAACTTAAGAACTTATGTCCCAGTATCACCTAAATGAATTAAGCAGTTAAGAAGATATAAACAATAAACACTTAAAAGATAAAGTTTAATGTAAATGTTATAAAATTTCTCAGTGCTTGACCCTTGTATCATCATCATCATCATCTGATTTTTTGATTAACATGCAGGTACAGGGGCAACATCCACATCAGTGGGCCCCCTTCCAGGTAGCTGGCAATGCATGCATGGCAGTTCTCACACCAAATCTCCGGGTATGTCTATCATGAGGGTCCATAGCCGAGAGCTTCTACTCTCTGCAATCCCTCCATGTCATCTTGGGCCTCCCAGGTCCATGCTTTCCATCAACCTGTATGTCAAAGGCTGTCTTGATTGCACCATTGGAGCGTTCCACATGTCCATAAAAGCGGAGCCTTCTCTTCTTCAGAATGAGGCAAGTAGCTCATTGGATTTGGTGGTGGCAATGTCTTGCGGCTTGACATAGCAGATGTCTGATCATTGCCCTGTCATTCCGCTGCAGATTTTGGCGGTTTGGCTTTGTCAATGGCCAAGTCTCACTGGCATGGAGCATTGCGCTCTGCACACAAGAGCTGTTCATGCGGCCACGTGTCTTGAAAGAGTGGTGACGGGAAGAGAACTGGTAGCATCTCCTTGAACTTCTTCCAGGTGGTTATCACATGTTGTGGCTGAAAGTTCAAAGCCACCGGCTGCTGAGAGCATGTCTCCTAGGTAGCAAAAAGAAGCTACTGCCTCCAGCTTGTCAGGTCCGACTTGGTGGTCTGCCGTCCAAGACACATGCAGTTCCGTGGCACCATGTACATCTGTAATCAGGGTCCTTTGTCAAGCACTTGAGACCACTGCATCTTGTGCAATCAGTACTTGCAGCCATTGCAGAAGGTGCTGTTGCTGCCCACTCCAGTGTGACAGATGGCACATGGAAACTCACCTGAACTCTGCAGGAGGTCCAGGCTCATACCACAGATCATGATCTTCATCTTTCCCGCATTTACTCTCAGTCTTTTCTCCTCCATTGCTTCTTTCCAAGTTGAGAGCCTCCTGACACATTCTTCCAGCGATTCAGTGATGATAATAAGGTCATCGGCATAGAGGTCCACCCAGCGTACCCCAGAGCGGAACACACATGACAAGGCTTCAAGCACAATGATGAAGAGCAGTGGGCTGAGTACCAAGCCTTGGTGAACACTGATCTTCACTTCAAACTCTTCACTGTACCCCTCACCAACATGGACATGGCTCCAGGCATTGGGATACATCCCCTGCACCAGTCGCACAATCCATACCTCCATATTAAGTTTTCTCAGCACCCACCAGATGACCTTTCATGGCACTCAGTCAATCGCCTTCTCCAGATCGAGTCTCTTGTTGGCAGCTAGATACTTCTCTTGCAGCTGCCTGACAACAAAGATTGCTTCTGTTGTGCCTCTGCCTGGGACGAAGCCAAATTGGGAATCATCGATTAACACCAATTGTCTGATGAGGCCGTCCACAATTCTTTCCAGGACTTTCATGACTTGCTCTGTCAGCTTGACCGTGGTAGTTTCCCCTTTCCGATGCATCCCCTTAGCCTTGTAGAGGCAGACAATGAAACTCTGCTCCCAGTCAGAGGGTACCTTGCCATTGCAAATGACTGCAGCTGTGAGTCAGACGGAACCTTGCCATTGCGAATGACTGCAGCTGTGAGTCAGAGGGTACCTTGCCATTGCGAATGACTGCAGCTGTGAGATCACGGATCATGGAGGCACCCATATCACCGGCTGCTCGTATCATCTCCACCACTATGCCTGATGGGCCCACCGTCACCTGAGAAATAGCCTTCTTAATCATATCAATGGTGATTGGGATGGGCGGGCCTTCCACTGGTGGTTCGTCAGACAAACTCAACATTGAGAAGCCTTTGGTAGTGCTCTAACCAGGCCTTCTGCTTTGAGTCTTCGCTCACTGACATCTCCCCTGCATCATTCTTCACCTGTTTGTCACCAACAACATCGCATTCTCTCTTCTAAACTGGTTAGCAAGGCAGTAGACTTCTGAAGACTTGGGGTCAATATTCTCGTAGACCTTCTTGTCAGCTTCTTGACAAGTATGGTACACTGCATGTCTGGCAATGCGTTTGGCTGCATCGTACGATGCCCTAGTGCCTTTACCAGTCTTCCAGGCCTTGAAAGCTTTCCACTCGGCAGCAATGGCCAATGAAACGGCCGAGCTGTGCCACACACCTCCACGGTTGTCTTGAGCAGGCCAGTCTTGATGTTGTTCCAGATATCCTCAGTGGCAGCATCAGCTACACCTGCAGACACACTCACATGCGAGCTGAAGACCTCCTTGAAATGATTGCTCATCTCAGGGTCTTTAAATTTCCAAATCTTAAGACGAGGGGTAAACTTGCGCTTGGATTTTTGTGGCACATCAATCCTCATGTCGCATACAAGAAGCTGATGTTGCAGGGCTACTTCCTTGCCAGGGATTACTTATACATCTGTGACAAGTTTGCGCATGGTCCTACGGAAAAAGATGAAGTCTATCTGCATGGCTACATTTCCCAACTTGTACATGATGAGAGGCTGTCACGTTTCTTGAAACGTGTTCCCAAGAAGCAGGTTGAATGCTAGGGCATACTCTAGGGTTGTCTCACCCTCAACATCTGGTTCCAGCCTGCCATACCCCATCCCATCATGTAAAATTTTATAGCCTAGTATAATATTTGTCCAAATATTAACCAAAGGATATGATAAATATTAGTCCCTAACACACAAGGGTCCTGCAAAAAGTTTTGTCACTGGGTTCGGATTACTTCAGTGCTACGTTTTATCAAACATATTTTTATTACAAACCTTCAAAGTATTCCCCCTTTACTGAAACACATTTTTGTAACCTTTTTACCTAGTCGTGAAAAGCAGATAAATAGTCTTCTTTTGGTATCTTTTGGAGACACTGATAAACAGCGCTGCCAAGAGAACTTCTAGATGTATACTTATTTCCAGAAAGCATTTTCTTAAGCCTTGGAAATAAAAAGAAGTCACAGGGACTCAGGTCAGGTGAATAAGGTGGATGGTTTAAAACTTTCACCTTTTCAGAAGCCAAAAAAGACTTAACAACCTCACACTTATGAGAGGAGGCGTTGTCATGTAAAAGGTGGACTCCTGACCATCCTTTGCTTGGTCGTTTCTTATTGTAAAACTTTCACTTTCTTCAGTACAGAATTCTTGTAGAATCGGCCAGAAACTGTATGACCAGATGGACAAGGCACTTGAACGACTGGCCCACTTGAATTGAAGAAAATTGCGTACAACATCTTTTTCGAACTTATGGTTCTCTTGGCAATACATAGGCGTTTTTGATCTTTTCGCTTCCATTGCTTATTATCAGCCCTTCTTTGTGGCTCAAACATGTGCACCCAGGTTTCATCACCTGTTAGCAAGTTAGAAATAACCTGACTATTACAGCCTTTATATGTTGTCAAAAGTTCCCGAGCACACTTAAGGCGTTGTGTCTTTTGCTCCTCAGTGAGTAAATGAGGTACCCACCTAGCGCAAACCTTTCTCAGGTCCAAATGCTTTTTCAGAATTGTTTGCACACTGCCTTCTGATATGCCAGTACAACTAGCTATATCTTTGACAGACAATTGCGCATCCTGTTTGATCACAATCTTTACAGCAGCCATGTTAGCCTTGGTAACAGAGGTTTTAGGCCTTCCAGGACAGGTGTCATCTTCAACAGAAAATTTCCCAGCTTTAAAAGCTTTAACCCACCTAAAAATTGTGCATATTGAAATGGTCTGAGGTCCATATATACCACACAATTCATTAAACATCTGCTATGAATCTATATTAAGGCTAATGCGGCATTTAATATAGCTACGAATTTCAGTCTTCTGGTCCATGTTCCAATGTAACAAGTAAATTGGTCAGTGTACATGATTGCATCTATTTCAATTTGAAACAACTCAGTCAGTTGAAAAGCAATTTGCATGAAATAAATGGGTATCGTTAGCTATTCAACACACCATTCAAGTGCAGTGAAGAATTTTAAAATATACCTGGGATAAAACTAAGGAAGCCTATTAGTGACAGAACTTTTTGCACGACCCTCATAGTTCTAGATAGGAGGACTATCCAGATAAAATATTTTTCTCATGTTTTGGGTACTCACTGAGATATTAGCTGAGGTGCTTCTAATGAGTACCCACAACACATTTTGTGGAGAAATATGAATTTTTTAAAGTAAAACATATTTAAACAAGTAATACTTAACCTATGGATAATGTGCTGTTCTCTTCTATACTTAAACCTTCCAAAGACAAATGGCTTAAGTCTTAATCCAGAAGGTCCCTTTAAAGCATACCTGTGACGTCACCTCTCCCACGATTTTGATCATGTGTTCAGTTTCTTTGTAGAATTAAACAATATAACTGAAGCGAAGCGGGGAGATAGGAGGACAATCTGTTATCCATAGGTTAATTATTACTTATTAAAATATGTTTTATTTAAAAACTTCACTTTAACTTCATAATACATTAATCTATGGATAATGTGCTAGAATGTGTAGATTAGGAGGGAGGTGCTCCCCAATTCCAACACTAGTGGTTAGATTCCCTTATCTTCTGGTTTAACACTCAGGAAACTCTATGGAATCAGATACATTCTGCAATATATTCTTAAGAATGATCTAGATTCACAAATAACATAACTTTAAGGTATTAATTACCTTAATCACATGTAGAGTGGACTCTGGAGGCTGACAGTTTTCTTAAGCATCAGAAGCCTGAATTTCTTGTCCCATCCCCCCACCCCCTCTCCCCTACACACACACCACACCCACACCACCACCACCACACCATTTTTTGGGCAACAACAACTGGGCCCAATTGATGCAAACTGGTAACTTGCTGAGCCATATCCCTCAAATAAAATTTTGCAAAGGTAAAAGTTTGATTCCAGACTGCTGCTTCGAGAATGTCATTGTGAGGAACCTTATCAAAGAAAGCCCAGGAAAAGATAGCGGCCTAACTTCGTGAGCCTTAATTTTTAAAAAGGAAATGTCTCTTTGGGTGAGTTTCCTATAGGCAAGCTTAATTGTATAAGCTACCCATCTCGAGACTGAAGCCTTAGGGATATCATGATTGCCTTTAGTTGGTAAAAAGAATCTAGTTCTGTTCTGACAATAAGAATTAGTCATTTTGTGGTAAAACTTTTTAATGCTCTGATTGGGCATAAAAGTCTATCTAAATGTTCCCTTTTGCATTTTTGAGCTAAATTAGGGATGACTATAGGATCTGTGTAATTGGACGGAAGCTGATTCTTTGCCAAAAACCCAGTTTGTAAGATCAATGAGAATGAACCATCTGATTGATTGAACCTTAGATGATCTGAATCCATTGCCAAAGTGTGAATTTCACTGCATCTTTTAGCCATGGCAAGGGCGAATGAAAAGGCTGTTTTCATAGTTTGGAAGCCTTGTGTAAAGGTTCATATGGGGCTTTTTGCAGACAAATTAAGACCCAAGATAAACCTCATTTCGGGGTAAGAGATCTTTGGACAGGACATTGTAATTCAAAAGATCTAATTAACTCTGATAAGACTGGGTTAGAAGTAGTTGTGGTCATGGTACCCAAGCCATAATCCAAACTCATAAATCCATAAACGAATGATGAATCAGAATATTCAGACCAACAGACATGGGCCCCAGAATAAAGGGTGTAATCAGGCGTCCACGGATAGTAAGCATTACTTGGTAAGCAAGCTTCGCCCACCATGCCCATAGGCCTGAAGGAAGGAAATGTAGGTAGAAGCGTATGTCTGGGATTTTGGAAGTCTACTTATAGCTCGTCATTGGCAAAAACATCAGAAACAATTCTGGAAACTGCCACATTGTAGGGATTGACCAGATCATGATGTCTCCCATAGAACTTCTTAAGTGTTGCTACCAGGTTGGTTTTTTGATACCCCTGGCTCAACAACTTTGTACTGAACACTTTCCCATGCTTTATGAAGTCCTGATACAATTTTATTAAAAGAACCAAGTCTGTTACCAGACTTATTTATGTGCATTTGAAATCATGGCTCTATAGCCCTTGACGGTACTGATCTGACATTTTTCTCAGAAAAAAGGTATATAAGGAAATCAGCTATGACAATAAGAGAGGCCGTGACTAGACTAACCTTCTTTCTATGACACCAATATATGACCCATTTTGCATTTCTGAACAGATCCTCTTCTTGATTTTGATACAAAATCTGCAGCGTTTTGTGATTTTTTTTCATCTCTAATTAATTGCTTGATAACTCTCAAGCGTGAAGGGCAAGAGTTGGGAGGTTTTAATGTTATCTGCTAATTCCCATGTAGAACCAGGCCAATTTCTACACATCTAGAATATCTAGAATGAGAAGTACAAGAAAGACAATTAGTATGATTGTCCCACGACGCTTTGAGATAACCACAATCACCTCTAAATGGTCAGCATCAATAGCCCCGAAAATGTATGATAATGTGACGAATAAATAATATCACAAGATGGAAAAATGAAAAGAGAAAGAGTCATCTGTGAAAGGAATAAGAAATGAACATAAGAATACCAGAAAATAAGAAATACCTGGGAGAAAAAAAAAATTTAGAATTTTTTCGCCTGATGAAAAATTCCTGGATTTATTTGTTTGTCCACAGAAAAGAAACTGAACATGTGATCAAAACAGCTGGAAAGGTGACCTCACAGGTATGCCAAAGCGACCTTCTGGATTAAGACTTAAGCCGTTTTTCTGTGGAAGGTTTAAGTACAGAAGAGAATAGCACATTATCTATAGTTAATGTATTATGAAGTTAAAAAGAAAATATTAGGTCATTATCCAACTTGCTGTTCAAGAATGTAGGTTTGGCTGCTCAGGGATACAGGTCATTAACCAACTTGGTTGCTCAAGGATGTACATCATTATCGAACTTGGTTGCTCAGGGCTGTAGGTCATTATCAAACTTGGCTGTTCAAGGATGTAGGTGATTATCCAACTTGGCTGCTCAGGGATATAGGTCATTATCCAACTTCAATGCTCAAGGATGTAGGTCATTATCCAACTTGGCTGACCAAGGATATAGATCATTATCAAACACTGTTGCTTAGCGGTGTACATGATCCAACTTGGCTGTTCAAGGATGCAGATCATTATCCAACTCGGCTGGTTAATGATGTAGGTCATTATCCAACCCGGCTGCACATAGATGTAGGTCATTATCCAAACTGGCTACTCAAGGATGTAGGTCATTATCCAATGGCTGCTCAAGGATGTGTCATTATCTAACTTGGTTGCTTAAGGAATTAGGTCATTATCCAACTTGGCTGCTCAAGGATGTAGGTCATTATTCAACCAGGCTGCTCAAGGATGTAGGTCATTATCCAATGGCTGGTCAGGGATGTAGGTCATTATCAAACTTGGCTGCTTAAAGATTTAGGTCATTATCCAACTTGGCTGCTCAAGGATGTAGGTCATTATCCAACTTGGCTTCTCAAGGATGTAGGTCATTATCCAACTAGGCTGCTCAAGGATGTAGATCATTATCAAACTTTGTTGCTCAGGGATATAGGTCATTATCCAACTTAGCTGCTCAAGGATATAGACCATTATCAAACACTGTTGCTTAGTGGTGTACTTCATGATCCAACTTGGCTGTTCAAGGATGCAGATCATTATCCAACTTGGCTGGTTAATGATGTAGGTCATTATCCAAACCGGCTGCTCATGGATGTAGGTCATTATCAAAACTGGCTACTCAAGGATGTAGGTCATTATCCAACTAGGCTGCTCAATGATGTAGGTCATTATCCAATGGCTGGTCAAGGATGTAGGTCATTATCAAACTTGGCTGGTCAAGGATGTAGGTCATTATCAAACTTGGCTGCTCAAGGATGTAGGTCATTATCCAACTTGGCTATTCAAGGATGTAGGTCATTATCCAACTAGGCTGCTCAAGGATGTAGGTCATTATCTGAACTGACTCCTCAAGGATGTAGGTCATTATCCATGACTGCACAAGGATCCAAATTGGCTGCTCAAGGGATTAGGTCATTATCCAAGTTGGCTGCTCAATGATGTAGGTCATTATCCAACTAGGCTGATAAAGGATGTAGGTCATTATCCAATGGCTGCTCAAGGATGTAGGGCATAATCCAACTTGGCTGCTCAAGGATGTGGGTCAGTATCCAACTTGGCTGCTCAAAGCTGTAGATCTTTATCCAACTTGGGCAACTTGAGGTTTATGTTGAAATTAAAAGTAGCAATACATAAACAATACTCAATAATGGCAACCTGTTTGGGGTTTATCTATTTAATGCAGATATCTGCATTTCAAATACAGATATCTCTTTTAATAAATAGATATCTTATTTTTTTGGAATTACAGATATCTTTAATTGAAATGCAGATATATCTCTAACTGAAATGCAAATACTGGTATTTGAAATACAGACATCTCAATTTTCGATCATAATATAGATATCAGCATTTCAATGAGAGATATCTCTAATTAAGCTGAATTTCGGATATCTGCATTTAAAATACTGGTATCTCTTATTGAAATGTGTATATCTGTATTTGAAATGAGATGTCTGAATGTCTATATGAAATACATATATCTGTATTTCAATTAGAGACATCTTCATTTCAATTAGAGATATCTGATTCATGACTGAAATAGAGACATCTCTATTCATGCCACACTTATGGGAAACTGATAAGCCCCTCGCCGATGTTGACATGCTCACCGTTCACCTGTTATTAATACCAATGCGATGGATGGCACAGTTTGACCACCCAGCCCCCCTCCCCCCCACACACACAGACGACACAAAGAAATTCATTAAAAATGCTTAAGATTTCACATCATTATCTTTTTAGAGTTAAACCCGTCGCTATAACATTCCCATATTTTTGGTTACAAACATGCATAAACTTAATTCGCATGGGTCGCCATTTTTGTTGTGCCAAAGACAGCTTGAAAATGTTCTCTTCTCTGCCCTTTTTCTGTTAGTAGGACCGCGGCTTGGGTAACTTTTTTTTTTTTTTTTCAGAGATCACTATAGAGTGCAGGATTTGCACTGATTTCTGGTGGCCTCTCACAGTTTAATGTGCTGGATGGGGCATGCTTCAGCAAAAAAAAAAAAGAAAATGAAGATTCCCGCAATTTTCTGCGCGATTTTCATTTTTTTATGAATGTAAAAGTATTTAAGAAGTTGTTTTTCGATCATTTTTCTCTGACATGAAAGCAAGGTATCAAATTTATTGATAAAAAGTCAATGATATCACTCATCATATCAGTGGATGGATCAGGTGCTTGCACATTACAAAGGGAATCAACTCAGCTTATAAGTTACCGATGCTATACAAGGGAAACAACTCAATCACCAGATAGCATCATGTTGGCAGAAAATGCCAATCATATTCTTTAAATATTTTATTCTGATAATAAACTTAGAAAGATGACTGCCATCTTGAAAATCTATTTTCGCTTCTTTTCCTGAAATGAAAGACCAATTGTCTTGAAACTTGACAGGAAGCATCAGGGTGACCAGTAGATCAAAACAGCTAAAATCATTCAGATCCGAAATCCAAGATGGACGCCATCTTGAAAATCTATCTTTCGCTTCGTCTCCTGAACCGAAAGGTCAATTGACTTCAAAAACTTGGTAGGAAGCATCAGACTGACTTGTAGATAAAAAGAGCTAAAATCGTTCCGATCTGAAATCCAAGATGGCCACCATGGCCGCTATCTTGGAAATCTATTTTGCACTTCTTCTCCTGAACCGAAAGGCCAGTTGACTTGAAACTTGGCAGAAAGCATCAGGGTGACATGCAGATCAAAATTAGCTAAACTTCTTTAGATCGGACATCCAAGATGGCAGCCATGGCCGCTAGCTTAGAAATCTATTTTTCACTTCTTCTCCTGAACCGAAAGGCAACTCGGTAGGAAGTATCTGGGTAACTTATAGATCAAAAATAGCTAAATTTGTTGTGATCAGAAATCCAAGATGGCTGCCATCTTGAAAATCTATTTTGAACTTCTTTTGAACAGAAAGGCCAATTAACTGGAAAATTGATAGGAAGTATCAGGGTGACTTGTAGATCAAAGATTCTGATAAAAAATCTAAGATGGTTGCCCTAGCAGCCATGTTGAAAATCTATTTTGAACTTTTTTATCCTGAACTAAAAGGCCAACTGACTTGAAACTTCATTGGAAATCTATATTGAAAATCTATATTGAAGTTCCTTCTCTTGAACCATCAACTGACTCGAAACTTGTCTGGTAATCAGGTGAGCAATACAGGGCCATCTTGGCCCTCTTGTTTGATGTACAAGTCACCCCCAATACTTCCTATCAAGAACTCAAGTTTCAAGTCAATTGGCCTTTCAGTTCAAGAAGAGAAGTTCACAATAGATTTTCAAGATAGCGGCCATCTTGGATTTCGGTTTGTAACAATTTTAGCTGTTTTATCTACAATTCGCCCTGATTCACCATGGCGGCCACCTTGGCTCTCCAATCTGAACTATTTTAGCTTTTTTGATCTACAAGTCACCTGAATATTTCCATTGAAGTTCTGAGTCAATTGGCCTTTCCATTAAGAACAATTTCAAAATAGATTTTCAAGACAGCAGCCGTGGCTGCCACCTTGGATTTCCAATCATAATGTGACTTTAGCTATTTTTTTTATCTACAATTCATTCCCAATAATTCCTATTAAGTTTCAAGTCAACTGGCCTTTTGCTTCAGGAGAAGAAGTTCAAAATAGATTTTCAAAATGGCCGCCATGGCAGCCATCTTGGATTTTCAATCGGAATGATTTTAGCTTTTTTTTATCGATAAGTCACCCTGATACTTCCTAGCAAGTTTTAAGTCAATTGGCCTTTCTGTTCAGGAGTCGAAGTTTAAAACAGATGTTCAAAATGGAGGCCATGGCAGCCATCTTGGATTTCCAATCAGAACAATTTTAGCTATTTTTGATTTACAAAACACCCCCCATACTTCCTACCAAGTTGCTAGTCAAGGGGCTTTCTCAGTAACCATCAGTCTAAATCTTAACTCTCCAAACTTGAAAACTGAGCCAGAGTCATAATTTCACTAACTGTTTTCTTAATGCTCAATCACATTTTGACCCCTTGCCTCATCCTAGAACATGACCCAGGGGCAAAGAAATTCAGGTTTAGGCCTTGTAAGTAGCATACCAAATTTCAACTTCCTAGCATAAAAGGTATCCAAGTTGAGTGTAGGACAAAATCCCTCCCGGACATAATCCCTTCTGCTCATTTTTGTATAGGTGGACATAATCCCTCCCATGTTTTTTTGCAACGTGGATATAATCCCTCCCGCTCATTTTTACAAGGTGGACAGAATTCCTTCCGTAAATTTTCCAACTAGGACAAAATCCCTTCTTTGGACAAAATCCCTTCTGCTTAATTTTCAAGGTGGATAGAATCCCCCCTGCCCATCCTCCAATGCTTATTTTATAAACTGCACACTCTTGTGTATATACAGACAGCTATTTCTGCACACAAATATCTGTCTTGACAGTTCCTATGCTGAATATGACTACCATGAACATATAAGTTGTATCAAAACAGATTTAAAACATGCCTTTTTAGTTGGTTTTTGCTTTGTTTTTCTTTTTTCTTTTCTCTTTTTTTTCGGTTTCTTTAGATAAATAAATATATTCTGTATTAATTGTCCTTGATAGTTATATCATTAAAAGCATTCACCATGAAGAAAGTGAAGACCCTGATCAGACTGAGAAGATGCTCGGGCTAATCTGAGTTTTGGCTGGACTCAAAGACAAAATTATTGGTTTTGTCATATTTTGTCCAGTATATATGTTAAGAAAATGAGATAAAATATGTGCTTATTATAAGAAAAAATAATAATAAAAAAAACAAAAATAAAATAAAATAAAAATAAAAAATAACAAACTCTTGTAGATATTGCTGATGAGCTTTATTTATTTATTTATTATACTTTCTGGTTGATTTGTGCTTATTTATTTACTTATTTATTTATTTATTTATATTTATTATTTATTTATTATACTTTTTTGTAAATTGGTGCCAAATGCAATTATGCTGAATATGTTTGTAATTTAAATGTGCTAAAAAGCAATGTTTAATTAAGGGCTATTAAGGTCAATCATGTTTCTAATGGCCTAATTAATGGTCACAGTTTGTAATCTTTCTATACTTAAATTGTTGTCAATGCTGTTAGACACAAGCAACTATTTAGAGGTCAATGTTTGTTTGTTTGTTTGATTTTAATGTTTATAAATACTTTCTATTATAATTGTAAAAATTCAGCCCATGCATAACATTTCCTAGTATTTCACATGTGTGCCTAGCAAAGACTCAGATCTGACTGCACATCCTAAAGTTTGATCAAACGCATCTCTGTTTACTGTTTACTTAAAGGGTAACAAAGGTCCCAAGAATTGTGGCTGCGCAGTCTTATCAGAGTTTTTACTTGAAGAACTTGCTATTGTAGGAAATGTTCAGTGCGAGAAATTGGATCCTCCACATCCAAGTTTGATCAAATACATCACTGTTTACTGTTTATTTAAAGGGTAACAAAGGTCCCAAAAATTGTGACTGTGCAGTCTTATCGGAAAATGCTAAAATAGTAGCCAAGTGGCCAGGTAAGACTCTGATCAGCTTGGAGAGATGTAGGCAATTTCAGCCGGGAGGGGTTTTTCCTTGTTGGAAAATTCACAGAAGGGATTTTGTCCACCTTGTAAAAAAGAGCAGGGGGGATTATATCCACGTTGCAAAAAACACAGAAGGGATTATGTCCACCTATACAAAAATGAGCAGAAGGGATTTTGTCCGGGAGGGATATTGTCCGTATACCATCCAAGTTATGACCTCCAGAAAATGAACAAAAAATCAACCCCACTCTAAGCCCAACCCAATGGTCTCATCATTATTTTTTTGTCAGATGATGAATTTCATCTCAGTAATCATCAAGCTAAATCTTAACTCTCCAAACTTGAAAACTGAGCCAATCATAATGTCAACAACTAATTTTCAAATGCTAAATCTTACCTGTTATATATTTTTTGACCCCCAGCCCCACTCCAGGGCACAAACATAACGTACGCAGGTAACATCACGGTGAAATGCTATATGCCCCACTCCTGTCTTTGGCAGACGGGGAAATAAGAAGAAATAAGGGCAGATAATTCAGTATGTTAACATGTAAGTAAAAATTATTTTGTGCTAAGTCAAATGAATGTAATGAAAAAAAGCTGTCACTTTACATTGCAATATTTCAAAGGGTTCAGGCCTTATGAGAGAACTACAAATAAGGTAGACATTTCAGTAAATAAACAAGTTGGAGGTGTGGTTGCTTTTGCTGTCAGATATATTACATTTCACAGTAGTGTACACAAATCATAAAAGGTCACAAATATTTCTTTGTTTTCTAATAACAATTCAAAGAAAAAAATCAGTTTGTGTTTACGTCCATCTTTGCTCCAGATAAGGTATTTTTTTCTTATTTCTACTAATGAGTACCCAAAACTTATGTTTTCATGGAGAAAAAAGAAAAAAAAATTTCCTTGATACCCCCTCTTATCTAGAGCTATGTAATCAATGTACATGTATGAAATGTATCTAGGGAAAACTACAAGAGGCCCACGGGCCACAGGTCGCTCACCTGAGTGACATAGCCACTGCAGACATGCAGATGTTATGCAACATTTTAATCCTGTCATCGCAACTAATGAAAAGATCATCATTTAAGCAGTTCTTAATTTTAAAGAAGAATATATAGGCATGACAGTCAATGGAGTGTGATCATTTGAACAAACTCTCAATCACATTTCAACAGTAGGAACAATGTGAAAATTGGCTAAGTGGTTTCTGAATAATTACGATTTTATACAAGTTACAGCACAGTGGCAGGGAAATATAATAAACAGAAACAAGATAGCAGCCATCTTGGATTTCCAGTCAGAATAATTTTAGCTACTGTTGATCTACAAGTCACCTCGATATTCCAATGAACTTTGAGTCAATTGCCTTTTTGGTTCAGGAGAAAAAGTTCAAAATAGATTTCAAGATGGCCGCCATTTGGGATTTCTTGAAACGATTTGAGCTATTTTTGATCTACAAGTCACCCCGATGCTTCCTACCGAGTTTTGAGTCAATGGCCTTTCAGTTCAGGAGAAGAAGCGAAAAACAGATTTTCAAGATGGCCGCCAACTTGGATTTCCGATCAGAACAATTTTAGCTATCTTTGATCTACAAGCCAGCTTGGATTTCCGATCCTAACTACAAGTCACCCCGATGCTTCCTACCAGGTTTCGAGTCAACTGGCCTTTCAGTTCAGGAGAAGAAGTGAAAAATAGATTTTCAAGATGGCCGCCATTTTCTGATCGGAACGATTTTATCTATTTTTGATCTACAAGTCACCCCGATGCTTCCTACCAAGTTTTGAGTCAGTTGGCCTTTCGGTTTAGGAGAAGAAGAAAAAATTGATTTTCATGTTGGCCGCCATGCCGGCCATCTTGGATATCCGATCAGAACAATTTTAGCTATTTTTTATCAACAAGTCACCCTGATGCTTCCTACCAAGTTTTGAGTCAACTGGCCTTTCGGTTCAGAAGAAGAAGCGAAAAATGGATCGGAACGATTTCAGCTACTTTTGATCTACAAGTCACCCCGATGCTTCCTACCAAGTTTCTAGTCAATTGGCACAGGGGTATAGGAGGAGTGGGCTTTTAAAGCAATTGTTGATGCCGCATGGTGCACGATGGACAACGGACATTGACTAACCACAATAGCTCACCATGAGCACTTCCTGCTCAGGTGACCTAAAAATGCCTATTCTCAGTACTGACCTCTGACGGTGTTTGTGGATTATCTGCATCAATAACTTCATTGTATGCAGTGTTCCTCTTTGCTTCATTCAAACACTTCTCTTCTTCATTATCGTCATCATCAAGGGAATCGCCTGTGCTCTGGAAAGGAATAGATTTACATAGGTCCAGATACATTCAGAGGTTATTTCCTGTTCCATTTGAACAAAAACATACATGTATAAAAATTAATGTACCTTCTGAGATACTCACTGGAATGCAAACATGATGCCAATGAGTAACCTTAAGACAGGTTTTGGTGCAAAAAATAAACAAACATTACATTGTATTTTATGTTAGATGACCTCTGACAGTAGCAATGTAAATTTACCTAAAAATGTCAGCAAATAAAGTTTATAGTATGAACGCTAGTACTCAATATTTAGCTAACCCTAGCATCGGCAAGATATACCATTTATTTCAATATAGGAAGAAAGCCTGGACAGGTCTCTATATAAAATAATTGTATAGCAGATATACATTGCATTTCGCAAAAACTCTCATGTTTCTATGGAGGCTCAGTTGATACTTAACAAATTTTATGTATACAAAACCTTGTGTATTCGGGTTAAAATCATAAAAAAGAAAGAAATAAAAGCACCGCAAGCATAATACCCCGCCATAGCAATATTTGTTTATGTATTGAAGTTATCTTTGCAAAAATGTCTGGAAAGAAAATGAAGGAGGGACAGATAACAATCCTAAACCAGATCTTGATAATATCAATGGACAGATAACAATCCTAAACCAGATCTTGATAATATCAATGCATATAGCAAGTTTGGTTAAAAAGGCCTTGTTTGTTTGTGTTGAGGTTTTACGGCCCAGTCAACCCAATGGGGTCATGTCGAGCGCGGTCAGTTTACCTAACCACACGTTTACTGGGCAGGCTTAGTCCTCTAAGCGGTTAACCAGTATTGTGCACATTCTTTCGCCAGAAACTGACAACTGCCCTTCTTGAATCAGCGGAAGGGAGAGAATGACCGTAGAAAATATTTCATGATCAATCTCCACGAAAGAATGTTGCCGACCTCGGCGGGGGTTGAACCCGCGACCTCCTGGTCTCCAGTCGGACGGCGCATCCAACTGAGCCACCGAGGCCGGCTAAAAAGGCCTTGTTATTTACTCAAGTTATCATCCGGAAATGAAAATATGGGCGTGTCTTGGGCAGATAACTCCGTAAAAATTTAACAAAATTTGCCCATTAGCAATTCCAAAACAGATCTCCTTAAGGTCAATGCATATAGCAAGTTTGGTTAAAATCCCTTATTTACTCAAGTTATCGTCTGGAAACGAAAATATGGGTGTGTCTCGGGCAGATAACTCCGTAAAAATTTGACGAAATTTGTCCATTAGCAATTCCATACCAGATTTCCTTAATGTCAATAGATATAGCAAGTTGGGTTAAAATCCCTTGTTGTTTACTCAAGTTATCGTCCGGAATCGAAAATATGGGCATGTCTCGGGCAGATAACTCCGTAAAAATTTGACGAAATTTGCCCATTAGCAATCCCAAACAAGATCTCCTTAATGTCAATGCATATAGCAAGTTTGGTTAAAATCCCTTGTTATTTACTCAAGTTATCGTCCTGAAACGAAAATATGGACGTGTCTCGGGCAGATAACTCAGTAAATATTTGATGAAATTTGCCCATTAGCAATCCTAAACCAGATCTCCACAATATCAATGCACATACCAAGTTTGGTGAAAATCCATTGATGTTTACTTAAGTTATCATCCAGAAAGGAAAAACGGATGGACGGACGGACGGACACACGGACGTCCAACGTGAAACCATAATACCCCGCCACTATTGTGTGGCGGGGTATAAAAATGCTCAAAACCAGAATGTTTATTTTCTCATGCACATATGCACATATCTTACGACATGAAAGCCGTAACAAAGGAATGAAGCATAGCTGAAAAAATTCCACGCCTATCTTGGGATTCGAACCCGGTCCTCCCAGTTAAAAAGCCAATGCTCTAACCACTGAGCCAAAGAATCGACTCCCTGACGCAGTTGTCAGAGACTGAATATATACTTAGAAGCTATGCGTAATCTGCCAAGGCAGATAATCGAAGGTAGGAGTATTCGGTCGTAACACTCCCCCTTTTCAAGGAAGTCATCATTTATGATGACATGAAGCCATTTTCGGCGTATAAAGTCCTATCCCGGACGAGCCCCCATCTTACGACATGATAGTGGCAACAAAGGAATGAAACATAGCTGAAAAAATTTCCACGTCTGTCATGGGAATCGAACCCAGTCCTCCCGGTTAAAAATCCAATGCTCTAACCACTGAGCCAAAGAGTTGACTCTTTGGCTCAGTGGTTAGAGCATTGGATTTTTAACTGGGAGGACCGGGTTCGATTCAACTCTTTGGCTCAGTGGTTAGAGCATTGAATTTTTAACCGGGAGGACTGGGTTCGATTCCCACGAGAGGCGGGAAATTTTTTCAGCTATGCTTTATTCCTTTGTTACGACTTTCATGTCGTAAGACATATGACATCATTAGTGACACCCCAGTTGTTTTCTGCATTTAAGGATTGATTGATCGATTGTGTTGGGGTTTAACGACACGTCAACCCTTGTGGGTCATTTTGTGTCGTCTCCCAGAGAAAGGGAGAAAAGGGGTAGTAGAAGAGATGAAAGAGAGTAACAGAGAAGAAAGAGGAACAGGAATGAAAGTGAAGAAACAGAAGAAGTAAAAACATCCCCCTTTACCCTTACCCGCTACAAAGATAGCAGGCCTTGCCCAACTGTTAGCCAATATCAGATGGACGCCCCGGTGACGTAAGATACACGACACCTTCGCACCACCTGACCATTCCCCAAAGCATTTAAGGAACAGTACCGTTTTCCTGTCTGACATCAATTTTTAAATATGGCATGCAAACTGTGTTTAAAATGAACCTTCTAGCTTTTCTATAGCCATTATTACAAGGTATACAGAAATAAATTAACACCAAACTATATTCAATTTTTTGTCCAATATGGCCATTATGATAAACCTGTAAGAAAACGTCTGATTGCTAATTTTATGACACCATTTTGAACAACACATTTTAAATTTTCCCAGACATATTTGTTTGTGTTGAGGTTTTACGGCCCAGTCAACCCAATGGGGTCATGTTGAGCGTGGTCAGTTTACCTTACCACACGTTTACTGGGCAGGCTTAGTCCTCTAAGCGGTTAACCAGTATTGTGCACATTCAAATATTGGTATAGAATACTGTATTGTACTAACGTAAGTCTTAAACATGCATGTAGAGGTGAATCGCCGCCCACTTCTTCCTGTCTATTATCTTAAAACCTTTGTTAATGAACTATACTGGGTAAGAATGTATGAAGACCAAACAGAATAACTGATGTAATTTCCGCAAACTAAAATGTTCATCAAAATTCCATAAAATACACACCATTTTACGGTGACAAGACTTTTAAACAAGAGGCCCATGGGCCACAATGCTCACCTGAGTCAACTGCTGCAAGTTAATCAGGTCATTTACTCATCATTCCCTGTTAGCCCGTCAAGTTTCAAGGCAATGGCTTAAACAGTTTTTGAGATATCTTGGTGACAAGGTTAAAATGCTGAACTTTTCAAAGGGCCATACTTAGTCAAAACAAGAATATATATGGTTTATGGGTGGGGATCTGAACAGTTTCCAAGATATTATGCATTTTATGAAAAAAGCGGGTGGGGCATGCCCCCGGGGTACCCGGGGATCCATGTCACTAAATGCAGCTTGTCATAAGGAACAAGAATATATATGGTTTATGGGTGGGGATCTGAACAGTTTCCGAGATATAACACATTTTATGAAATGAAGGGGGTGGGGCATGCCCCCGGGGGACCCCTTTGAGATCCATGGTCCATGTCACTTAATGCGCCTCATCACAAGGAACAAGAATGTATATGGTTTATGGGTGGGGATCTGAACGGTTTCCAAGATATTAAGCATTTTGTGAAATGAAGGGGGTGGGGCATGCACCCGGGGGATACCCAGGGGTCCCAAGATCCATGTCACTAAATGTGCCTTAAGGAACTTATCTTAAGGAACAAGACTATATATGGTTTATGGGTGGGGATCTGAATGGTTTCCGAGATATAACACATTTTATGAAATGAAGGGGGTAGGACCTGCCCCTGGGGGACCCCCTTGGGATCCATGGTCCATGTCACTAAATGCGCCTCATCATAAGGAACAAGAATATATATGGTTTATGGGTGGGGATCTGAATGGTTTCCAAGATATTATGCATTTTATGAAAAGAGTGGGTGGGGCATGCCCAGGGACCCAGGGATCCATGTCACTAAATGCGGCTTATCATAAGGAACAACAATATATATGGTTTATGGGTGGGGATCTGAACGGTTTCCAAGATATAACACATTTTATAAATGAAGGGGGTGGGGCATGCCCCCGGGGGACCCCTTTGGGATCCATGGTCCATGTCACTTAATGCGCCTCATCATAAGGAACAAGAATATATATGATTTATGGGTGGGGATCTGAACGGTTTCCGAGATATTAAGCATTTTGTGAATGATTGATTGTGTTGGGGTTTAACGACACGTCAACCCTTGAGGGTCATTTTGTGTCGTCTCCCAGAGAAAGGGAGAAAAGAGATAGAAGAGAGAGTAGAGGAGATGAAAGAGAGGGACAGGGAAGAAAGAGGAACAGGAATGAAAATGAAAGAAACAGAAGAAATAAAAACATTCCCCCTCTACCCTTACCCACTACAAGGATAGCAGGCCTTGCCCAATTGTAAGCCAATATCAGCTGGACGCCCCAGTGATGTAAGATACACAGCACCTTCGCACCACCCGACCACCCTCAAGCATTTTGTGAAAAAGGGGTGGGGCATGCCCCTGGGGGACACCCATGGGGTCCCAAGATCCATGTCACTAAATGCGCCTTATCTTAAGGAACAAGAATATATGGTTTATGGGTGGGGATCTGAACGGTTTCGGAGATATAACACATTTTATGAAATGAAGGGGGTAGGACACCCAGGGGTCCCAAGATCCATGTCACTAAATGTGCCTTATCATAAGGAACAATATATATGGTTTAGGGAGGGTATTCTGAACCCTAAGTAAGTTATTATGCATTTTCACTTTTTCACATACAAATGCCTATGCGACCAAATTTGACCTTGGCCTAAAATAGGTCAAGGTCATCCCAGAGTCACCATTTATGCAATTTATGATGGGCCCACGCCCCAGATGCTACATACCAAGTTCCATGCAAATCGGCCCAGCGGTTCCGGAGAAGAAGATTTTTGAAGGGTTTTTACCATATATGGGCATGGCGGCCATCTTGGTCATGTGACCTGGACCCCATATGCAAACTTTCGTTCCCCCATCCCATGGAGGCTCCACATGAAATTAGACTTCAATCGGCCCAGTGGTTCCAGAGGAGAAGACATTTGAAAATGTGAACACACGACACACAGACAGACAGACAAACAGCCTTGCCATATGATAAGCTCACCAATGAGCCTTCGGCTCAGGTGAGCTAACAATCAGTGCCAAATTATATTCAGACATCAACTGTAAAGAATAATTTATCATGACTTGGGTGTATATTGGGTTATTTTACCTGTTAGTATATACATTGTGTACTATACGCTTAATAGAAATTACAGTTGCTTGGCAAAACTCTAAACCAGTATCATGCAAAATGCATGCGTTTCTCCAAAATGCAATTAGTTTTGCATTGCTATACAGCGGTTTTGTATGAACCAATATCCCAAGCTTTATATATACAAAAATTCAGCCGTATATCTTTCCAATGCTCGGGTTACATTTTTTTGCAAGATACAGGAATTAAAAAACCCGACTATTAGTAAGATATATTACTTCTGCTGCAATGGACTGCTAATGACAGTTATTTACGTCAAAACAAGAGAACCATGACGGTCGTATATTGCTCACCTGAGCAAACAGATTTGCATACTTACTATTAAGTTCCACTCAAGTTCATTGCTTTAAGATTTTTGCATAAATTTTATGTTCAACAAGAGTGACATGATGGTCTTAAAAAATGGAGTAACAATGCCATATATGGCAAGCAGTGCCTATCTTTTTAAATCTGATCTTCAAAATTTCTATAAAGAACAAGAGGCCCACGGGCCACGGTTCGCTCACCTGAGTGACATAGCCACTGCAGACATGCAGATGTTATGCAACATTTTTCCAGTCCTATCATCGCAACTAATGAAAATATCATCATTTGAGCAGTTCTTAGTTTTGAAGAAGAATATATGGGCCTGACAATCAATGGAGCATGATCATTTGAATAAACTATCAATCACATTTCAACAGAAGGATCAATGTGAAATTTGGTGGAAATTGGCCAAGTGGTTTCTGAAGAATCATGATTTTATACATGTAAACAGCACAGTGGCAGGGAAATATTATAAATATAAACCAGATGATGTCCATCTTAGATTTCCAATCAGAACAATTTTAACTACTGTCGATCTACAAGTCACTTCGATACTTTCAATATAAATGTATATGGCCCATACAAATAGGGAAGCAAATTTGACCTTGGAGGTAAAAAGGTCAAATGTCAACATAGAACCATCATTTTAGCAATTTTGGTAGATCTCCTGTCCTCCATAATTTGTGCAAAGATTAGGACCCAGGGCTTATTTGGTTATGGAGAAAAAGATTTTTAAAGGTTTTTACCATATATGGGCATGGCAGCCATTTTGATCAATGGACCATACCCATTTTAGCAATCTTTCATTCTCCTGCCCACGGAGGCTCCGCATGAAATTTGAGCAACACTGGCCCGGAGGCTTCAGAGGAAAAGCCATTTGAAATTATCAACATTTTCTCCATACAAATGTATGGGGCCCATACAAATGCATATAGAAGCAAACTTGACCTTGCCGTAAAAAGGTTAAATGTCAATGTATGACAATTATTTTAGCAACTTTCGTAGACCGCCCGTTCCAGATGATATATGCAAAGATTCAGCCACAAGCCATCCTCAGTTTTGGAGAATAAGATTTTTAAATGTTTTTTTCCCATACAAATGCATAAGGAAGCAAACTTGACCTTGCCGTAAAAAGGTCAAATGTCAATATATGACCATTATTTTAGCAACTTTGGTAGACCCCCTGTCCCCGATGATTTATGCAAACATTCAGCCCCAAAGCATCCTCGGTTCTAGAGAAGAAGATTTTTAAAGGGTTTTACCATATATGGGCATGGCGGCCATCTTGGTCAACGAACCGTGACCATTTTAGCAATCTTTTGTTCCCCCTACCTAAGGAGGCTCCATATGAAATTTGAGCAAAATTGTCCCAGAGGCTCAAGAGGAGAAGTTGTTTGAAATTCTGAACATTTTTCCCATACAAATGCATAAGGAAGCAAAATTGACCTTACCGTAAAAAGGTCAAATGTCAATGTACGACCATTATTTTAGCAATTTTGGTAGCCCTCCTGTTCCCGAAGATATATGCAAAGATTCAGCCATAAGGCATGCTCGGTTTTGGAGAAGAAGATTTTTAAAGGTTTTTCCCGTACAAATGCATAGGGAAGCAAACTGACCTTGCCGTAAAAAGGTCAAACGTCAACGTACGACAATTCTTTTAGCAATTTTGGTAGACCTCCCATCCCCGATGATTCCTGCAAAGGTTCAGCCCCAAGGCATTCTCGGTTCTGGAGGAGAAGATTTTTAAAGGTTTTTACCATATATGGGTGTGGCGGCCATCTTGGTCAACGGACCGCGACCATTTTAGCAATTTTTCGTTCCCCCACCCTAAGGAGGATCCATATGAAATTTGAGCAAAATTGGCTCAGAGGAGAAGTCGTTTGAAAATGTTAACGGACTGACGCACGGACGCAAAGTGATCACAATAGCTCATCCTGAGCAGGGAAAATAAGCCCTGCCCATGGTGGCCATGCTTTTTGATGAATCTTGATGCCTTGAATAATCTTGGTAGAGGGTCACCAAAGAAACATTGCTGCCACATTCTAGTCAAATCAGTCCAGCAGCAGTTTCTGACAAGAAGATTTTTAAAGTTTTCTATACAGATACAAAGGGAAAATAGTCCCTACCCCATGGCAGCAATATTTTTTGATGAATCATGAAGTTTCAGCTTGATCGGATGTAAAATGTAGGAGGAGTTAACCGGAAATGAAAAGTTAACAGAAATTTTCAAAGGGGCATAACTCTGCAAACATTTGGTGGACTATAACCCCGAAACAATATGCACTGCATCACATCATGGTCTAACTATATATCAAGTTTCAGCTTGATCGGATGTAAACTGTAGGAGGAGTTAGCCGGAAACGAAAAAGTTTACGGACGGACGCCATACCCAGTAACATAATACGTCCCGTTTTTCAAACGGGCGTATAAAAAGCCAACCGACTCAAAACTTGGTAGGAAGCATCAGCTTGACTTATAGGTCAAAAATAGCTAAAATCTTTCTGATCGGAAATCCAAGATGTCTGCCATGGTGGCCATCTTGAAAATCTATTTTTCGCTTCTTCTCCGGAATCGAAAGTCTTATTGACTTTAAACTTGGTAGGAAGCATCGGGGTTACTTGTAGATCAAAAAGAGCTAAAATCTTCCCTATTGGAAATCCAAGATGGCTGCCATAGCCCCCCATCTTGTTTTATATATACTTTTATAGGGAAAACCTTTAAAAATCATTTTGTCTGAAACCAGAAGACCCTGGCCTTTGATATTTGGTTACATAGCTTCATCTTGTTCACATGTCTATTCAACAATAAGGCACCATGTAATCATGCTTCTGTCCAGCACCCACCCCCCACCCCCGGCGTGTCATCCGAAAACAATCTTTTCAACAAATTTTAAACATACATAGTCCTATGAAGAGAAATCATAGTCTTTTAGAATATACTAGAGACAATGACACTCTGGGCCCTCTTGTTATAAACTTGGTAGACCTTGAGTCCCCAGTGCTGTATATGAAGATTCAGCCTCAAAGCATTCTTAGTTTTGGAGAAAAAGATTAAGTGTTTTACCATATATGGGCATGGCAGCCATTTGTTCAATGGTGCAGAACCATTTGAACAAATTGTCAACTTCCCTTTAATAGAATGCCCCATGTAAAATTGGTCGAGTGGTTTTAGAGAAGACATTTACAGATTTCACAATTTTATACATAACCTAGGGCAAGGGCATATAATTCCCAAAATTTTGATGGTAATTATACAGTTTTACTAATTCAATCATAAGTTTCAGCCATTAGTCTTTAGTATATTTTGAGAAAATGACTTTTCAACTTTTTGTCCATACAAATGTATGGGGACGCAAATTTGACCTTGCCGTAAAAAGGTCAAAGGTCCTAGGATCATCATTTAAATAAACTTGGTAGACCTTGAGCTCTCTATGCCATATACAAGATTCAGCCATAAAGCTTTCTTGGTTCTGGAGAAGAAGACTGTTAAGTGTTTGTTTGTTTTTTATGTGTTTATGGGCATGGTGACCATCTTGTTCAATGGGGCAGAATCATTTGAACAAACTGTCAATACCCCTTTGATAGAAGGCCCCATGTGAAAGAAATCCCCATGTGAAAGAAATCTGGTGAAAAAATTGGTCAAGCGTTGTCAGAGAAGATGTTTTAAGATTACATGATTTTATACCTGTATATAGCCCAGGGGCAAGGGCAGATAACAATATTTTTGTATGGGGGCGCAAATTTTACCTTGACGTAAAAAAAGTTAAAGGTCAACCTACGATCATCATTTGAACAAACTTGGATTTACATTTATCTATTGTAGATGGGTTTGTTTCCTGCAAAATTTATAATAAACGCGGTGATTTTGATTTTGAGATTGTAAATTTTCCTTTCTTGGATGGTGATATTCCACGTGCGGCATCCTACTGTGTTTATATTTCACAATTAATTCAATTTGCCAGAGTGTCTAGTCATGTAACTGACTTCAACACTGGTAATAAATTGCTAACTGCTAAACTTCTTAATCAGGGTTATTGATATCATAAACTACGTAAAGTCTTTACTAAGTTTTATAGACGTCATTCCGATTTAGTTTCAAAATTCAATGTTGGACTAAAATCTCTTCTGCAACAAGGCCTATCGGAACCCGAATTTTATGGTGACTTAGTGTATAAATTCAGAAAAATATATGCTTGCAATGACTTCAGTACCTAATTTCGTAAAATCATTCTTCAATATAAAAAGATTGGGTGCAACATAAATGTTATACGACAGACTGCATGCATGGTTGTTAACCCAATTACGGTTAATAACTTTGCTTCCCTCTTTAATTGCACACCGGCGGGTTAGGCCTCAGATTCTATGACGGTTCCAGCGTAAAGGCTTACTTGAAATTTAATTTTGGGTAATGTTGGTTGGTACTTGATGCTCTATCTTTGGTCGGGCCCACCAGAGTCTAATTGTTGGTTTTCTTTTGCTCCAGCATTTCAGTTGTTTCGTGCTGTCGAGTCCTTGTCGTTATTGCATCTCTGTAATTAGTTGATTTTTTGTGTTCTCGGAGATGTAGCACTGATGAGTTAGGAAGCCTTCATGCGGACTGAACAAATTATGTGTCTAAACCGCGGCATATGTAAGGGTGAGGATTGTGGCCACGTAAAATCGATTTAAGCCCCCCCCCCCCCCCCCCCAGTGAAATACTTTTCACTGACCGTTCCAAGGCGGTTCTTCTGTCATGGTTTATTTTTGTTATAGTTCATCTTTGAATGTGTGTGTCGCTTACATATTTTTGTTTTGGATAGCCATTTGGCCACTTTGTGGGAAAGCAACTGTCCGTTTGGCTTTCCGCTAGTGATGTTTCCATTAGGGTCTAGTTATTTCGTGTTTGTGTTTCTTTCCCTTTGATGTCTCTGATGGGAGGTGTGGGATAATTGTATTGGTTCCTGATCATTGCCTTCCCTTCTATTTTGGTAGATTTTGAGTCCCCAATGCTATATACCAATATTCAGCCTCAAAGCTTTCTTGGTTCTAAAGAAGAAGATTTTTAAGTCTTTTTTACCATATATGGGTATGGGGGCTACCTTGTTTAATGGCCAAACCATTTGAACAAATTGTCAATACCCTTTCAACAGAAAGGCCCAATGTGAAATCTGGTGAAAATTGCGCAAGCAGTTTTAGAAGAGAAGACATTTAAAAGTTACATAATTTATACATGTATATAGCTAGTGTTTCTCCCAGGATTCAAAAAGGGCATGATAACAATTTTGAAAAAAGGGCACTTTTTACATGAGTATGTCAACAAATAGGGCATTTTACACGTGAAGTGCAATACAAGAGGGCCATGATAGCCCTATATCGCTCACCTGAATCATGTTCTACATAGTATTGTTAACAGAGATGTGGCTCTAAAGGTCATGGTGACCTTGACCATGACCTTTGCCCTCAGGGTCATCTTCTGATCAGAGCCCCAAGCATTGCCCAGTTATAAGCTTGTTTTGTACTAGAGGTCACTGTGACCTTGACCTTTGCCATTAGGGTCATCTACTGGTCAAGACTAACATTCCATCTAAGTTCAAGAGTTCTAGCCTCAAACACTGCCAAATTATAAGCTATTTCGTACTAAAGGTCATGGTGACCTTGACCATGACCTTTGCCCTCAGGATCATTTACTGGTGAGGACCAACATCTCTACCAAGTTTGAGGGTCCTAACCATAAGCATTGCAGAATTATAAGCTTTTTTGGTACTAAAGGTCACTGTGACCTTGATCTTTGACTTAAAGGTCATCTATTTTTCAGGTCCATCCTCCCTATTAGTTTGATAGTCCTAGGCCTAATCACTGCCAATGGCTTTTTTGCTGTGTGTAAAACAAGTGACCCCCCCCCTCTGGGCGGGGCCTCTTTTCACCCCAGGGGCATAATTTGAACATTCTTGTCAGAGGACCTCTAGGCAATGCTACATATCTAAGACCTAGGCTTGCACTTTCAGACAAGAAGATTTTTGTTTTTTTCCTATATAAGTCTATGTAAAACATGTCCGCCCCGGGGCGGGGCCATTTTTTACACCAGGGCTATAATTTGAACAATCTTGGCAGCGGTCCACTAGGTGAAGCTAAGTACCAAATATCAAAGGCCCATGGGTCTTCCGTTTTCAGATAAGAAGGTTTTTGAAGGTTTTCTCTAAATTCTATGTAAAACATATCAGCCCCGGGGCAGGGCCATTTTGGCCCCACGGCGAAAACTTGAACAATCTTGGTAGAGGTCCACTAGGTGAAGCTATGTATCAAATATCACAGGCTTGGGCCTCCTGCTTTCAGACAAGAAGATTTTTAAGGTTTTTCCCTATATGGGTCTATGTAAGACAATAAACCCCCAGCGCAGGGCCATTTTTGACCCCAGGGCTATAATCTTAACAACTTTGGTAGAGGTCCACTAGATAAAGCTGCATACCAAATATCAAAGGCCTGGGCCTTCTGGTTTCAAACAAGAAGATTTTTTTTAAGTTTTCAGTTAAAAAATTTATTTTTAGCTCGTATGACCTAGATGTGCAATGGACCGGAACCATTTGAACAATTTTGAGAGAGGACCAACCAAGGATCTTTCCTGTGGAGTATAGTCAAAATCCAATCAGTGATTTAGGAAGAAATGTCCTTTGAAGAAATTGTTTACGGACGCAGGCATGGATGTTCGTATGTATGCACGCACGACAGACAAAATCTGATCACAAAAGCTTACCTTGTCACTGTGACAGCTGAGCTAAACAAGAATTCCGCGGAAGGCGTCATCGCACCTGCTGGCGCAAAAGTCACAGGAGCCACAATCAGAACGTGGTTATTAAATAAGATAAATTCATTCTTAGCAGTGCTTACTTGGAAAACTGGGTTGAAAAAAATGTAAACAAAGTGCCTAGTGGGGCACATATATTCCAGGCCAGTCCCATTCCCTCTAATGGCTATATCTTCAGCACTGACTTTTCGTATCATATAGCCCAATGATAATGGAACGCTGATGTAAAATGTGTAAAAGTCACTGGAGCATGAAATATAGGTCAAGGTCACGGGTCAAGGTACCTGCTAATTCAGTACATCAAGGAGAAGCACAATGCAAGGTATGGTGGTTGTAGGCCTTATAGTTGAGGAGTTATCAAACATCAACGTAAAATGTGTTAAATATAGGTCAAGGTACTTGCCAAGCCAGTGCAATGAGATGAAGCACTATGCAAGGTTTAGTGGTTGTAGGTCTTATATTTGAGGAGATACCGAACATCAACATAAAATGTGTCAAAGTCACTGGAGTGCACAATATAGGTCAAGGTCACCAGGTCAAGATACCTGCCGAGTCAGTACATCGAGAAGAAGTGCTATATAAGGTTTGGTGGTTGAAGGCCTTACAGTTGAGGACATATGGAAGGGTGACGTAAAAGGTGTAAAAGTCAATGGAGCGCGAAATATAGGTCAAGGTCATCCAGTCAACATACCTGCAGAGTCTGTACACTGAGGAGAAGCACTATGCAAGGTTCGATGGTTGTAGGCCTTATAGTTGAGGAGATATTGAACGTTGACGTAAAATGTGTAAAAGGCACTGGAGCGCAAAATATAGGTCAAGGTCACCGGGTCAAGAACCTGCCCAGTCAGTACATCTAGGAGAAGCACTATGCAAGGTTTGGTGGCTAGAGGTCTTACACTTGAGGATATCTGGAACGTTGACGTAAATTATGTCAAAGTCACTGCAGCCAAAATATAGGTCAAGGTCACCCGGTCAAGGTATCTGCCAAGTCAGTACATTGAGAAGAAGCACTTTGCAAGGTTTGATGGCTGTAGGCCTTATAGTTGAGGAGATATCGAACGTCGACGCAAAATATGTCAAAGTCACTGGAGCGCAAAATATAGGTCAAGGTCACCAGGTCAAGGTACCTGCCAAGTCAGTACATCTAGGAGAAGCACTATGCAAGGTTTGGTAGTTGTATGCCTTATAGTTGAGAAGATCTGGAACGTCAACTTAAATTGTGTCAGTCAATGAGCGCAAAATATAGGTCAAGGTCACTGAGTCAACATACATGCCAAGTCAGGAGGTCAGGGAGATGTGTCATGCAAGGTATGATGGTTGTTGTAGAATTGTAGTTGATTAGAATACTGACTTTGACGTAAATGTCGAACTTCGACATAACAGAACTATTAACAGACAGACAGACGGACGAACGGACAGACAAATGGAAAAGCCGGCACCTATGTCACAAAGTCAGGAGGTCAGGGAGATGTTTCATACAAGGTTTGATGGTTGTTTAGTCTTGTAGTTGATTAGAATACTAACTTTGACATAAATGTCGAACTTCGACATAACAGAACTGTTAACAGACGGACAGACGAACAGACAGACAATGGAAAAGTGGGCACCTATGTTGCAAAGTCGGGAGGTCAGGGAGATGTTTCATGCAAGGTTTGATGGTTGTTTAGTCTTGTAGTTGATTAAAATACTAACTTTGACATAAATGTCGAACTTCGACATAAATGTTGACAGACGGACGGACGAATGGACAGACATACGGAAAAGCGGACGCCTTCGTCGCAAAGTCAGGAGGTCAGGGAGATGTTTCATGCAAGGTTTGATGGTTGTTTAGTCTTGTAGTTGATTAGAATACTAACTTTGACATAAATGTCGAACTTCGACATAAATGTTGACAGACGGACGGACAGACAGACGGACGGACAGAAAATCGGACGGCTATATCGCACCCTGCTACAAGCAGGTGCGATAAAAAGGGCATTTTTAAGGTTCACTCCAAAAAAAGATATGATTTTTCAAGGGCATTTTTGTATCAATAAACTATTATTGTTTGTTTTTGTTTGATGGTTTAAAGCAGTAGACTTCAGAACTGCTAATTACAAAGGGGCAAAATATTTTGCTACAATGATGCCCTATTCACTGTCAACCTATTTGGTGCCTGATCATTCAGAGACTTTTTCATCCTCTGAATTTTCCTTACTTCCTACTATACCATTGTTATTCACTGACTTTTTTCTTTCATTCACATATGGATATATTGCTAGTATTTTCACACCTTCATTAATCATTAATTATGTGTGATTACTGTCAAGACTAATGGTTCTTGAGCAGTAAGTGACAATAAACAAAAGGATTATACAATGTTTGCTTTAAAAGATACATTTTATCAACTCTAGGCATCCAAATAAAATTGTTTAACTTTGTTATTTTTGGTCCAATTTTCATGAAAGTTTCACCAAAATGTAGATCTTTAAATGTACTGTTTAAAAAAAGGCATGGTGCCATGGAAAAAGGGCATGGCGCTATGGAAAAGGGGCATGGCACAGCACCATGCTAAAATGGGCTAGGGGAAACACTAATATAGCCCAGAGGCAAGGGCAGATAACCCCCAGAGGACAAAATTTTGATTGTAACTGAAAAGTTTTACTACTTTAATCATACATTGTAAGTTTCAGCCCTTAGTCTTTAACAAATTTTGAGAAAACGACTTTTCAACATTGTCCCCATATAAATGCATGGGGATGCAAATTTGACCTTGCCGTAAAAGGTCAACCTACTGTCATCATTTGAACAAACTTGGTAGACCTTGAGTCCTCTATGCTATATACCAAGATTCAGCCCCAAAGCTTTCTTGGGTCTGGAGAAAAAATTACACATTTTTATACATGTATATAGCCCAGAGGCAAGGGCAGATAACCCCCAGTGGACAAAATCTTTACTACTTTAATCATGCATTGTAAGTTTCAGCCGTTGGTCTTTACAAATTTTGAGAAAATGACTTTTCAACATTTTCCCCATATAATTGCATGGGGAGGCAAATTTGACCTTGCCGTAAAAAGGTCAGTCAACCTACCGTCATCATTTGAACAAACTTGGTTAGACCTTGAGTCCTCCATGCTATATACCAAGATTCAGCCCCAAAGCTTTCTTGGTTCTGGAGAAAAAATTACACAATTTTATACATGTATTTATCCCAGGGGCAAGGGCAGATAAAATTTTGGGGACAAAATTTTGACTGTAACTGAAAAGTTTTACTACTTAAATCATACATTGTAATAGTCTTGAATAAATTTTGAGAAAATGACTTTTCAACATTTTTTCCATACAAATACATGAGTCCTCAATGCTATATACCAAGATTCAGCCCCAAAGCTTTCTTGGTTCTGGAGAAGAAGATTTTTAAGTGTTTTTATCATATATGAGCATGATGGCTTTAATTTACAGACCATGACCCATTATACAAATGTTCAATCCTCTTTTAACAGAAGGCTCCACATGTAGTTTGAAAAAAATTGGCCCAGTGGTTTCAGAGGAGAAGTCGTTCAAAAATATGGATGGATGGACGACGACAGATGGCAAGTGATCACAATAGCTCATCCTGAATCTTCAGCTCAGGTGAGCTAAAAACAACAAGAACTCGGCTGAGCAAGTCACATACCCCCGTAGGGGATTTTAGTAGTAGATGATACAATACATTGAATAAGGGTTTATCAGTAACAGGAATATTTGCATCATATTAGCAAACAAGAGGACCATTAATGGTCCTCTATAGCTTCCCTGAGAATCCAAGCAAAATAAGGCCTGTTGCCTTTGACAACTTAAGTCCGCTAACTTGGTTTTGTGCTTGTTAGTAAGTAAATGTTCACAAAAAAAAAAAAAAAAAAAAAAAAAAAACGGAAGAATATCAGTGGCTTCAGCGCTTCTTGGTAAAGAACTGTAACTTCACTCTTTCCGTGACTTTGGACAAAGGTCAAGGGTAATCCTTGTGAAGGAGATATGGAGTGAACAAGAAATCACAATATGAAATATACATACATGTAGGGGTATAATTATGTCAAAACTGGAAAAATAGATTACCGGTAATATTCCTTTTCTCTGCACATAGTCTAATGTATTAGTACAGAGTTTCATGAAGAAATCTCAAACGTTTTTAAAATCACAGAGTGGACCCACCTCACTATATGAAACAATAATGTACCCCGCTTTAACATTTGAGCCTCACCATGAGAAAACCTGCAAACTGCATGTGCGAACAACAAAGGTGCAAATCAACCTGTGCATCCATGCAGTCTGATCAATGCTTTTGTTGTTCACTACTTGAAAAGTATAAGGGTGAATATTTAGTTACGGGACTTTTTGACATATATTACTCGCTAAAATCAACTTATTTGTTTCCAACTTTTCGATGTAAAATATGAAAATATGACACTTGAAGTATAATATTCCTAAAAAATAACTATTTCTAATACAAACTAGGGTTTCCATAGCCACCGGGAGTGCCCTGTAATGGTAAAATGTCCAACCCTGGGTAGTCCTTGACCTAAGCTATGACTTTCTTCATTCAAGCTGTATCTGTTCTGAATAAGTATAAAATGCTTAAAGGCACCATATTCCTCAACAAGAGGCCCACGGGCCACAACTCGCTCACCTGAGTGAAACCGCCACTGCAGATATGCAGATGGCATGCAACATTTTTCCAATACTCTTATGACAAGGCAATGGCTTAAACAGTTTACAAGGTTAAAATGCTGAAATTTTCAAAACGTCACAAGTAAAACAAGTCACCCCCAATGCCTCCTACCAACTTTTGAGTCAACTGGCATTTCGGTGCAGTAGAAGAAGCAAAAATAGATTTTCAAGATGGCTGCCTCTTGGATTTCCGATCGGAATGATTATAGCTATTTTTTGATCTACAAGTCACCCTGATGCTTCCTACTAAGTTTCAAGTCAACTGACTTTTAGGTTTAGGAGAAGAAGCGAAAAATAGATTTTCAAGATGGCTGTCATGGAGGCCATCTTGGATTTCCAACTGGCATGATTTTAGCTATTTTTGATGTACAAGTCATCCCGATGCTTCCTAGCAAGTTTGGAGTCAATTGGCCTTTCGGTTCAGGAGAAGAAGTGAAAAATAGCTTTTCAAGATGGCTGCCATGGTGGCAATCTTGGATTTCTAATCAGCACAATTTTAGCTATTTTTGATTTATAAGTCACCCCAATGCTTCCTAACCAGTTTGGAGTCAATTGGCTTTTGGGTTTAGGAGTAGAAGCGAAAAATAGATTTTCAAGATGGCTGCCATGGCGGCCATCTTGGAATTTGGACCGACACGATTTTAGCTATATTTGATCTACAAGTCACCCTGATGCTTCCTAGCAAGTTTGGATTTCGGTTCAGGAGAAAAAGCGAAAAAGATTTTCAAGATGGCCGCCATGGCGGCCATCTTGGATTTCCGATCGGAACGATTTTAGCTATTTTTTTATCTACATTTCACCCTGATGCTTCATACCAAGTATCGAGTCAATTGGCCCTGGGGTGTAGGAAGAGTAGGCTTTTAAAGCAATTGTTCACGCCGCATGACGCACGCCGCATGACCCATGATGGATGACGGACATTGACTGACCACAATAGCTCACCATGCGCACTTCATGCTCAGGTGAGCTAAAAATCTGAGCAAATTTGGCTCAGTGGCTTCAGAGAAGTCGTCAAATTCTCAACAATTTTCCCACATAAATGTTATGGGGCTCACACAAATGCATAGGGAAGCAAATGACCTTGCCGTAAAAAGGTCAAATGTCAACGTACGATAATCTTTTTAGCAATTTTAGTAGATCTCCTGTCCCTGATGATTTGTGCACACATTTAGCCCCAAGGCATCCTCAGTTCTGAAGAAGAAGATTTTTAAAGGGTCTTACCATATATGGGCATGGTGGCCATCTTGGTCGACCTACCACGACCATTTTAGCAATCTTCTGTTCCCCTGACTTAAGAAGGCACAATATGAAATTTGAGCAAATTTGGCTCAGTGGCTTCAGAGAAGAAGAAATTTAAAATTCTCAACAATTTTCCTATTCAAATGTATGGGGCTCATACAAATGCATAGGGAAGCAAACTTGACCCTGCCGTAAAAAGGTCAAATGTCAACGTACGACAATTCTTTTAGCAACTTTGGTAGACCTCTCGTTCCCGATGATTTGTGCAAAGATTCAGCCCCAAGGCGTTCTTGGTTCTGGAGAAGAAGATTTTTAAAGGTTTTTACCATATATGGGCATGGCGGCCATCTTGGTCACAGACCGCGACAATTTTAGCAATCTTTTGTTTCCCCACACTAAGGTGGCTCCATATGAAATTTGAACAAAATTAGCTCAGAGGCTTCAGAGGAGAAGTCGTTTGAAACTCTTAACAATTTTCCCATTCAAATGTATAGAGCTCATACAAATGCATAGGGAAGCGAACTTGACCTTGCCGTAAAAAGGAAATTAAGTTGATTAATATTGACACGTGCGGTTGCTGCACGCGAGTGTGAATTTCCCGGTCTTTTACATAGTACGTCATTTATATTGAGCGCGTGCGGTTGTTGCATGGGAAAAAGCAGTTACAGGAATACCAAACATAAATATGTAATTCGTCGATTGGGGGCAGATGTTTGATTCTCTTTGTGATTTTTGTGATTTTCATGTGTTTGTTCTGTTTTCTACAGCATATTAAGTAAAAATGACCATGCCGGACCCACTTATGTGGCCGGAGTAGACTAAGCCGAAGAATCCGGTACTTTTTCATATGGAGCGTTGTTGAGGCCCATGTTACGTGCTCGAACAGTGAATGGGGCTACCGGCGTTTTCTTTGGACCTAGGGAGCACCCAAATATATTCAGGGAACAAGGCAGCATTGGTTAATATTTTAAGAAAACAAGGGAACTGACCTAATTTTTGTGGATCGGAATGCGGGAATTTGGAAAACACTTTTGGGATAATAAGACCTTTGCGACCAGCGCAGACTCAGATCAACCTGAGCATCCGCATGAGCGTGGACGATGTAACCTTCATGCAGACTGTTCTATATGGTGGAAAATATCTCCGGGTACAACATTACGATTCCGAGTAAACATAATATTCGGCGGACTTGCGAGTGTTGTCCGCCGAATATTACGTTTACTCGGTTTGATTCCGAGTGTTTGGGGGAAGTCCGCAAAACGCCGATATTAGGGGTAAAGAGTTTTTTTTGTTTTTTTTTTTGTTTTTTTTTTTATTGTTCTTTTACCTGAGCTGTACTGAATGTACTTTTCGTTTGAAGTGTAGGTAATTCACGTTTTTCATGGGTATTCCGGTCGTATTCCGGCTCTGATTTAGCGGACTATCAACAATGTTTTCAAATAAAAAAAAAAAAAAAAAAAAAAAAAAAAAACAACATTTCAAAGACAATTTGCAAATTATTTTAGGTTAAAGTATTATCCCTTTTCCATTAGGTTGACATAATATTACTTAATTGATTAATTAAAGCCAATATTGGTGTCTTTAATAGGTGTCTTTCACAGGTATACCTATATTTTTCACGGGTATTCCGGTATTTTGGTAGTATTCCGGTATTTCGGTGATTCGTATGACCCTACTTATTCAATTAGAACAGTGTTTTCGAGGAAAACGTATGTCCCCCCACCAGTTTGAACAGAAATATTGTTAAAATAGATTGTATCTATAATAAACTCAAGGTCACAATATACCTATATGTAAGTTTGGTCAAAATTCATCCATTCCTCAATGAGATAGGGTGCTGACAAGCCATTTTCTAAAATCACAGCCCTTGTGTAACCTTGAAAATGGGATCAAGGTCACAAAAAATCTAATCAGTTCTTGTCTCTGTCTCAACAATATAGCTGTGCAAGTTTGGTCAAAATCCATCCATTCATTCAGCAGATAGCGTGCAGACAAGCCATTATCCAACAATCTGAGCCCTCCTGCGACCTTGAAAATGAGGTCAAGGTCACCAAAATAAAATTAGTTATTTTCCATGCCACAACAATTTGGCTGTGCAAGTTTAGTTAAAATCCATCCATTCCTTCAAGAGATACTGTGAGACAAGCCATTTTCCAACAATCTGCCCAAGTGTGACCTTGAAAATGGGGTCAAGGTCACCAAAATCTAATCAGTTCTTTTCCATGTCACAACAATATAGATGTACAAGTTAGGTCAAAATCAATCCATTCCTTTAGGAGACAGGGTGCAGACAAGCCATTTACCAACAATCTGACCTTGAAAATATAATCAGTTCTGATGCATGTCCCAAAAATATAGCTGTGCAAGTCTGGTCAAAATCTACTCATTCTTTCAGGAGACAAGGTGCAGACAAGCCATTTTCCACCAATCTAAGCCTTAGTGTGACCTTGAAAATGGGGTCAAGGTCATCAAAATCTAATCAGTTCTTTTCCATGTCTCAACAATTAAGATTTAGAAGTTTGGTCAAAATCCATTCATTCATTTGGGAGATAGGGTGCAGACAAGCAATTTACCAACAATTTAAGCCTTACTGTGACCTTGAAAATGGGGTCAAGGTCACCAAATCTAATCAGTTCTTTTCCATGTCTCAACAATATAGCTGTACAAGTTTGGTCAAAATCCACTGATTCATTCAAGAGATAGGGTGCATAAAAACCATTTTCCAACAAATCTAAGCCCTCCAGTGACCTTGAAAATGGGGTCAAGGTCACAAAAATCCATTCAGTTCTTTTACATGTCCCAGCATTGTACATGTGCAAGTTTGGTCAAAATCTATTCATTCCTACAAGAGATAGGGTGCGGACAAGCCATTTTCCAACTATCTAAGCCCTCCTGTGACCTTGAAAATGGGGTCAAGGTCACCAAAATCTAATCAGTTCTTTTATATGTCCCAGCAATGTAGATGTGCATGTTTAGTTAAAATCTATTCATTCCTTCAAGAGATAGGATGCAGACAAGCCATTTTCCAACAATCTAAGCCACCCTGTGACCTTGAAAATGGGGTCAAGGTCACCAAAATCTAATCAGCATTTTTCCCCCTCCCAATGATATATTTGTGTCAGTTTGGCTAAAATCTGTCCATTCAATAAGGAGAGAGAGTGCAGACAAGTGGCTACACCCCATTTTTCAACAATCTATGCCCTCCTGTGACCTTGAAAATGGGGTCAAGGTCACCAAAATCTAATCAGCATTTTCCCCCCTCCCAATGATATATTTGTGTAAGTTTGGCTAAAATCTGTCCATTCAATAAGGAGATAAAATGCAGACAAGTGGCTACACCGTTGCCGATAGGATCCGCACTAAAAACAATATGTCCCCCCCATGGTGGGGGGGGACATAATACCAAAAGAAATGTTTCTTACTTCAGGTTTTAATACATAAAACGCATGAGCGGTATGGACAACTATAACTAGAGGCCCAAGTGGGCCAGAAATCGCTCACCTGGATTAGGTTGATCATGATAGGCTACATCTTGGCTATCAGATAGATTGCCTTTAGCAATCCCAAATCTGATGTTGTTTGAAGAGTTTCAAGATTGCCACCATGGCCGCCACCTTGGATACTGGAACTGAATGATTTAGCAATTCTGAATCTCCATGTCACCCGATGCCTCCCATTAAGTTTCAGCTCAATCTGACTTACTGTTTGGGAGCAGATGTCTGATTTTCTATAACACCCCAATGCCTTCCATTAAGTTTAAGCTCAATCAAACTTACCATTCTGGAGCAGATGTGATTTGAAGATTTTAAAGATGGTGGCCATGGTTGCCATCTTGGATGTCAGAACGGAACCATTTTAGCCATTTGAAATCTCCATGCTGCCCCAATGCCTTCCACCAAGTTTCCGCTCCATCCAACTTACGGTTCGTGAGGAGAACAACTGAAGACTTTCAAGATGGTTGCCATGACAGCCATCATGGATATGATTCTGATGGAGATGTTGAAAATGTGAAAAGTTACTGACAGACATACGGATGAGGGACTGACCATGGTCAACAGACCACGGCATAAGCTGACCTGGAGCACAGAATGAAGACATTCAAGATGGCTGCTGTGGCGGCCATCGTGGATATCATAACAAAATGATTTTAGCAATTTAGAATCTCCATGTCACCCCAATGCCTCCCACCAAGTTTTGGCTCAATCTGACTTACCATTCGGGAGCAGATGAGGTTTGAAGATTTTCAAAATTGCCACCTTGGGGGCCATCTTAGATATCAGAACAGAACGATTTTAGCAATTCTGAATCTCTATGTCACTCCGATGCATCTAATCAAGTTTGGGCTCAATCACCATTACCATTTGGGAGATGTCATTTGATGAATTTCAAGTTGGCTGGTGGGCAGCCATCTTGGATGTCAAAATGAAACAAATTGAGCACAACTGAATCTCCATGTCTCCCAAATGCCTCCACTAAGTTTCAGCTTAATCTGACTTATCCTTTGGGAGCAGATGTCATTTCAAGATTTTCAAGCTGGCCACCATAACAGCCATCTTGGATATTGGAACGGAAAGAATTTTACAATTTTCTAAATCTACATGTCACCCCAATGCCCCCCACCAAGTTTTGGCTAAATCTGACTTACCGTTCGGGAGCAGAAGTGGTTTGAAGATTTTCAAGATGGCCACCGTAGCCGCCATCTTAGATATCAGAACGGAACGATTTTAGCAATTCTGAATCTCAAATGAGCTCCAAATACCTCCCATCAACTTACAGCTCAATCAGACTTACGGTTTTGGAGGAGATGTCATTTGAAGATTTTCAAGATGGCCAACATGGTGGCCATCTTGGATATCGGAACAGAACGATTTTAGCAATTCTAACTCTCCATGTGGCCACAATGCCTCCCACCGTTTGGGCTCAATCTGACAGGGTTTGGGAGCAGATGTGGTTTCAAGATTTTAAAGATGGCGGCCCAGGCAGCCATCTTGGATAGCAGAACAGAAAGATTTTAGCAATTCTGAATATCTATGTTGCTCCGATGCTTCCCATCAGGTTTCGACTCAATCCAACTTACAGTTTGGGAGGAGATGTCGTTTGAAGAATTTCAAGATGGTCGCCATAGTGGCCATCTTGAATATCGGAACGGAACAATTTTAGCAATTCTGAATCTCTATGGTGCTCCGATGCCTCCCATCAAATTTCCGCTCAATCTAACTTTCAGTTTGGGAGAAGTCGTTTGAAGAATTTCAAGATGGCCACCATGATGACCATCTTAGATATCGGAACAGAACAATTTTAGCAATTCTGAATTTATGTCACTCCGATGCCTCCCACAAGTTTCAGCTCAATCTGACATGGTTTGGGAGATGCCGTTTGAAAATTTCAAGACAGCCGCAGTGGCGGCCATCTTGGATATTGGAATGGAACGTTTTTAGCAATTCTGAATCTCTATGTCACTGTGATGCCTCCCATTAAGTTTCGGCTCATTCAGACACGGACTGGGAGAAGTCATTTGAAGAATTTCAAGATGACTGCCGTGGCGGATATCGGAACGGAAGGTTTTAGCAATTCTGAATCTCTATGTCACTGTGATGCCTCCCATCAAGTTTCGGCTCAATAAGACATACGCTTTGGGAGGAGCTGTCATTTGAAGAATTTCAAAGATCATGAGGATGGTAAATGTACTGGTATGGTTACACAAGAAGACTTTTCTTCTTATTTCTCAGTGATCACATAGGATGACATTTTATTCGAATAGCCTCTACAGCACAGCCCTCTCATCATATGATAGCTCCAGATGAGTGTGGTACTCGAGGTCTAGTATCCAGATAAGATTTTCTACTTTCTCCGCATGAGGATATCTTATACTCAGAGTATAATTGCCTTGGTGAGGTGATTATCATGATTATTATATCTTGCCGAGGTGATTCTAATGTGCACCACAGCAAATGTTTCATGGAAAAGGCAGATTCATGTTATTTGGAGCTACTACAGATATAAACAGTCTAAATTGATGCTGTTGACCTATCTGTGACCTGTCGTTGCATAATGTGCTACGTAATGCAAACTCAATGAACGCTTGCCGCCGGAAAAATTCGAACAATTTCACGGACATTACCGAACAATACCGACTCCTAAATAACTGGTGCCCCGCCTATCCACAGGAAAATCGGAAATGCATAACAACGTTCAAATGCTAATTTAAAGACACAAGTTGCAAACCAGAATGCGCATGTTGCATATCCGGATACAAAACTTCGAAAGGGAAAAGTTCATGATGCAAAATGCAGTGTCAACAATACAAATTGAGATTGCACACTGCATAATCAAGTTTTTACCTCAATAATGTTCCATACATAAATCCCAAATGTGGTTCACATCACTTCAGTGGTTATGGAGAAAATGCAATTTAACCATTTTCCCAATTATAAGTCTATGGGAACTTTCTGTTGCCATGGCAACCAAAGAAAGAGGCAGATCACCATAATTTTAGCTATTTTGGATTGCCCTTACCCAAGCAACATTTGTACCAAATTAGAGTCATACTGCTTCAGTGGTTTTAAAGGAGTTGTCATTTAAAAAATTCCTTTTTTCAAAATTGAATGTTGCCATGGTAACCAAACAAAATGGCTGCTGGTCATAAACAGATAAACTGGACAATCATCAGATGATCATAACTGCAAAATATGGTTCACATCACTTCAGTGCTTATGGAGAAAATGCAATTTAACCCATTTCCCATTATAAGTCTATGGGAGCTTTCTGCTGCCATACCAAACCAAGAGCCAGATCACCATAATTTTAGCTATTTTAAAATTCCCCTACCAAAGCAGCATTCTTACCAAATTAGGGGCAAATCACATCAATGGCTTTGGAGGAGTTGTTGTTTGAAAATGTTAATGGACGGACAGACGCAAGGACCATGTAATCTGATCAGAGTCTACAAAGTTTGCTTAAAGTATAGATATTTAAGGGTTAAATCTCTGTTCCATTTTTCCAGCATACACTCAGAGACAATCGACCCACAAGTGTTGTCAGTGCTTTGATTACAGCAGTAATCTGCATTATACAGAATGAAAAAGACTGTTGGAACAGACCGGCCCGCCATAATCTTTTCTGTTTACTGGACCTTTAAACAACACACTTCCAAAACCATTATCTTACATGATGCTTATGCATAAAGATTCTCATTCTGAAAAAAAAAAATAATATTTATAATATTTATCTTTTTTTTTTTTTATTCATTATTTTTAAAGTCAGGATTGTAGCATCACCCAGTTAGGGTGAAGGATTGGCAACAGAATGACAAACTTCCCTGATGTCAAAAACTCGCTGAAAAGGATGAAATAAATATTTATTCCATTTATATAAAATTTGATATTGGTTTTTAACGGCTAAGCATGACATTTACACTAAAAATATTTTCCACCTTCAAGTTAAAATGATTAAAGCTCAAAGGAACCTTTCATTGGTTGTTTGTAATGGTGGATTAAATTATTCAACATAACAACAGATTTATATAACTGGACTGATCAGTTAATTATGGGCCAAGTTTGTATAGGCATAGTTGGTTATGTGCCGAGTTGTCCCACAATCCCCCAGGGTAATCTTGCCACCCACTTTGAGAGAAAACACTGATAAATACATTGGTGGCATTTTTTTTAAGTTACGTAAAGGAAAATTCTTGCGTTTCAAAAAATATGTCATGCTAAGAAACAAATAAATTCTGTCTTTACAGTGTCAGCAAATTGTCAGCATGTTTTAAATTACCTCTGTGGAGGCTAAATGAACAACACCGGTACTTCTTCTCTTTTCTCGTAGTTTCCTTTTATCTTTTGGAAGCTTGCCCTTTTGTCTGGCTCTCTTCTCCTTGGCCCTTTGCACAGCTGATGACCTGGTAGGAGAGTCATGCAAGCCAACTGGCTCCTGGGAAACCCCGCTGCCCTCATCCCCATTGACATCTTTAACATCACAGGCGCCTTCTTGTTCACGTTCACCAGACCTTGGATTAAGTACTCTTTGCGCTCTGAGGGCGCGATTTCGGCTCTTGCGGGCATTAAGTTCATAATCTTCAATGTCTAGACTTTCCTGACTCACCGAGCTGGAAGCCATCGTTCGAAATTTCACGTTGTGTTTCACAGGAATTTGATCATGGTATTGATTGATTAAAATATAGCATATGACCCAAATTAGAATACAAAGACCCTTGATTCTTACGAAAATTTTACGCCCTTATTTATTCATAAACAATACAAAACAAGTTGTTTGATTAAATTATCAAAATTCACGTTTGACATATTACACATAAACCGGTTGTTGACATTTCAGAGCACCGCCTCGTAATGAAAACGGGCACCTGTTAGCGTTACGTCATCAAAGATAACCAAGATTAGCTTTTTAAAACATCATGACAGCTCAGGGTCGGGTATAAAACGGGTCGGTCTGATCACCCCAGGAAACCCAAGACGCTTTACTGACACCCAGGACACCTTTACTTTTTATATTTTAATACATTTTTAGTTGAAAATGCGTTCTTGGCCTCTATGATAGCAGTTGATAGCAGTTTTCATACAAATTGGTCAAAATAGGCAGTTGACATTGCAAAATTTTGTCTGAATGTTTTGTCTTAATGTCTTAGTATGAATCTCGGACCCAATAATACTTGTCAGGGATCATTAACACATGCATCTAACATAAGGGTGGTGGATATTGGTTCCAAGTATGAATACCATGTTCAATGTTGAACAGTGGAACTTGTTTTGAATGGCTTGTCATTACCCAATTAGATTCAAATTCATATCTTATGCACCACCCTATCACGTCAGTCTAAGGATAAAATTTTATCCTCAGTTTCTAGCTGGCACTTCGATTTTGTGACAATAAACAATACTAAGCAATGGTAAATGTGTCCTGGGGTAACGAGCTCTGATTTTTTTAACACTGGAAACAATAATCTGGTTGAAATTAATAAACAAAAAGCTCTGTGTGTAGTTAACCAATTTATCTCTATGATTATTTTTATTGAATAGATATAAACCCTCTAAAGTTTTTAATTTCTACGATATGACAATAAACAAAATCCCTCCGAGGGTTATCAGAGTTTTAATTTTAGGCATGTAAGTGAGGATATTGTTTTGAAAAAGATAAACTCTTCATCTACAAAGACAGCCACTGTATTCAAGTTGATCATATACCGCCCAAAATTGTCAAGTTGGGGCTGAAGTTATTGCTAGCCCTATATGCAACATTTTCAATAAATGTGTTTATTTACACCAGCTTCCCGACAGACTTAGTGGCACAGGTCAGTCCAATTTTTAAAAAGGATGGCTCCCAACCGTCTCTGAAACAGTGAAAGCAATAAAACTCCTGTCATCTGGCAAGCTCCAGGATCAGATGCAATACCTGCAGAGATCTACACAGCAGGATGTCCTCCAGTTGCAGAGAAACTGACAGAGTCATTTCACATTATGTGGAGAAAAGAAGACATCCCTCAAGAATTTAAGGATGCAACAATTATCCACCTATTCAAAAGGAAAGGGAATCCTCAAGTATGTGACAATCATCGAGGCATCTCTATTGTCACATTCAATTGCTGGGAAGATCCTTGCTAGGGTCCTACTGAATCGACTGAACGAACACCTTGAACAGTCAAGGCTTCTACCAGAAAGCCAGTGTGGATTCAGGAAAGACAGAGGAACAATAGACATGATCTTTACAGCACGACAGCTTCAAGAAAAATGCCAGGAACAGAATATGGACCTCTACATGACCTTTGTCGACCTTATCAAAGCAGTTGACACATGCAGTCAGTCGCGAGGGACTTTGGAAAATTGTGGCAAAGTTTGGCTGTCCTGCCAAATTCATAGCAATGGTGCGGCAGTTCCATGGTGGTATGCTTGCAAGGGTCCGAAATGATGGCGAGTTTTCTGATCCATTCCCTGTGACAAATGGAGTTAAGCAAGGCTGTGTATTAGCTTCAACACTGTTCAACATGATGTTTTCTGCCATGTTTACAGATGCTTTCCAGGATGGTGACAATGGTATACGTTATAGATAAACCATGATTATTGTTGAGGTTTTGGGTATACTGTAAATTATACCATAGTTTGGTGACCTTTCACTGTCTGACCCCAAAACGAGGCGGAGCCGAGTTTGGGCCAGACAGTGAAAGGTCACCAAACTATGATATAGTTTACAATATTCCCAAAACCGAGACAATAACATGGTTTATCTGTTTTAACCAATGTATGGGACTGCTTTTTTTTTTTTTTTTTTTTTTTTTTTTTCTTTCTTTTTTTTTTTTTTTTTTTTTTTTTTAACTATACTTTTATTTATTTAGTATATCTTTTTCTACTTTTTTATTTATATTTTTTGTATATTTTTATGGTAAAGTGGTAACACCTGGTCTGATGTAATGCTGGGCCTATTGACCTTGTGTACTTAAAATGATGCAACATCCCGCCTTTTTTGAATTAAACTAACTGAGACACTATTGCTAAAATCCAATTGGTTGCATATGCAATCATGTCAGTCAAAAGAAATTAGATCAGCATCTTAATTTGGTCAAATTTTGGTGCAGTCAGGTTGGTCAGCTGTAGCTTTGGTCATTATAATATACTCCAGACAGACTGTCTGGTTTGATGTGTTTTATTCAACATAAAATTGAATGTGTCATTTTTAAATAGAAAGTTTCTCAGTGCAGAAGTGATTTTGAAAATCCTCTAACCTTTACCACTCTCTGGGCAATTTCAGCAGTCAATATATTTGATGATACTTTTCTCATATTTTTCCAGCCAACGGAATTTGACATTTCATTCAAACTGATTCTTTTGCAGGCAATTTGCATGAAATGTCAAATCCAGTTTCCTGAGAAAAAATAAGAAACTATTTCAAAATGTCATCTGCTGAAAATTGATGGTTAGCACTCATTTGGCAATTTCAGCAGACAACACATTGATGATACGTTTGTTTTTTTCCAGAAACAATTTGGCATTTAGAGACAATTAGCATAAAATGTCAAATCCTGTTTCAAGGGAAAAACACAATTAGCATGAAATGTCAAATCCTGTTTCAAGGGAAAAACAAGAAAATATTTCAAAATGTCTGCTGAAAATTGATGCTTAGCACTCTTGGTACAAAATTCAACATACAACATTTTGAAATATTTTTCTTATTTTTCTCAGAAAACAAAAACCTGTTTTTTGGGAAAAACATCATCAATTTGACATCGTCTGCGGAATTAGCCCAGAGAGGGATAAAGCTTAAGGCGCACTGATGGGTTGACAGTCATTCTAAAGAACACCTGCGAGATCTATAAATAAACCATGGGATAATTTTCAAAACTGAAAATTATCCCTTGGTCCAGCTATGGTATAATTGTTGGTTATTGAAAATTAACCTTAGATTTATTTACATAGAGACAATGGAACATCCATTGGTTAACTATTAGGTATCGCTTTGATGGGAAACTTTTCACCTAAGAAGGTTACAAGCTAAATCCAAGGTGCAGACAGAGGTGCTAGATGAGTTCCCCTTTGCTGATGACATGGCAAAAGGTGCTCCAACAGAAGAGAAAATACAAAAAGGTGTGGATCCAGTATCTGATTCATGTGACAGCTATGATCTCACAATCAGCATCAAAAAGACTGAGGTAGTGTATCAGCCAGCACCTGGAAAGCCTTACAAGGAGCCTACCATCACAGTGAAAGGTCAACGACTACAAGTGGTAGACAAGTTTACCTACCTTGGAAACACATTGTCTAGACTTGTGCACATTGATGATGAAGTCAATGCTAGGATTGCCAAAGCTAGTGCAGCATTTTGACGGCAACGTGGAAGTATTTGGGACCGAAGTGGAATCAGACTTGGCACAAAGCTGAAAGTATACAGATTGGTGGTGCTGCCAACACTATAATACGCATGCGAAACTGACCCAGGGTGAAGTTGGTTAGCTGTACAAGTGCTTTAAACCTCCGGTGGTTTACTCTACTGACGGTTCTAAGGCGGTGGTCCCGGTGTTAGTCTTACTCTTTGTTGCTTTGTGGTTTATTCTACGAGGCGATATGTTTTATGTCTTACCTTGTGTCATTGTGTTCTTGTGTTTTTCAGTCCTTTTAGCATTGCGATTACCTCGCTTGGGGAATAGAGAGCTAATCTTAGTGCTTTTCGTACATTAATTTTGTTCGATTTGTGCTTGTTTGGATTTGTCGGTTTCCTCTTCCTCTTGGTGTCTGGGAAGGGCAGCGGTTTGTGATTGTGGCACTCCCTGGACTTTTCTCTTACCTTATTTTGGACAGTTAACCAATGGCATGCCAAAAGACTGAACCACTTCCATACAAGCTGTCTTAGAAAACTTCTAAAGATGTTTACATATTTTACCTGAGTAGTTGGGATTGATATGTTGTGGATAACATTACAACTACTGGCTATGTTCACTTATATTTTACCTACGTAAGGCCACTCATGTTGGGACTGATATGTTTCAGCTTGCATTACAACTACTGGCTATTTTCACATTTTTTACCTGAGAAAGTCCACTCAGGTTGGGATGGGTATGTTGTGGCTGACATTACAACTACTGGCTACATGTATGTTCACATAATTTACCTTAGTAGTCAGGATTTATATGTTGTGGGTGACATTACAACTACTGGCTATTTTCACTTATATTTTACCTGAGTAGTTGGGATTGATATGTTTTGGCTAACATTACAACTACTGGCTATGTTCAGTTAGATTTTCTGAGGTAGGCAACTCGTGTTGAGATTGATATGTTGTGGCTGAAATTACAACTACTGGCTATGTTCACTTATATTTTGCCCGAGTAAGGCCACTCATGTTGGCATACATGTAGGATTGATATGTTGTGGCTGACATAACAACTACTGGCTATGTTCACTTAATATTTTACCTGACTGAGGCCATTCATGTTGGGATTGATATGTTGTGGCTGACATTACAACTGCTGGCTATGTTCACATGTATTTTACCGGAGTAAGGCCACTCATGTTGGGATTGATATGTAATGGCTGACATTACAACTACTGGCTATGTTCACATATATTTTACCTGAGTAAGGTCAATCATGTTTGGATTGACATTTTATTTCTGATATTACAACTACTGGCTATGTTCACATATATTTTACCTGAGTAAGGCCACTCATGTTGGGATTGATATGTTGTGGCTGACATTACAACTACTGGCTATGGTCGCAAATATTTTCCCTGAGTAAGGCCACTCTTGTTGGGATTGATATGTTGTGGCTGGTATTACAACTACTGGCTATGTTCACATATATTTTATATTATAGAAAAATATAACATCAGTGTGAAAACACTTCTGCAACAAAGTATATCAAAACCAGAATTTTACGGTGTACAGATTTAGAAAAATTGTGGTAAAATCTAACTTTTCGGAGCAATTCAGAAAACTGATTTACCATTATAAAGGAATTGTCTATAGCCTTGACACTACGATATCATGCGGCAGACTCCATGCCTAGTTATCAACCCAATCATTGTTGATGGCTATGCTTTGCTCTTTAACTGCACAATGGCGGTTCGGGTCTCAGACTCAATGGCGGCCTCTTCATAAAACTTTAACCAATGGGTTGGGGCTTGACGATATGTCTTTGGCTTGGCCCGCCGTGGTTCAACTATTGGTTTTCATTTACTCTGGCACACAGTAGAATTAGCAATGAGTACTCGTCTTTGTTTATCATAGTGATTAATTTGATTTTTATGTTTTCGCTTTGATGCATTGACTGTGTTGGGAGCCTTTATGCGAACCAAATTTTTTATGTATTTCTGTATTAAGAGTACCATCGGACCCAGGGTGAAGTTGGCTACCTGTAAAAGTGCCTTTAAAAATCTTCTTTTCCAGAACCGAGGTTGCCTTGGGGCTGAATCTTTCCACAAATCATCTGGGACGAGAGGTCTACCAAAATTGCTAAAATAATTGTTGTACATTGACGTTTGACCTTTTTACAGCGAGGTCAAGTTTGCTTCCCTATACATTTGTATGGGCACCATACATTTGTATGGGAAAAATGTTGAGTATTTCAAACGACTTCTCCTCTGAAGCCTCTGGGCCAAAGGTTGCTCAAGTTTTATGTGGAGCCTCCTTAGGTTGGGGGAACGAAAGATTGCTAAAATGGTCGCGGTCCACTGACCAAGCTGGCTGCCATGCCCATATATGGTAAAAACCTTTAAAAATCTTCTTCTCCAGCACCAAATAAGCCCTGGGGCCTTATCTTTGCACAAATCCTCAGGAGAGGAGATCTACCAAACTTGCTAAAATGATGGTCCTACGTTGACGTTTGACCTTTTTATGGCAAGGTCAAATTTGTTTCCCCATGCATTTGTATGGGCCCTATACATTTATGTTGAGAATTCAGATTTTGGACATCTCCTCTATAATCCAGTTGACACAAAATAGTTAAATGAGCCGATAGAAAATCCAAGATGGCCACCACTGCCGCCATCTTGAAAATCAATTTTCGACATCTCTTCTCAAACCTTAGATCGCTTTGAGCCGAAACTTGCTCTTTAGCAACAGGACGGCTTCTGGATTGAAACAAGCTAAAATTGTGTCGATCGAAAATCCAAGATGGCCACAATGGTTCTGCTCCATTGAACAAGATGACCACCAGAGCTAAAAAATAGAAAATCTTCAAACGACATCTCGTCCTTGGCCAATGGCCTGATTTCAAAATATTTGCACAGAAGTGTTCCACCAATGGCCCTCAACCAAAATTGCTAAAATGGCTCGGCTTGGCTGAACAAAATGGTGGCCAGAACTAAAAATAGAAAAACCTTTAAAAGACATCTCCTCCGCAGCCAGTGTCCTGATTTCAAAGTAATTTCACAGAAGTGTTCCTCTTATGTCCCTTTATCAAAATTACTAAAAAAGTTCTGCTCGCCTGAACAAAATGGCCGCCAGAGCTAAAAATAGAAAGAAAAAAAACCCCTTTAAACATCTCCTCCTTGGCCAGTGGCCTGATTTCAAAATGATTTCACCGAAATGTTCCTCTTATCCCCCTTTACCAAAATTGCCAAAATGGTTGGCTGAACAAAATGGTGGCCAGAACTAAAAACAGAAAAAACCGTTAAAAGACATCTCCTCCGCAGCCAGTGTCCTGATTTCAAAGTAATTTCACAGAAGTGTTCCTCTTATGGCCCTTTACCAAAATTGCTAAAAAATTCTGCTCGCCTGAACAAAATGGCCACCAGAGCTAAAAATAGAAGAAAAAAAAACAACCTTTAAACATCTCCTTGGCCAGTGGCCTGATTTCAAATGATTTCACGGAAATGTTCCTCTTATCCCCCTTTACCAAAATTGCCAAAATGGTTCTGATCTGCTGAACAAAATAGTCACCAGAGTTAAAAATAGAAAAAAAACCCCTATAAACGACATCTCCGAGGCCAGTGGCCGGATTTCAAAATAATTTCACATCAATGTTCCTCTTGTGCCCCTTTGCCAAAATTGCTAAAATGGTTCTGCTCTGCTGAACAAAATGGTTGCCAGAGCTAAAAATAGAAAAAAAATAAAGGACAGGATAAGTAGTTGAATCAAATGACTTCTGAAAAATATCTGAACTTTTTTACTTATGGCGTTTTGAAAATTTCAGCATTTTAACCTTGTAAGCAAGATATCTCAAAAACTGTTTCAGCCATTGCCTTGTCATAAATTTCAATATTTGACAGTACTGGAAAAATGTTGCATGCCATCTGCATATCTGCAGTGGCGGTTTCACTCAGGTGAGCGAGTTGTGGCTCGTGGGCCTCTTGTTTTAAGTCTTACTTGTGTTATTTTGTTCTTGTATTTTTTAGTCCTTTTAGCATTGCGATTACCTCGCTTAGGGAAAAGAGAGCTAATCTTAGTGCTTTTCGTACGTTTGTTCAATTTGCGCTTGTTTGGTTTTGTCTGTTTCCTGTTCCTCTTGGTATCTTGGAAGGGCTTGAGGCTTGTGATTGTGGCACTCCCTGGACTTTTCTCTTACCTTTTTTACCTTAGTAAGGTCACTCATGTTGGAATTGATATGTTGTGACTGACAGTACATCTACTGGCCATGTTCACATATATTTTACTTGAGTAAGGCCACTCATGTTAGGATTGATATTTGTGGGTGTAATTACAACTGCTGGCTATGTTCACATATTTTACCTGAGTAAGGCCACTCATGTTGAGATTGATATGTTGTGGCTGACATTACAACTACTGGCTATGTTCATACATGCCATATCTCACACTGTGAGACAAAATCTCACAGAATTTTGGCCCTTCTGGACCCCGTTTCCCATAAGATTTTCAAAACTCACAGAATTTTCATACCATTTAATAAGCTATGTTTTGAAGAATTAGAAATAAATCATACATTAACATGGCTATCCCAAGCTTAATTCATTAAAATAATGGCTTTTAACTTACTTATGTAAGCTTGAAAGTGATTTTCTGAAAAATCTCACAGAATTTCATCAAATCTCCCCTAAAAATTTGCAAAATCTCACAGATTTCTGCCAACAGCTAATGGCATGTATGTATGTTCACACATATTTTACCTCAGTAAGGCCACACATGTTGGGATTGATATGTTGTGGGTGACATTACAACTACTGGCTATGTTCACATTTTGTCTGAGTAAAGGCACTCATGTTGGGATTGACATTTTGTGGGTGACATTACAACTGGTGGCTTATATTTTACCTGAGTAAGGCCCTTCTAATGTAATGAGTATCTGATATAGGAAACATATCCAGTGTTTCCAAGAGCTTTGAATCTGATAATTTGCTCATCTTGACACAGTTTTCTGGATAATTAAGGCAGCTGGATACATGAGATCATTCTTCTGTCATACAAGAAAATATATGGACTGTTTTGATTTGAATAAAACAAAAATTTAAAGACTCTGTTGTTGGTTGTTCATTCTGTTTTTATTAAAGAACATTTGTAACTGTTGCTTTCCTGCATACCAGTCCCCTTCTGACAAGGAATCTACTCTGCAAGGAAAGGATATGCTCCCAAGGGGAGCAAATTCTTTCCTTTCAGAGTAGATCCCTGTTCAGAAGGAAGGCAAAACAATTTTGACAGTTACCTCCCCTGAGATTGCATCAGTTTTCTGTTAACAGCACAGATCTTATTGGAGTTGCTGCATTTAAAGTGGGGGCTTAAAGCATTTATGACTTGTGAAGATCCAGGTAAGCATGTGTCACAGTGTGACAATTTCTGCCCAATAAATAATAAAATAATAAAAGATAAAAAAAAAAATAATAAAAAAAAAAAAAAAAAAAAAATAATAATAATGGTTGAAACTGCATAAATGTGTAAAAGAAATGTATTTTATGTGATTATGTTTTGAAATATGATATAAAATGAAACATGAAGTAGAAGAAGAAGAAGAAGAAGAAAAGAAACAATATTTATGAAAGTATAAATTTAGAATTAATATTTCTCAGTGTCACTTTCCCTGTAAGGTGTTTTGATTATTATCACAACATAAGCTGTGCTCATAAGTGAAAATCTGATTGTTTGAAACACTGGGTGAGAAAATGCTTAATAGTTTAATTACTTTGATTAACAGTTGGTATTCTGATCTGATCTGGACACACTGTCAAAGCTACCAGATTGAGGTGTTTGTTTGCAAAAGGAAATGACATAATTGATAGAAATTAACCTGAGCAAAAGAGATCTTAGATTTTTGTTACGTACTGCCTGATTACAACTTCCTACCAAACTGGGCTTTGGTCAATTTAATCGTCACACTTATCAAACTTCTTTTATAACGTTGAGCGTTTGGCAATTCCAACTTCCCTGAGTAATTATGTCACCTGTTTGAGAAAAAACATATTTAAGATGGGCTGAAACTTAGCCTCTTCAGTCTATCACTGGTATTCATACATACTGCATCAAGAATCTAGGCTCAGCTATTCTCCGAACTTGAGATAGCTTAATTTGTGAACTTGGGTATTGTGTGCTTTAGCTTGAAACATTAGGACTTAAGTTAGTGACTTGGAAGAAATTTAGGACTTGGATTCATTTGGACATTCAAAATGAGGGAAGTACATTATTTACTTATTTGGAACTCTGCATTTATTTTAAGTTAGAACTTTGAGGTGGACGTTTGCATAAGTAAAAGGAACTTGATGAATTGACCATTTAATAATAATTAATATTTAGGGAAGTGACTTAATACTGCGAAACTGTTATTTAGTTAGATTTATAAAGAAGATTTATTTAGGAAAGAACTGTGGTTTACATTACTTACATGACATTTTATTTGTGATATTTGGCATGAACATTTAGAATAATTTTGGGTAAATTTGAGAAATTCTACAACTGTGTTTGGACTTGTTATTTCTTAGAAGTTAGGAACTTTACGTGTCTGATTAAAGGTTTAATTTAATCAGACCGGACCCCGTAACTGGGAATGAGGAAACAGTAACAGGATACGGCTAGAGCTAATTCCCCAAACTTTGCAAAAGCCGTATTCGTTCATCCTTAACTAGTTATCTCATAATTATAGCTAAGTATTATATTTATAAAACAAAGTTTTTATCCAAACATTTGAGTATACAAGGATTTCAATCATTGTTGAAAAGAAAATTTAAAAATGAACAGTATATTGCAAGAATAAATAATAAGTATAATAAATTTCTGGGAAAATGGTCTTCCTTGGTCCGTCCGCTTAACACAATGTGAGAAATGAGTTCCGTTTTTTTTTTGTTTGTTTTTTTTTGTCTTTTTTATATAATTAAAACAGTTCTGACACTCTACAGTATACAAAGTCTTAGATACCTTTAATTTTATATTCATATGTAAAAGATAAAAAAATTATAACCCACCCAGGACTACACACCTGCGAACTATGAAAGAAAATCTCAGTACTAAATATAGCATGTGACATTAATATCTTCTTGGATAGATCTACTCGTAATATATTATTGCAAAAAAGTTGTCATAAAATTATAAGAAACTACTATTTTTTTGTTATATGATAATGTCTAAATGTACTTTGTAAAGACAAAAATTGTCACATATATATGTTTGTGTATATCTTTAAAAGAATAAATATGGGAAAAAAAAAAAAAAAAAAAAAAAAAAATCCCCAAACTTTGCAAAAGCCGTATTCTGTCACAAGCGGTGTGTGCGGGACTGAGGCAACTGTAGTAGTCATCATATCAGGCTCAGGTCAAAGGCAACGACCGGAGCCAAGCGACAGCTACTACGGCAGCGAAGGCAGCAAAGGATATAACAGCTGGACAATAGTCAGTCGTACAGACAGCACCTTCCCCTGAAGAGGAACAGTTCAGCCGACCGACGAGGAGGCAGCCAGCATCCCCTCCTCCTGATACCTCATCAATACAACAACGAATACAACCCGACGCCCCGACACACGCCCCAGGGGCATCACCGAGATCCCCCCTCACCACCCCCATCTTCTTTCTCTCCCGGTTGCACGTGGTTGGAGACTCCCAGGGTAGCGATCAACGGTGGAAACAGCAGAAAATAGGAAAATTCTAGTGCTCATTAAAATCATTCATTTTTTATTCTATTCATTTATTCATTTGGTGGAAATTATTCATTTATTCTGTTGGTGGAAATTATTCATTTTGTGGAAATCATTCTTATATTCTATTGGTGGAGTTATTCAAAGGAGGAAAGTCTAGTGTTTTTCTTATTTAAAATCAGGAAAATTTGTGCATTTTTTATGTGGCAGTTTTAGGGAAAAAGCGAGTAAAATTAGTGTATTTTATAAAAGTGGCAATTTTAAGCAGAGTATTGAAAAGTGGCAAACTTAGGCAAAGCAGAGTATCAAAAGCAATCAAGTGGCAAATTCAGTGTTAAGTAGTTGTGTTTAATAATCAGTGGCAATTCAAAGCAGAGTATTTCAGTGTTTTCAGTCAATAGTGTGTGAAATTTAGCAAATAAGTAGGTTTTATTCATATTCTTGGAGGAAAAAGGAAATCTTCGTTGGATTCAAGGAGCAGCAGATTATTCTACATGTGCAAGGATCAGCGGACACAGAGACACAAGCCGAGAAGAATACAGCTACAGACTACCTGTAATCAAGCCACCACAGATTGGTGAGTGCAGTCTTTTGTATGCGAATCTCTTCATGTGCTTGTTTATATGTGACCATTGCTAAAAGTAATTACAATATTGGTACAGTGTTTTGGTGTTGCTAGGAAACTAAATACTTGAATTTTTAAGGCTTTATTTACAAATTTATATCATTAAATTAGGTATTTCTTTAAATTATACTAAAAATTCAAATATTTACAATGGCTCCAAGGCGTTCAAACAGAAATAAGTGGTTGTGCTCTAAGACAGCATGCAAGTCCGAAACTAAGGTAGACTCTGAAAGTCCTGTTATGAATTTCACACCTAAACTAAATAAGAACCGTATGCAAATAAGGTTTGGTAAGCATAGTGTACAGTGTCTGGTTGACACAGGGGCAGAAATCTCAGCAATTAGTCAGCATTTGTTGAACAGAATAGCACCATATACAAATATTAGGCCAGCCTCACTATCAAATATTGTAGGTGTATGTGGTGAAGTACACAGAGTATTAGGTCAAGTAGAGTTAGACTTTGAATGTGAAGGTTTGCAATTTGGGCAAAGGTTCTATGTTTTTGAGCATTTACATGTTTCTATTCTAGTCGGTTTAGACTTTATGACTGCAAATAATGTAACTGTACAATTTGGTCAGGTAGAAATTCAGGTGCCATCAAAACATGCAGCATCTGTATCAACAGTTAAGGTTAAGGCTACACCAGGTGGCCAGACGAGTTTTGCATACACAACTAAGGAGGTAATAGTTCCTCCTCACAGCGAGGTACTTGTTCCTGTGAGGATTTCAGGTTTTGCGAATAACTCTGTAGTTTTAATTGAACCAAAACTTAATTTGAGTGATCTGTCCTTAGCTGGTGGTAAGAATTTGTGTACAGTAGTCAACTCAAAGGGTGTCTACAGATTAATGAACCCGACAAACTTGCCAGTTTTTCTCAGCTCAAATCAAAGATTAGCAAAGGTTAGCATGATTGATAGTAAGTCAGTATTTGATCTCAAAGAGCCTAGTCAGGCAGAGGTTTTCAACTTACACCATACTTCGCAAAAGACCAATCATGAGCAAGTCATTATTGGTATTAACTGGTAATTCGAACCTTACCGAGGAACAAAGGTCTAAACTTTATAACTTCTTAGGAAATAACCGAGACATATTTGCAAAGGACATGTCTGAGCTAGGTGAAACTAACCTACACTCTCACACCATTCATACTGGTGATGCTCAACCCGTCAGTGCAGCTCCCTATAGACAAACCCCGCAAATGAGGGCTGAGCTTGAGCGTCAGCTAGAAGAAATGCAGAAGCATGGCATAATTGAGGAAAGCAATTCGGTATGGCACTCCCATGTAGTGTTAATAAAAAAATCCAATGGCGAATGGCGCTTTTGTGTGGACTACAGGAAACTGAATGCTGTTACTATGCCAATGTCGTTTCCGATTCCTCATATGTCCGACGTTTTTGACACTCTGGCTCAGTCCAAAGCAGAGATCTTCTCAACTCTTGATCTCAGAAGTGGCTTCTGGCAAGTGCCCCTTGATAAGGCAACCAAACACAAGAGTGCATTCATCACTCACCAGGGAATTTTTGAATTTAATAGGCTTAGTTTTGGAATGACAAATGCTCCTCTCTCATTTCAGAGCTTAATGACAAAGGTGCTTAAGAACTTAAACTTCAAAATTGCTTTAGTTTATATTGATGATGTTCTGATTTTCTCTAAAGACTTTGGCCAGCATTTGCACCATCTAAACTTGGTTTTCAACAATTTACGAGCAGCAAATTTGACCCTACACCCTGCTAAATGTAAATTTGCAACTGAATCTGTCAGATATCTCGGTTTTACGGTCTCAAAAGATGGCTTGGAAGTTACGCAGGAAAACACTGACAAAATTCGAAAGTGCCAGAGTCCCCAAAATGTCAAACAAGTTAGAAGTGCACTTGGAATGATGGGATACTATAGAAAATTTATTAAGGACTATGCAAAGATTGCTCAGCCACTGAATAATTTATTAAAGAAAGACACTAAGTTTGTTTGGTCAGATGAGTGTGAAAGGGCGTTTAAGGAGCTAAAGAGTAGACTGACTAAAGCACCCATATTACGGTATCCCCAGTTTGATAAGGAATTCACACTGTCCGTCGACAGTTCAGAATATTCAATTGGTTTCGTACTAAGCCAAGAGCATGAAGGTAAATTACATCCTGTCTGTTTTGGTGGTAGAGCATTAAGGGACAACGAGCTAAAGTGGCATATAACTGACAAAGAAGGACTAGCTCTTGTTGAAGGTATCCAGCATTACAAGCATTACCTTGCAAATAGTAAGTTCACTGTTTTCACTGATAATGTGTCAGTGAAGTACTTGCAGAAATTAAAAGATAGTCAAGGTAGGCTAGGGCGCTGGGGTCTTCTTCTGCAGGGCTATAACTTTGAAACAAAGCACAAATCTGGTTCACAAAACTGTACGGCAGATTTTCTTTCTCGACAGAGGTACAATGTTGATTCTGCACCCACTGACTCAAATGATCTGGCCGATCATATTTTCTCTCTTGAAACTAGAATGTATACTCAGACAACTTTGGTATACCCAGGTGATGATGATGCTGAGTTGATGGTAGCTGAGGCAGCTATTGGGCAAGCTCAGGACCTCCCTGATGAGGATAGAGAGCTGTTCATAGGACTTGCAATCTATCAGCAGGACTGTCCCGACTTTAAACACATCTTTCAGTATCTTGCTCATCGCCAGGTGCCAGAGGACCCGCAGTTGGCACGCACTGTGGTTGCTGAGTCTTACAATTATGAGTTGGAAGATGGAGTCTTAAAGCACTTCTATTCCAAGAGAGGAAGGCATGTACCTATGGAAGAACGTCTGGTGAAACAGACAGCAATTCCGAGAAGTCTGAGAGATGAACTGCTAAAGTCATATCATGACTGCATAGCAGGTGGTGGGCATCAAGGGTTCGAAAGGACATATGCGTCACTCCGCAACAAGTACTACTGGCCCTCTATGTATGAAGACATAAGGCAATATGTTAGGACTTGTGAGGTGTGTCAACAGTCCAAAAGAGCTTTTCACGCCAAACCTCCTCCTTTGCAGCCACAGCCTGTAGATGATGTATTTGGTAGGTGGCAAATGGATATACTTAGTGGTCTGCCAACAACTAAGGATAAGTATAAGCACATTCTAGTACTGGTAGATAGCTATTCCAAGTGGGTAGAACTTTTCCCATTGCGTACACAAGAGGCCACGGAGGTAGCTTCTGTGTTATTCAGGGAAATAGTTTCTAGGTATGGAGCTCCGAGAGCAATTCTCAGTGACCGAGGTAAGAATATGTCAAAGCTAGTTAAGGCATTGTCAGTTGTTCGATATCAAGCGTCATTACACAAGTGCATACCATCCCATGACTAACGGACTGACGGAGTCAAAGAATTCCTATATCTTGCAGGCTCTCAGGGCATATTGCAAAGGACAGCAAGATGACTGGCCTGAGATTCTGCCTGGTATAATGATGGCATATCGGTCGACCCCTGCCACTCAGTCAACACAGTATAGTCCCTTTTTCATGCTGTATGGCCGAGAAATGCGACTGCCAATAGACACTGTGTTGCAACCTAAGGATCATCTGCCTCAGGATTATAAGGTTCACCTGAGCAGAATACTGCAAAATTTAGAGGTATGTAGTAAAATAGCAGGTGAAAATATTAAAGATGCACAAGATAAATACAAGTATCAGTATGATAAGAGATCTAAGGTTCCTGATTACAGTCCAGCACAAAGAGTTTGGCTATACTGTACTAAGGTTCCGCCTGGCAAAGCACCGAAGTTTCATAGAAAGTGGGTTGGACCATACTATATCACCATGGTGGGTCCGAATCACACTTTCAGATTACGGAATGTGAAGACCAATGCAGAGGTCAGATCTCTGGTTAATGCGATGCGTCTGAAACCATACTTTGATCCTGAAGATAGGCCCACTAATCCTCCTGAACAGTTAGTTGATAATGAGGATGAGTTAGATCCAGAAGAATTAGACAATGTTCAGAGAAGGATAGTACCATAAGATGCAGAAACAGGTAATAATGGTAAGAAACCATTTGAAATTAGACAGAAAAATCAGGTAGGAATTAGAAAGGACAGTACTGAAAGAAATAATAAGAATATGAAATCTGAGCCAAAGGGCCAAAGTAAAACAGAGAGTACAGGTAAACGGCCGCAGAGCCAAGGTAAAAATAAAATAGAGAGTAGAAGTAAAGGGCCACAGAGCCAAGATAAAACTAGAAATACAAAGGTGAATAAGAGTTCAAAGAAGCAGGTTGATAATGAGATACAGAAGCCAAATCGTAGAAATGTGGTAGAACATGATGTACGGCAAGATAAAGCCAAGCAAAGAGTAAGGGTAGAGTCAGATTCAAATCAGTTAGGTAGAAGTATAGTGGAAAATGGTAAACAGCTAGGTAAAGCCAAACATACAGAAAGGGTAGAATTAGATTCAAATAAGTTTAGTAAAAATAAGAGATATCAAACTGCAGATAGGGTTAAGAGTCAGACAAATAGGCCTAATAATCAAAATAATAGAATAGAAACAAAAGATAAGGGTGCTGTAAAATCAACAGAAAATAAAGGTAATCATGCAAACTCTAGGATTGAGCAAGATAAGCAAACTACTTTCAGTCAGGCAAAATCAGGTAAAAATATAGGTCAAAATGTGCAAAAGCAGAAAAGCCAAAATCAACAATCATCAGGTCAAAATGCAAAGGGCAAGCAAGTAGGCAAACAGGGCAAGAAAAATGTAATTCCATCCTGCATTGACTGTAAAGCTGGAAACTGTAAACCCTGTAATGAAAGTGACATTAAGGCCATTGTATCTTCCCAAAGAAGTAATGGGGCTCTTTATTACAAAATTAAATGGCAAGATAATAGTACAGACTGGTACTTTCCATGTAAGATACCAGGTAACTTGATCAGGGAATGTCATGCAAATAGGACAATGTCAGGAAAGAAACGTAAGAAGCCTCTTCATGATAAGCAGCATAAGTTTTTCACAGAAAGTCAGCCAAACGTAAATACTGTTCAGTCTGATAGTAATAAAACTGAAACCATTCAGGAACATAATGCAAATGTAAATCCACATAGGTCTAGGATATTGGGTATGAAACTTATAAACGACAAACCATATTACTGTATTCAAAAGGGAACAGCTGCACCTGAATGGCAGACAGTAACAATGGCTCATTGGCTGGTAAGGGATCTACTTGAGTTCCTTATCAATGACAGAAATAAAGAGGATCAAGAACTTAGGATTAGTCATCTTAAAGACAGACAGCAAGGCTATATTCAATACCATAGACCTGAACTTGATGATCCTCATTGCAGTCATGTCACTGAAATTCAGGAAACTGAGGATGGAAACTGTTTATTTTTAATAACTTACAGAAACCAGGAGTTGCCCCCTGAGTGGATGCCCATACACAACGTTGCACCTGGATGCAAACATACATTGATCAGGACACTAAAATATGATTACCATAAAGTGGTAAAGAAAAATCAAGCTTATTAAATTGTTTAGATGTTATGGTGGGCTAATCTTTGATATTGCAAGGGTCATTTGTTTTGCCATGAGCTTGCTCGGGTGTATTATAGTGCTATGGAAAATACGGAGACGTCTGGATATTTCAACCCCACCCTTGTAATGTTAGACATTGGTAACAAAATTTATACTGTGAATATTTCATTTCAAGACTATCTTTCTAAAGGAAATGTTTGTTTTATTATTGCCACCTTCGAAATTGTACCAACAAACTATCTTGTGATAAAATTACTTTAGTACAGATTCTTAAACTTCAGTCATAAAGGCATATATGTATTTAGTTAAACCTGTAACACTGTGCCATTCATGTAAAAACAAAATTATTTCCTGGTCACATGTATGCATGGTAGTGTATGATGAGATTTTGCTTTACGGAAGATTGTACCTGTTGATATGGCTTTGATTTCAGAACAGAGTTAGAAGCAACAGTAAAAATCATAAGAATGAAAATCAGTAACAATTTTATAGTTATAGCAGTTACATGTATATGTATTTCATTTTTGCTCAAAACATGCAAGTAAAGTCTGATAAAATATCCAAGTGAAGTAATACCAGTGACGTCATACTTGTATATAGTTAATAATATAAACTTTCTTTTCAGGAAGCATGCTGCGCAGCTGTGTATATAATGTATATTCATGTTGTTGTTGGTCAGACTGAAACTGAAAGTTCGAGGACGAACTTTATTAAGGGGGGGGGGGGAATCTGTCACAGTGTGACAATTTCTGCCCAATAAATAATAAAATAATAAAAGATAAAAAAAAAATAATAATAAAAAAATAAAAAATAATAATAATAATAATAATGGTTGAAACTGCATAAATGGGTAAAAGAAATGTATTTTATGTGATTATGTTTTGAAATATGATATAAAATGAAACATAAAGTAGAAGACGAAGAAGAAGAAGAAAAGAAACAATATTTATGAAAGTATAAAATTTAGAATTAATATTTCTCAGTGTCACTTTCCCTGTAAGGTGTTTTGATTATTTTCACAACATAAGCTGTGCTCATAAGTGAAAATCTGATTGTGTGAAACACTGGGTGAGAAAATGCTTAATAGTTTAATTACTTTGATTAACAGTTGGTATTCTGATCTGATCTGGACACACTGTCAAAGCTACCAGATTGAGGTGTTTGTTTGCAAAAGGAAATGACATAATTGATAGAAATTAACCTGAGCAAAAGAGATCTTAGATTTTTGTTAAGTACTGCCTGATTACTTCCTACCAAACTGGGTTTTGGTCAATTTAATCGTCACACTTATCAAACTTCTTTTATAACGTTGAGCGTTTGGCAATTCCAACTTCCCTGAGTAATTATGTCACCTGTTTGAGAAGAAACATATTTAAGATGGGCTGAAACTTAGCCTCTTCAGTCTATCACTGGTATTCATACATATTGCATCAAGAATCTAAGCTCAGCTATTCTCCGAACTTGAGAAAGCTTAATTTGTGAACTTGGGTATTGTGTGCTTTAGCTTGAAACATTAGGACTTAAGTTAGTGACTTGGAAGAAATTTAGGACTTGGATTCATTTGGACATTCAAAATGAGGGAAGTACATTATTTACTTATTTGGAACTCTGCATTTATTTTAAGTTAGAACTTTGAGGTGGACGTTTGCATAAGTAAAAGGAACTTGATGAATTGACCATTTAATAATAATTAATATTTAGGGAAGTGACTTAATACTGCGAAACTGTTATTTAGTTAGATTTATAAAGAAGATTTATTTAAGAAAGAACTGTGGTTTACATTACTTACATGACATTTTATTTGTGATATTTGGCATGGACATTTAGAATAATTTTGGGTAAATTTGAGAAACTCTACAACTGTGTTTGGACTTGTTATTTCTTAGAAGTTAGGAACTTTACGTGTCTGATTAAAGGTTTAATTTAATCAGACCGGACCCCGTAACTGGGAATGAGGAAACAGTAACAGGATACGGCTAGAGCTAATTCCCCAAACTTTGCAAAAGCTGTATTCTGTCACAAGCGGTGTGTGCGGGACTGAGGCAACTGTAGTAGTCGTCATATCAGGCTCAGGTCAAAGGCAACGACCGGAGCCAAGCGACAGCTACTACAGCAGCGACAGCAGCAAAGGATACAGCAGCTGGACAGTAGTCAATATTACAGACAGCACCTTCCCTTGTCTGAAGCGGAACAGTCCAGCCGACTGAGAAGGAGGCAGCCAGCATTTCCATCTCCTCCGGATACCCCAACAACGAATACTACCCGACGCCCCGACACACGCCCCAGGGGCATCACCGAGATCCCCTCACCTCACATCCCCCATTTTCTCTCCCGGTTGCACATGCATATTTATGCAGTCAGATCACAACTTTTGCTTCCTAGAATACTGTAAGATCTGCTAGTCTACAGGGAGAACCCTGATCAACATACCGGTCAACATTTGGATAAAGGAAAATGGACTGGTGTGAAGACAACTTTTGCAGACAGGAATTTGCTTCACTAATATTTTGGTCCTTTCAAAAATGGGGGATACCCAAAGGAAAGAATTTGCTCCCTCTGGAAGCAAATTCTTTACTTTAAGAGTAGTCCCCACCCACCCCTCTTGAAGGTACTTTATCATTCTTTTTGTATGGTACAGTTTATTTTCTCAATGATGGTCTGTTTTGAAAGAACAAAAAGGCATGTATTCTCCACTGAAACTGAGCGGTATAAACATATATTTGAGGTCTCAGAAATTTTCATGTATTTGTAATTATACAGTAATTGTCAGATGACAGCTCTTGTTGTTCAGATGCTGGTCAGCAAAGTCTAGGATGTAATGTGTTTTAGGTTTTTGGATATCAGTTTTACAAAAAGTTTACCTCCAGAATATTACATTTTAAAAATGATGTCATAATCAACCTCCTGGTCATCAACTTACCAAGATGAAATTTTCTAAGTTTTACGTTCAATATATTTCTTGCGACTATATCAACAACTATACCTCAAAGCCTTTTTAGTATGAGATCAGCTTTGAATCTATGTAGTGTTACTGTATTTCTCATAAATATTCAATCAACTTGTCCTCAATTGTTAAGTCTGTTTTACTATGATATCTTTTGTTGTATCAAAGAAACTCATGAATGAGAGACAAACAGCACAGACCCTAATCAAACGCAACATTCTGTGGCATCTGATCAAACAGTAGAGTGGTATAATGTTAAGGTAATGTTACATTAAGATTGTTTCCAGTTTAATACTGCATATCTCAACAACTGTGCTTCCTGACATCCCAGTTAAGGCAGAAGGAACACAATTGCTGGGTAGTTTGTTCTGCAAAGAATCAGTAGATCTAGAAGGCACGTAGATGGTGGTACATAAATATGACAACTATGGTGTAAAATGTAAATATGCCCATGAAATGGAGACACCAACACAACACCACAACTCGCACACACTATTATAATAGGGAGAGCAGCAATTCCTGGTGTCCATAATGTAAACTATAAACTGCTGGGCAGAAGTGGTCAAGGGTAATGATGTGAGACATTTTTAGCAACAGGATTTCTGCATGTTGGAAAATCAATTTACAGAAAATACCTGGTATCAGAGACAAGTTGGAGGGAGAAGGGGATAAATAGAGTAAGAGTTTATCATTCTCCCCTCCCCCACCACCACACACCACATACATAGTCACACTTCGCCTCAGACACTTTGTTCTAGATAAGTATTTTTTAACAAATATTCTGTCATTTTTTACCCCGCCACTCGATAGTGGAGGGGTACTATGGTTTCACGGACATCCTTTTGTCTGTACATCCACCCATCCTTCCATCCATTTGTCGTTCATCCATCCAGCCATCGATATTTCCTTTGAACTTTGATAATGTGAGTATATAAATATCTATAGATTTTCTCTAAACTTGGTATGTTTATTGATATTGTGGAGATCTGGTTTGAGATTGCTAATGTGCAAATTTTGTCAATTTTTGATAGAGTTATCTGCCCATCACACATCCGTATTTTTGTTTCCGGACAATAACTTAAGCAAATATTGATGGATTTTCACCAACTTGGTATGTGCATTGATATTGTGGAGGTCTGATTTGGGATTGCTAATGGACAAATTTTTGTCAATTTTTGACAAGAGGTATCTGCCCACCATATGATAGTGGTGGGGTATTATAGTTTCACGCTTTTATTTTTTGTATGCATGTTATTTTTGAGAAATTTCTACCAACTTGCATTCTGTTAACGCCAGCCACATAATCACAAAATTATCAGAAGCAGCTTCAAAACATCTGTGCATTTTCATTTTGTTGAACCAATTTGTTAAAGTTATATTCATATAATGCAAACACCAATTGGAAGGCTCCAGATAAGCTATTATTCTGGAATATTTTTTATATCGTTTAAGAACAGTTTTACCAAGTCAGCTCTCATAAGGTAAGCCACAACAAATGCATCTTGTGGCGCAGATCACCCTGTGCATTTGCACAGTGATCAGTCTTTGCTAAGTGCTCTGTAGATAGCCAGGGAACCAAGTAGTATGTAAAATACCAGTTCTGGAGCACCAAGAATTTTTTTTTTTTCGAAATGCTCCAGAGCCCCCATCTTCAAGACTTCAAGAATGATTTTTATACGTAACTATACCCAAACGCCCACTAAATAGCATGTCTAATTGCTAGTTTAAAGCACCATTATAAGTTAGAAGGTTATGAGTGACTCGGGGGAATTTTTGTTCTCTTATGCCCATATGCTAATGATGTCTTGCCATTATATTTTTGTATAATATACACATTTATAGATTATAATAATAAATAATTGTTGCGGTCTAAATAACGCCACACACATTTCATAATCCCAATATTAAATTCAATACACAATTTGTCAGTAAATTCTTCTTCTTTAGGGTGTATATTCTTTATATAATAGTCAAGCGATATTTTTGTTCCTGAGTATCTATGGAATCCTATGCATTTATCTAACAGATGGTTAAACGCATTATAATCTAGGTAGGGTTTTTTGTATTCGGATTTTATGTCGCCACTTAATTTGGCTTTGAATTTTATTTCATCAGGACTCAGATTCACGATGATAAATTTTATATCACCATCAAATTTGTTTTTTTTTTTTATTTCATTAGGCCACATGTGTATAATTATATATGTCATCATTTCTTTGAGCGTCTTCATTTTCATCTGGGGCATTGTGCTCTGGAATTTCGGATATAATTAATAAAAATAATTCACAAAATTGGATTCGATGAATATCTGGATGGGGATTTGTATTTGATTTTTGATAAATTTTGGCTTCTTCTTTTGAAACACAATCTTTTAATTTTGCTTTTAAAAAGAATCTTTCATTTTTTTATTCATTATAATATAACATCCCCCCCCCCCCCCACATCCCCATCCCCACCCCACCCCACCACAGTTTTTTTTTTTTTTATTGTTTTTATATTAGCATAATTATCTTGCATGAATTTAAGATTTTTTATCAATAGATTTATATTTGGATTTTCATATTTAAATTTACAATGATGTTTTTTCGTATATATATATATATATGTGTGTGTGTGTGTGTGTGTGTGTGTGTGTGTGTGTGTGTAGCTGATGCTGATTTTAATCATTGTAAAAATTTGACTACAGTACTTTCAGTACTTTGATTCTTAATAGATGACAGGTTTTCACTATTAAGCTTATGAGTGATTGTCTGCAGTTGAAGTTATACTGTCTTCAAACATGATTTCATATGCAGTTTCATTGTTTTTATATATTATGAAATCAATAGTGAAATGAAGCTACTGATATGCTTTAATATAATAAGCAAATATATTTAACCCCTTTTGTAACTTTCTAGGTTTTGGTATCGGGCTTTTTTTTCATGGTTTGGGCACAGGAATATCTACAATTTGTTTATCTTCAATAGAACCATGGTTGGTCACTGGAACTTCTTTATCTTTCATGTTCATCAGGCGGAAGTTTGGTATATGATACATTTGTACTGCCTTGCGGTACAAGCCGGCTTTTATAGCGACGCGGTAGAATGTAGGACTTTAAGACCGGGTTCGATCCCCGGTCGGGGAAAATGTTATATCCATTTTTTCACCTGTTACATCTGGCGCCCAACGTAAATAACCCCATTTGATGGGCTTGGTGGCCCAATAGGCTTGGTGGCCTGGTATTGAGTCGTTGCTCAAACTGAGATTCGTGGACGCATCTTAAAATGGAGGGGGAATATGAAGTAGGTATATGATACATTTGTACTGCCTTGCGGTACAAGCCGGCTTTTATAGCGACGTGGTAGAATGTAGGACTTTGAGTCCAGCGGACCGGGTTCGATCCCCGGTCGGGGAAAAATGTTATATCCATTTTTTCACTTGTTACATATATATATATATGATGTACAAACAAGAAACAAGAGACCCATCTAATATCCAATCACATCACCGTAATTATCTGAGTGAGATTCGGGGAGATAATAATAAACTTTTAGAAGATATAAGTAAGACGGGGGATATATTAATACAGTATTATGCCAATGGCCAAAACAAAGAAACACTATCACATCAGTATCTTATACTGACTGGTAATTGTTATGCTTGTAATAAACATAATATAATAGGTTACTACAACCAGAAGGATGTTATGTTTGTAAAAAATGAAACAAAAAGTAATAAGGGACAATACAAATCAATAAACCACATTAAAAACATGCTCAAATGCCTACAAGCTAAAGAATGGCGCGACATACCGGATGAAATATTAAATATTATAAAAATGATTTACGAGAAGTGTGTTCAATGCCAATAATAAAGTTGATATTAAAAAAACACCGGCTATCATCATATTATAACAATGTACAACAAATATATTGCAGAATAATGGGAGCCCCACCAATTTATTTATCAAGAGAAATGAAAGAGCAGACTATTTATTTATTACAAGAGATTTTTCGTTCGTTTAAAAAACACTGCCCACCTAAATGAAAGAATTTTTTCAGTTATTCATGTGTTTTAAAAAAAAAAATATTTAAAATTTTAGATCTGAAAGAATATGCTAAATATTTTAATCTTCCAAAAGGCAAACATAGTTTGAGAGAGCATGATAAAATTTGGAAAAAAAAATATGCAAAGATATGAGATGGAAATTTCATTATTCTGTGTAGTTATATTATAGATGAATATACCAAATTATGATAATAAAATAAAGAGTACAAAAAAAATCTGTCAGTTAGAAGATTATATGCCCGACCAATGATTTTGGATGCTTATATGCGGCGCATCAGGAACGGGAAAAACGAATACATTGATTCATGTGTTGTTAAAACCATTGATATATTACGACAAAATATATTTATATGCAAAGAATCTGGAACAAGATAAATACAATCTAGTGACAGAAAGTTTAAATAAAATTGCAGACAAACATGGGGTTTTATTAGAAGACATACTATTTTTCTTCAAATGACGAGATTATTCCAGTTGATGAAATGGGCAGTTCTGGCCAAAAAGTAATAATTTTTATACCCCACCACACGATAGTGGCGGGGTATTATGGTTTCCCGTTGGACGTCCGTTTGTCTGTCCGTCCGTTTGTCTTGCGTCCGTCCGTCCGTCTTATTTATTAGAAGACATACTATTTTTCTTCAAATGACGAGATTATTCCAGTTGATGAAATGGGCAGTTCTGGCCAAAAAGTAATAATTTTTATACCCCGCCACACGATAGTGGCGGGGTATTATGGTTTCCCGTTGGACTTCGGTTTGTCTGTCCGTCCGTCTATCGTATGTTCGTCCGTCCGTCCGTCCGTCTGTCCGTTTTCGTTTCCGGATGATAACTTGAGTAACATCAATGGATTTTCATCAAACTTGGTATGTGCATTGATATTGTAGAGATCTGGTTTGGGATTTCTAACGGGCAAATTTTTACGGAGTTATCTGACCGAGACACGCCAATTTTCTCGTTTCCGGATGATAACTTGAGTAAACATCAATGGATTTTCACCAAACTTGGTATGTGCATTGATATTGTGCAGATCTGGTTTGGAATTGCTAATGTGCAAATTTTGTCACATTTTGACGGAGTTATCTGCCCGAGACACGCCCATATTTTTGTTTTCCGGACGATAACTTGAGAAAAAAATAAAGGGATTTAACCAAACTTGGTACATGCATTGATATGAAGGACATCTGGTTTCGGATTGCTTATAGGTAAATTTCGTCAATGTTTGACAGAGTTATCTGCCCGCGACACGATAATGGCGGAGTATTATAGTTTAACATTTTTTTATGATTAGGTTTGCGAAAAGAATCGAAATGATATGATCAGTTATTTCATTATCAGTTATTTCATTCAAAGGAGACAAAAGAATTGCTGCGTAATTTATCTATCTCAATCATATCATTCAACACCAAAGGATATAAGGCTAAATTGTTCGCATTATATAATTTTTTATGCCCCAAGTAAGAGAGAAGCTATGTCTATATGCAACGGACAAAATATACCATTAGATAAATATAATAAAGCATTTGATAAAAGATACAATTTTATTTATCTTGACAAAATAAATAAGAGAAAAAAGAATTTTTATGGCAATATATAATATAGATGGGAATATTTAATCATATTGGTGAAAAAGACAAAGAAGATTCTGCGGGTATTATAAATTTTGGTATTCTTGCTGCGGAGTATGTGAGAAAAGAGCAAATGGCCAATTACCTTCATAAAGGGAAGAATCAAATGAATATTCTTAGGAGCAGCCTTGACATGGGGAATAATAATATAACGAATCTGAAGGATCCGTCGGGCCCAAGGGATGTCATTCCAAAGAGAATTCTTTTAAGAAGATTACAAAGGTTTGCAAAGGATTATAAACTTGAGGAGCTTTCAGCAATGGGATCAGAAAATAAAGCTGCTATTAAAGCAATTCAGAATAAATTAAAGGAAAATAGACAGGCATGCCAGGTAGACCTAAATTTGTTACGGAAAGAATTAGAAACAATGAGCGAAAGTCTAAAGACTGAAATTGATAGTAATGAAAGTAAAATAATGAAAAAAAACTTAGAGGAGATATACGCCAAGGAGTTGAGTCATTGAGAGGAGCATTTGAGAAAATTGCGGAAAAAAAAGTAAGTAATGATCAAATGCAACAGGAATTGGATGAGTTGAATAATAAGTTTCAAGAAGACATTGAAAGAAGTAAAAGAATGATTAATAGAAATAAAGATGAGATGGGTGAGGAAATAATGAGAATTAATGAACAAATGAGATTAGCAGGGGAAAATATAGAAAGCACAAAAACAGTAATGAAAGAAATCGATTTTGATACTAAAACGAATACTTCAGAAAGAAAAAATGTAGAAACATCTCTACAAGTGGCAAGTAGGGGCATAAGAACAAATGAAAAGGGTATAAAAGGTTAAAAAACAAAATGAACTAGAAAGTCTTAAGACAGAAATGGAGGAAGAAGTAAATGAGAAAGTGAAACCTGATATAGAAAACAAAATAACGAATAAATCGGTCTATCAAGAAAATCAAAGGGGCAACGCCAGTGACATCAGATCTTGATATGAGTAATAAAAGAATATTTCCTCCTGCAAGAGACCCAGAAGAAAGCATTTATTGTCTTTTAGGCTGTATTATTTTTTTCTTTCATATATATATGTTTTTAAATAAAAACAAAGCCCCCCCCCCCCCCCCACACACACACACACACACAATCAATGGTCGATCCCTTAGCAGTATCCGGATTCCCAAGCCGTATTCTCCAAATTGGACAATGCAAAGTTCATAAAATTCAGACTGACTTATTTAGCGTAATGTTTAAGTCATTTTTAGCACTGCCCCCACCACCCCCAACCCACCTACGGGTATGGTAGGAGGATAGGGGGATAATAAGCGGGCAGTCCCAGCAAACATGTATATATGGGACCCATATGGGCAGAATCTGGGCATTTATCCCATTCGTGTCCTACATGGGCCCCATATAGGCTTTTTTGCCCATGTAAGACTCATATAGGTCCCATATTGGTACAATTCGGCCAACAAAACGTGTATATATGGGAACCATATGAGCAGATTCTGGGAATTTATCCCATTAGGGTCCTAAATGGACCCCATATAGGCTTTTTTGCCTATATAAGGCCCATACAGGTCCCATATTGGTAAAATTCGATAAATAAATATGTGGGACCCCGAGATAAAATTGAAATAATCCTGGAGAAGTGATAATTTCAAGATGCATAATTGGGGCCCAAATGGCTTCCATCGACCTCTATGCTTCCAATGTTGACCTCCCATTACTATATGGGGCCCATAAGGGGAACAACTGTACCTCTATTTAAACATAATATAAAAAAATAATAAAGTTCTTGACATAAATGCAAATAATAATGATAATAATAAAATAAAAATAATAGTTTGTTCATTACAAAATGAAAGTATCTATTAAATTTATCTTGACTATTTTCCCGACATGGACGTTGATTCATGGTCATATTTTCATTTTAACTCGTATGTCCCTATTACTTTTAAAATTGAGGTATATATAAATATGCATGAGGCCACCATTTCCAACTATTAAAAAGGACGCCTATATCTTTAAGGCCTCTTGATTCTACGCATGTGCAATAAGTTTCACATGTACTAGGTCTCTCTCTGTTGGGACCTTACCAGTCCATCAAATAGGGACTTACAATCATTTGTGCAAAAATGTGTAAATTTTTTTTTCTGAAAGATAAATGTGGGTTGATTTTTTCCCATACTGGACCCATATAGTTCCCATATGGCTTTACCCATGAGGGTCCAACATGGAACCGTGTAGCAAATCCCTCATGAGTCCTTTATGGGTTGCCCATATAGGACCCATATACATACCCATTTGGGGCCCATGTGGGTTCTATACTTTTTTGCTTGCTGGGGTGTTCTTCTAGGCTCCCCCACAATGCCGGATATGTGCCGGGCTTGTGTTGTTGCACAGATATACCCCCATTGGAATTAACTGTATGCAAAGAGCAGTGCTATGACTGTCAGCAGGTCCCCGAAGTGCAGGGCTGTGACGGATGAAAAGTCATTGCCTCCGCTATTCCCCGTACAGGTGGGGCAGTGGTTACAAATGACTGGAATTTAACCTCGTTGTGTCCAGCTGAGTCTACATGCTCTCTCAGACTTGAAGACGAAGATTCCCATGTTGACAATACTTTCCGAAATTTCTAGTAAGAACAGCGAGTTTCTAGATTAAAACGTGAGTTTCGAGTAAGAAAAGTGAGTTTCAAGTTAACACTTTAACTACCAGAAAAAAAAAATCAAAATCGCTCCCGCTGGATAGCCTGTAGTCTGCGTTCTCACTTTCACCAGGCCCAAGATATTTTCGGTCCATTTAGAGTGCAACATCGCTTTAGTACTAATGTTCGCTTTTTGTCCTCTGATAACGCAATGTTTGGGGAATTACTTGTAGTAAAATTTGACAAGGATAGATGATTTCTATAATAAAAGCTTGTTTTAAATTTTTCATAACATGCCCCGCACAAATTTCGAAAATCGGTTCACAAATAAAAACATTATGACCAAAATTAATTAATGTTGAATAGGGATTTTACATTGGCAGGGGAGATAATCCACGATTAAAAAGTTTTCAATCTGACAATTTTTGTGGCTTTAATCAAATGTTCTGAACTGTGGTAAGTGTTTCGTAGCATTTTATGATAAATTCGCGTACTTGTGATAAAATATAAAGAGTTTTTTTTTTGTGTGTGTGTTTTTTTTTTTTGCGGGAAAATAATTACTTCCCTTAGTGGCTTGACCTGACCTTAGCTGTTGACTGGGCCATAAAACTTCACCAAATCAAACCTTTTTAGCTCACCTGAGCCTTTAGGCTCACAAGGTGAGCTCATCATATGGCCAAGCATCGTCTGTCAACTGTCAAAATATTCTCTGAAGCCACCGGGCCGATTGAAGCAGAATTGCACATTGAATATGCATTGGTTGGAAGAACTTTTGTTTGCTGGGTCTGAGTCACATGACCAGGATGGCTGCCATGCCCATATATGTGTAACGGGAATGAGCTAGATGAACCCTTTTTGCAACGGACGTAGCCTGCTCCTAGCACTGCATACACTAATGATGAAGGGAAACAAGCCTAATAGTTACACAAGAAGAGGCAAATGTCCCGCTAAATTAAACCGAATTTGCTAAGTGAACGTCAGGCCTCGAGAAACTTCAGAAGCAAGGATTGTATCCCATCAAAAAAATCCTGTCACATGTTCCTCAAGGGTACTCGTGCTATACAGACAAACGGACAAAAACCTTTTTAGTAGTACTTTTTTGCACACAGACTCGTGAACTGGGCAGACAGACGGACAAGAGCAACTCAGTTCAACACCAGCGAGTTCATCTTTTAAGTTTGTCTGAGAGTATGAAGGTAAAAGAAAGTAAACATGAATGAAATTTATTTACAAGATGAATTATTTACAATAAATATAAAAGAGTATATATCAGACCAAACAGTTTCCGAGTACAGTCTAACATATTACCACTTTATATCTGAGCGTTATTTTTCAAGCAGACATGGTGCTTGTTGAATAGGGTAGATTTCTCAAGGTAGAACATCTATATTACTAAATAAATAGATTGTAAGATTAACCGAGATAACGGTACAGATTAACAGCATGGTTTCAACACTGATCCGTCAGCATATTGCCCTCATTGATAATTTCGATTTGAGAGTTATGGAATTTTGTTTGCTTTTTCTGATTTTTTTAATTTAAAAACGATACTTTTTTTTCAAATTCTCCCAAAGTAGTTGAAAATCTTTCTCGAATTTTCCACCTACATAAATTCAATACCTTAGATAAGCTGCTTTTTGGGGTATTTACCCAGTTAAAATCTTGAAGAAAAAACAAAAAAAGAAAACAATTAGAATTAAATCTATGGGGTATATACCCAATTGCCAGTAATTCTTGCACCCAGGGTACCCAAAGGAAAAATCCTGATACCCAATTCAATGAGAAATGGATGGGTAAAAATAGCCCAAAATACCCAAATTGCTTAAAACCTTATCTAGGGCACTATATAAATAGATGACGTATAAATAGATCACGTGCATTGGCTCCCGGCTTAGCTGTGCACCGCCGTGACATAAGCGCTGTCGCAGATTAACCTTCAAGTTCGTGGAAAGTAAATCAGTTCATCTAAGTACATTACTGCGATGCAGACGGTGAGCAGCTTATGCCTTCTGGTGTCTGTAAACAACGAAGCTGTGAACCGAAAGAAAGAATAATGTACATAAAATTAAAACATAATGGTACACGAAATTAAGAATATTCTTTTGTTTGTGTGTGTGTGAGAAGTGTGGAGGTGGGGACGGGAGAGGTGATTCACATTTCACAAACTGTGTGTGTTTGTGTGGGGGTGGGGGTGGGGGGATGGAGAGGGGGGGGGGGGGGGGCGGGAGGTGATTCACATTTCAAAACTGTGTGTGTGTGGGGGGGGGGGGGGTGGAGAGGAGAGGGGGAGGGAAGGTGATTCACTTATTTCAAACTGCATTGAAAAATCTAGCCAATAGGTATTTTCATTTTGGGTCATATAATCACGGGTGGACATCAAGGGAGCTACCGCGAAATTGTGTTAACGTAAATTTGTTCCCACGACACATCCGGGAACTCTCGCGGTAGTTCCTAGGACCTGGAAATTGTAAACAAAGGTAGGTACTCTCGCGTGTTTTGATATATTGTAGAAGAATGAGCGAATAATATAAAACTTCGGCGATGCTATTCCATGTTAATATGATTAACCTTTCTAAGCAGACCGAAAGAAATATTGAAAAAGCTCGTTGCCGAAAGTAGGCGACCGTAACAAAATCGAACACAGGGTTGTCTGACTTTAGTTTTATATCAACACGTGAGTGCTGCAATTGTTTTGTAGGTTTTCGCTTAGAATGAGAGACTTTGGCGCATTTTCTGGGTATGTCGGTCCTTATTCATCATTTAGATGTAAAAATTTAATCAGTCCATGTACTGTGAAGGAGTAATGCCGAAATTTTCAGGCGGAGTAGCTCCCATATCATTACGACAGCTCCCAAAACATGTTCTAGTTCCCACAAGTCTATCATGCCATCACCATGAGAGAAGTTTATAGTTTAGCTTATATGTCGATTTAAACTACCAGACAATCACTCGTATCATATAAACGACTCATTGTCACAAGAATGGAATACACCAGGTTTTTAAGGCAAAGCAATTGTCTTCTCTTGTTCGAATACGCTTTCCTAAACTAAGACCAAAGTCTAGTCGTTACAGAAAATTTAAATAACTAAATTGGTAAAACTTATGATTCATGATCAGTTTATCATGATACCCTACCCTAAACTACAATACACCCCCCAGACAGGGAAACCCACCGAACCGAACCTCACGCGTTGAGACATCCAATAAATTACACAACGCCACTGGAACACTGGAGTAAAAGAAAACCGACAGTTGAACTCTGGTGGGCCAAGAAACAGACAAAAAATTCCGGCTCCAACCAAATAATAAATGGCCTTAAGCCTGAGCCATCATGGAGTCTGATAATTCCGACCAACCGGCGCGCAGTTAAAGAGGAAAACAATCCTTTCAGCGATTTGATAGCCGAACTATCATGATGTTTGTGGATAATACGATCAAAATACCAGCGGCATTATATGGCAGATGAGTCGGTGAATTCGACTAAAACAAGATGACTTCTAACTATATTTTACAATGCTAGCTAAACTATAAACTTCTCTTCAGGTGATGGCATGGTAGACTCGTGGGAACTAGAGCGTGTTTTGGGAGCTGCCGCGATGATGTGGGAGCTACTCCGTCTGAAACTTTCGGCACTACTCCTTCACAGTACATGGACTGATTAAAATTTTTACATCTAAATGATGAATAAGGGCCGACATATCCAGGACATGCGCCAAAGGATCTCGTTCTAAGCGAAAACTTACAAAACAATTGCATCATTCATTCGTGTTGACATAAAACTAAAGTCAGACAACCCTGTGTTCGATTTTGTGACGGTTGCCTACTTTCGGCAACGATTTTTTCAATATTTCTTTCGGCCTGCTTAGAAAGGTAAATCATATTAACATGGAATAGCATCGCCGAAATTTTATATTATTCGCTCATTCTTCTTAAATAAATCAAAACACGCCAGAGTACCTACCTTTGTTTACAATTTCCAGGTCCTAGGAACTACCACAAGAGTTCCCGGATGTGTCGTGGGAACAAATTTACGTTAACGCGATTTCGCGGTAGCTCCCTTGATGTCCATCCGTGTTAATACTGTCCCCTATAGTGTAGTGGCCTCTCCAACGAACGGACTAGGGTTTGAATCTCATTAGTGACATTGTGTGTGTGTGTGTTTAATTTATTAATGAACATTTTTAGCCCTTGTTTTTTTTTTTTTTTTTTTTTTTTTTTTTTTTTATTATTATTATTTCTTTGTTTCATCTTTTACTTTATTTAAGAAATAGATTCTTGCTAACAGTGATTTGTTGTTCAATATATCACTGGTGGGAGGTCAGTCGTAAATGGATATATTACGAGCGCGAAGCAGACAAAGAAAGGAACCGAGTACTCAAAATCAGCTCTTACTGGCCTGAGGGCAGGAATAAACCGTTTCTTTACACAGCCACCTTACAACAGAGAGTTTAACATTATGAAGGACAGATCATTTCAAAAATCTAACAATGTGCTTAGTGGAATAATCAAAGAGATGAAACGGGCTGGCAAAGATACAACTGAGAACAAAGAGCCCATTTCACTGTCTGATCTCCAAAAGCTCAAAACCTCTGGCCTATTCTCAACTGAAACTCCCCAAACACTTCAGACATGGTACAGCAAAATACCAGTAGGAATTAATCAGCTCTATGCCTCGACTTTCTGCTGAAGCTGGTCTGAGCAAAAGATACACAAATCATTGTATTAGAGCTATGGTAGCATCCACCCTTTCTGATGCTGGGGTCAGCAACTTGGGTATAATGTCTGTAACTGGCCACAGGAATGTTCAGTCGCTGAATTCCTACATCAAGCCATCTGAAAATGAGAGACGCGCCATCAGTGGCATTTTGTCTCGTTCATCTATTTCAGAAGTGTCAATTTCACGTCCCCAAAATCAGTATTATTATCCCTGTCAACAATCCAGGTTCCTTGGGTACCCCACCCGGCCTGAAAACGAACACAATAATCTGAGTCAATTCAATTCTCAAAGCAACTCAAAGTCAAGCTCATTCAACATCTTTTCAGGCAATATTACAGGTGGTAATGTAACTGTTAATATCTACAAAGTCTAAACTATTGACAGTTCCCTTATGCTGAAGATTCCAGAGGTTTTTCTTTTTTTACTCGTTTGATTGTCAGTTGTTGTTGTTACTGTTGTTCAAAATGGCGCATCGACCTAGATCGTCGAATCGCTAATTCGTTGCATTATTCCAGGTTAACTGGCCATTCAATGTATACTTCTATATCAGCTATTTTAATTTCGATATTTTACTTGCAGATTCATGATATACGAGGGATGTTCGAAATGAATTGCTTATTGTCCTCTAGCTCGATATCCACGTGGGGCACGATAAAAACCAATACATACCTGTATAGGGCTATTCAATATCTACACAATGGTATATAAATGCACATGTTAGACTAAGTGTAAGACATAAAATTTGCCATTTGAATACACGCAGTCATTGACCACTGCAGTAAAAATGGTTGGTAGAAGCGTCGACAAAAAAGCTGAAATACGAGCTTACATCAAAGCTCGCTCAAAACTTGGTTGTTCTTTGAAGAAGCTGATGACTGAAATTTCTACTGCTTTTGGACCTTCTTGTGTGTCTTATGACACAGTTCGGCGGTGGAAAAAGAAATTTGAGTCTGGTGTAGAGTCCATCAAAAATGCACCGAAATCAGGTAGGCCAAAATCTCTATCTCGTAAAAAAATTGTTTCCAAAATAAAGGAAATCATTGAAGGAGATGCCAGATTTACAGTTCGTGATATTGCACGAAAGGTAGGCATATCGCTATCAACGTTTCACCTCATTTTGAAGAAGCATTTGAAAGTCAGAAAGATTTCTGCTAGATGGGTGCCACATCTGTTGACTGACGAGCAAAAGAGGCAACGGGTTAAAGTGGCCAAAAAGCTGCTTCAAATGTTTCCAAAATATGACAAAAAGCAGTTTGCCAATGTCGTTACAGGTGATGAAACCTGGATCCATTATTTTGAGCCCGTCAGAAAGGTTAGCAATAAGATCTGGGCCACTAAACACAGCAAACGCCCAATAATTGCCAAACGTTCTTTGAGTACAAAGAAGGTTTTGTATGCAATCTTCTTCTCTGGTGAAGGAGTCGCAATAAAAGTGCCAGTGAAAAAGGGCAAAAGCATCACCGGAAAGTACTACAAAGACGTAGTACTGAAGAAACTGAAAAAGTATTATCAGAAACGACGCCCTGCCACTGGTTTTAAACATGTCCGTCTTCTACATGACAATGCCCCAGCTCATACCTCCGCAATAGTTACGGCGTTTTTGAAGAAAGAAAAAGTAACTGTTTTGCCTCACCCCCGTATTCCCCAGACCTTGCCCCATGTGATTTCTTTTTGTTTCCGAAATTGAAAGCATTCCTTGCTGGGCGGAAATACCAGTCCCGACAGGCACTTGGATCTGCCATTCATCAGTACCCTATTACTGTGCCCAAATCAGCGTACCGTGACGCCTTCAAGAAGTGGATACATCGGCTGAAACTTTGCATTTCTAGCCACGGGGAGTACTTCGAGGGCATGAAATGAGTACTTTTGGGCTAACTTGAAATTTGAAGTCGCCAGATAGAAATAAGCAATTCATTTCGAACATCCCTCGTAATTAGTCCTGAAAATTAAATAACGCAGTATCATTTTCTATTTGTATGTCTTTTGCACGTATGTGTACGCGGATGTAAATAGAATAGAACAGCCTCCATTCATTGGTCAATTCCGGTCATGTGAATAAATACGCCGAATCGTTTCCTGTCAATCAAACGAGAATTGAGTTAAAGAGTCCGTTTTTAAAAATGAGTTTACAGTGTTAGAATCGAAATAGATTCTTGCTAACAGTGATATATCCATTTACGACTGACCTCCCACCAGTGATATATTGAACAACAAATCACTGTTCGCAAGAATCTATTTTTTAAACCCCTGGAATCTTCAGCATAAGGGAACTGTCAATAGTTTAGACTTTGTAGATATTAACAGTTACATTACCACCTGTAATATTGCCTGAAAAGATGCTGAATGAGCTTGACTTTGAGTTGCTTTGAGAATTGAATTGACTCAGATTATTGTGTTCGTTTTCAGGCCGGGTGGGGTACCCAAGGAACCTGGATTGTTGACAGGGATAATAATACTGATTTTGGGGACGTGAAATTGACACTTCTGAAATAGATGAACGAGACAAAATGCCACTGATGGCGCGTCTCTCATTGTCAGATGGCTTGATGTAGGAATTCAGCGACTGAACATTCCTGTGGCCAGTTACAGACATTATACCCAAGTTGCTGACCCCAGCATCAGAAAGGGTGGATGCTACCATAGCTCTAATACAATGATTTGTGTATCTTTTGCTCAGACCAGCTTCAGCAGAAAGTCGAGGCATAAAGTTGTAGAGCTGATTAATTCCTACTGGTATTTTGCTGTACCATGTCGGAGCATCTTTGTGGAATTTCACAAGGGGCTTTTGGAAAAATGCATCATTTTCTGGATTTAATTTAGAAAGATACTTTTCAAAAGCCTTTACAGGACATGATTCGTTCTTTGTTTCATACATTCGTGGTGCTTTGGGTTTTTCTTTACTGTCAACTCCGTGATGGGTTTTGTCTGATTCGTTATATGCCATAGCAACATAACTATGCCCATCACTATCATTAACACACTTGAAAGAAGATGGGTGAAGAGAGCACAAGCCTTCTCTCCCCCTTCTTCCAAAGTGGCTCATAACATAAAAAAAAAACACTTTATTCTGAAGTGTTTGGGGAGTTTCAGTTGAGAATAGGCCAGAGGTTTTGAGCTTTTGGAGATCAGACTGTGAAATGGGCTCTTTGTTCTCAGTTGTATCTTTGCCAGCCCGTTTCATCTCTTTGATTATTCCACTAAGCACATTGTTAGATTTTTGAAATGATCTGTCCTTCATAATGTTAAACTCTCTGTTGTAAGGTGGCTGTGTAAAGAAACGGTTTATTCCTGCCCTCAGGCCAGTAAGAGCTGATTTCGAGTACTCGGTTCCTTTCTTTGTCTGCAGGGATGCATAAAATTTTGCCAGAAAGTTGTCCAATTCCTCAGGATTAAGTTCACTCAGCTTATCAACATGAAGGGGTTCATTTTCAGTCATCTGTTCTGGAACAAAAAAAATATGATGCACAGTGCTGAGGATGTGAGAGGTTAGATAATTAGGAAATAGATTCTTGCTAACAGTGATTTGTTTTCCAATATATCGCTGGTGGGAGGTCATTCGTAAATGGATGTATCACCAGCATGATGTACTCTTCACTGAATGCTTTGCATTCAGTTTTATTTTTACATGATTGTTTGGATCAAAAAAAGGACTAGCATCATACCTTTTCTTTGTTGATTAAGAAATAGCAGTGATTTGTTTGGTAATAACTCACTTGTTTGGAGGTCAGTTGTAAAGTAGATCAAATCACGAGTGCGGAGCGAGAGTCATTTATCTACTTACAACTCATTACTGACCGACAAACTGTGATTTTATTACTCAACAAATCATGCACAAGAGCGGATCTATTTTGGTTCTAACGCAGAAAACGACGAAAAAGTAATTATATCCTTTCGATTCTTCCAACTTTTTCCCTTGCATAAAGAAACCCCTCGAACAGTTTTGATTGTAACGCTGTTGTTTACATGCATTTCTCAAGTTGTTGAAACGAGAAAAACAACGTTATGGAAACGAAGACTGACATCAGCAGAATAGCATCGGAATGACGCCAGATAGCATCACACGTTGCTGCCCAGTGATTTGTTGCAGAATAAATCACCGAATTTAACCATTGGCTATATAAGCGAGGAGTGTTAGAATGCCCACTAACTTTCACTGATTTGTAGGGAATGGACGTAACGGTTATTTGTAGATTTGCTTTGCTACTGTCTTTGTGACAGAAGAGCACTGTGTGAAAAGCATGATGTCAACTATTGACTTGGCTCATGTGCTGGGATATTGTCAAACAGTGTATCACACTCAGTCTCTCCAGAACATGGTGTCTGATCAGGGTTTACACTGTTTGCTTAAAGTACCTCATTTTATAGGATGAAACGAAACAACCTTAGTCTATATACTCAGAGACATTCGACTCACCAGTGCTATTGATATTTTGATTCATTCTTTGAAGTCTTACAATCTGTGAAGTTACACAAAAAATGGTTTGCACCCATAAAAATTCTGATTGAAATGTTTTTCTGTTTTGTGGAAGGTGATGTAGGCTTTAACCCTTAAAGCGCCAAGAAAAACTGCATCTGAAAATGTCGTCTGTTTATGTCGTCTGCTGAATATTCTTTCAAACTTTTCAAACCAATTTTTGTGTATCGGCAAACAGTGTGGACCCAGATCAGACTGCTCTGATCTGGGTCCACACTGTTTGCAAAAATGACTTTTAAAATAACAAGCAGATGACAAAGCAGACGACAATTGTTGTGATTGGAGCTTTAAGGGTTAAAACAACCGAAAAAGGCACAAAACATTCATAAGAGATCATTCTAACACACCTTGCCTACATAGGCAATGGTTAAATTCAGTGATTTATTCAGCAATAAATCATGGCCTGAAGCTTGTGACGCTATCTGGCACCGTTCCTTTTGCTGACGGCAGTCTTCGTTTCAATGTTAGATGGTGAAACATCATTTTTCTTGTGTCAAACATAAGAAATGTGTGTAAACGTCAGTGTAACTGTTGGCGGGATTTCTTTATTCGATGGCAGAAAGTTGGAAGAATCTGATAGATACAATTACTTTTACGTCATTTTTTTCCATGCGGTCGAATTAAAATATAGATCAGCTCTGGCAGTGGTTTGTTGAGTAATAAATCACTGTTTGGAGTGTTGTAAGAAGATATATCACTCGTGCTCCACGCTCTTGATTTGATTTTCTTTACAACTGACCTCAAAACAGTGATTTATTACTCAACAAATCACTGCTACAGCTGATCAGATCTATTTCTCAAGTATAATAAAGGGATATTGCATTTATTATATTGGTTAAATGTACTCTATGTATAACACCCATTTAACATTCATGTCACTATAATCATGATATATCCCCTTGAGAGTTCAACCTCCCAACAGTGATGTACTGAACAACAAATCACTCTCAGCAATAATCATTATTATATATGTTTTTGTTGGCTTAGTGAATTAAATGGGAAAAAATCACTGAAACATTATCAAGAAATGATTTTACTTCTTGGAAAAGAAATCCAAGATGTTTATCAAGAAAAAGCTTGATAAGGATTATTTGCAGACTTTTCAGCACAGGATATCAAGATCCACAACTAAACAACAGGTGTTATTATGTGGAGGAATATAAGCAACTCATTACATGTGTGCTTGTCATATCTAGGTCTGCATGATGTACTCTTCACTGAATGCTTTGCATTCAGTTTTATTTTTACATGATTGTTTGGATCAAAAAAAAGGACTAGCATCATACCTTTTCTTTGTTGATTAAGAAATAGCAGTGATTTGTTGGGTAATAAATCACTTGTTTGGAGGTTAGTTGTAAAGTAGATCAAATCACGAGTGCGGAACGAGAGTCATTTATCTACTTACAACTCATTACTGACCGACAAACTGTGATTTTATTATTCAACAAATCATGCACAAGAGCGGATCTATTTTGGTTCTAACGCAGAAAACGACGAAAAAGTAATTATATCCTTTCGATTCTTCCAACTTTTTCCCTTGCATAAAGAAACCCCTCGAACAGTTTTGATTGTAACGCTGTTGTTTACATGCATTTCTCAAGTTGTTGAAGCGAGAAAAACAACGTTATGGAAACGAAGACTGACATCAGCAGAATAGCATCGGAATGACGCCAGATAGCATCACACGTTGCTGCCCAGTGATTTGTTGCAGAATAAATCACTGAATTTAACCATTGGCTATATAGGCGAGAAGTGTTAGAATGCCCACTAACTTTCACTGGTTTGTAGGAAATGGACGTAACGGTTATTTGTAGATTTGCTTTGCTACTGTCTTTGTGACATAAGAGCACTGTGTGAAAAGCATGATGTCAAATATTGACTTGGCTCATGTGCTGGGATATTGTCAAACAGTGTATCAAACACAGTCTCTCCAGAACATGGTGTCTGATCAGGGTTTACACTGTTTGCTTAAAGTACCTCATTTTATAGGATGAAACGAAACAACCTTAGTCCATATACTCAGAGACATTCGACTCACCAGTGCTACTGATATTTTGATTCATTCTTTGAAGTCTTACAATCTGTGAAGTTACACAAAAAATGGTTTGCACCCATAAAAATTCTGATTGAAATGTTTTTCTGTTTTGTGGAAGGTGAGGTAGGCTTTAACCCTTAAAGCGCCAAGAAAAACTGCATCTGAAAATGTCGTCTGTTTATGTCGTCTGCTGAATATTCTTGCAAACTTTTCAAACCTATTTTTGTGTACCGGCAAACAGTGTGGACCCAGATCAGACTGCTCCTAGAGGAGTCCACACTGTTTGCAAAAATGACTTTTAAAATCACAAGCAGATGACAAAGCAGACGACAATTGTTGTGATTGGAGCTTTAAGGATAAAAACAACCGAAAAAGGCACAAAACATTCATAAGAGATCATTCTAACACACCTTGCCTACATAGTCAGTGGTTAAATTCAGTGATTTATTCAGCAACAAATCATGGCCTGAAGCTTGTGACGCTATCTGGCACCGTTCCTTTTGCTAACGGCAGTCTTCGTTTCAATGTTAGATGGTGAAACATCATTTTTCTTGTGTCAAAAATAAGAAATGTGTGTAAACGTCAGTGTAACTGTTGGCGGGATTTCTTTATTCGATGGCAGAAAGTTGGAAGAATCTGATAGATACAATTACTTTTACGTCATTTTTTTCCATGCGGTCGAATTAAAATATAGATCAGCTCTGGCAGTGATTTGTTGAGTAATAAATCACTGTTTGGAGTGTTGTAAGAAGATATATCACTCGTGCTCCACGCTCTTGATTTGATCTTCTTTACAACTGACCTCAAAACAGTGATTTATTACTCAACAAATCACTGCTACAGCTGATCTCAGTCTTCCCGAAAACTGCAGGACTGTCTGACAAAACAGGCAAATTTTTGTTTTGTCATGCAAAAATTTTCTGCCTGTCTGACAGCTGTCCTGCAACACTTTTCAGTCACCAATATATATATATTTAATTCATTTGCTTTTGCCTTATGTTTTTTGGTATTAAAAAGGCACAAAACAGTATCATCTATACAATGAAATTGTATTTTCTAATCCTAAGTTGTTATCAGTTGAATCCAAAATGTGTCTGTCCTGTAGATTTTCCCTCTGTCCAATAGAAAATTTCTGTCTGACTGACAGCCGTCCTGTAGCACTTCAAAAGTTTTCGCGAAGACTGTGATCTATTTCTCAAGTATAATAAAGGGATATTGCATTTATTATATTGGTTAAATGTACTCTATGTATAACACCCATATAACATTCATGTCACCATAATCATGATATATCCCCTTGAGAGTTCAACCTCCCAACAGTGATGTACTGAACAACAAATCACTCTCAGCAATAATCATTAGTATATATGTTTTTGTTGGCTTAGTGAATTAAATGGGAAAAATCACTGAAACATTATCAAGAAATGATTCTACTTCTTGGAAAAGAAATCCAAGAAAAAGCTTGATAAGGATTATTTGCAGACCTTTCAGCACAGGATATCAAGATCCACAACTAAACAACAGGTGTTATTATGTGGAGGAATATAAGCAACTCATTACATGTGTGCTTGTCATATCTAGGTCTGTAATTTAATTGTACCAGCTCAGATTTGACTTGAGAATATAAATGGCTGCAAATGCATCAGATACATGCACCCAGGAAATGGGATTTCAGACTTGGAAAGAATAAATTTGTATAGCCACAAAAATGGAATTGTCAACAGACATGGATGTTTCACTCAGTGTGTGGTTCATATATTAGAATCACAATTTGACTAGACTAGAAAGACATTTCTACTGTGATAATGTGTAACAAGTTTATTGTTGTTCATTCAGTTAATTAAGTCTGTCATTTGATGCATTTATGTACAATGGAAAGGAACTAGTCGAACCTCAATGGCTGGAATATCTTTGGGACCATGGGAATTTGTTCGAGATAGAGATAATTCGAGCCACTGAGGGTAAATCATGTCGCCAGGTCAGGATGCAAATGACGATAATTGAGGGAAATCTTTTAGATCTACAAAATAATGGTATGTTGAGTGTACTCATTAGACTTGCCTCTATGAGGCAGTTCTAATGAGTACACACAACATACAATTTTATGATAAAATAAGAAATTTGCCTACATGCTTGTTTTCTTAAGCTATCAAAAGAATTTGATAGGGACTAAAAGACTTTCATATTAGCCATGGTAAACAAGCCATAGGTTTTCAAGCTATTGAGGTTTGACTTTATATAATCTATCTGCAGTACATCACTGTGGAACAGTGTGATGCAATAAGCTACTGCGTTGACGTCACTTTTAGAGATTTTGAGGTTAAACTGTATACCATCACCCCTGTAAACACCACTTTATACACACAAAACGGGGGTTTACAGGGGTATACATTTTCATTTCTGCTCCTGACAGCTTGGTTGACACTTGTTAGAACAGCCTTGTCTGGGCAGTACCCAAACGCCTATCTTCGGGGCAGTAACAATTTCACATTCTTTTGTAGCCCTGTGGGCTTATCCAGACCGATACGGATCACCGCAGTGCCGATGCTAATTTTACAATATGCGTAAAAAACTATATACATTAGTTACTCAACTTCAAACACTGATTTCTCAGATTTACTGATGCTTAAGTCAAACTAAATTATGAATATTGTTTTAATTCAGTTACATGTTCATTTAGGTTTCAACACCTTTTATCTCAAACTACTGTTAATTGCAACCCAAATTTGCAGTCCCTTGCAGTCTGAGATAATGGGAGCCATACAGCATTTGTAAAAATGTACTGGGTCCTGTGCATGGGGGTTGACAGACATTCCTTTGGACAGGGTGTGTGTGTGTAGGTCGGGGTGGGAAGTGTTTCAGTGAATTTTAAGAAGCACCTATTCACCTTTCAACAATTTTATTGCCCATTTGGTTTGTTTATTTGTTGTTGCCTCTGTTGTTTTAGAAACAAGGTTTTCTACATCTTCATTGCTCACATCCTTGAATCGTTTCCTTGGAGGTCAGCAGTTGTAGACTCCATGGTTGTGGACTTAGGCATTGTGTCTTGCAGAGGAAGCAGTGCTTTGATATCTGGCTCTGTTTCATGAGCATCTGACATCTCTGATTTCTTGGGATACCTGTTCTTCGAAAAAAGTCAGATAGTTCCTGATATGTACTTGTGCCTTTCTCAAACAGTTCATGCTTAAATGCTCTTCTGGTGGCTACAGAGTGCATGTTCTGAATTACATACTGCCTGCAGAATTGTGGCTCCATTGTCTCAGTAGGCCACTAGGCGCCAGTCCTCATCGCTGTTGCGCAATACTAGATTAGCCCCTATAGGTTCTTTAGCCATTGTCTTCTTAGATAAAATTGCTGATATAAATAACGCTGCCGGCTCGTAGTATTTTTGTTTACTTGAGGGTAACCATTGAGTACCGGACGAAAGTGTATGAGGCAGAGTAAACGACATTGAAGACGGGTACCAATGAATGAATGAATGTATTCCGCGTTACGTAGTAACGTATATTGTACGCTGGTGCAAACTGGAATAGCCAAAACAAAGCAAATATAGCCCCGCCTCCTCGATCATGTGACGTGATCTCCAATGATTAGTCGATCGATATATCACCGGGATTATTCATTGCGTATATAGGCGACCAGTGTTAGAATATGGGATAAATGTATGGGTTTTGTTGACAGGGAAACACAAAGCTAAGTGATGCGAATGTTGCTTTTCACGCACAGTCAGATACTTGATAAATTATATGGAAGCGTCCTAGTGCCAGGTGAAAAAAATATTAAGTCCTACGTAGGAGTTAGTTAGTAACTCCTACGTAGGAGATAATATGTCCTACGTAGGAGAGAGTAACTCCTACGTAGGAGATAATAAGTCCTACGTAGGAGATAGTAACTCCTACGTAGGAGTAGTAACTCCTACGTAGGAGATAATAAGTCCTACGTAGGAGATAATAAGTCCTACGTAGGAGATAGTAACTCCAACGTAGGAGATAGTAAGTCCTACGTAGGAGTTAGTGACTCCTACGTAGGAGATAATAAGTCCTACGTAGGAGATACTAAGTCCTACGTAGGAGTTAGTAACTCCTACGTAGGAGATAATAAGTCCTACGTTGGAGTTAGTCATACGTAGGAGATAATAAGTCCTACGTAGGAGATAGTATTTAGTTATAGATAATTCAATACGATATTGAAATGAAGATCAGTAGTTTAACCTAAGAAAACAAAACATATTGTTTAATTAAAAAAGTAATATATTTAGTGAACGATAATTCAGGAAGACCAACAAGTTGTCGTCTGCTGAATTAGCCCAGAGAGTGGTAAAGGTTAAGGGATCAAATATCCCCCCCCGACACACACACACACACACACACACACACACACACACACACACACACACACACACACACACACACACACACATTGGGAAAGTTAAGAGTATCATCAGTTTGTCCTTGATGCATAAATGTTGCCTTACAATCATTTTTCAGTTAATCAATCAAACTTAAAATTTTTTATTGATCTGACAGATTAAAGAATTACAGTGACCTGTCTCAGATACAGGACACTTGTGTCAGATTATGAAAAAGGGAGATCGTGTATTACGCAAACACGAACTACCCAGATCAGACAGCACAACTGCACATTCTGATCAGGATTTTCACTGTTTATCAATGCATTTTACAGTAACCAGTGTTTCTTTAGGTACACAATTAAAGATGCCGATTTGTCTGCCCGGATTCTTAGATCATTGTCGTAATGGTCCTTTACAAATGTTGATGTTCGTTTGATGTTTGGACCACTTTGTTTTTATTGCATGGGTTATAGATGAAACTATAACACTGTCCAGTGGCCTGAGGCTTCTAGTTCTCAGCTGTGTGATGTCAAATAGATAAATGAAACCAGGAGATACAGGTCCCTGGAGAAGATTGTATTTAACCGGTTCACACTTCATGGAAATACTGCTTTTATGGGACTCAGCTGCCTGGTAGCGTTAAAAATCTAGATACAGATACTGGAAATACACAATGATGTTATTAAACTTTTTTTTTATATATGTTTGAACAATCTTTTAAAAACAATGTACAAATAAAATAAAAAATAGAATGTCTTGTTGATATTTTGTAGAACTTTGAGGTGTCTACAAGTAAAATAAGAAACAATGATGGTTGAGTCTTTTCAAATAAAAATGGACTTTATGAATTATGCGACCACTGTAGACCCAGATTAGTCTGTACGTCCGCTTTATGATCAGAGTCTACACTGCATGCGAATAGAGATTGCACATTCTATCAGCAAACAAAATGTATGCACATGCTGATCTGGAACTACAATTGTTGCAAATATTATTAAATCCTGTTTTTATTATTTGGAGAGACTCTTGTTATTTCTGTGTTGGGTAGTTAGTAAATATGGATAAAATGTCGTTTTCCTTAGATTATTACTGTTACTATCCTAGGTTTCTAGACAGATAGGCCTGTGCTTACAGTGTAGACCCAGATCAGATGTCACATAACACATTGTGTAATCAGGGTCTACACAATGTTTAGACATATCAGTGGGTACTATAATGGCCTAGTAAAAAAAATAGGGCAAGTGTGGTTAAGGATCATCTGATATTCCAGGTTTGTTTTTGAAACAATTACCTTTAGGCCAATGTTTGAAAAGGTGTGAACAATTTATTGAATCTGACAGATGGTGGTTAGAGAAGAAAGTGGTTTACAGTATTTAACCTAAGTATTCTGATAGACACACCTTAACAAACAGCAGCCGGGGCCCCTGATTAGACATTACATTACAGAGCATCTTATTAAAGACTGCACACTGTTTGCCACTCAATAGCACGTATAAGCTATGTCAGCAGGTAGTAACACGGACTTAATCAAATTTCAGTATGATAGGGATTTAAGTTGTTTAATAATTAGCAATATTATACCCCTAAATACACATGCAGTAAAAACTGTTAAAGCTCCACGTAGCTCTTTTAAAAACAAAACGTTTTGAACATGACCAACATAATAATATTTATTCTTCGGAATTCAAAGGTACAGCTAAATCACTGTTACTATTAGTAATCATTTTAATAAATAAATAAATAATGGTAATAATAATGATAATAATGTCATTATTATCACTATGTTTCTTTTTCATAATTATCACTATGTTTAATTTCTTAGAAAACCATTTTATGAGATAAAAAAGGACCAGCATAGGATTTTCCGAATTATGATATACAGCTTGATTACTATTATAATTATTTCTGAAAATAATATCAATAATAATGTTATTATTATCATTTTATTTTGTTGTAATTTCTTAAATATTATAAATAATCAATTGAATAGATTTACTTTATGGAATGAAATATGACCAACATTGTTTTTCTCCGCATTGTAATACGGTTACTAGCATCTTTGTAGGAGAAAGTAAGTCCTACGTAGGACTTATTATCTCCTACGTAGGTGTTAGTAACTCCTACGTAGGACTTATTATCTGCTACGTAGGAGTTACCAACTCCTACGTAAGACTTACTATCTCCTACGTAGAAGTTACTATCGCCTACGTAGGGCATATTATCTTCTACGCAGGAGTTACTAACTCCTACGTAGGACTTATTATCTGCTACGTAGGACTTATTATCTTCTACGTAGGAGTTACTATCTCCAACGTAGGAGTTACTATTCCTACGTAAGACTTATTATCTCCTACGTAGGAGTTACTAACTCCTACGTACATGTAGGAGTTACTAACTCCTACGTAGGACTTATTATCTCCTACGTAGGACTTATTATCTCAGGAGTTACTAACTCCTACGTAGGACTTATTATCTCCTACGTAGGAGTTACTATCTCCTACATAGGATTTAAATATTTTTTTCACCTGGCACTAGGACGCTTCCATAATAAATACACATTAAAACCAGTCAAATAATAAACCTTTACCTTTCATAGTTAAAATCAGTCAAAGCCACATATTATTTCAATAAAGGAAACAAAATTTTTTCCATGGCAACGCATTTTTTCCTTAAGTGATAACTTTTTTTTTCTTTCTAAATTGTCATCCAGTACTTGACAATCAAAGTGGTGAAAAAAAAAAAGAATTGCAGTGTAAACAGAATGTATTAAATAAAACTATGTGCTTTTATGGGATAAATTCGACATATTTGTTACCATGGCAACATAAATTTCTATGTCATGTTGATTTTGTTCATAAATTTGTGTTTCAATATTTAACAACAATAAAACTATCATGCTTTTAATTACATTGTCCTCAGATTGCTGCCATAAAATATATTAAAGACAAACAATTTTACAATGCAATATGTAGTGTATTGTTGTTGACAAAGCAACCATTAAAATTTGTTTTTCAAATATATTTTTGTTGTTTTTGAAGATGTCCTATTTTGACTTATATTTAGAAAAGTTTTCATCAATATATTTAATAGGGGTCATTCGTGAACCAATCCCTTTTGATTTGCATCCTGAAGGACAAGGAGCTATTTCTCCACCTAAAAGCATGAATGGGACAAGGGGCCTTGATGACCCTCAATATTAAGTCTTGTTGCTAATATTTAAGGTAATAGAATCCCTTAAAATAGGTGACGGCCCTTTAACAATGGGTATGGGGCAACAAATGGCCCCATCACATTGGTCCTAGCGGCAACACTGCATATATTAGCCGCCAACAAAACAAAATGACGTGCACCCAGCGGAGACTCCGATCAGCCTGGGCATCTGCCCAGTCTGATCAGTTTTCACTGTCTACAATGCAGTTCTTTATTTTCCAAAGCCATAGAAACCTTAGCTACTTAGCAATCCATTGAGTACACAGCGAAGACTGATCAGACGGATACCTATGTTGAACTGATTCTTCCCTGGGAGTCCAGTCATTTTGTTGGTTTTGTCATGCGCTGGCTCAGTTAATATGGTAAAACCGTTTAAATCAACAGGCCTATTACCTCCGAACCTACTGGCGCAGTGGCTCAGTTACTAGAGCGTCCGGCTTGCGTTCGGGAGGTTGTGGGTTCGATCAAATCAGCAGGCCGAATCATATCAAAGACTTTCAAAATGGTATTAGCTGCTCTTTCGTTTGCGCTCGGCATTGAGAAAGCGCAACAGGTCGATCCGGTGTCAGTATAATGTGATTGGGTGTAATGTCATGTCATGTGTCTGAGGTATGATATGTCAGGGAGGCAGCACTCTCGCGGGTTGTGGGGGGGGGGGGGGGCGGGGGGTGGGGGGGGGGCGGGGGTAACTTGGTGGTAACACGGGGGTAAATGTGGTACGGGTGTGCGAGCCAGTATATCGAAACCAACCCCATTCATATACCTGGCCTTTGAAGAAATGGACCCATTCATATACTTCATCGTCCGAAATGTTGACCTATTCATATACTGCCCTTTGAATTTTGTACCCATTTATTGCTGGTAGAGAAATATAGCAGTCAATTCATTAAATACCAAGAGAACAAGCAGCCTACGCATTTACCAGGATGTCAGAAAAGTGGGGCCTTTCACATACGAATCAAGAAAAAACGGGTCAGTCATATACTTTTTGTTGAAAAAAGGTGGATAATCATATACCTGGCAGCGCTGAAAAAGGGGGCCATTCGGCACATCCGTACTACATCATATATAGGAAATTACCCCCTCCCCCCCCCCCCCACACACACACACCCCTCCCCCACGAGGCAGCATTCTTAAAGTGAGCAATGAACTCCCTGTCACATCCAGACACCGTTGCGATATAAATGAAAGATTGTTAAAAGCGACATTAAGTCTGAATAAAAAATATAAATAAATAAAACTTTCTTTTTCAGGTTGAAATCTGTCCGGTGGATTAAAACTTAATGTCATACCCGCGCTTGCGTGGGCCCTTTTCACATGAAAAAATCAACAAAATGACACGTGCACCCAGCGCACTCAGATCAGCCTGGGCATCTGCCAAGTCTGATCAGTTTTCACTGTCTACACGTAGAAATTTTAGCTCCTTAGCAACCCATTGAGTGCACAGCGCGAAGACTGATCAGACTGGGCGGATACCTATGTTGATCTGATTTTTCCCTGAGAGCCCAGTCATTTGGGTCCTACTAATCACCCTATGGCATCCCACGGCACCCCATGGCACCCCATGGCACTAAATTATTTCATTGTATTTATTAATTAAATGCTGAAATTACACCAGGGTATTAGTTTTATGTATCAAAATTTGTGATAGTTTAAGACATTAACCTTCAAGCGCTTATCTCGGGGTGCCTAAATACCAAGATTCGTTGGATGCGCCGTCCGACTGGAGACCAGGAGGTCGCGGGTTCAACCCCTGCCGAGGTCGGCAACATTCTTTCGTAGAGATTGATCATGAAATGTTTTCTACGGTCATTCTCTCCCTTCCGCTGATTCAAGAAGGGCTGTTATCAGTTTCTGGCGAAAAAATGTGCACAATACTGGTTAACCGCTTAGAGGACTAAGCCTGCCCAGTAAACGTGTGATTAGGTAAACTGACCGCGCTCGACATGACCCCATTGGGTTGACTGGGCCGTAAAACCTCAACACAAACAAACAAAATGACGCTAGAAGTAGCAAAGAGACCAATGGTATAAGTTGATAGTCTATTAAAAATATGTTTTAACTTGAAATTACATCTTATATTCAAGTTTATGCATGTAAAATAAGTATAAGTATTCTCACATATTCTATGCATAACATCAACACCCCCCAACCCCCTTCTTTCACACCCGGGGCTTGGGACACGGCGAAGGCGCAGTTATCTGTTGTTGTTGTTTTTCTGGACCTTCGCTGTTTGCATATTTCTCACTTTGAGCATTATATTTCTTCCTTTCTGAGAAAAGCCACAACATTGTAAGGCTAAATACTGACCAGACAGCCTTGTTGTGTAGCAAAGTTCTCTGTTTATTTAGATAGAGACAAGTATTACAAAACTATTAGTGTCCATCTAAAACACTTATTTTATGGTAAATAAACATATACTTTGATGCCACGGGGTGCAAAACAATACGAGTTTTAGACATAATATTTTAAATCAAACACATGTCATCAATACAAATTTTCTGTTTATTAAGATGAAGACAAAGTATTACAAAACTGTTCTGGTCCTTCTAAAAATACATATTTTTATATGAAATATACATGTATTTTGATGTGTCGGGTACAAAAAAATACGAGAGTTTTAAACATAATATTTTAAATCAAACACAAGTCATCAATATAAATTCTCTGTTTATTAAGATGGAGACAAGTATTGCAAAACTATTCTTGTCCATCTAAAACACATATTTAATGGTAAATATGCATATATTTTGATGTCATTGGGTTCCGTGGGGTGCCATGGGGTGCCGTGGGTGCCATGGGGTGATTAGTAGGACCGCAGTCATTTTGTTGGTTTTGTTATACGCTGGCTCAATTATAGTAAAAACCGTTCAAATCAGCAGGCCGATTATCTTCGAACCTACTGGCGCAGTGGCTTAATTACTAGAGCGTCCAGTTTGCGTACGGGAGGTTGTGGGTTCGATCCCCGGCCGAGTCATACCAAAGACTTTCAAAATGGTATTGGCTGCACTTTCGTGAATTTATCAGTGAATTCTTGTCAGCAAAATATCTAAAAAATAACTATTAAAGCTGGAGCTTTGAAACCTTAGTGAATAGATTGATAGTGAGGAGTAGATGACCTGATTAACTTTTGATTAAATTCTAAAAAAATATTTCTTGAGTTATGGCCCTTTGTAAATTTGGACATTTTACATTGCATGCCTTTTGATGCATAGTATTACTTTTGAACTTTACATGTTAGGGTTTCGAATTTTCATGTATGGATTCCTCATTAAAAATTAGCTGACATGTATTTTTGTTTTCTTGTCAGGGATTATGCCACTTTCCCCTTCGAAAAAATTATGGATGAAATCTTTTCTGCAAAATATCTCAAAAACTATTAAAGCTAGAGTCTTGAAAGCTGGTGAATAGATTGGTAGTGATTGGTAGATGAGATGAAAAAATGAAGACAAAACAGAAATCAAAACGACAAAGGCAGGAACAGATGAGAGAGTTACAGAAACAAAGACGGCTTACAGAAAAGGCAAATGACAGTGGAATATTTTTACGATACTTGGTAGAAATGTATAACAGGACCAGACGACGTGTCACGTACAAGAACGACAACTCTGCCTTTCTTACTTTTGGCGTTATCTCCCTTTGTTGTGTCTGACAGTGATTATCCATTGATTTCGTCTCCGCTCTGTAAATCAAAGACCCTTTGGAATATTTTTTATGATACTTGGTAGAAAAGTAGAACAGGGCCAGACGACGTGTCGCGTACTAGAATGACAACTCTGCCTTTCTTACTTTTAGCGTTATCTCCCTTTGTTATGTCTGACAGTGATTATCAATTGATTTCATGTCCGCTCTGTAAGTCAAAGACCCTTAGGAATATTTTTATGATACTTGGTAGAAATGTAGAACAGGACCACACGATGTGTCACGTACAAGATTGACAACTCTGTCTTTCTTACTTTTGGTGTTATCTCCCTTTGTTTTGTTTGAAATAGATTTCTCGTCTGCTCTGTAACTGGAATATCCTTTGGAATATTTCGATGGTACTTGGTAGAAATGTAGAACAGGACCAGACGACGTGTCGCATACAAGATTGACAACTCTGCCTTTCTTACTTTTGGCGTTATCTCCCTTTGTTATATTTGACAGTGATAATCCATTGATTTCGTGTGCACTCTGTAAGTCAAAGACCCATTGGAATATTTTTATGATACTTGTTAGAAATGTAGAACAGGACCAGACGACGTATCGCGTACAAGGATGACAACTCTGCCTTTCTTACTTTTGGCGTTATCTCCCTTTGTTATGTCTGACAGTGATTATCCATTGATTTTGTGACCGCTCTGTAAGTCAAAGACCTTTTGGAACATTTTTATGATACTTGGTGGAAATTTAGAACAGGACCAGACGACGTGTCGCGTACAAGAATGACAACTCTGCCTTTCTATCTCGCTTTATTATGTCTGACAGTGATTATCCATTGTTTTCGTGTCCGCTCTGTAAGTCAAAGACCCTTTGGAATATTTTTATGATACTTGGTAGAAATGTAGAACAGGACCAGACGACATGTCGCGTACAAGAATGACAACTCTGGCTTTCTTACTTTTGGAGATATCTCCCTTTGTTTTGTTTGAAATAGATTGTTCGTCTGCTCTGTAACTGGAATACCCTTCAGAATATTTTGATGGTACCTAATAGAACTGTAGAATAGGACAAGACGACGTGTTCCTTACAAGAATGCCTTCCTTACCTTTGCTGTTATCTCCCTTTGTTATATTTGACACTGATTATGCATTGATTTAGTGTCTGCTATGTAAGTCGAACACTCTGGAATATTTTGATGATACTTGGTAGTAATAAGAAACAGGACTATACGACATGTCACATACAAAAATGACAACTTCAGCTTTTTTTTACTTTTGGAGTTATCTCCCCTTCTTGTATTTGAAGTTGATTTCTTCTCTGCTCTGTAACATGAATACCCTACGAAATATTTTGATGATGCTTGGTCAGTGTGGGGAATCCACGTGACCAAATGACTAAGTACACGGAGTTTGTTACTATTTTTAGCTCCGCTTCAGGTAGGATGTTTTAGAATATCCCTATTCATACCGATTGGAATTTGTTCAAATAAAGCGCAGAGTACGCGGAAAATCAAGCTCTTTCTGGTGGTGTAAGCGCTATTCTTCGATCTGGTCTAATTCTCGAGAACATTCGAAGAATATTTTTGCTGTCAATCTGGGCCACCGGGACAATGTACATGAATTTTGACGAAAAATATTCTCCGAATGTTCTCGAGAATCAGATCAGATTGCAGAATAACACTGACAACACCAGAAAGAACTTGATTTTCCGCGTACTATGCGATTTATTTGAAAAAAAAAATCCATCAGGCATAAATCGAGATATTCTAAAAACTCCTACTTGAAGCGGAGCTAAAAATAGTAATAAACTCTGTGCACCTTGTCATTTGGTCACGTGGATTCCCCACTGTGTGGTACAAATGTAGAACAGGACGAGATGATGTGTTGCGTACAAGAATGACAACTCTGGCGGGATTTGGGGGACATTTGTTGTTGTTTTTTCTAAAAAAAACAAACTTTTTTTTAGTTAACTTTAATGTCATTGATAACATTAATTTTAATGATGCTGGAAACATTAATTTCCAAAAATTGTTAATTGTACATCTGCGAGATTTCTTATTTCTATATTTATTACATCATTTTTATTAAACTGTCCAGCAAATGTTATTCTCGCTAAATGTATTTTTTTTCTTTGAATCTTCACTATAAGATTTGACAATATCCCTGTTAACTCTCATTTTTAATTCTGCAACTCCACTCTTTTGTTTAATACCATCAGCGATTAACAAGAGGGTGCAGTTTTCAAAATAGTAACATTTTCGTCGACTAAAGGAAAACCCCTTTGTTGATTTTTGTCATCAATCCACCGAATTAAACCAGAATCAGTGGTCTTTCTTTGTAACTAAAATAATAAGGATTGCGAGGGCGAGGTTGAATGGCTTTTACGGGTTTAAGATCTAGATTATTAAACATTCCCATGGTTTTTATAATATGCTTTTATTATTCTTTCATTTATTTCTTGATTTAATGGGTCTAAAAGTTTATATAAAATATCATAAAATGAATTCCCCTCTTGATATTTCTTCATAAAAAACAGGCAATAGTAGCCACAAAGTACTGATTTAGGATCTTGATATTGCAGATTGTTCAACCTTTTAATAAAACTAAGGTTTTCAGGCGGCGGTAATCCAAATGGATCGAAATACATATCGTTTATATAACAAGTCCAGTGAGTGCCGGGTCCATGAGGGTCATCAAGATTTATTATTCCGCAATTTTCATTTTTTACATTGTTTTTACTAAAAATGTCATCATTTTTTTATTCCTAATTCGGTAACCCATAGATTTGTATCGAAATTATTAATTGGTTTATTTTCAAATGAAATTATTATTATTTTTTTAATTCTTGGTATCCTTCGGTATGGCCTTGACCGACTATCAATTTGAAGGCCTCCTTTCCCTCTTCGGCGGCTACCAGTTTGAAGCCCGCCTTTACCTGTTATAGCATCTATTACTGAAGGAATTAGCAAAATTCCAATAGCCCCCAATAAAAGTGGGAGAAATCGTCCATTCATCTTTTGATTTTTGGTGAGAGAAATTGGTTTGCCTTTTTCAATCTGATCCTTTTGTCCTTTCGTTAAATATGGCCCAACACTTTTTTTATTACCTTTGTTTTCCGTGAAGCCGGTACGGTTATCATCCCTAATCCAAATAATTTCCCAATTCCTGTTGATGCATATCCCGAAAGAGCACCAGTTGCCAATGGAGCCACAACTTTGGGTAAAGCCTTGCTGGCAACGGGTATTAATCCACGAGCAAGACCAGCCAGTGCCACTAAAAATCCACCATTTTTACTTTGGGCCGACATTTCTATATCTACTCCTCTTCCAGCTGCTAACGCCTTTTTAATTCTATGAAATTTGTGTTTGTGTTAGGAAAAAAAAAAAAAAAAAAAAAAGGAAAATCACTCGTAAGTTGACTGTTCTTAAGTCGAAGTGTTAACGAAGATCGTTTTTATACGCATTTGCTAATGTCTTTTATTTATTTATTTATTTATTGTCCATTTATTTAAATTTAAATTTAGTTAAATTTATTGAATATGTTATGTATGAAGTCATCTATATTATATATGAATAATTTGTTTAGATTATTATTATTTCATTTCCAACAATATCAACTTTGACCTCTTCATCTTAAAAAAATTATTGCGTAAACTTTGTAGTTATCACCAGCAGCCTGACTTAATCTATACCGTAATTTGAGTTTTTTGGGGTCTGAACTTTGGAGCGCATCATCGCTATATGTTAAATTAAAATGAATAAGACCGAATAATGATTGAAAGTTTTCTCTAGTCAAGAGATCCAGTATTTTTGCCATTCTGTTTTCCAGAATAGTTGATTACATCTCTGTATATTCTCGCCATATTATCAAATGAGTATTCTAAAAAAAAAAAAAAAAAAAAAAAAAAAAAAAGGTAAAAGAAAAGTCCAGGGAGTGCCACAATCACAAGCCGCAGTCCTTCCCAGACACCAATAGGAAGAGGAAACCGACAAATACAAACAAGCACAAATCGAACAAACGTACGAAAAGCACTAGGATTAGCTCTCTCTTCCCCAAGTGAGGTAATCGCAATGCTATAAAGACTGAAAAACACAAGAACAAAATGACACAAGATAAGACATGAAACAAATCGCCTCGTAGAATAAACCACAAAGCGACAAAGAGTAAGACTAACACCGGGACCACCGCCTTAGAACGGTCAGTAGAGTAAACCACCGGGGGGGGGGGGGGGGGGGGGGGTTAAAGCACTTTTACAGCTAGCCAACTTCACCCTTAGCCTAATATACGCCGTTTCCAACTCCCAGTCTCGCTGATTGTAAATAACAATTGGCATCAGCTACATTAATCTTGAATGTATCAAAAATATGAGGATTTTGTTTTTGGTAGAGAGCCTTATTTGCACTCTGTAAATAAACAAAGATGTGTTGTTTTTTGTTTTTTTTTTTTTACTCCAGCTGTAATAGTAAATGCTGATTCCCGCTGTCTAGACGATATGATTCCAGCACAATTTCTCGGTGGTATGTCCACATTGTCTTTGTGTGATTTTCCACAACATGAATTTGGTTACAACAACCCTCCTTGCATCAATGCCATTGGCTCTATATATCAAATTATTATCAAGTGTCAATCCAAATTCTAATTGAATTTGACTTGGAGGTAAAATATTTGTTCTCAATCCATCAAAAAACGTAAACTTTTTTAATGGGATCATTGATTTTACTTCTTTTGCTTCAGTAATGAGACTTTGACGTTCAAGAAATACCTCGTTGTGGCCCCTCCAATGTGCAAACTTCTATTGCCGTTGTAGTATCTATATGAAAGTATTCACTCGTTCCTGTTGTTTTTTTTCGTAATCTTGTGACATTTCTAGAAGATCCCTGATATTTGACACTCGAAATAGATTAGTCCCATCGTAAACAACTTTATCATTTTGTTTTACGCGTAGATCAGATATTAATGAGGGGGTTCTACTAATCACCCCATGGCACGCTACGGCATTAAATTATTCCATCGTATTTATTAATTAAATGCTGAAATTAATAATATTACACCAGGGTATTAGTTTTATATGTCAAAATTTGTTTTTGTGACAGTTAAGACATTAACCTTACTTCAAGCGCTTACCTCGGGGTGCCTAAACACCAAGATTCAAAATGACGCTAAAATACAGCGAAGAGACCAGTGGTATAAGTTGATAGTCTATTAAAAAATATGTTTTAACTTAAACTTAAAGTTACATCTTATATTCAAGTTTATGCATGTAAAATACGTATAGGTATTCTCAAATATTCTATGCATACCATAAACAGACCCTCCTGCTTTCACACCCGGGGCTTGGGACCCGGCGAAGGCGCAGTTATCTTCTTGCGTGTGTGTGTGTGTGTGTGTGTGTGTGTGTGTGTGTGTTTATTTTTCTTTAAAATCGTTTCTTTTTTTAAGTAAAGTACATTAACAAATCCATGAATATATGAAATGTATCTAATTTATTTAACATTTTAATGTTTCTGTTTTTACTTATCATTGCCATTTTTCCGGAGTCGGCCTAAAACTATCACTGACCATCTAAAACACTTATTTTATGGCAAACAACATATATTTTGATGCCGTGGGGAGTGCCAAAATTTACGAGAGGTTTAACCATAATGACAATTTTAAATCATTGTTGTTGTTGCTGTGCTGATTTTTAACGCTACCAGGCACCCGAGGCGCATAGAGGCAGCGGCGATTGTTATGTCCATGTATTTGTACAGCCTTGCTTTCGTGGCTCATCCATGCACACTTGGTGCCGCTGTCTGTCACCAAGCGCCGCCCTGTCCACTTTATACTCAACCCAGGGCACGTCGAGTATGAGCTAGGCGTACTAATGGTCTGAAAATTGTCTCGACCTGAGCGGGATTCGAACCTACGATATCCCGCATGAAAGTCGTGTGCACTAGGACACCCAGCCCACTAATTCTAAATCAAACACGAATCATCAATATAAATTCTCTGTTTATTAAGATGAAGACAAGTACGAGTATTACAAAACTATTCTTGTCCATCTAAAACAGATATTTTATGGTAAATATGCATATATTTTGATGCAGTGGGGTGCCGTGGGGTGCCATGGGGTGATTAGTAGGACCGTTAATGAGGCGGCGGCATTAATCATGGCAATAGCATCCTCGTTTGCGTAACCTGTCTCGTCCGCTAATTTGTTTACTTTAAAAGTTATTATACCGATCAAAGAAAGATGATCTATCATTTATTAAAAATGTATAACCATTCCTTTGATTCGCATTGCCTCCCGGTTCTGTCATGGTGTGCTAAGTTGAATTGATGTATATTCGAAACGATAGCAGTATTTTGTGCTTCTAAACATTACTATATTATAATCGAATATTTTTCCACTGTTAATAAGTTTTTTAATTCGTTCATTTCCGCGCCCGAACAATCTTGGATTCAAATACGGATCCCTTGGGGTTATTGATTTTTAGAGGTTTCTTCTTTCATTAATTCTTAGTTATTATCACCCCCATTGGTTTTTTTGGGAAAATCTTCTGATGCATATTCTCCGGCTTTTTCTCCAACTTTTTTCATTTCCGACTCTAATGCCGCCAATGCTGCTTTTGATGCTGCTTTTTTACACCCTCTGTCGCTAAGCGAGATCCTCTATTTGAAAAAAAAAAATATAAAAAAATTCCTGATCCTTCAGTCAGTGGATTATATTCAATCTGCGTTTCTGTCAAAGCATCATAATATTCATATTCATCCAAAGTTTGGTTATATCTCCTTTGTACTCCCATTATATTATTTATATATATATTATTCTTCTTTAATGATAAAACTAAAACTTGTATCAACACCGTTTAGGTTTATAATTCAGCCAAACACATCTGTAATATATATTCTAATACTATGAATTACTTCGCAATATGAAATCCTTATTGGTTCTTTTGAAAATGGGTAAGCTGCTGTACTCACTGTATATATTGTGCCACTATAACGTCCATCAACAATCGAATTACTGATTAGATCACAGTGACTGTAAAGAGTGTCGATGCCATTCGTTATGTTCGGAGCCTTGGTCCCAAAACTTGATTCCCTGATTATTTCCCTTTCAAAACCAATAAGTTCCTTAAAATTACTATCTCTTAGGTCAAGAGTAAATCCCCTCAAAATTGTTAATAAGCACCTAAAACTAGTCAAATTAAATTCAATTTTAATTGGGCTATCTCCAGCTGGTTCCATATCGCCGTATTCAATAAGAAACTCCCGTATGTAGTCAGAGAGTTCGGAATAAGAATGGCACCCATTTGTAAAAGCAATTATTTTATATTCTGTGCCATTGTGATATCTGATTATATCATTATTATATTCTTTGCTAGCATTGTACCATGAATATGCCATTGTATTTATTTCCTTGAGGCCTATTAATGCGCTTTTATTTCTATCTGATGTAAGTGGCCGATCAATTACTGTTGTAAAGTCACTCGGTGTGTTATTAGAATTATTCACCCTTGCTATGAACGCGTGATTGTTTGTTCCATCTATATATTATATAAATATGTTTTTTCTGTTTTTTTTTTTTTATATATATAAATTATAATATAAAGATACTGTTGACCCACGTTCAACCATGGCAAAATATTCTTTGCTACCACCCCACAAGCCTACCACCCTACCACCCGCCCCCCCCACCCCCCCCCCCCCCAAAAAAAAAAAAAAAAAAGAAATATATATATATATATATATTATATATATATATATATATATATATATATATATATATATATATATATATATAATATATATATATATATATATATATATATATCACCCTCCGCAAAGTCAAAATCATTTTTAATATGATACCCAGTAATAGCCCATCGTTTCTCTAAAGGCGCATATTTCGTCGCGTCTGGGTGGAGCCCCTGGATAAATCCATAGAAATAACCGATAGTTTCCGAGCCTAATGAGCTCATAAAAGCTATTGATAGGCTAACATTATATTCCACAGAAACCTTCCTGACATTTTAACTGCATATAATGTATTCTCAATAGTATCAATGGTGATTGGTTCAAAAAAGTTAGTTAATATAGAATTTCTGTGAAGTTCTTTCCATCCCCCACTTTGAAGCACATATTTTAATAATAACATCTGATTATCAGTAACACCAAATATTTTATTATAGGCCTCTACAATATTCTTGACAGGTTGCATTACACTAATAGTATCAGTTAGTCCCTGAACTCTTGCCGCTACATAGCGTTTTGTTACTGCGTCATCATATTCGATAGGATCAGCAAGCCACTAATTCTGTGTTGCTCATATCTAGTCTGCATTTTAATGTGTTAGCGCCTTCTTTTTTCAAATATCTTTTGTCTATCTTTCCCACGATGTCCTTCATGAGGTCATATAAATATTTGACAGTAACAGGATCATTGTAATTTTCTGTACTTTCTTCTGGGTCTCTTGGAGGAGGCAGATTCAATATTCTTTTGTTACCCATATCAAGATCTGATGTCATTGACGTTTTCCCTTTGATTTTCTTGATAGACCGATTTATTCTTGTTATTTTGTTTTCTATATCAGGTTTCATTTTCTCATTTACTTCTTCCTCCATTTCTGTCTTAAGACTTTCTAGTTCATTTTTTTTTTAAACTTTTTATACCCTCTTCATTTGTTCTTATGCCCCTACTTGCCACTTGTACAGATGTTTCTACCTTTCTTTCTTTCTGAAGTATTCGTTTTAGTATCAAAATCGATTTCTTCCATTACTGTTCTTGTGCTTTCTATATTTTCCCCTGCTAATCACATTTGTTCATTAATTCTCATTATTTCCTCTCCCATCTCATCTTTATTTCTATTAATCATTCTTTTCTTTCAATGTCTTCTTGAAACTTATTATTCAACTCATCCAATTCCTGTTGCAGTTGATCATTACTTACTTTTTTTCCGCAATTTTCTCAAATGCTCCTCTCAATGACTCAACTCCTTGGCGTATATCTCCTCTAAGTGTTTTCATAATTTTACTTTCATTACTATCAATTTCGGTCTTTAGACTTTCGCTCATTGTTTCTAATTCTTTCCGTAACAAATTTAGGTCTACCTGGCATGCCTGTCTATTTTCCTTTAATTTATTCTGAATTGCTTTAATAGCAGCTTTATTTTCTGATCCCATTGCTGAAAGCTCCTCAAGTTTATAATCCTCTGCAAACCTTTGTAATCTTCTTAAAAGAAATCTCTTTGGAATGGCATCCCTTGGGCCCGACGGATCCTTCAGATTCGTTATATCATTATTCCCCATGTCAAGGCTGCTCCTAAGAATATTCATTTGATTCTTCCCTTTGTGAAGGTAATTGGCCATTTGCTCTTTTCTCACATACTCCGCAGCAAGAATACCAAAATTTATAATACCCGCAGAATCTTCTTTGTCTTTTTCACCAATATGATTAAATATTCCCATCTATATTATATATTGCCATAAAAATTATTTTTTCTCTTATTTATTTTGTCAAGATAAATAAAATTGTATCTTTTATCAAATGCTTTATTATATTTATCTAATGGTATATTTTGTTCGTTGCATTTAGACATAGCTTCTCTCTTACTTGGGGCATAAAAAGTTATATAATGCGAACAATTTAGACTTATATCCTTTGGTGTTGTATGATATGATTGAGATAGATAAATTACACAGCAATTCTTTTTGTAAATTTTTTTCTCCCTTGAATGAAATAACTGATAATATCATTTTGATTCTTTTCGCAAACCTAATCATAAAAAAATGTTAAACAATTTTACTCCGCCATTATCGTGTCGCGGGCAGATAACTCTGTCAAACATTGACGAAATTTGCCTATAAGCAATCCGAAACCAGACGTCCTTCATATCAATGCATGTACCAAGTTTGGTTAAAATCCCTTGACATTTACTCAAGTTATCGTCCGGAAAACAAAAATATGGGCGTGTCTCGGGCAAATAACTCCGTCAAAATTTGACGAAATTTGCACATTAGCAATTCCAAACCAGATCTGCACAATATCAATGCACATGCCAAATTTGGTGAAAATCCAAGTTCATCCGGAAACGAAAAAATTGGCGTGTCTCGGGCAGATAACTCCGTAAAAATTTGCCCGTTAGCAATCCCAAACCAGATCTCTACAATATCAATGCACATACCAAGTTTGATGAAAATCCATTGATGTTTACTCAAGTTATCATCCGGAAACGAAAACGGACAGACGGACGGACGGACGCAAGACAAACGGACGGACAGACAAACGGACGTCCAACGGGAAACCATAATACCCCGCCACTATCATGTGGCGGGGTATAAAAATTATTACTTTTTGGCAAGAACTGCCCATTTCATCAACTGGAATAATCTCGTCATTTGAAGAAAAATAGTATGTCTTCTAGTAAAACCCCATGTTTGTCTGCAATTTTATTTAAACTTTCTGTCACTAGATTGTATTTATCTTGTTCCAGATTCTTTGCATATAAATATATTTTGTCGTAATATATCGTGTGGTGGGGTATAAAAATTATTACTTTTTGGCCAGAACTGCCCATTTCATCAACTGGAATAATCTCGTCATTTGAAGAAAAATAGTATGTCTTCTAATAAAACCCCATGTTTGTCTGCAATTTTATTTAAACTTTCTGTCACTAGATTGTATTTATCTTGTTCCAGATTCTTTGCATATAAATATATTTTGTCGTAATATATCAATGGTTTTAACAACACATGAATCAATGTATTCGTTTTTCCCGTTCCTGATGCGCCGCATATAAGCATCCAAAATCATTGGTCGAGCATATAATCTTCTAACTGACAGATTTTTTTTTTTTTTTGTACTCTTTATTTTATTATCATAATTTGGTATATTCATCTATAATATAACTACACAGAATAATGAAATTTCCATCTCATATCTTTGCATTTTTTTTTCCCAAATTTTATCATGCTCTCTCAAACTATGTTTGCCTTTTGGAAGATTAAAATATTTAGCACATTCTTCCAGATCTAAAATTTTAAATATTTTTTTTTTAAAACATATGAATAACTGAAAAAAGTCTTTCTTTTAGGTGGGAAGTATTTTTTTAATGAACGAAAAGTCTCTTGTAATAAATAAATAATCTGCTCTTGCATTTCTCTTGATAAATAAATTGATGGGGCTCCCATTATTCTGCAATATATTTGTTGTACATTGTTAAAATATGATGATAGCTTGTGTTTTTTTTTTTTAATATCAACTTTATTATTGGCATTGAACACACTACTCGTAAATCATTTTTTACAATATTTAATATTTCATCCGGTATGTCGCGCCATTCTTTAGCTTGTAGGCATTTGAACATGTTCTTAATGTGGTTTATTGATTTGTATTGTCCTCTATTACTTTTTGTTTCATGTTCAATAATAACACCAAATTCAGTTTCGCTGCATTTTTTACAAACTTTTTACATCCTTCTGATTGAAATAACCTATTATATTATGTTTATTACATCGATATATTGGTCACATGACTAGTGAGTGGGTTGGTGGTTTATGAAGCTTAGAAATTTGGACAAAATTTGGATGATTTCGGACATTTTTTTCGGTCTTTTTTGAGTTTTAAGAAAAGAAGTGATGTCCATTGGTTCTATATGCCGGATAAGAAAAGTAATAGCCCTCAGAAGTCACAGCCAAAGCGAAAGAAACGACGGGTAAAATCAAATCAAGAGACAAAGGAAAACAAGGGAGACAATCAAAAGCAGAATGAAAGCACAGACTTATTGGGGTGAGTACTTTTGAATATGAAAATACCGCAAATACTCAAAGCTCTGCTTCAGAACGTGTACATCACAGTATTGGACATATTCCCTTAAATATGTCACAATTCCAGAATCCTCAGCCAATGCAGATGTCAGGCCAGAATGCAGGGTATGCAGGGTAATATGGGCTGCGTTCGTTTTGCTACAAAACGGCATACGCCGATGCCTCGCCTCCTTTACGCCGAACCATTTGTTTACCGGCTTACGCCGATCACATGACCGGCCAAACTTCATGTTCGAGTGAAAAAAGTGCCACCGGCGAATAGAGAAAAATGGCGACCCCATGGCCATAACAGCCTGCACAGCAACAATGCATTTGAGCTCTGCTATGCGATTTCCAACCTCTTCTAAAATTGCAGCAGACGACATTTTGATTTTTTTTTTAAGACAATCAGGCTGACATTTCATGTGACATTTCATGTGAATGCCATTCACATGAAATGTCAGCCTGATTGTCTCAAAAAAAATAGGGAAAAATCAAAATGTCGTCTGCTGCAACTTTGCTCAGCGCAGAAGAGGTTGGAAGTCGCACAGCAGAGTTCATATAAACTTAAACAGCTTAGGTGAAACTAAATTTGACAAATTTGCAGAAACCACTGATATGATTCCCAGACATCTCGTTTTTAAAAAAGCTATTTCTTGTTTGGACAAAAAACAAAACAACATCTAAATAGTTTCAGTCAGCTGCTTCAAAGCGTAAGTTGTAATGATTATTTGGGCGGTCCTTTTTACTAAACATATAGACAAGATTTCAACAAAACGCTGAAAATAAACTTCAGAAATTTACCAGGCCATATTTGTTTCTCCGCTTCGCCGATTCCACTCCTTGGTGAAAATTCGGCGAGCTTGGCGTACACCAGTATTTCGCCTACTGGATGAGCCGGTCACGTGAGAAGTTCCAATAAAACGTCCTCGCCGTTTCGCCGTCACGTCAACCCGGACCACATTCGTCCTTCGACCTTTGAAGTGACAACAGCTAACTAACGAATAACCATGATTCCGTCTCTTTTGTTGAATGCTCTGAAAGAATTCAACTTTGTTGGAGCTCCACTATGGAGATTATCCGACGGAAAGGATTTAGTTCGCGTCGAACTAACCTTTCACAAGAATCAACCAACTTCAAGATACGACAAGAGGAGGGCCGAAAGCAGGAGGCAGCCTGCACCCTCTGCTGGCGAGTGGCCCTCGCCAGCCCACAGCAGCTAGAAGACCTCCGACGACCAGAACGACGCCTGCTAGCCGACAGCCGACTATGGAGAAGGAGACACCACCCTCAGCCGTCCAGACACTGTAGACAACAACACCCTCCACCATCAGACATCAGCGCAAGCCACAGACAGCAGAGATCACACCATCACCGATCATCATGCGACCAACAACACCGCCTCCTTCTCCAGAATCGCCGCCTCCAAAGAAGCCAAGGACCAAGTCACCGAAGACTACAAGACAGCCGAAGGAATACTTCCATGTCGACATAGAGGAAGAATACCCTCTGCATGAGAAGTATGATCTACAGGATATCTACGCCACCACCCACAAGGTCATCGTGAAAGCAGCAAGACAGCCCAGAGAAGACGAGGAAATCAATATCGATCTTCCTGCTTACTTCGTATATCAGCGAGAGAACAAGCACTGGCTACTCGTCAAAGGGCCCACCAGCAAGTTCTACGATGATCCTTGGTACACCACCATGGAGATGCTGATTGAGGCAAATAGTGTACAACATTAAAACACGGCGTACTGGTACGATACCCTGGAAGAATCCTGTAGAGATCCCCTAGGGGATGATGGAGGACCACCACTACTTCGGCTCGTGCCGCCAGTTGACCTACTTAGTAAGTCTTGTCAAAATAACTTGGCGGCACGAGCCGAAGTAGTGGTGGTCCTCCACCAACCCCTAAGGGATCCTGACATGACTTTTCCAGGACGTCGTACCAATGCGCCGTGTTAGTCTGCTCACGCCGGTCGCTCCCATCAGCATCTCGATGTTGGAGTACCACGGGTCATCGTAGAACTTGCTGGTTGGCCCCTTGATCTGTAGCCAGTGTTTGTTCTCTTTCTGGTAAACGAAGAATACTGGTAGATCGATGTTGAGTTCTTCGTCTTCCCTGGGCAGCCTTGTAGCTTTTATGATGACCTTGTAGGTGGTGGCGTGGACGTCCTGGAGGTCGTACTTCTCATGTAGAGGATATTCGTCCTCTATTTTAGCGTGGAAGTATTGCGTCGGCTGTTTACTTGTATACTTCGGCGACTTCGTTCTCGGTCTCTTCGCACGTGGAACCTCTGGAGAAGGAGTCGGTGTAGCTGGTTTCTTGATGCTTGGAGATGGTGTAAGCTATGCTGTCTGTGGTGGTCTTGAAACTGTGATGGTGTCTGGTGTAATTTCCATTATCTGTAGTGCTGGCGGTGAGGTCTCCTTCTCCGGTGCTTCTCGGCGTACTGTAGGCTGTGCTGTAGGCGTCGATCTGGTAGGCGGTGGTCGTCTAGCAGCTGTGGGCTGGCGAGGCCACTCGCCAGCAGAGGGTGCAGGCTGCCTCCTGCTTTCGGCCCTCTTCTTGAAGACTGGTTATGTTGGTAGATTCTTGTGGAAGGTCAGTTCAACGCGAACATGATCCTTCCCGTCAGCCATCCTCCAGAGAGGATGACCAACAAACTTGTACTCACTCAGGGCCCTGAGTAGTACTGCAGGAATAACAGACTGAGATATGGTTATTCTTTAATTATTCAGCAGACGATGTTGAAACTTCGAAGGTCGAGGGTCGAATGATGAAAAATTAAATACGCTGTTGTTGTTGTGCGGATTTTTAACGCTACCAGGCACCCGAGGCACATGGAGGCAGCGGCGATTGCTGTGATGTACATGTATTTGTACAGCCTTGCTTTCATGGATCACCCATGCACACTTGGTGCCGCTGTCTATCACCAAGCGCCGCCCTGTCCACTTTATACTCAACCCAGGGCACGTCGAGTATGAGCTAGGCGTACTAATGGTCTGAAAATTGTCTCGTCCCGAGCGGGATTCGAACCCACGATATCCCGCTTGAAAGTCGAGTGCGCTAACCACTAGGCCACCTAGCCCACAAAAAAATTAAATACGGGCGACGATTATTGGATTTATGTAAGGCCACTGCCCTCCTAATAGCCAATGGACGTCTAGACACGGACAGAAGCATAGGAGAATTTACCTGTGTTACTAGCCGTGGGCGGTGCGTAGTAGATTATCTTTTACTTTCATTGTGTGACTTTGAATGTGTATCCCATTTTAGTATTTGTGACGTAGATGAACATTCAGATCACTCAGCTTTATATTTTTGTCTAAAATTAATGAACAAAGATGTTACTTATAACCATAGAAAAAATGCAAGTACTCCAACAAAGAAACTAGTATTGTCATGTAATAATCAGGAATTATTTAGAAGCACACTTGTCAACCAATTCGGCAAATATAATAATTTAATTACAAGACTTGACTCTGATAATATATCAGTTAATGAAGTTGTTGAAATTTTTTCAAAATATCTTTTTGATGATGCATTTTGTCTTTTTGGAAAAACAATTAATTGTGACTCAGATAACCAACCTAAAATTACGAATATGTCAAATCCCTGGTTTGATAATACCTGTAAAACGGCCAAACAAAACTTTAACCGAGCGAAACATGCTCATTCTCGCTGTAGGTCAAATGAACATCGGGTTAATTTGACACGATGTAGGACGAGTTTGAATAAAGCAAAACGACGTGCACAAGCCGTCTCATTACGAAAACTATTCAAATATACTGAAAAGTTAATCACCGAAAAATTGAAAATTTTCAGACGAAAAATTCAAATATTTTTCATATTTCTGCTCAAAACATATATTGTGGGTACTCGTTAGAACCGCCTCGCAGAATACCCACAATCTGTGTTTTTGAGCAGAAATAAGAAAAATGATGTATACCCCTGTAAACCCCAGTTTTACTATATAAAAGTGGGATTTAAGGGGGTCAAAATTATATAGGCGTGTTTTCGTGATGAGAAATTCGAAAAAGGTAAACGTGTACAAAATTTGGCAAAAACAAAATCTAAGCAATTTTGGAAAGAAATAAAAAAAAGTTGTAGGTAAAAAATCTAAAACGTCAGAAAATCTTATTGCTGATGACTTTTTTGAACATTTTTCGAACGTTTTTCATGCTCAGACTGCAGAAAATATCGACAACGACCGTGACGGAAATTTCGGTGAAAATCAGGATGAAATCTTAGATAACCTCTTTTCAGAGGAAGATATTAAACACGTGATATTTGCCCTTAAATTAAACAAGAGCCCAGGAACAGACGATTTAATAGCTGAAATATTCAAATGTTCGTTCGATATTATATTCCCGTTATTGCTTAAATTATTTAATACCATATTCCTTTCCGGCACTTATCCTTCTGCTTGGTCTAAGGGGCTAATTACACCAATTTGTAAAAACGGTGACCTTGATGACACAAACAACTACAGGGGCATTACACTAATAAATATTTTATCAAAAATCTACTCGCATATTCGAAACAACAGACTTTTAAAATGGGCATCAGTTAATGGTAAAATCTCAGATTCTCAGTTTGGTTTTCAGAAAAACAAATCCACAGTAGACTGTATTTTTATCTTCCATGCAATTATATAAACAATTCTAAATGATAGAGAAAAACTATATTGCTGTTTTATTGATTACCAAAAAGCATTCGACTAAGTAAACAGAGCCTTTTTATGGCAAAAACTCTAACGAGAAGGGTGTAGTAAAACGATGCTTAAGGTTTTATTTTCAATGTATGAAAGTGTACATGTGTAAAGTTTAAAAATAAACACACAAGTTTTTTCGACATACATACAGGGGTAAAGCAGGGGGATCCTCTGTCACCGATCCTGTTCATATTTTTTTTTTTATATATATATAAATGATATACTCGAATGTACGTTTGTTCATGGAGATGACATAATAACAATAGACAATATCAACCTATTTGTCCTTCTTTATGCCGACGATGCTGTATTTTTCCTGAAATCACCTTTCATATTACAACAAATGTTAAATAAACTATATGGCTTTAGCTGCACATGGGATCTTAAGGTAAATACTGATAAAACAATAGTTATGATTTTTGAGAGATACACATATTTTTTATAATAACATAGAACTTGAAGTGGTAGATAACTTTAAATATTTAGGAACCATGTTTTATAAAAATGGAAGTTGGAACAGGACTCAGAAATGTCTGGCTGAATATGGATCTTTCGCTTTACATAATTTAAACAGGTTATTTGAAGACATGACCCTGAACAATAAAGATATGTTTAAACTTTTCGACAGTCTAGTAGGCTTAGTTCTCGGATACTGCAGTGAAGTCTGGGCTTTCATGGGGGGCCTGATATTGAATGCATACATACATAGTTTTGCAGAAGCCTACTAGGCATCATGAAGTCTACAAACTTAGCTGCACTATATTGTGAATTAGGTAGAAAACCTTTGATAATTTATAGGAAGCTGCGAATTCTTAGATACTGGATAAAAATCCTTCAAACCGATAACATTCTTCTTAGAAATGTATATGATTTCCTATTTAACGATGCCATAAATGGCTGTACTTATAATGGTTTAAAGTGGGCATATCAAGTTAAAAAGATATTTGGAAACTTAGGATTTAATTATGTTTGGAATTATCAAAGTTTGGATAAAATTACTTATAATGAAATAAAGCAAAGATTACTTTATAGTACTAATCAAGAATTAATGATGTCAATTAATACGTCCACGAAATTACAGTCTTATTGCTTCTTCAAAGTAGATACAGAACATGAATCATACCTTGACACCATTAAACAATCTAAGTTCAAATTTGCATTAAGCCATTTTAGATTAAGCTCACACCCTCTTTACATCGAAACAAGTCATTAATTCCAAAAGAAGAAAGATTTTGTGTATTTTGTAATATAAGAAGTACCGAAAATGAATACCACTTTTTAATGATCTGCCCCCACTATGTAGATATCCGTTGGAAATACTTGCCAGCATATTACTGTAGATGGCCTACAATCACCAAATTCAAAACTATCATGCAAACAAAATCGAAGAAATTGATAAATAATATTGCGAAATTTATTTATTTTACTCTAAAGAGACGAAATTTGGTATGAAGTTATATTGTCAGATTATTTGATTCTATATGAGAAGTTTTAATCAATGCTATGCTTGCATTTTTATAGCTCATATGATGCAAAATGTGGGACAGCGTCTTTATGACATAAGCGAGCGGTGAAGGTTCGGATCAGATTATAATGCGTTTAACCATCTGTTAGATAAATGCATAGGATTCCATAGATACGCAGGAACAAAAATATCGCTTGACTATCATATAAAGAATATATACCCCAAAGAAGAAGAATTTACTGACAAATTGTGTATGGAATTTAATATTGGGGTTATGAAACGTGTGTGGCGTTATTTAGACCGCAACAATTATTTATTATTATAATCTATAAATGTGTATATTATACAAAAATATAATGGCAAGACATCCTTAGCATACGGGCATAAGAGAACAAAAATTCCCCAGAGTGACTCATAACCTTCTAACTTATAATGGTGCATTAAACCAGCAAATAGACATGCTATTTTGTGGGCGTTGGAGTATAGTAACGATTAAAAATCATTCTTGAAGATGGGGGCTCTGGAGCATTTCGGAAAAAAAAAATTTCTTGGTGCTCCAGAACTGGTATTTTACATACTACTTGGTTCCCTGGCTATCTACAAAGCACTTAGCAAAGACTGATCACTGTGCAAATGCACAGGGTGTTCTGCGCCACAAGATGCATTTGTTGTGGCTTATCTCATGACAGCTGACTTGGTAAAACTGTTCTAAAACAATATCAAAAATATTCCAGAATAATAGCTTATCTTAAGTCTTCCAACTGGTGTTTGCTGATGAATATAACTTTAACAAATTGGTTCAACAAAATGAAAATGCACAGATGTTTTGAAGCTGCTTCTGATAATTTTGTGATTATGTGGCTGGCATTAACAGAATGCAAGTTGGTAGAAATTTCTCAAAAATAACATGCATACAAAAATAAAATCAAGAAACTATAATACCCCACCACTATCATATGGTGGGCAGATACCTCTTGTCAAAAATTGACAAAATTAGTCCATTAGCAATCCCAAACCAGATCTCCACAATATCGATGCACATACCAAGTTTGGTGAAAATCCATTAATATTTGCTTAAGTTATTGTCCGGAAACTAAAATACGGATGTGTGATGGGCAGATAACTCTTATCAAAAATTGACAAAATTTGCACATTAGCAATCTCAAACTAGATCTCCACAATATCAATAATCATACCAAGTTTAGAGAAAATCAATAGATATTTATATACTCACATTATCAAAGTTCAAAGGAAATATGGATGGATGGATGGATGAACGACCAATGGGCTGGAAGGATGGGTAGATGTACAGACAAAAGGATGTCCATGAAACCATAGTACCCCTCCACTATCGAGTGGTGGGGTAAAAAATGACAGAATATTTGTTAAAAAATACTTATCTAGAACAAAGTTTCTGAGGTGAAGTGTGACTATGTATGTGGTGTGTGGTGGTGGGGGAGGGGAGAATGATAAACTCTTACTCTATTTATCCCCCTCTCCCTCCAACTTGTCTCTGATACCAGGTATTTTCTGTAAATTGATTTTCCAACATGCAGAACTCGTTGCTAAAAATGTCTCACATCATTGCCCTTGACAACTTCTGCCCAGCGGTTTATAGTTTACATTATGGACACCAGGAATTGCTGCTTTCCCTATTATAATAGTGTGTGCGAGTTGTGGTGTTGTGTTGGTGTCTCCATTTCATGGGCATATTTACATTTTACACCATAGTTGTCATGTTTATGTACCACCATCTACGTGCCTTCTAGATCTACTGATTCTTTGCAGAACAAACTACCCAGCAATTGTGTTCCTTCTGCCTTAACTGGGACATCAGGAAGCACAGTTGTTGAGATATGCAGTATTAAACTGGAAACAATCTTAATGTAACATTACCTTAACATTATACCACTCTACTGTTTGATCAGATGCCACAGAATGTCGCGTTTGATTAGGGTCTGTGCTGTTTGTCTCTCATTCATGAGTTCTTTGACACACCCAAAGATATAGTAAAACAGACTTAACAATTGAGGACAAGTTGATTGAATATTTATGAGAAATACAGTAACTCTACAGGGATTCAAAGCTGATCTCATACTAAAAAGGCTTTCAGGTATAGTTGTTGATATAGTCGCAAGAAATATATTGAATGTAAAATTTAGAAAATTTTGTCTTGGTAAGTTGATGACCAGGAGGTTGATTATGACATCATTTTTATAATGGAATATTCTGGAGGTAAAATTTTTGTAAACTGATATCCAAAAACCCAAAACACATTACATCCTAGACTTTGCTGACCAGCATCTGAACATCAAGAGCTGTCATCTGACAATTACTGTATAATTAGAAATATATGGAAATTTCTGAAACCTCAAATATATGTTTATACCGCTCAGTTTCAGAGGAGAATACATGCCTTTTTGTCCTTTCAAAACAGACCATCATTGAGAAAATAAACTGTACCATACAAAAAGGATGATAAGGTACCTTCAAGAGGGGTGGGGGGGGGGACTACTCTTAAAGTAAAGAATTTGCTTCCAGAGGGAGCAAATTCTTTCCTTTGAGTATCCCCCATTTTTGAAAGGACCAAAATATTAGTGAAGCAAATTCCTGTCTGCAAAAGTTGTCTTCACACCAGTGGATTTTCCGTTATCCAAATGTTGACCCGTATGTTGATCAGGGTTCTCCCTGTAGTCTAGCAGATCTTACAGTATTCTAGGAAGCAAAAGTTGTGATCAGACTACATAAATATGCATGATTGATTGTGTTGGGGTTTAACGACACGTCAACCCTTGAGGGTCATTTTGTGTCGTCTCCCAGAGAAAGGGAGAAAAGAGATAGAAGAGAGAGTAGAGGAGATGAAAGAGAGGGACAGGGAAGAAAGAGGAACAGGAATGAAAGTGAAGAAACAGAAGAAATAAAAACATTCCCCCTCTACCCTTACCCACTACAAGGATAGCAGGCCTTGCCCAACTGCAAGCCAATATCAGTTGGACGCCCCAGTGATGTAAGATACACAGCACCTTCGCACCACCCGACCACCCCAACATAAATATGCATGCTTACCTGGATCTTCACAAGTCATAAATGCTTTAAGCACCCTCTTTAAATGAAGCAACTCCAATAAGATCTGTGCTGTTAACAGAAAACTGATGCAATCTCAGGGGAGGTAACTGTCAAAATTGTTTTGCCTTCCTTCTGAACAGGGATCTACTCTGAAAGGAAAGAATTTGCTCCCTGTGGGAGCGTATCATTTCCTTGCAGAGTAGATTCCTTTTCAGAAGGGGACTCACTGGTATGCAGGAAAGCAAACAGTTACAAATGTTCTTTAATAAAAACAGAATGAACAACCAACAACAGAGTCTTTAAATTTTTGTTTTATTCAAATCAAAACATTCCATATATTTTCTTGTATGACAGAAGAATAATCTCATGTATCCAGCTGCCTTAATTATCCAGAAAACTGTGTCAAGATGAGCAAATTATCAGATTCATAGCTCTTGGAAACACTGGATATGTTTCCTATATCTCCATAAAAACATAGGATGCAGATACTCATTACATTAGAGTGGCCTTACTCAGGTAAAATATAAGCCACCAGTTGTAATGTCAGCCACAAAATGTCAATCCCAACATGAGTGGCTTTACTCAGGCAAAATGTGAACATGGCCAGCAGTTGTAATGTCACCCACAACATATCAATCCCAACATGTGTGGCCTTACAGAGGTAAAATATGTGTGAACTTAGCCAGTAGTTGTAATGTCAGCCACAACATATCAATCTCAACATGAGTGGCCTTACTCAGGTAAAATATATGAACATAGCCAGCAGTTGTAATGACACCCACAAATATCAATCCTAACATGAGTGGCCTTACTCAAGTAAAATATATGTGAACATGGCCAGTAGATGTAATGTCAGCCACAACATATCAATTCCAACATGAGTGACCTTACCAAGGTAAAAAAGGTAAGAGAAAAGTCCAGGGAGTGCCACAATCAGAAGCCTCAGCCCTTCCAAGACACCAAGAGGAAGAGGAAACAGACAAAACCAAACAAGGGCAAATTGAACAAACGTACGAAAAGCACTAAGATTAGCTCTCTCTTCCCTAAGCTAGTTAATCGCAATGCTAAAAGGACTAAAAAATACAAGAACAAAATAATACAAGCAAGACTTAAAACAAGAGGCACAACTCGCTCACCTGAGTGAAACCACCATTGCAGATATGCAGATGGCATGCAACATTTTTCCAGTACTGTCAAATATTGAAATTTATGACAAGGCAATGGCTTAAACAGTTTTTGAGATATCTTGCTTACAAGGTTAAAATGCTGAAATTTTCAAAACGCCATAAGTAAAAAAGTTCAGATATTTTTCAGAAGTCATTTTATTCAACTACTTATCCTGTCCTTAAAAGTTTTTTTTTTCTTTTTTTTTTCTATTTTTAGCACTGGCAACCATTTTGTTCAGCAGAGCAGAACCATTTTAGCAATTTTGGCAAAGGGGCACAAGAGGAACATTGATGTGAAATTATTTTGAAATCCGGCCACTGGCCACGCAGATGTCGTTTAAAGGTTTTTTCTATTTTTAGCACTGTGACCATTTTGTTCAGCAGAGCAGAACCATTTTGGCAATTTTGGTAAAGGGGGATAAGAGGAACATTTCGGTGAAATCATTTTGAAATCAGGCCACTGGCCAAGGAGGAGATGTTTAAAGGTTTTTTTTTCTATTTTTAGCTCTGGCGGCCATTTTGTTCAGGCGAGCAGAACTTTTTTAGCAATTTTGGTAAAGGGACATAAGAGGAACACTTCTGTGAAATTACTTTGAAATCAGGACACTGGCTGCGGAGGAGATGTCTTTTAAAGGTTTTTCTATTTTTAGCTCTGGCCACCATTTTGTTTAGCCAAGCCGAGCCATTTTAGCAATTTTGGTTGAGGGCCATTGGTGGAACACTTCTGTGCAAATATTTTAAAATCAGGCCATTGGCCAAGGACGAGATGTCGTTTGAAGATTTTCTATTTTTTAGCTCTGGCGTCAACCTTGTTCAGTGGAGCAGAACCATTGTGGCCATCTCGGATTTTCGATTGATGCAATTTTAGCTTGTTTCAATCCAGAAGTCGTCCTGTTGCTAAAGAGCAAGTTTCGTCTTTAAGCGATCTAAGGTTTGAGAAGAGATGTCGAAAATTGATTTTCAAGATGGCGGCTGTGGTGGCCATCTTGGATTTTCTATCGGCTCATTTAGGTATTTTGTGTCAACTGGATTATAGAGGAGATGTCCAAAATATGAATTCTCAACATTTTCCCATATAAATGTATAGGGCCCATACAAATGCATGGGGAAGCAAATTTGACCTTGCCATAAAATCAAACGTCAACTTAGGACCATCATTTTAGCAAGTTTGGTAGATCTCCTGTCCTGAGGATTTGTGCAAAGATAAGGCCCCAGGGCTTATTTGGTTCTGAAGAAGAAGATTTTTAAAGGTTTTTACCATATATGGGCATAGCAGCCAGCTTGGTCAATGGACTGCGACCATTTTAGCAATCTTTCGTTCCCCCAACCTAAGGAGGCTCCACATAAAATTTGAGCAACATTGGCCCAGAGGCTTCAGAGGAAAAGTCGTTTGAAATATGCAACATTTTTCCCATACAAATGTATGGTGCCCATACAAATGCATAGGGAAGCAAACTTGACCGTGCTGTAAAAAAGTCAAACATCAATGTACAACAATTATTTTAGCAACTTTGGTAGACCTCTTGTCCCAGATGATATGTGCAAAGATTCAGCCTCAAGGCATCCTTGGTTCTGGAAAAGAAGATTTTTAAAGGTTTTTACCATATATGGGCATGGCGACCATCTTTGTCAACGGACCGCGAACATTTTAGCAATCTTTTGTTCCCCCAACCTAAGGAGGCTCCATATGAAATTTGAGCAACATTGGCCCAGAGGCTTCAGAGCAGAAGTCATTTGAAAATGTTAATGGATGAATGGATGGATGCACAGATGGACGGATGGACGAACAACGGATGAAAAGTGATCACAATAGCTCATCCTGAGCATAGCTCAGGAGAGCTAACAAATCGCCTCGTAGAATGAACCACAAAGCAAAAAAGAGTAAGACTAACACTGGGACCATCGCCTTAGAATGGTCAGTAGAATAAACCATGGGTGGGGGGTTGTGGGGTTGGGGGGAATGGGCACTTTTATAGCTAGCCAACTTCACCCTGGGTCCGGATGGTACTCTTAATACAGAAATACATAAAAATTCAGGTTCGCATAAAGGCTCCCAACACAGTCAATGCATCAAAGCGAAAACATAAAAATCAAATTAATCACTATGATAAACAAAGACAAGTACTCATGGCTAATTCTACTGTGTGCCAGAGTAAATGAAAACCAATAGTTGAACCATGACGGGCCAAGTCAAAGACATATCGTCAAGCCCCAACCCATTGGTTAAAGTTTTATGAAGAGGCCGCCATTGAGTCTGAGACCCGAACTGCCATTGTGCAGTTAAAGAGTAAAGCATAGCCATCAACAATGATTGGGTTGACAACTAGGCATGGAGTCTGCCGCATGATATCATAATATCAAGGCTATAGCCAATTCTTTTATAATGGTAAATTAGTTTTCTGAATTGCTCCGAAAAGTTAGATTTTACCAGAATTTTTCTAAATCTGTACACCGTAAAATTCTGGTTTTGATATACCTTGTTGCAGAAGTGTTTTCAGACTGATGTTATATTTTTCTATAATATAAAATATATGTGAATATAGCCAGTAGTTGTAATGCCAGCCACAACATATCAATCCCAACAAGAGTAGCCTTACTCAGGGAAAATATTTGCGACCATAGCCAGTAGTTGTAATGTCAGCCAAAACATATCAATCCCAACATGAGTGGCCTTACTCAGGTAAAATATATGTGAACATAGCCAGTAGTTGTAACGTCAGAAATAAAATGTCAATCCCAACATGAGTGGCCTTACTCAGGTAAAATATATGTGAACATAGCCACTAGTTGTAATGTCAGCCATTACATATCAATCCCAACATGAGTGGCCTTACTCCGGTAAAATACATGTGAACATAGCCAGTAGTTGTAATGTCAGCCACAACATATCAATCCCAACATGAGTGGCCTTACTCAGGTAAAATATTAAGTGAACATAGCCAGTAGTTGTTATGTCAGCCACAACATATCAATCCTACATGTATGCCAACATGAGTGGCCTTACTCGGGTAAAATATAAGTGAACATAGCCAGTAGTTGTAATGTCAGCCACAACATATCAATCCCAACACGAGTTGCCTACCTCAGAAAATCTAACTGAACATAGCCAGTAGTTGTAATGTTAGCCACAACATATCAATCCCAACTACTCAGGTAAAATATAAGTGAAAATAGCCAGTGGTTGTAATGTCATCCACAACATATAAATCCTGACTACTCAGGTAAATTATGTGAACATAGCCAGTAGTTGTAATGTCAGCCACAACATACCCATCCCAACCTGAGTGGACTTTCTCAGGTAAAAAATGTGAAAATAGCCAGTAGTTGTAATGCAAGCTGAAACATATCAATCCCAACAAGAGTGGCCTTACGTAGGTAAAATGTAAGTGAACATAGCCAGTAATTGTAATGTTATCCACAACATATCAATCCCAACTACTCAGGTAAAATATGTGAACATAGCAAGTAGTTGTACTATCAGCCACAACATATCAAACACGAATACTAAGGTAAAATATGAGAGAACAGAACCAGTAGTTGTAATGTCAACCACAACATATCAATCCCAAGGTGAGTGGCCTTACCCAGAAAATATAAGTGAACATAGTAGTTGTAAGGCCACCAACAACATATCAATCCCAAGATAAGTGGCCTTACTGAGGTAAAATATAAGTGAACATAGCCAGTAGCTGTAATGTCAGCCACAACATATCAATCCTAGCATGAGTGGCCTTACTTAGAAACAAGAGGACCATGATGGTCCTATATCGCTCACCCGAGCAAACAGCTTTGCATACTTACTGTTGATGTTTCAGCTAAGTTCACTGCTCTAAATTTTATAGCCCTGCTCCCCAGCAGCCATGTTTTTTTCATGCATCATGATGGCTTGAACTGAATCTAGAAAGAGGGTCAACAAAGGAACAATTCTGCCAAGTTATATGGAAATTGGTCCAGTGGTTTCTGACAAAAAGATTTTTGAAGTGTTTTATATAGCCATATAGGGAATATAAGCCCCACCCACTAACGGCCATGTTTTTTGACGAATCACGACAGCTTGAACAAACTTGGTAGAGGGTCACCAAAGGAACATTCCTGCAACGTTATATTGAAATCGGTTCAGTGGTTTCTGACTAGAAGATTTTTAAAGTATTCTATTTAGATATATAGGGAAAATAAGCCCCATCCCTAGCAGCCATGTTTTTTGACGAATTTTGATTGCTTGAACAATCTTGGTAGAGGGTCACTAAAGCAACATTCCTTCCAAGTAATATTGAAATCGGTCAGGTGGTTTCTGACAAGAAGAATTTTAAAGTTTTCTATACAGATATATACGGAAAATAAGCCCCGCCTGCTGGCGGCCACGTTTTTTGACATATCATGAGGGCTTGAACAATCTTGGTAGAAGGTCACCAAAGCAACATTCCTGTCAAGTTATATTGAACTCGATCCAACGGTTTCTTACGAGAAGATTTTTAAAGTTTTCTATACAGATATATAGGGAAAATATGCCCCGCCCCCTAGAGGCCATGTTTTTTGACGCATCATGACGGCTTGAACAACCTTGGTAGAGGGTCAACAAAGAAACATTCCTGCCAAGTTATATTGAAATCGGTCCATTGGTTTCTGACAAGAAGATTTTAAACTTTTGTTATATAGATATATAGGGAAAATAAGCCCTGCCCCCTGGCGGCCATGTTTTTTGAGGAATCATGATAACTTGAACAATCTTGGTAGAGGGTCAACAAGGAAACATTTCTGCCAAGTTATAATGAAATCGGTCAAGTGGTTTCTGACAAGAAGATTTTTAAAGTTTTCTATATAGATATATAGGGAAAATAAGCCCCTCCTCTGGGCAGCCACATTTTTTGATGAAGCATGACGACTTGAACAATCTTGGTAGAGGGTTACAAAAGAAACATTCTTGCAATGTTATATTGAAATCAGTCTAGTGGTTTCTGACAAGAAGATTTTTAAAGTTTTCTATATAGATATATAGGGAAAATAAGCCCCGCCCCATGGCGGCCATGTTTTTTGACGAATCATCATAACTTGGACAATCTTGGTAGAAGGTCAACAAGGAAACATTTCTGCCAAGTTATAATGAAATCAATCCAGTGGTTTCTGACAAGAAGATTTTTAAAGTTTTCTATATAGATATATAGGGAAAATAAGCCCCGCGCCCTGGTGGCCACGTTTTTTGATGAATCACGACAACTTGAACAATCTTGGTAGAGGGTTACAAAAGAAACATTCCTGCAATGTTATATTGAAATCGGTCCAGTGGTTTCTGACAAGAAGATCATTAAAGTTTTCTATATAGATATATAGGGAAAATAAGCGATCCCCCTCCCCCCCACCCATCCCCCTGGCGGCCATGTTTTTTGATGAATTATGCCGGCTTGAACATAGCCAGTAGACATAATGTAAGCCGAAACATATCAATCCCAACATGAGTGGCCTTACTTTGGTAAAATGTAAGTGAACATAGCCAGTAGCTATAATGTCACCCACAACATATCAAACCCGACTACTCTGGTAAAATATGTGAACATAGCAAGTAGTTGTAATGTCAGCCACAAAACATCAAACTTGAATACTCAAGTAAAATCTAAATGAACACAGCCAGTAGTTGTAATGTCACCCATAACATCAGGGAGGAAGCAAGTACTGAGGAAACATACTCGAGTTTGTACTGAGTACAGACAGTTTTGAAAGTATGAGTATGCACTTTTTGATCAGTGTACTTAAGTAAGTTCTTCAGAGTACTATAAAGTATGCAATAAAAATTTAAGACAAAAGTCAAATTTAATGACTTAACTGGTTTCAAATATTTACAGTAGCTACAAGTGCATAAATAGTTGTGACATCAAATCTCAGAAAGAAGCTTTGTGTCACATTTCTGTTGTTAAAGATGAAACTTACTTAAAAAGTTGAGAAGTTTTCTAATTTTAATGCACTTCTGATTTATTCAAATCATTTCAAGGATTATTTTCTGGATGATAACAAAATGTTGGTGGATAGATGTTTTTGATGACATCCTCATATACTTAAATTCAGTTTAGACCAGCATAGAGCATCATAACATCCTTACACCAGAAGCACAATGGATAAAATAGCATTTGAGGAAGAGAATTCATGTAAATATGTTGGATATCGATGCTATGAGAGCTAAGATATTCATAAGTAACAGTAAAACAAAATGCATGTAACCAATGACATGTTTTTGGGATATCACACTGGTTACCCAGATAAGAGGAAAGAAGAAGCATGTATCTGTTGGAGAACAACTTAAAAGGATGAAAACAATCATAAGTGTGAGTACTCAATCCCATCCCTGCACAACATATCAATCCCCTCTACTTAGTTAAAATATGTGAACATAGCCAGTAGTTGTAATGTCAGCCATAACATATCAATCCCAACATGAGTGGCCTTACTAAGGTAAAATATAAGTGAACCTAGCCAGTAGTTGTAATGTCAACCATAACATATCAATCCCAAAATGAGTGGCTTTACCAAGGTAGAATATAAGTAAACATAGCCTGTAATGCCAGCCACAACATATCAATCCCAACGCAAGTGGCCTTACTGAGGTAAAATGTAAGTGAACATAGCCAGTAGTTGTAATGTCAGCCACAACATATCAATCCAAATGCAAGTGGCCTTACTGAGGTAAAATGTAAGTGAACATAGCCAATAGTTGTAATGTCAGCCACAACATATCAATCCCAATGCAAGTGGCCTTACTGAGGTAAAATGTAAGTGAACATAGCCAGTAGTTGTAATGTCAGCCACAACATATCAATCCCAACATGAGCAAATACTAAGGCTGATCTGAGGCTTTGCAGTAGGTACATTACCTCATGTTGGGATTGCATAGTCTGATCAGTCTTCAGTGACCTGAAGAAGTCATGGATCCTTGACTATCCACAGAATGCCCGGTGAAGACTGATCAAACTGCAGCTGTGCAGGCTAATTTGAGCCTTTCACTGGGCACTCATCATAAGCCACATTGTAGTTCATTTGCTGGCATGAAGTTTTTATAAGTAAAACATATTTTAACTAGTACTACTTAACCTATAGATAATGTGCTATTCTATTCTGTATTACAAACCTTCCACAGAAACAAGAATTCCGCGGAAGGCGTCGTCGCACCTGCTGGGGCAAAAGTCACAGGAGTCACAATCAGAAGTGGTTATTAAATAAGTTTATTTCATTCTTAGCAGTGCTTAGTTGAAAAACTGGGTTGAAAAAAATGTAGACAAAGTGCCTAGTAGGGTTATTAAATAAGTTTATTTTATTCTTAGCAGTGCTTAGTTGAAAAACTGGGTTGAAAAAAATATAGACAAAGTGCCTAGTGGGGCACATTTATTCCAGGCCAGTGCCATTCCCTCTAATGGATATATCTTCAGCACTGACTATTCGTATTATACAGCCCAATGATAATGGAACGTTGACGTAAAATGTGTAAAAGTCACTGGAGCGTGAAATATAGGTCACCAGGTCAAGGTACCTGCCGTCAGTACATTACGGAGAAGCACTATGCAAGATATAGTGGTTGTAGGCCTAATAGTTGAGGAGTTATCGAACATCAACGTAAAATGTGTCAAATATAGGTCAAGGTACCTGCCAATCCAGTACAATGAGGTGAAGCACTATGCAAGGTTTAGTGGTTGTAGAGCTTTTATTTGAGGAGATATTGAATATCAATGTAAAATGTGTCAAAGTCACTGGAGTGCAAAATATAGGTCAAGGTCACCAGGTCAAGGTACTTGGCGAGTCAGTACATCAAGAAGAAGCACTATACAAGGTTTGGATGTTGAAGGCCTTATAGTTGAGGACATATGGAAGGGTGACGTAAAAGGTGTAAAAGTCAATGGAGTGCAAAATATAGGTCAAGGTCACTGAGTCAAGGTACCTGCAGTCCATACATTGAGGAGAAGCACTATGCAAGGTTTGGTGGTTGTAGGCCTTATAATTGAGGAGATATTGAACGTCGATGTAAAATGTGTAAAAGGCACTTGAGCACAAAATATAGGTCAAGGTCACCGGGTCAAGATACTTGCCGAGTCAGTACATCTAGGAGAAGCACTATGCAAGGTTTGGTCTGGTTAGAGGTCTTACACTTGAGGAGATCTGGAACGTTGACTACATTATGTCAGAGTCACTCCAACCAAAATATAGGTCAAGGTCACCAGGTCAAGGTATCTGCCGAGTCAGTACTTTGAGAAGAAGCACTTTGCAAGGTTTGATGGTTGTAGGCCTTATAGTTGAAGAGATATCGAAGGTCAACGCAAAACATGTCAAAGTCGCTGGAGCGCAAAATATAGGTCAAGGTCACTGGGTCAAGGTACCTGCCGAGTCAGTACATCTAGGAGAAGCACTATGCAAGGTTTGGTAGTTGTAGGCCTTATAGTCGAGAAGATCTGGAACCTCAATGTAAATTGTGTCAAAGTCAGTGAAGCGTGAAATATAGGTCAAGGTCACCAGGTCAATGTACCTGACAAGTCAGGAGGTCAGGGAGATGTGTTATACAAGGTATGATGGTTGTTGTAGAATTGTAGTTGATTAGAATACTTACTTTGACATTAATGTCGAACTTCGACATAAATGTGGACAGACGGACTGACGGACGGACTCACGAATGGGTACATACGTGGCTATGCACTTTGTGGCAAAAATCATTAAGTGGCTACTGATTTTAAGTGCCTATTACTGTCCATCATTATGTGTCTACAAATTACATTTAGCCACATTAGGTATGGATTACCTGTCCATAGCTATTATTCTCTTGTGTGGGTAGCCATTTAACCACATTAGGTATGGATTACCTGTCAGTAGCTACCATTCTCTTATGTGGCTAGCCATTTAGCCACGTTAGGTATAGATTAACTGTCCATAAGGGGCTACTGATTTTAAGTGGCTTTGGATTACCTGTCCATAGCTATTATTCTCTTGTGTGGGTAGCCATTTAACCACATTAGGTATGGATTACCTGTCAGTAGCTACCATTCTCTTATGTGGCTAGCCATTTAGCCACGTTAGGTATAGATTAACTGTTCATAAGGGGCTACTGATTTTAAGTGGCTTTCAAAAGATGTATTACTGCGCAGGCGCATAAAAAAAGATGGTACCCGAGGGTACTTGGACGTCCTTAGGAATGGATGGATTTCTGACCATTATTATGTGCCTACAAATTAAAATAACTTTATTTAGCCAGATTAAGTATGGATTACCTGTCCATAGCTCTCTCTAATGTGGCTAGCCTGGTATGACCAATTGCCACTTAAGTATCTAAAATGCTGATGGTAAGCCACGCAAGTACCCGCTCGTGGGAACGGACAGACAGACTGACAGACAAACGGACGGATGAATGGAAAAGCAGATGCCTTTGTTACAAAATCAGACGGTCAGAGAGATGTTTCATGCAAGGTTTGATGGTTGTTTAGTCTTGTAGTTGATTAGAATACTAACTTTGACATAAATGTCGAACTTCGACATAACAGAACTGTTGACAGACGGACAGACGAACGGAAAAGCAGACGCCTATGTCATAAAGTCAGGGAGATGTTTCATGCAAGGTTTGATGGTTGTTTAGTCTTGTAGTTGATTAGAATACTAACTTTGACATAAATGTCAAACTTCAACATACATTTGTAAATGTTGACAGATGGACAGATGAACGGACAGACAAACGGAAAAGCGGATGCCTATGTCGTAAAGTCAGAAGGTCAGGGAGATGTTTCATGCAAGGTTTGATGGTTGTTTAGTCTTGTAGTTGATTAGAATACTAACTTTGACATAAATGTCGAACTTTGACATAAATGTTGACAGACGGACAGACGAACGGACAGACGAACAGAAAAGCGGACGCCTATGTCGTAAAGTCAGGAGGTCAGGGAGATGTTTCATGTAAGGTTTGATGGTTGTTTAGTCTTGTAGCTGATTAGAATACTAACTTTGACATAAATGTCGAACTTCGACATAAATGTTGACAGACGGACAGACGGACGGAAAATCGGATGCCTATATCACACCCTGCTACAAGCATGTGCGACAAAAATGACAGTTTAACAGTCTTAATGAGTCTTAATCTAGAAGGTCCCTTAGGAAGTTACCTGTGTGACATCACTCTTCCCGCTCTTCTTATCACATGTCAGTTTCTTTGAAGGATAAAACAATATAACTGAGCTAAGCAGGGAGGGAGGAGGGATTCTCTTATCTATAGGTTAAGTATTGCTAGTTAAAATATGTTTTACTTATAAAAACTTCATTTTAACTGCACAATACATTAACCTATTTGCAGATTAGGAGGGAGGAGCTCTCCTAGTTCTAACACAAATATATATATATATAAAATCCCAGTACCTCTGGATTAAGACTCAGGAAACTCTAAGGAATATGATACATTCATGATATATAATCCTAAGAATGATCTAAATTAATATATATATATATATATATATATATATATATATATATATATATATATATATATATATATATATTAATTACCTTAATATATGTAATGTAAGCTTTGGAGGCTGTCAGTCTCCTTTAGGCATCAAAGGCTCTATTTTCCTGACCCCCACCACTTTTTAGGCAAAAACTACTGGGCCCAAAGTTGGAAGATTTGTTGCTTGTTGAGACATGTCTCTCAAGTAGAATTTTGCAAAAGTAGAAGATTGATTCTAGACTGCTGCTTTGAGTATTTCATTGAGCGGAACCTTATCAAAGAATGCCCAGGAAGAAGATAGCACCCTAACTTCATGAGCTTTAACTTTTTGGAAAGAGACGTCTCTACGGGTGAGTTTCCTATAAGCAAGCTTAATAGTATAAGATACCCATCTCAAGACAGAAGCCTCAGAGATGTCTTGACTGCCTCTAATTGGTGAAATAATCTAGTTCTATTCTGACGATAAGAACTATTCATTTTAAGGTAAAATTTTAATGCTCTTATCATATATAAAAGCCTATCCAATTGTTCCCTTTTACATGTTTGAGCTAAACTAGGGATAACTATAGGATCTGGGCAAATGGACGGATGCTGATTCTTAGCCAAAAACCCAGTTTGTACTACCAATGACACTGAACCATCAGATTGATTGGACCTTAAATGATTTGCATCCATTGCAAAAGCATGAATTTCACTGCATCTTTTAGCAGTGGCAAGAGCTTATAGAAAGGCTGTCTTAATCGTAACGTGAAGTTTAGATACCTTATGTAGAGGTTCGTATGGGGCTTTCTGTAGACAAGCGAAGACCCAAGATAAATCCCATTTTGGGGTAAGAGATATTTGTACTGGATGTTGCAATTCAAAAGATCTAATTAATTCTGACAAGACTGGCTTAGACCCGATTCTATTACCGGTCTTAAATTTAAGAGTATTTGAGATCATGGATCTATAGCCCTTGATGGTACTTATTTGGTATTTTTTCTCAGAAAAGAGGTAAATAAGGAAGTCGGCTATGACTGTAAGAGGGGCTGAGACCGGATTAACCTTCTTTCTATGACACCAATTGGAGTATATGACCCATTCTGAATCATAGATTTTCTGAGTAGATGTTCCTCTTGAATTTGAGACAAAATCTGCAACGTTTTGCAAAAATTTTTTATCTCTAATTGCAGGCCCGTCGCCGGGTTGTGGGAAGTGGTCCAGCGGAGTTAGCGGCGAGTGCCGAAGGCACGAGAGGGGGGACAGCATGAGAGGGGGATTTTTCCCATCTTGTAAGTGGGGTTTGGGGGATCTCCCCCGAGAAGATATTGTGAATTATCGACGCATGTAAGTGCGTTTTAATGCATTTTGGAAGCTTTTGGGGCCAGAATTTCAGTCATTCAAAGTAAAAAAGTTTTATACATAACTTGCCGACCGACATGTTCTTTGATTTAGAATTATTAGAAAAATAGATTGAGGGGATTTAAACTTTCTTCTGTGGCTTTCTTTAATACATTCTGAATCAAAGCTCAACGAGATTATCATGTCTTTGATATATCATCTATTGATAGCCTACTAATCCTTTAAAGATAATGAATTAAATCAAACAGGTGTCATTATAATGATTGCAGTGTTTGGCACGACATGTGACTGTTTTGTTTTCACATCTTGGACAGGCTTACCGGTGAAACGAGCCACGAGCGTTATTGATAACTGCATTAACAAAACAGGCATTAAATGCGGCACTATTGATAATGTGATTAAACAATTTCACAGATAAGCACAACAGAAAAGGCTGAAATAATAATAATAAAAAAAAAAAAAAAAATGTGGTGCGGCCGAAAGCATGCTCGGCCAAAAAAGTGGTCCGGCACTCACCGGACCTGCCGGACCGCCGAAGACGGCCTTGAATTGATTGTTTGATAACTCCCAAGCATGGAGAGCGAGTAATGGGAGATTTGGATGTTGAAAATTTCCTTTTGATTGTGTCAGTAGTTTTGGAAAGAGTCGAAGATGATTTGGAGCTGATACTAATAGTTGTAACACCTCTGAGAACCACGGACGTTGGGGCCAAAGAGGAGCAATAAGAACTATTCTGCACCGAGATTGACGTATCTTGGCTAGAACAGAGGGTATCAGAATTGTTGGTGGAAATGCATATGCATGAAGAAGATTCCAGCTCATTGATAATGCGTCTATCGCTAAGGTATGATCGTCCAGAACTGGAGATACATACAATAAGAGTTTGTGACTGAATCTTGTCACAAACAAATCCACATTGGGATAATTGAGTATTTGGAAAATGGAATTCGCCACCGATTGATCCAAAGCCCATTCTGTTTTGAGAGGTCTGTCCAATCTCGAGAGATGGTCTGCCAATATATTGAATTTGCCTGGAATATGATGAACTCTGATCACAATATCATGTTCCAGACACCAATGGTGGATCTCCCATACTTCTATGTCTAGGTTGATAGAATGTGTTCCTCCTTGTTTGTTGATATCAGAGATCACTGTTATATTGTCGACAGAAATCATAACACAAGAGTGGTGTATATATTTTATTGCTTTCTTCAGTGCGAAATGAATGGCCATCATTTCCAGCATATTGATATGGAGCTGGGATTGGTCTTCCGGCCAGCGACCATGAAAGGATAGTCTTATCGGCTCGAGATGAGCTCCCCATTCATAATGACTGGCATCCATAAAAAGGAATGCATTGGGATCTGGATGATGAGTAGACATTCCCTGAACGAAGCAATTGGTGTCCATCCACCATCTCAAATGGAATTGAATCATACTGTTGTCAGAACCTGATGAACGAGAGGAAGAATGTGAGGTCTCCAGACAGATAAGAGACACATTTAAAGCGGGCGTAAATGAAGTCTACCTAGGAGAGTGAAGTCTGCTGCTGCACTGAGTTTGCCCAAAAGAGAAAAGAAAGTTCGTGCCAAAACTTGAGTCTGAGAAGTCTGATAGTCAGAAGTAGGGAATCAATGCGGTCTGCTGGTACCCTGACTATGTTTTGCTGTGTCAGAAATTCCATCCCTATAAACGTGAATTTCAAACGTGGTATCAAATCTGACTTCTTTAGATTTGGAATGAACCCTAGACTTTGCACAGTTTGAAGGCAGTATATTGTGTGACATACTAGTCTGTTGCGAATAAGATCTCTTATAAGCCAATTGTCTAGGTATGAAAATAACAAAATGGCAAGTTGATGCAAGTGTGCTGCTATTACATCCATTAGTTTGGTGAAAATCCACGGCCTTGGGGACATTCTGAACGGTAAGGCCGTGAATTGGAAGACCTGACCTTCAAACATGAACCGAAGATAATTCCTGGATTCAGGATGAATCGGAACGTTTAGTTAAGCATCTGTCAGGTCTATGGAGACAGCCCAGTCGTTGACCAATATCGATTGTCGTATACTGACTTGACGGTCTCCGTCTTGAATGGTTGTTTCCTTATGTACTGTTTTAGCAGAGAAAAATCTATTACTGGATGTAACCTTCCTTTCTTTTTCGAGACAAGAAATAACCGGGTATAAAAACCGGGAGTTCCCGGATCTTGTACCCTTTCCATTGCCCGTTTCTGGAGAAGTTCCGCTGTCTCTTCTCGTAATAACGGGGAGGAAGATTGACTCAGACATTGGAACTGATGAAAGAGGGGGAGTTGACCTGAATGGTATCCGGAAACCATCTTGAACGATAGAGAGGACCCATTTGTTGTGTGTTAATTCTCCCCATTGTTCCACACTGGAATATCTGGGCATGGTAAGATAGGCAGTGGAAAGGGTTGGCTTTCAGAACTTTGTGGAGACGAGGCATGTTTAGCGGAGGGGAACTGTTTAGAGTTACTGCTCCTCTTAGAAAAGTCCTTTCTAGTACCGGACGTAAAGGACTGAGTTTGTTTGTTTGTTTGTGTTGAGGTTTTACGACCCAGTCAACCCAATGGGGTCATGTCGAGCGTGGTCAGTTTACCTAACCACACATTTACTGGGCAGGCTTAGTCCTCTAAGCGGTTAACCAGTATTGTGCACATTCTTTCGCCAGAAACTGACAACTGCCCTTCTTGAATCAGCGGAAGGGAGAGAATGACCGTAGAAAATATTTCATGATCAATCTCCACGAAAGAATGTTGCCGACCATGGCGGGGGTTGAACCCGTGACCAAAGGACTGAGTTTGAGTTTTAGACCTGCACGGCTGGCTCTGTTTAGGTCTGGAAGACTTGCTCGGCTGTCTGGGTCTCTTAAACGCTCCTGAAGCCAAATAAGATGATTTTTGTTGTTGTACATTAGTATTGGTTGAGGAAGAAGCTAGAGATCTCTGCTGTTGCGCTTAGTAATTAGCTTTGGCAACTTCCTTGATTTTGTTATCAAACAAAAATTTCCAATAATAACTTTGATGTGGCTATGCCTGAAACAACTGTGGCTAAAATAGTAGACATGGTTGTCGCATGTTTATTAGAGTTGGCCACAGCTTCCAAAAGAATCTGGACAGGGCAGTGACTGACATGGACTCTTGTTGGAGACACAAATAAGCAGCTGAAGAGAACAAATCCGCGTGCGAATTGATTGCCATTAATTTGCAAGCTCTCTTTTCCCAGACTTCTAAATTTTTGACTGGGACGGAACAGATTCCTCTGTTAGATATATCCAATAATGAACTGTCGGCTTCTAACTGAGGAAGATTTTTCCGTAGGAAAATATTGATTCTGGCTTTTGTAATATTTCGTTGGAGCCAAGGACAAAATTAAATTCTGAGGGCATAGCCAGCCTTTACCAAATTTTTCAGAATCTATTTTATTCTGTATAAACTTTGTAGTATTTTCCACTAGTTTTGACTGCAGAAGAACTAATAATGCAGTAGCGTGCGACTCCATTAAATGTTCAATTCCTGACAGTGGTTTAGCAGAAGTGTGTTCCTCAGTAGACTTAGGGCACAACTCCTGAGGTAAAAGTCTAAATACTTCATTGATCGCCCTGTCAAAGGACCAGATATCTGCCTCCAATTTGGAGCCTGTATCCTTTGATGTTTGTTGCACCACATTATCATAATGTATGTTAGGTGTCTCATCAATGGTCCTAGCAGGTGCAGCATAGCTGGTACATCTGCAACCTGAGGAGACTGTCATGTTCTATTGTATCTACCATAATCATTCACAGAATGACTTGAAGTGGAGGAAGAAGACGGTCGAATGTCGTCTTCTCTTCTTATGAGAGTGTTTGGACCTCTTTGATCTTTTGCTTCTCCTATGAGAAGCCAAAGAGGATGATCTAGAAGAGGAGGAAGAAGAAGACGATCTATGTCTTCTCCTCTTCTTAGATTTGAGTGTCTCATCAATGGTCCTAGCAGGTGCAGCATAGCTGGTACATCTGCAACCTGAGGAGACTGTCATGTTCTATTGTATCTACCATAATCATTCACAGAATGACTTGAAGTGGAGGAAGAAGACGGTCAAATGTCGTCTTCTCTTCTTATGAGAGTGTTTGGACCTCTTTGATCTTTTGCTTCTCCTATGAGAAGCCAAAGAGGATGATCTAGAAGAGGAGGAAGAAGAAGATGATCTATGTCTTCTCCTCTTCTTAGATTTGAGTTTTCTTTTAGGCTGATCTCTCCTACTTTGCCTAGTTTGAGATGTATGACTGTCAGAGGATTGCCAAGTATTACTAGGTGGATCAATTATAATACTTGGATCTGACATTTGACTAAAGTCTGGCTCTAGTGGTAATAATATTCTCTTTGAAGTTGCAGAGTTCTGAGGCTCATTCATAATGAATGCTCATAACTCATGTGTGTCTGATTGGCTATCTGGTATTCAGTGCCGATTGCATGATGCCTGGTGACCGGTGCCTGGTAAGTTGACTGGTGCCTGGTGACCGCTGACTGGCTGACCGATGACTGGTGATTAAATGCACGGTGCCTGGTGACTGGTGCCCGGTGCATGGTGATCACTTCCAGATGACTGGGACTGGATGACCGGTGCCTGGTATCAGATGACCAGTGCCCGGTTGACCAGTGCCTGGTAGCCCAGTGCCTGGTTGACCGGTGAAATTTTGCCCCATAGACTGGCTGACCAGTTGACTGGTGTCTGGTTGACAGGTGGCTGGTTGACTGGTGACCGGTATCTGATGGACTTATACTTTGGGTACCGAAAGCACCCATATAGTCGCCATCCCGGTGGGTCTTACCCCTGTCAGTATAGCCCCGTGGGGTGGTGCTCCCATCTAAAGAGTTGTCTTCAGAGGCAACTGATTCGACAACCTGTGTCTTCTTGCTCTGTTTCTTCTTTCTCATGACTGATTTCCTTGCAGAATGAATGCGCCTCTTATCTGCAAGAACCCAGATCTTTTCTGACCATAGACTACAGATGGAACAAACAAGTCCACAATCTGGAACAAGAAGAACATGATAAACAACTTTGGTGATTATCCCAACGCCCTTTAATATGTCCACAATCGCCGCAAATGATCTTCATGAAAAGTCGCGAAAACGTATGACATGGACAGGTGATCATTATAACAAGAAATCGAAAAACAAATGTCCCCGCCGCCCCCCCCCCTCCCCGATCCTGCCACAGTTGTCATTGAATGCAACACGATCTAATGTAACAAGAATCATCAAAATATTCCGTAGGGTATTTGTGTTACAGAGCAGAGACAAGCAATCAAATTCAAACACAAGAAGGGGAGATAACTCCAAAAGTAAAAAAGCCGAAGTTGTCATTCTTGTATGTGACATGTCATCTGGTCCTGTTCTTCATTACTACCAAGTATCATCAAAATATTCCAAAGAGTGTTCGACTTACATAGCAGACACTAAATCAATGCATAATCAGTGTCAAATATAACAAAGGGAGATAACAGCAAAAGTAAGGAAGGCAGAGTTGTCATTCTTGTAAGGAACACGTCGTCTTGTCCTATTGTACAGTTCTACAAGGTACCATCAAAATATTCTGAAGGGTATTCCAGTTACAGAGCAGATGAGAAGGCAGAGTTGTCATTTTGTACGTGACACATTGTCTGGTCCTGTTCTACATTTCTACCAAGTATCATAAAAATATTCCAAAAGGTCTTTGACTTATAGAGTGGACAGGAAATCAATGGATAATCACTGTCAGACACAACAAAGGCAAAATTGTTATTCTTGTACGCAACACGTCTTCTGGTTCTGTTCTACATTTCTACAAAGTATCATAAAAATTTTCCAAAGAGTCTTTGACTTACAGAGCGGACACTAAATCAATGGATTATCACTGTCAAATATAACAAGGGAGATAACACCAAAAGTAAGAAAGGCAGAGTTGTCATTCTTGTATGTGACAAGTCATCTGGTCCTGTTCTACATTTCTACCTAGTATCATAAAAATATTCCAAAGGGTTTTTGACTTACAGAGCAGACACGAAATCAATGGATAATCATTGTCAGACATAAGAAAGGGAGATAACGCCAAAAGTAAGAAAGGCAGAGTTGTCATTTTCTATGTGACACATTGTCTGGTCCTGTTCTACATTTCTACCAAGTATCACAAAAATATCCCAAAAGTAAGAAAGGCAAAATAGTTATTCTTGTACGCAAAAGGTCTTCTGGTCCTGTTCTACATTTCTACAAAGTATCATAAAAATATTCCAAAGGGTCTTTGACTTACAGAGCGGATGCTAAATTGATGGATTATCACTGTCAAATATAACAAAGGGAGATAATGCCAAAAGTAAGGAAGACAGAGTTGTCATTCTTGTACGCTACATGTCATCTGGTCCTGTTTTAGATTTGTGCCATGTACCATCAAAATATTCCAAAGAGTATTCCAGTTACAGAGCAGACGAGAAATCTATTTCAAACAAAACAAAGGGAGATAACTCCAAAAGTAAGAAAGCCAGAGTTGTCATTCTTGTACGCGACATGTCATCTGGTCCTGTTCTACATTTCTACCAAGAATCATAAAAATATTCCAAAGGGTCTTTGACTTACAGAGCGGACACAATATCAATGGATAATCTCTGTCAAATATAACAAAGGGAGATAACGCCAAAAGTAAGAAAGGCAGAGTTGTCATTCTTGTACACGACACATAGTCTGGTTCTGTTCTACATTTCTACCAAGTATCATAAAAATATTCCATAGGGTCTTTGCGTTACAGAGCAGACACGAAATCAATGGATTATCACTGTCAAATATAACAAAAGGGAGATAACCCCAAAAGTAAGAAAGGCATAGTTGTCAATCTTGTACGTGACACGTCGTCTGGTCCTGTTCTACATTTCTACCAAGTATCATAAAAATATTCCAAAGGGTCTTTGACTTACAGAGTGGACACGAAATCAATGGATTATCACTGTCAAATATAACAAAGGAAGATAACACCAAAAGCAAGAAAGGCAGAGTTGTCATTCTTGTATGCGACACGTAGTCTGGTCCTGTTCTACATTTCTGCCAAGTACCATCGAAATATTCCAAAGGGTATTCGAGTTACATAGCGGACAGGAAATCTTTTTCAAATAAAACAACGGGTGATATCTCCAAAAGTAAGAAAGGCAGAGTTGTCATTCTTGTACACGACACATCGTCTGGTCCTGTTCTATATTTCTACCAAGTATCATCAAAATATTCCAAAAGGTATTCAAATTACAGAGGGGACAAGAAGTTTTACGCCGATGCCAACACCGATGCTGACGCCGCTGATGCTGCGCTAATGGGATCTGTCCCAAAAACAATATGTCCCCCCATCCCCTTTGGTAGGTGGGAACATAATAAGACATTTGGTGGAAGAAATGATATAGGAACATAAGAAAGACAAGAATTAAGAAAATTAAACTGGAGAAAAGAAAGAAAATACAGATCTTTTTCACCCGGTAAAATCCTTTGTTTACTTTCTTGTCCACAGAAAAGAAACTGACATGTGATCAAAAGAGCGGGAAGAGTGACGTCACACAGGTAACTGCCTAAGAGACCTTCTGGATTAAGACTCATTAAGACTGTTAAACTGTAGTTTTTTCTGTGGAAGGTTTGTAATACAGAATAGAACAGCACATTATCTATAGGTCAATGTATTGTGCAGTTAAAATCTGAACATTGACATACTTGTAGTCACAGCATATTTAAGGGCCTGGATACATAGCTAGATTTTTTGCCATTTTTACAACAGGAGAGACAACTTTTGCTATTTCCTGTTTGCACTCCTGCATATGAATCCCCTTCTGAAAAGGGGAATACTTTAAAAGTAAAGAATTTGCTCCCAAAAGGAGCAAGTTCTTTCCTTTAGAGTAGACCTTTTTCAGAAGGGATGTAAAACAATTTTGAAAGAGTTGCATCCCCTGAACATGTATCAGGTCCCTTTAATATAACACAGGGACTTGTATCATACTTTTTTAAGTGAAAAATACTTATGTAATTTATAATTATAGAAAGGTCTTTCTAGAGAAATTTTATCAAGTTGTTCTAAAAGTCTTGTCCCCTCTAAACAGACAGCTCTAAACCTTTGAACCACTTACTCTGAAAATATTTTACCACACATTTGTGATGTCAAAAGTATCTGCAGTATTTTGTCTTGTCTCCATGTTGAAGCCGTGAAAGCAAAGAAACAACCAAAATTTTTCCCTTTTTCTATCGCTGTAGCTAAGCCTGTCCACTGTAATCAACAGTAGATTCCACAGTTTCCCATGAGCTGTTTTACATAAACCTCATACTTGTCTTCAGATATCAATGAATAGCACCTATTTCTGCAGATAACAATGTCAAAATAACCTGTGATCTATTGAAAACCTGTGAAAGAAAGTCAAAACTGACAGTTCTTGTATTTTGTCAGCCATTACTTGTGATGTCATCAGTGATGATGGAATGCATCATTTGAGCAATTTGATAGGTTAAATAGTTATTATTCATTGAAATGCTGGAGACAAGTATGAGTTTTATGTAAAATATCTCACAGGAAACTATAGAATCTCTTGTGGATTACAGTGGACAGGCTTTGCTACATCAATGGAAAAAGGGCAAAATTCATTGGTTTCTTTGCTCTCTAGGCTCAACATAGGGACAAGATAAAATATTGCAGGTACTTTTGACATCACAAATGTGTGGTAGAAATATTTCATAGTAAGATTGGTTCAAATGTTTAGAGCTGTCTGAGATACAAGACTTTTAGAACTTGGTAAAATTTCTCGACAAAGTCCTTTCTATAATTATAAACAAGTATTTTTCATTTAAGAAAGTATAATACAAGTCCCTGTGATACATAATGTATTTTCTCATGTTACTGCTCAAATATTGACCTGACTGCTCCTCTAATCTACAGCTAGGAGTCATCACTATCATGATTAGCAATGTTTCTAACCAAACTGGTATTTACAGAGGTCCACATCATGTATCAATCATTATCATGATGATTTCCCTGTTATCTTTATATTTAACAATTCCATCACTGATTTCTTATAGTCAGATATTGTCTCATAATTTTCCCCTGAGTTTAATAAATTTTCTACAGATTCCTTATATTTCTGGACAGGTTCCAGGTTTTCTACACAACTTTCCTCTAGTTCTTCTGGCAGGTATGAGAGCTGTTTCTCTTCTGTTGTATCAGTACTTTCCTGTAAAAACAAAAATACAGTCAAATCTCGGATAATTCGAATTGGCAGGAACCGCAAAATTTCCTTCGAATTTCCCTTACTTCGAATGTTCAAAACTGGTAATTTTCGGAGATGTTCGGAATTTTGCCTTTGGCAAGTTTGACCTGATCTGCATTTCAGTGACATATATAGAAAGTCGCTTAAGAATTAAAAATAAAAATGATGAACAACGTAAATTACAATCTCACACCTCCCCTTATGTTTGACAGATCTATGTCAGGCAGAAAAAGAAACAGTTTATTTATACCTGTCAACAATGGTGAAAAGGAAAGTTAAATGTAAAACAAGTAAATTATTTACTGTTGAATTAATTTACCCGTACAAATTAGGCGCAGTTGGTGAGAATCTCTAACCGACTGCAAAAAAACAGGCAGCTACAGATCTGAGATCTCTTTCACATTTTGCTATTTCTACTTTAACTCTCCACAGTTTTTAAAATCACAGACGGTCTATTTTCAGTTTTCAGAATCATTATTTTTGACATAACTGCTACACACTGAATACAGGTATAATGCATTTATACAATACATATAATTCTTCCATTGAATTTTAATTTCTGTCTCTTGAACACATCAAACAAGAGTATCATTATCAACAATGTGTATTAAAGACACCATTTACTCAATTAAGGATGGTCAGCTGTTCCAGCAAACAGTTAATCCGGTATCAATCACTTGTTAACACGATATCAAGCGATATGCCTGCAGTCACTCAGGGTTTTAGCAACTGATGTCGCCGCACCAGCACCGTGCAAAGGCAAACTTTGACTTTGAATTGAATGGAGGGTTTTCATAGGAATTTCTTTGATTGGGACCAATGATTTTATTCAAAATTCAAAATAAATAATAGCATCAAACACCAGGATCGTGATCGATCTTTGCACTGTTTGCCATTCCATCACAGAACTTTAGACACCTAACTAGGTAATAATGTAGACCTATTCAAATTATTGGATAAGTATGATAAGGAGTGTTAAGGATTCTGAATATTCAAGGTTATTATGGTACCCCATCACGAAAACATGCCTATATAATTCTGACCCCCTCAAACCCCACTTTATGTAATAAAACTCGGGTTTACAGGGGTATACATAATTTTCCTTATTTCTGCTAAAAAATATAGATTGTGGGTACTCGTTAGAACTGCCTCACTGAGGTAGTTCTAATGAGTACCCACAATCTATGTTTTGAGCAGAAATGTTAAAAATATCAGAATTTTTATCTAAAAAGTTTCATTTTTTGGTAGTAAAATATTCAATGTATTTGAATAGGCGTGTTTTCGTAATGGATGATGTTTCTCACAAGAACTCATACAATGGTTATTTGTGCAGCACTTGATCACTGATTGATTGATTGAGTTGAGGTTTTACGGCACAGTCAACCCATTAGGGTCACGTTGAGTACCGTCAATTTACCTAACCACACTTTTCTTGGACAGGCTTTGTCCTCTCAGCAGTTAACCAGTACTTGTGCACATTCTTTTGCCAGAAACTGACAACTGCCCTTCTTGAATCAGCGGAAGGGAGAGAATGACCATAGAAAATATTTCATGATGAATCTCCATGACAGACTGTTGCCGGACCCGGTGGGCTCAAACCCGCAACCTTCTGATTACCAGTCAGATGCGCATCAGACTGAGCCATGAAGCCAGCAGCACAATTAGTTGCTGTCTGAGGCATTTCAGTCTGAACAGTTAAGATTGATACACTGCAGGGTAAAACCTCACCTGTCTCCAGTAGTCATTTTCGAACGCCCTGCTACTAATTACTCCATATTGTACCTCTACTGAAGGATCCTAACCCTGCCAAGGGTCATCCAAAACAGTGGTTTTCAAGTCAAATTCCCTCCCCTAATAACAAAAAGTTACTAAAGTTTCATCAATCAACAACAAAAAAGTCCTTATTTTCTTTGGGATAATTAAGTCCATTCTGGTAGCTTTGAAAACTGTGTTCCACTTAATCTGGCACTAGGGGCATAGATTTTATTTGTATGTCAGGTGTATAATGATTAAAATACTTTTAGCTGGGGAACAAAAAAAAACTAGATCGAAATTCGGTGAAGTTTATGTCACACCTGCACCCCACCCACCCCCCACCAAAAAGTAATGTTTATTCCAGATAGAAGAAATTAATATAGGAATTTCATCTAAAGCACATGCACATTCTCATATGATGCATGAGAAGTTGCACGCAAAAGGTACCCACAGTCTATACACTTTCATAAAATTGGAGGTAAGAAAATGACAAAGTTAAAGTGGAAAAAGTGACAAAAATATATTCAAAAATTATATCCAAACCACATGCACATTTCAGACCCTGCAGAAAACATGTGCAAAGTTTCAAAAAGCCCGGTATAAAATTGTGAGGAGTTGCAATCACAAGGTATCCATCCACGGTCAGAAAATGACAAAGTTCACAAAGTAGAAAAAAGTGATAAAAATTAATGCAAGAATTATATCAAAAGCACATGAACAACTTCAGACTATGAAGAAAGCATGTGCAAAGTTTAAAAAAGACCGGTATAAAATTGTGAGGAGTTGTGCTCACGAGGTACCCACTGTCTATATATTGAGGGTGAAAAAAGACAAGTTCACAATGTTAAAAAAGTGACAAAAATGATCTAACAATTATATCCAAACCACATGCACATCCTCATACCACAGAGAAAACACATGCAAAGTTTCATAACGACTGGGACAAAACTGTAAGAGGAGTTGCACTCACAAGAGGTACCCACTGTTTATATATTGAGGGTGAAAAATGACTAAGTTCACAATGTGGAAAAAGTGATAAAAAATGATCTAACAATTATATCCAAACCATATGTCCATCCTCATACAATGAAGAAAATACATGCAAAGTTTCAAAACGATTGGTACAAAACTGTAAGAGGAGTTGCACTCACAAGAGGTACCCACTGTTAATATATTGAGGGTGAAAAATGACTAAGTTCACAATGTGGAAAAAGTGACAAAAAATGATCTAACAATTATATTCAAATTACATGCATATCCTCATACCACAAAGAAAACACATGCAAAGTTTCAAAGTGATCGGTACAAAACTGTAAGAGGAGTTGCACTCATAAGAGGTACCCACTGTCTATATATTGAGGGTGAAAAATGACTAAGTTCACAATGTGGAAAAAGTAACAAAAAATAATCTAACAATTATATCCAAACCATATGCATATCCTCATACCATGAAAAAAACACATGCAAAGTTTCAAATTGATTGGTACAAAACTGTAAGAGGAGTTGTGCTCACAAGAGGTACCCACTATCCATATATTGAGGGTGGAAAAATAACTAAGTTCACAATGTGGAAAAAGTAACAAAAATGATCTAACAATTATATCCAAACCATATGTCCATCCTCATACAATGAAGAAAATACATGCAAAGTTTCAAAACGATTGGTACAAAACTGTAAGAGGAGTTGCGCTCACAAGAGGTACCCACTGTCTATATATTGAGGGTGAAAAATGACTAAGTTCAAAACGTGAAAAAAGTGACAAAAAATGATCTAACAATTATATCCAAACCATATGCACATTCTCATACCATGAAGAAAACACAAGCAAAGTTTCAAAACAATCAGTACAAAACTGTAAGAGGAGTTGCACTCACAAGACACCTAGGGTAAATGTTGACGGAGGGACAAACGGACGGATGAACAGACGAACGCATGGACGGATGTTTCCACATTCAGGCATTTATTGGGTATTTTCTATGTTAAAAAATACCCAACAGTACATTAAAAGTACCCAGTAGTAGTCTACGGAATAAAGGGAATAGTGTAAACAAGACCTTTCACCAGACAGGATAGCTTGCCTGAACTCGCGCTTATCAATCAAATAAAAATTAAGACTATGACCTTAAAATCCTGATCATAGTTTGTGTGTGTGTGTGTGTGTGTGTGTGTGTGTGTGTGTGTAGGGGGGTGGGAGAAGGGGGGACGTGGTGGGAGGGAGGAAGACATGGTACTGGGTATAAGACTATGACCTTAAAATCCTGATCATAGTTTGTGTGTGTGTGTGTGTGTGTGGGTGTGTGTGTGTGTGTGTGTAGGGGGTGGGAGAAGGGGGGACATGGTGAGAGGGAGGAAGACATGGTACTGGGTATAATTTTGCATGAACATTTTCCATAGCTGCTATCTGTATACCAAATAAAATAGTATGATTTGAAAAGTAGCTGAGTAAATAAAAGATCTTAAGAACTCTGAGGTAAAACTTAAACATAAAATTTCTAAGTCCATGACCTTGACCTTTAGGTTATAAGGCAGGGATAGTGCTGAATAACATTTTGGAGCAATATCTATAATCATGCCAAATAGAAAGTAAATCCATGCAAGGTTTTAGAAATTAAGAGAGCTTAAAAACTTAGATGCAAAACTTTAACATAAATTTCTAAGTCTGTGACCTTGACCTCTAGGTCATAAGCATGGGTGGGAACGGGGCCGAATAAAATTTTGGATCAATATCTATAATCATGCCAAATATAAAGTACTCCACGCAAGGATTTAAAAGATTTAAGAGATCTTAAAAACTTTGATGCAAAACTTTAACATAAATTTCTAAGTCCGTGACCTTGATCTCCAGGTCATAAGCAGGGGTGGGGAGAATGCCGAATAAAATTTTGGATTAATATCTATAATCATGTCAAATGTAAAGTAAATCCATACAAGGATTTAGAAATTAAGAGCTCTTAAAAACTTTGACACAAAACTTCAACATGAGTTTCTAAGTCTCTGACCTTGACCTCTAGGTCATAAGCAGGAGTGGGAATGGTGCCGAATAAAACTTTGGATCAATATCTATAATCATGCCAAATATAAAGTAACTCCACGCAAGGATTTAGAAATTAAGAGATCTTAAAAACTTTGACGCAAAACTTTAACATAAATTGGTGCCGAATAAAACTTTGGATCAATAGCTATAAACATGCCAAATATAAAGTAACTCCACACAAGGATTTAGAAATTAAGAGATCTTAAAAACTTTGACACAAAACTTTAACATAAATTGGTGCCGAATAAAACTTTGGATCAATATCTATAAACATGCCAAATATAAAGTAACTCCACGCAAGGATTTAGAAATTAAGAGATCTTAAAAACTTTGACACAAAACTTTAACATAAATTTCTAAGTCTGTGACCTTGACCTCCAGGTCATAAGCAGGGGTGGGAAGAGTGCCAAATAAAATTTTGGATCAATATCTATGATCATGCCAAATATAAAGTAAATCCATACAAGGATTTAGAAATTAAGAGATCTTAAAAACTTTAAAGCAAAACTTTAACATAAATTTCAAAGTCCATGACCTTGACCTTTAGGTCATAAGCAGGGGTGGGGGGAATGGCAAATAAAAGTTTGGACCAATATCTATTATCTTACCAAATATACAGTAAATCCATGCAAGGATTTAGAAATTAAGAAATCTTAAAAACTTTGATGCAAAACTTTAACATAAAATTTCTAAGTCTGTGACCTTGACCTATAGGTCATGAGCAGGAGTGTGGATAGGCTCAATAAAATTTTGGACCAACATCTATAATTATACCAAATATAAATTAAATCCATCAAAGTATTTAGAAAATATGAGGTCTTAAATACTTTGACATAAAACTTTAACATTTTTGTTAGCCCCGCCGCCAACGCTGACGCTGACGCCAGGGGTAGTGCAATAGCTCTTCCTGTACTTTCGTACAGGTGAGCTAAAAATTACCCAACATATACCCATTTGTGTGCCCTGACGTTCTAACATTTCGGGTTAAGGGGCTACCTCAATGTTAAATTTCCATAGGGATTTAGGGGCTACTCAAATTTGGTTTAGGGACTAGCTAATTTATTTTAAATGGAATAAACCTCAAAATACCTCATAATTATGTCCAAAATAGCCCAAAAATAGCCCCTAAACCTTGGATGTTCATCCAGACAGATGGACAAACGGAAACTTGCACGCCTAAGTCACCCTGCTAAAGCAGGTGCAACAAAAAGTGACAAAAAATGATCTAAAAATTATATCCAAACCACATGCACATCCTCATACCATGAAAAAAACACATGCAAAGTTTCAAAGCTATCGATACAAAACTGTAAGAGAAGTTGCGCTCACAAGACACCCAGGGTAAATGTTGACGGACGGTTGAATGGATGGACCGAAACTTGCATGCCTAAGTTTCCCTGCTAAAGCAGGTGCCACAAAAAACCTATTTAATGTAAACAGTAAAGACCTAGACAACCCTAAACACTCACACAGTCTGATCAAGGTATATACTACTCTAGACCTGCTCTGTGTCATGCACCAGCTTGATATAGGAAGTATATAAGAATGCCAGTCGAAACCTTAAGTGAACATGCAGTCATGTTTTATCAATCTTTACCATATTTACCCTAAGTATTTGGTCAGGCAGACCTAAGCAAACAGTGTAGACCTAGATCAGATGCCACATAATATGGTATCTTATCAGGGTCTACACTGTTTGCCATCCATCCAGCAGGTTCGACTGGTAGTTATCAAGAGCTGTCGCATGACAGCATAGCTTGCCTGTTTGCACCTTGTCTACTTATATTTTCACATTAACACGTCAAAGGTTATTTAGAAATTATTACATGATTCTATTCCAAATACAGTACATTTTGGGAGTCTATAAAGTCAATCACACATCCCTCTGTCAATTTTAATGCAAATCTATGTGTTAACGGAACACTGACCTAGATATATTTTGAGGTTGATCACCACGTGACTAATGTTCCAGGTCTGAAATTTCTCCATCAAAAAGTCTTCCGGTTATAAGGCAAACTAGAAAAGGTTTTTTTTAGAAAAAAAAAACAAATGTCACCTCCCCCACCCCCAATCCCGCCAAAGTTGTCATTCTTGTAAGCAACATGTCATCTTGTCCTGTTCTACATTTGTACCAAGTATCATCAAAATATTCCAAAGGGTGTTTGACTGACATAGTGGACATGAAATCCATGCATAATCACTGTCAAATATAACAAAGGGAGATAATGCCAAAAGTAAGAAAGGCAGAGTTGTCAATATTTTACGCGACATGTCATCTCATCCTGTTCTACATTTCTACCAAATACCATCAAAGTATTCTGATAGGTATTCGAGTTACAGAGCTGACACAAAATCAATTTCAAAAACAAAACCAAGGGATTTAACTCCAAAAGAAAGAAAGCCAGAGTTGTCACTCTTGTATGTGATGTGTTGTCTCATCCTGTTCTGCATTTCTACCAAGTATCATCAAAATGTTCTGAAGGGTATTCAACTTACAGAGCGCAAAGCATAATCACTGTCAAATATAACAAAGGGAGATAATGCCAAAAGTAAAAAAGGCAGAGTTGTCCTTCTTGTACGCAACAAGTCGACTCGTCCTGTTCTACATTTCTACCGAATACCATCAAAATATTCCAAAGGGTATTTGAGTTACAGAGTGGACACGCGAAATCAATGCATAATCACTGTCAAATATAACAAAGGGAGATAACGCCAAAAGTAAGAAAGGTAGAGTTGTCATTCTTGTAAGCAACATGTCGTCGTCCTACTCTACATTTCTACCAGGTACCATCAAAATATTCTTAAGGGTATTCCAGTTACACAGCAGACAAGAAATCTATTTCGAACAAAACAAAGGGAGATAACTCCAATAGTAAGAAAGCCAGAGTTGTCATTCTTGTACGCGAAACATTGTCTGGTCCTGTTCTACATTTCTACCAAGTATCATAAAAATATTCCAAAGGGTCTCTGACTTACAGAGCGGACATGAAATCAATGGATTATCACTGTCAAATATAACAAAGGGAGATAATGGCAAAAGTAAGAAAGGCAAAGTTGACATTCCTATATGCAACACGTCTTCTCATCCTGTTCTACATTTCTACCAAGTACCACTGAAATATTCTGAAGGATATTCAAGTTACAAAGCGGACACAAAATCTTTTTCAAATAAAACAAAGGATGATAACTCCAAAAGTAAGAAAGCCAGAGTTGTCAATCTTGTATGCAACATGTCATCTCATCCTGATCTACAATTCTACCAAGTCTCATCAAAATATTCCAAAGGGTATTCAAGTTACAGAGCAGACAAGAAGTTTTACACCGACGCCAAAAACTCCCAAAAATAATATGTCCCCCCCTCCTCCCTTTGGTAGGGGGGCCATAAATCACTGAACCATAAAATACAGGTCACCTTAATTTAGATTTATTTTTATGTCAATCATTGGGTCACATGGAAGTAATAATCCAGGTACGACATTTCTCCATCCAAAAGTCTTTGTATTATAAGTCAAAAATCACTGAACTGAGAAATATAGGTCACCTTGATGATCTAGATATATTTTGAGGTCAATAATTGGGTCATATGGAAGTTATAATTTAGGTAAGACATTTCCACACTGACCTAGATATATTTCTATATCAATCATCAGGTCACATGGAATTAATATTCCATGCATGGCATTGCTCCAACAAAAAGTATTGAAGACATAAAGCAAAACCACTGAACCATGAAATATAGGTCACAATGACCTAGATTGATTTTGCGGTCAATCATCGGGTCACATGGAACTTATATTCCAGGTATGACATTTCTCTATCAAATAGTCTTTGAGTTATAGGGCAAAAGCATTAAACCACGAAATGTAGAAATGTAAGATATATTTTAATGTCAATCATCGGGTCACATGACATGTAACTAATGTTCCAAGTATGAAATTTCTCCATCAAAAAGTCTTCCGGTTATAAGGCAAACTAGAAAAGGTTTTTTTAGAAAAAAAAAAAAACAAATGTCCCCCCGCTCCCCCCCCCCCCCCCCCCCCCCCCACACACACACACACACACACAAATTAGATGGGAGAAGATAGCGCTCTAACTTCGTGGGCTTTAATTTTTAAGAAGGAAATGTCTCTTCTGGTGAGTTTCCAATATGCAAGCTTAATAGTATAAGCTACACATCTTGAGACTGAAGTCTTAGAGATGTCATGATTGCTTTTAATTGGAAATTATATTGCAGGTATGACAAATCTCCATCAAATAGTATTCAAGATATAAGTCAAAATAAATGAACCATGAAATATAGGTTACACTGACCTAGATATATTTTGAGGCCAATCATCAGGTCACATGCAACTTATATTCAAGCTATGTCATTTCTCCATCAAATAGTCTTCGAGTTTTAAGGCAAAATCCCTGAATCATGAAATGTAGATCACACTGACCTAGATATATTTTTATGTAAATCAATGGGTCAGATGGAACTTATAATCCAGGTATGATGTTTTTCCATCAAATAGTATTCAAGATATAAGGCATAATCATTGAACCATGAAATATAGGTCACATCAACCTTGATATATTTTGAGGTCAATAATTGGGTCTGATGGAACTTATAATCCAGGTATGATGTTTCTCCATCAAATAGTATTCAAGATATAAGGCAAAATCACTGAACCATGAAATATAGGTCACACTGACCTAGATATATTTTGAGGTCAATCATTGGGTCACATGAAACTAATATCCCAGGTATGACATTTCTCCAACAAATAAGGTAAAATCACTTGACTGTGAAATGTAGGTCACAATGACCTTCACTCTTTGACACTTGAACCAATGTCATATAGTAGGCTGATGTATGACCCATTGTGTCTACAACTTGTTAGCATAATGGAAATGCAAGTAACATATTACAAAGGTGTCCTAGATTTGACCCCAAACCCCACCCCCAGACATAAACCCTGGGGTGTGGTCATTTGGAATCTCAGAAGACCATCACAGGTACCCAACTTTTAAATATGAATGCTTTGTGATAATTGACTGTCGAGATATGAGCATTTGAAAAACTTTAACGCATATGCATATAACATTACAAAGGTGTCCTCGATTTTGACCCCTTGCCCCACTCCCAGGCATGAACCCAGGGAAGTGTTCTTCTGGAATCTCAGAAGATCTTCCCAGGTACCCAAATTCCAAAAATGATTGCTCTGTGATAAGTGCTAATTGAGATATAAGCATTTGAAAAATGAAGTTTGTATAGTAAAACATATTTTAACTAGAGCTGGTGTTTGTAAAACACTATGCCCCCAACTGCCTAACTCTAACACTGCTTGACTCCAACACTGCTTGCCCATGATGGTAACAACAGTACAAAGAAAACTGAGATTTCAATGTTATTTTATCAAAAGGGAAATAACTCTAAACCAGAAATTGCGAAGGGCCATAACTCCAAAATTTCATTTAATTGGTTCAAAATTTAATCAGGTGATCTCCTCCTCAATACCAGTCAGTATACCAAATATCAAGGCTTTTATAAATACTTTTTGAGATATCTTGCTGACAAGGTCAAAATGCCTAGAACTACAAAGGGCCATAACTGTCAATTTTTCATGGAATTCTCTAAAAAAAAAAATCAGGTAATCTCCACATCATCCCCAATCAGCATATAATACTTCAAGACCCTAGCTTAAGTACTTTTCGAGAAATCTTGCTGACAAGGTCAAAATGCGCAGAACCGCTAAGGGCCATAACTTTATCATTTTTTTTCACGGAATTCTCTCAAAATATAATCAGGTAATCTACACATCATTCCCACTCACTATATTGAACTTCAAGAACCCAGCTTAAATACTTTTCGAGATACCTTGCTCACAAGATTTAATTCTGATTTTTTTCAAAGGGGCATAACTCTAAACAAACATGCCAGACAAGAAAAAAAAATACGGGTCTGCTATTTTTTCATTGGGAACCCAAATATAAAATTTCAAAACCCTAGCATGCAGGGTTTTTAAGATATGGCATGCACAAAAAAGCTTGACGAACGGACAAACAGATGGATGGACAAACGAAGGTAAAATAATATGCCCCATCAATTTCATTCAAAATTGGGAACATAATCAGGTCATCTACTCATTCCTACCAATCTATTCATCAAGGCTCCAGCTTCAATAGTTTTTGAGATATTTTGCTGACAAGGGAAACATGCCCAAATTTACAAATGGCCATTACTTACGAAATATTTTTCAGAATTTACACAAAAGTTAATCAGGTCATCTACTCATCATTACCAATCAATTCACCAAGTTTCAAGTCTCTAGCTCTAACAGTTTTTGAGATATTTTACTGACAAGATAAAAATGCCCAAAATTACAAAGGGCCATAACTCAATAAGTATTTTTCAAAATTTATTCAAAAGTTTATCAGGTTGTCTACTCATCATTACAAATCCATTCACCAAATTTCATGGCTCTAGCTCTAACAGTTTTTGAGATATTTTGCTGACAAGGTAAAAGTGCCCAAAATCACAAAGGGCCATAACTCAAGAGGTATTTTTCAAAATTTCTTCAAAAGTTAATCAAGTTGTCTACTCATTATTACCAGTCTATTCATCAAGTTTCAAGGCCCTAGCTCCAACGGTTTTTGAGATATTTTGTTGACAAGGTAAAAATGCCCAAATTACAAAGGGCCATAACTCATTAAGTATTTTTTTTTAGAATTTCTTCAAAAGTTAATCAGGTCATCTACTCATCACTACAAATCCATTTACTAAGTTTCAAAGCTCTAGCTCTAACAGTTTTTGAGATATTTTGCTGACGAGGTAAAAATGCCAAAAATTACAAAGGGTCATAACTCAATAAGTATATTTCAAAATTTCTTCAAAAGTCAATCAGGTTGTCTACTCATTACTGTCAGTCTATTCATCAAGTTTCAAGGCTCTAGCTCCAACAGTTTTTGAGATATTTTGCTGACAAGGTAGAAATGCCCAAAATTACAAAGGGCCATAACTCATGAAGTATTTTTCAGAATTTCTTCAAAAGTTAATCAGATCATCTACTCATCACTACAAATCCATTTGCTAAGTTTCAAGGCTCTAGCTATAACAGTTTTTGAGATATTTTGCTGACAAAGTAAAAATGCCCAAAATTATAAAGGGCCATAACTCAAGAAATATTTTTCAAAATTTCTTCAAAAGTTAATCAGGTTGTCTACTCATCACTACCAGTCTATTCATCAAGTTTCAAGGCTCTAGCTCCAACGGTTTTTAAGATATTTTGCTGACAAGGTAAAAATGCCTAAAATTACAAAGGGCCATAACCCATGAAGTATTTTTCAGAATTTCTTCAAAAATTAATCAGATCATCTACTCATCACTACAAATCCATTTGCTAAGTTTCAAGCTCTAGCTATAACAGTTTTTGAGATATTTTGCTGACAAGGTAAAAATGCCCAAAATTATAAAGGGCCATAACTCAAGAAGTATTTTTCAAAATTTCTTCAAAAGTTAATCAGGTTGTCTACTCATCACTACCAGTCTATTCATCAAGTTTCAAGGCTCTAGCTTCAATAGTTTTTGAGATATTTTGCTGACAAGATTGCATCCATATTTTTTCAAAGGGGCACAACTCAGAAAAGGAGCATCATCCTGTCAAGAAAAAAAATACGTGTCATCTATTTTTTCATGAGGAATCCATATAAGAAATTTCAAAACAGTAGCATTCACAGTTCTAAAGTTATGCTATGCATCAAAAAGCGTGATGAACGGACGGACGAACAACCCAGAAGCAATATGCCCCTCCAACTTCTTTGAAGTTGGGGGCATAACAAGTAATACTTAACCTATAGATAATGTGCTATTCTCTTCTACTTAAACCTTCCACAGAAAAACAGCAAGTCTTAATCCAGAAGGTCCCTTGAGGCATACCTGTCTGACATCACCTTTTCTGTTGTTTTGATCAGGTGCTCAGTTTCAGTTCAGAATAAAACAATATAACTGAGCGAAGCAGGGAGGGAATTTCTTATCCATAGGTTAAGTATTACTTGTTAAAATATGTTTTACTGTAAAATTTCATTTTAACTGCATAATGCATTAACCTATAGATAATATGCTAGACTTTGTAGATAAGGAGGGAGATGCTCCCCTAATTCTAACACCATTATACATAGAGTCCCTTAACTTCTGGATTAAGACTCAGGAAACTCTATGGAATCAAATACATTCTATGATATAATCTTAAGAATGATCTAGATTCACAATAACATAAGATATTAATTACCTTAAACATATGTATAGTTGACTTTGGAGGCTGCCAGTCTTCTTAAGCATCCAAGGCTTGACTTTCCTGGTCCCCACCACTTTTTGGGCAACAACTATTGGGCCTAAACTATGCAAATTAGCAACTTGCTGAGACATATCCCTCAAGTAGAATTTTGCAAAAGTAGAAGATATTGATTCCAGACTGCTGCTTTGAGGATGTCATTGAGCGGAACCTTATCAAAGAATGCCCAGAAAGAAGATAGCACCCTAACTTCTTGGGCTTTAATTTTTAAGAAGGAAATGTCTCTTCTGGTGAGTTTCCTATATGCAAGCTTAATAGTATAAGCTACCCATCTCCAGACTGAAGTCTCAGAGATGTCATGATTGCCTTTAATTGGTAAAAATAGTCTAGTTCTATTCTGATGATAAGAACTAGTCATCTTAAGGTGAAAGGTGAATGCTCTAATTGGGCATAAAAGTCTATCTAAATGTTCCTGCTTACATTTTCGAGCTAAGATTGGGATGACTACAGGATCTGGACAAATGGGTGGAAGCTGATTCTTTGCCAAAAACCAAGTTTGTACTGTCAATGATACTGAACCATCAGATTGACTGAACCTTAAATGATTTGAGTCCATTGTCAAAGCATGAACTTCACTGCATCTCTTAGCTGTGGCAAGAGCTAATCGAAGGGCTTTTTTAATCGTAACGTGAAGTTTAGATGCCTTGTGTAGAGGTTCATATGGGGCTTTTTGTAGACAAATTAAGACCCAAGATAAGTCCCATTTCGAGGTAAGAGATCTTTGTACTTTTTCAAAAGATCTAATTAACTCGGACAAGACTGGATTAGACCAGATTCTATTACCAGTCCTAAATTTAAGTATATTTGACATCATGGATCTATAGCCCTTGATGGTACTAATTTGCCATTTTTTTTCAGAAAAAAGGTATATAAGGAAGTCGGCTATGACAGTAAGAGGGGCTGAGACTGGATTACCTTTCTTTCTATGACACCAATTGGAGTATACAACCCATTTTGCATCACAGACTTTCTAGATAGATGCTCTTCCAACACCTCTGAGAACCAAGAACGATGAGGCCAAAGAGGAGCAATTAGAGCTATTCTGCACCAAGATTGATGGATTTTGGTTAGGATAGATGGTATCAGAATTGTTGGTGGAAATGCATAGGCATGTGAATTGTTCCAGTTCATTGATAATGCGTCTATCGCAAAGGCTTGATTGTCGGGAACTAGAGATACATACAATGGGAGTTTGTGACTGAATTGAGTCACACACAAATCCACATTGGGAAAATTGAGCATTTGAAAGATGCAATTTGCCTACGTTTGATCCAGGGACCATTCTGTATTGAGAGGTTTGTCTAGTCTCAAGAGACAATCTGCCACAATGTTGAATTTGCCTGGGATATGACGAATTCTGAGAATAATGTTGTGTTCCAGGCACCAATGGAGGCTTTCCTCCTTGTTTGTTGATATATGAGACCACTGTTGTATTGTCCGTGGATGTCATAACACAAGAGTGGTGTATGTAGTGTATGGCTACCTTCAGTGCAAAATGAATGGCCATTATTTCTAGAATATTGATACAGAGCTGGGATTGGTCTTCTGTCCAGCTACCATGAAAGGACAGTCTCACTGGTTTGAGATGAGCTCCCCATTCATAATGGCTGGCTTCAGTAAAAAGGAATGCATTGGGATCTGGAGGATGGATGAATGTTCCCTGAGTGAAGCGATTGATGTCTATCCACCATTTCAAATGAAATCGGATCATACTGGTGATCGGAACTTGATGATCCAGTGATAGAGTAGGAGGTCTCCAAACCGACAACAGACACATTTGTAGTGGTCATAAATGAAGTCTGCCTAGAACAACTAAGTCTGCTGCAGCACTGAGTTTGCCCAAAAGAGAAAGGAAAGTTCGTGCCGAAACTTGAGTCTGTTAGAAATTGTTTGATTGTCAGAAGTGGAGATTCGATACAGTCTGGTGGTACTGTGACTATATTCTGTTGTGTCAGAAATTCCATCCCTATAAAGATGAATTGCTGAGCTGGTTTCAAATCTGACTTTTTTAGGTTTGGAATGAATTCTAGACTTTGAACTGTTAGGAGGCAGTATATCATGTGAGAGAGTCTGCCGCATATCAGACCTCTTATGAGCCAATCATCTAGGTATGGAAAAAGTGAGATGGCATGTTGACGCAAATGAGCAGCAATTTTGTCCATCAGTTTGGTGAAAATCCACAGACTTAGGGACATTCCGAACGGTAGTGCCATGAACTGAAAGACCTAATTGTCGAAAAAGAAATGAAGGTACTTCCTTGACTGAGAATGAAGCAGATCATGTAGATAAGCATCTGTCAGATCTATGGAGACAGCCCAGTCGTTGACTAGTATCGACTGTCTCCATTTTGAATGGTTTTTTCCTTTATATATAGATTCAACAGAGAAAGATCTATTACAGGATGTAACTTTCCATTCTTTTTGGCAACAAGAAATAGCCGGGAATAAAAACCGGGAGTTCCCGGATCTTGTACCCATTCCACTGCCCATTTCTGGAGGAGTTCCGTTATTTCTTCTCATAATAACTCGGAGGATGATTGACTCAGACTTATGGAAACTAAAGATAGAGGGGGAGTCAAATTGAATGATATCCTGAAACCTTCTTGGAAGATAGAAAGGACTCATTTGTTTTGAGTTAATTCTCCCCACTCTTCCACAAAGAGGGCCAAACTTCCTCCTACTGGAATATCTGGATGTGGTAAGATAGGCGGTGGAAAGGGTTGGCTTTCAGAACTTTGTGGAAGACAATGGTTACTAGAAAGACCAAAAAACACCTAATGACCGAAAAATGCCGAAAAACACCAAAATAAAACAGAAATATATATAAAATTGGTTCGTGGGAGGTAAGGGTGTGGCGAGGGGTTAGGGTTATATGGTCGCTGGGGGTATAGGATGGTAGGTAGAAGATAGCTTGGTCCTTAAACTTAGAGATTACCTGCTGAAAACCACGTAACTACACTGCATGCAGTGCACATTCAGTGGATCCGAGTACAATTCTTCAGCTGCTGAGGTATGTGTTAGACAGCTGTTTTTGTGTTTTTAACCCTGGTTGTGCGAAAGGCTCTGGTTAGTCTGTGGGGGCAGCCTCTCGCGTGTATTTTTTCTTATCTATTAACGTTTAGCACTCTGTGTCCGTTTTCAGCAGACAACATTTTGATATATTTTTCTTATTTTTCCCAGGGAACAAGATTTGACATTTCATGCACACTGTCTCCGATTGAGACAAAGTGCATGAAACGTCAGATCCTGTTTCCTTGGGAAAATATCAACAATTTGTCGTCTGCATGGTACTTATCGCATATGCGAAAACGAAAATTCAGTCGCTACTTCGCATCCGTGCAGTCTCACCAGAGCCTTCACTTTTAGCACACATATAGTAGAGAACTAGACGAAGGTCTGTTCTGCATTAATTACCAGTTTAGTCAGAATCTGTGTTTGGGGCTACCAGAAATTCAATTTGTGGCAGATTTAAAACACAATTTTTTATCTATAAATAAAATCGTTTTATCTGATAAATTAAGTCATTGCTTTTAAATAACTTGTACTTGATCTTTTAAGAGTTAATTATATTTAAGTAGCCTGCAACATTTACACCAATATCAATTTAATCCTTTTACAACAAACACCTGGGGGTGAACTGATTACACATAATAATTCAAACGGTAGCAGTAAGCAAACTTAATCCCATTGCCTGTTGTTAATGTGCACATTTCAATTGTTAAATACAGTACACAGTAACGATTCCCTGTAAACTCCACTTTTATTTAGTTGCAGACGGCATTTTGAAATGTTTTCTTTCTGTAGAAAAAGGGCTTTGACATTTCATGCAAACTGTTCAGGAGACAATTTGAATGAAATGTCAGATCCTATTCTCTGGGAAAAATAGGAAAAACATCCTCAATTGGTACATATGCAAGCAGTACAGAGCCAGATCAGACTCCACTTAACCCATTGCATAGCATCTCTATTTTAAATGTCACATGCTATTTTCATATTATTCACGCTAAGTATGTTGGGTGAAAAATTCAGCAGACGACATTCTGAAATGTTTTCTTACTTTTCGCATAAAAGGGATTTGACATTTCATGCAAACTGTCTCCTCAGGAGACAATTTGCATGAAATGTCAGATCCTATTTTCTGGGAAAAATAGGAAAAAATCATCACTTTGAACATATGCAAACAATGCAGACAAATACACACAGCATACAATTTCATGATAAAGAAATTTTCCCTAACTATTTGTTATCTTGAGGCATCAGAAGAATTTCGTGGGAACTCAAAAGTGAGCTTGAATTAGACAATGCTACAGCCATACATTGCCACCTCTGTGAAAGAGGCTACCCAACAAAGGGATTCACGGCATATGCACGGCTTCCTCGCATTTTAAAAAAGAAACTTAAGCACCATCTACAGTCGAACCTCAATAGCTTGAACACCAACATACTCATGCTCTCTTGATCCCAACCCCACCCCGAAACAATACCATGTGTTTTTATGCAGAATTTTGGTGTGTTTTTTGGTGTTTTTTGGTCATTAGGTGTTTTTTGGTCTTTCTAGTGACCCGAAGACAAGACAGGTTTAGAGGAGGGCAACTGTCTTATGTAACTACTCCTCTTAGGCAAGTCCTTTTTTGTATTTGGTACATAGGACTGCGATTGATTCTTAGACCTATACCGTTGGTTTTGCTTAGGACTGGAAGCTTTTGTCGGCTGTTTAGGTTTTCTGAAAGGACCTGTAGCCGAATATGATGATTTTTGCTGTTGTAAATTTGTATTACAAGCAGAAGCCAAAAATCTATGTTGTTGTGCTTCAAAATTAGATTTTGCAACTTCCTTGACCTTACTGTCAAATAGTTGTTGAGAATTAATTGGAGCATTTCTCAGTTCATGACTAAAATGATCCTTAAGAAATTTAGATGAGGCTACAGCTGCGTTACGTCTAGCCTGAAATAATTCTATGGCCAATATTGTTGACATGGCTGTAGCATGCTTGATTGATTTGGCCACAGCTTCCAAGAGTCTGGACAAGGCATTGACTGACATAGACTCTTGTTGAAGACAAAGATAAGCTGCCGAAGAAAATAGGTCAGCATGGGAATTAATAGCCACTAAATTGCGGGCCCTTTTTTCCCATATTTCCATGTTTTTGATTGGAATAGAAATTTTGCCCCTGCTAGAAATGTCTAATTGCGAAGCCTCAGTATCTATATGTGTAATACTCTCAGAAGGAAAGTATTGTGATTCACTCTTGTAATATCTCATTAGAGCCAACAATTTGACCAATTGTTGGGGACATGTCCAGTCTTGACCAAGTTTATCTGTGTATAATTTGTTCTGGATATATTTGGTAATATTTTCTACCAATTTAGACTGAGGACGAACTTGTAAAGGAGTTGAATGCAACTCCATAAGTTGTTCAGTTCCTGAAAGAGGTCTGGAGGGTGTATGATCTTCCAAAGGTCTCGGACACATCTCCTCTGGTAGAAATCTGAAGATTTCATTAATGGCCTTATCAAAGGACCAGGTTTCTTGTTCGGATTCCGATCCTGAATCCTTTGGTGGGTGGTGCACCGAATTATAGATATGAACATTTGGTGGTTTCTCTATAACCCTATCAGGTTGTGGTAATGTATGAACATTGACAGCCTGAGGACAACCTTGATCTTTGATACCGACCATGGTCTTTAATAGATTCAGAAGAAGAAGAAGATAGAAGAAGATTGGCATCTTCTTTTCTTATGAGAATGTTTAGACCTTTGACTTTCTGCTTCTTCTAGGAGAAGACAAAGAAGATGAAGAAGAGGATGATGAGGAAGAACTGTATCTCCTCCTCTTTCTATGTTTAGATTTAGGCTGATCTCTTCTGCTTTGTCTTTTAAGAGAAGCAGACCTATTAGACTTCCAAGTATTTGTTGGCAGTTCGATAACAATACTTGGGTCTGACATAGTATTGAAATCTGATTCCAGAGGCAAGAGCACTCTTTGTTTATTCATTGAGCTTGAAGGCTCATTCGTAACTGATTGCTCCAACTCAACAAGTGTCTATAATCGGCTACCTGGTATTCAGTGCCTAACGTTTGCTGCCTGATACCGGGTGCCTGGTGACTGGTGCCCAGTGACTGGTGCCTGGTAATCGACACTCACTGACCGGTGTCTGGTGACTGGTGTTCTGGTGTCCACTGACCGGTGACTGGTGATGATGACTGCCTGGTGCCCGGGGACTGGTGATGGGTGCCTGGTGGACTTACACTGTGAATGTTATGCCCATTCGTATAGATGCCATTACTCTGGGGCCATGTGGGGTGGTGATCCTATCCTTTGTAGAATTATCATAGGACGTCTGAACTGACATTCTTCTTCTTTTTGGCATATTTCTTCTTAGCCATTGTCGATCTTCTAAAGCAGTACAATCTGTGTTTGTCTGCTAAATCCCATATTGTTGAAGACCAGGTCTTACAAACCAGGCACGTTGAGTATCTGGAACAAGAAGAACAAGAAAGACAATTAGAATGATTATCCCACAACGCTTTGATATGACCACAAACGCCTCGAACGGTCGGCATCAAAAGTCGCGACAATGTATGGCAGTGATCGATGATCAATAATAACATAAGACCGAAAAGTGAAATTTGAAAAGAGAAAGCGTCACCTGTGAAAGGAATAATACAGGAACATAAGAATACCAGGTAATAATAAAATATTCCGGAGAAAAGAGAAATAAATTAGATTTTTTTCACCCGGTAAACAAATCCTGTTTATTTCTTTGTTCCACAGAAAAGAAACTGAACAAGTATCAAAACAGCCGGAAAGGTGACGTCACACAGGTATGCTTCAAGGAACCTTCTGGATTAAGACTTGCTGCTTTTCTGTGGAAGGTTTAAGTATAAAGGAGAATAGCACATTATCCATTGGTTAATGTATTATACAGTTAAAACTTTAATGCAGTGTGACGGGAATGAGAATGCAAACACGGACGACCAGTGTGACTACAAAAGCTCTCCTTGTACTTCGTATAGGTGAGCTAAAATTTTTTTAACATTTTTCCCACACAAATGTATAAATTTGACAGGCCATAAAATGGTCAAAGGTCATCTTAGCATCATCATTTGAAAAAATTTGAGTCCCCAGTGCTAAATACCAAGATTCAGCCTCAAGGCTTTCTTGGTTCTGGAGAAGAGATTCTTAAGAGTTTTTCCCATATATGGGCATGGCTGCCACCTTGTTGAATGGCATGGAACTTTGAACAAATTGTCAATATCCTTTCCACAGAAGGCCCCATGTGAAATGTGGTATAAATTGCTCAAGTGGTTTCTGAGAAGACATTTAAAAATATCAAAATTTTATACATGTATATAGACCAAGGGCATGGGCAGATAACCCCCAGGGGGCAAAATTTTGATCGGAACTAAAAAGTTTTACTACTTTAATCATACATTGTAAATTTCAGCCATTAGTCTTTAATACATACTGAGAAAATTGTTTTTCAACATTGTCCTCATACAAATATAAGGGGGTGCAAATTTGACCCATGCCGTAAAAAGGTCCAAGGTCAACTTACAATCATCATTTAAACAAACTTGGTAGATTTTGAGTCCCCGTTGCTATATATCAAGATTCAGCCTCAAAGCTTTCTTGGTTCTGGAGAAGAAGATTTTTAAGTGTTTTTACCATATATGAGCATGGTGGCCATCTTGTTCAATGGTGCTGAACCATCTGAATTAATTGTCAATACCCTTTCGACAGAAGGCCCCATGTGACATCTGGTGAAAATTGCTCAAGCAGTTTTAGAGAAGAAGACATTTAAGAAGATTTTTAAGTGTTTTTACCAAGGGGTTCAAATTTAAGAACAAGTATGGCAAGTTGAGGTGTCCGAATACTTAGGATAAATACGGTATTTAAAAGACTACTGTAATTACCCTAAATATATTAACACCTAAATCTCTTACCATACTACCAGGTTTTGAACAAGCCAATTTTTCACAAAAGTAATGTGTCACAGAAGTCCTCATAGAATAAAAAACAGTCAGCCTGTAACGTTTACTCAGGTTCTTGTGTCTAAAGATTTAAGGCACTATACGAGGGATGTTCGAAATGAATTGCTTATTTCTATCTGGAGACTTCAAATTTCAAGTTAGCCCAAAAGTACTCATTTCATGCCCTCGAAGTACTCCCCGTGGCTAGAAATGCAAAGTTTCAGCCGATGTATCCACTTCTTGAAGGCGTCACGGTACACTGATTTGGGCACAGTAATAAGGTACTGATGAATGGCAGATCCAAGTGCCTGTCGGGACTGGTATTTCCGCCCAGCAAGGAATGCTTTCAATTTCGGAAACAAAAAGAAATCACATGGGGCAAGGTCTGGGGAATACGGGGGGTGAGGCAAAACAGTTACTTTTTCTTTCTTCAAAAACGCCGTAACTATTGCGGAGGTATGAGCTGGGGCATTGTCATGTAGAAGACGGACATGTTTAAAACCAGTGGCAGGGCGTCGTTTCTGATAATACTTTTTCAGTTTCTTCAGTACTACGTCTTTGTAGTACTTTCCGGTGATGCTTTTGTCCTTTTTCACTGGCACTTTTATTGCGACTCCTTCACCAGAGAAGAAGATTGCATACAAAACCTTCTTTGTACTCAAAGAACGTTTGGCAATTATTGGGCGTTTGCTGTGTTTAATGGCCCAGATCTTATTGCTAACCTTTCTGACGGGCTCAAAATAATGGACCCAGGTGTCATCACCTGTGACAACATTGGCAAACTGCTTTTTGTCATATTTTGGAAACATTTGAAGCAGTTTTTTGGCCACTTTAACCCGTTGCCTCTTTTGCTCGTCAGTCAACAGATGTGGCACCCATCTAGCAGAAATCTTTCTGACTTTCAAATGCTTCTTCAAAATAAGGTGAACCGTTGATAGTGATATGCCTACCTTCCGTGCAATATCACGAACTGTAAATCTGGCATCTCCTTCAATGATTTCCTTTATTTTGGAAACGATTTCTTTACGAGATGCAGATTTTGGCCTACCTGACTTCGGTGATGGACTCTACACCAGACTCAAATTTCTTTTTCCACCGCCGAACTGTGTCATAAGACACACAAGAAAGTCCAAAAGCAGTAGAAATTTCAGTCATCAGCTTCTTCAAAGAACAACCAAGTTTTGAGCGAGCTTTGATGTAAGCCCGTATTTCATCTTTTTTGTCGACGCTTCTACCGACCATTTTTACTGCAGTGGTCAATGACTGCGTGCATTCAAATGGCAAATTTTATGTCTTACACTTAGTCTAACATGTACATTTATACACCATTGTGTAGATATTGAATAGCCCTATACAGGTATGTATTGGTTTTTATCGTGCCCCACGTGGATATCGAGCTAGAGGACATTAAGCAATTCATTTCGAACATCCCTCGTATATTCTACAAGAGGCAGCAGAATAAACCTACCTTGTCTATCTCTTGATATTTCTGTAAGAGTGAAATAATATTTTGTCTTGATGGACTCAGATCCCAGAAATACCTCTCCATATCTGCTACAGTCTTCTCAGACTCCCAAGGCTCCACTTTCTGAAAATACACACAAAACATGTTAAGAAGAATGAATACATTTCCTTCCTTCTCAAAAAAAACCAACAGTTTGCTTCCCTTGGAAACAAATTTCCATTTAGAGAAGACAGAGGACCATGATGGTCCTATATCCCTCACCTGAGCAAACACATTTGCATACTTACTGTTGAAGTTTCAGCCAAGTTCACTGCTCTGAATTTTATAGCCCTGCACCCACCCCACCATCCCCACCCCCCATGTTTTTTTTCTTTTTAATGCATCATGACAACCTGAACTAAATCTTGAAAGAGGGTCACCAAAGGAACATTTCTGCCAAGTTATACTGAAATTGGTCCAGTGGTTTCTGACAAAAAGATTTTTAAAGTGTTTTATATAGCTATAAAGCCCTCCCCCCTAACGGCCATTTTTATTTTTGACGAATCATGACAGCTTGAACAAACTTGGTAGAGGGTCACCAAAGGAACATTCCTGCCAAGTTAAATTGAAATCGGTTCAGTGTTTTCTGACAAGAATATTTTCAAAGTTTTCTATCTAGATATATAGGAAAAATAAGCCCCAGCCCCTAGCAGCCATGTTTTTTGACAAATCAGGATTGCTTGAACATTCTTGGTAGAGGGTCACCAAAGCAACATTGAAATCGTTGTGGGGGTATTTGACAAGAAAAATTTCAAAGTTTTCTATACAGATATATATGGAAAATAAGCCCCGCCCCCCCTGGGGGCCATGTTTTTTGATGTATCATGAAGGCTTGAACAATCTTGGTAGAAGGTCACCAAAGCAACATTCCTGCCAAATTACATTAAACTCGGTCCAACGGTTTCTTAAGAGAAGATTTTTAAAAAATTTTTATATAGATATATAGGGGAAATAAGCCCCGCCCCCTAGCGGCCATGTTTTTTGACGAATCATGACAGCTTGAACAACCTTGGTAGAGGATCACCAAAGAAACATTCCTGCCAGGTTATATAGAAATCGGTCCAGTGGTTTCTGACAAGAAGATTATTAAAGTTTTCTAAATAGATATATAGGGAAAATAAGCCCCACCCGCTAGCGGCCATGTTTTTTGACAAATCTCGATTACTTGAAAAATCTTGGTAGATGGTCACCAAGGAAATATTTTTCCCAAGTTATATTGAAATCGGTCCAGTGGCTTCTGACAAGAAAATTTTTAAAGTTTTCTATATAGATATATAGGGAAAATAAGCCCCACCCACTGGGAGCCATGTTTTTTGACGAATCATGACGGCTTGAACATCTTGATAGAGGGTTACATAAGACACATTCCTGCAATGTTATATTTAAATCAGTCCAGTGGTTTCTGACAAGAAGATCATTAAAGTTTTCTATATAGATATATGGGGGAAATAAGCCCCACCCCTAGCAGCCAAACTTTTGACAAATCAAGACCGCTTGAACAATCTTGGTAAAGGGTCACCAAGGAAACATGTCTGTCAAGTTATATTGAAATTGGTCCAGTGGTTTCTGACACGAAGATTTTTTCAAGTTTTCTATATAGATATACAGGGAAAATAAGCTCCGCCCCCTAGCAGCCATGTTTTTTGACAAATCATGACGGCTTGAACAATCTTGGTAAAGGGTCACCAAGGAAACATTTCTGCCAAGTTATACTGAAATCGGTCCAGTGGTTTCTGACAAGAAGATTTTTTTCAAGTTTTCTATATAAGGAAAATAAGCCCCGCCCCCTTGCAGCCATATTTTTTGACGAATCATGACGGCTTGAATAACCTTGGTAGAGGGTGACCAAAGAAACATTCCTGCCAAGTTATATTGAAATCGGTCCATTGGTTTCTGACAAGCAGATTTTTAAAGTTTTCTATATAGATATACAGGGAAAATAAGCCCCTACCCCTAGTGGCCATGCTTTTTGAAGAATCACGATTATCTGAACAATCATGTTAGAGGGTCACCAAGGAAACATTTTTGCCAAGTTATAATGAAATCGGTCCAATGGTTTCTGACAAGAAGATTTTTAAAGTTTTCTATACAGATATCTAGGGAAAATAAGCCCCGCTCCATGGCAGCCTTGTTTTTTGAAAAATCCAAATGGTTTGAACAATCTTGGTAGAGGATCACCAAAGGAACATTTCTGCCAAATTATATTGCAATTGGTCCAGTAGTTTCTGACAAGAAGATTTTTTAATTTTTCTATATAGATATATAGGGAAAATAAGCCCCGCCACCTGGCAGCCATGTTTTTTGATGACTCCAAATGGCTCGAACAATCTTGGTAGAGGATCACCAAAGAAACATTTCTGCAAAATTATATGGAAATCGGTCCAGTGGTTTCTGACAAGAAGATTTTTAAAGTTTTCTATATAGATATATAGTCAAAATAAGCCCCGCCCCCTGGTGGCCATGTTTTTTGACGAATCCAAATGGCTTGAATAATTTTGGTAGAGGATCACCAAAGGAACATTTCTACTAAATTATATCGCAATCTGTCCATTGGTTTCTGACAAGAAGATTTTTTAAGTTTTCTATATAGATATATAGGGAAAATAAGCCCCGCCCCCTGGCGGCCATGTTTTTTGACAAATCCAAATGGCTTGAACAATCTTAGTAGAGGACCACCAAAGGAACATTTCTGCCAAATTATATTGCAATTGGTCCAGTAGTTTCTGACAAGAAGATTTTTTAATTTTTTTATATAGATATATAGGGAAAATAAGCCCCACCCCCTGGCAGCCATGTTTTTTGACGAATCCAAATGGCTTGAACAATCTTGGTAGAGGATCACCAAAGGAACATTTCTGGAAAATTATATGGAAATCAGTCCAGTGGTTTCTGACAAGAAGATTTTGAAAGTTTTCTGTATCGATATAGAGGGAAAATAAGCCCCGCCCCCCTGGCGGCCACGTTTTTTGACAAATCCAAATGGCTTGAATAATCTTGGTAGAGGATCACCAAAGGAACATTTCTACCAAATTATATAGCAATCGGTCCAGTGGTTTCTGACAAGAAGATTTTTTAAATTTTCTATATGGATATATAGGGAAAATAAGCCCCGCCCCCTGGCGGCCATGTTTTTTGACGAATCCAAATGGCTTGAACAATCTTGGTAGAGGATCACTAAAGGAACATTTTTGCAATATTATATTGAAATCGGTCCAGTGGTTTCAAACAAGAAGATTTTTTAAGTTTTTAGTAAAAAAAATCTATTTTTAGCTCCTGTGACCTAGATATGCAATGGACCGGAACCATTTATTTATTTATACATTTGAACAACTTTGAAAGAGGACCAACCAAGGACCATTCCTGTGAAGTTTGGTCAAATTCCAACCAGTGGTTTAGGAGGAGATGTTGTTTAAAGATTGTGGACGGACGGACGGACATACGGACGACGACGACGACGGACGGTGAGTGATCACAATAGCTCACCTTGAGCCTTCGGCTCAGGTGAGCTAAAAATGTTGGAGCTCGAGCCTTGAAACTTGGTGAATTGATTGGTAATGATGAGTAGATGACCTGATTAACTTTTGAATAAATTCTGAAAAATATTTCATAAATATTGGCCCTTTGTGAATTTGGGCATTTTTCCCTTGTCAGCAAAATATCTCAAAAACTATTGAAGCTAGAGCCTTGAACCTTAATGGATAGATTGGTAGTGATGAGCAGATGACCTGATTAAGTTTTAAGTAAATTCTGAAAAATACTTCATGAGTTATGGCTTTTTGTATTTTTTGGGCATTTTTACCTTGTCAGCAAAATACCTCAAAACCTGTTGGAGCTAGAGCCTTAAAACTTGGTGAACTGATTGGTAATAATGAGTAGATGACCTGGTTAACTTTTGAATAAATTCTGAAAACTACTTCAAGAGTAATGGCCCTTTGTAAATTTGGGCATTTTTCCTTTGTCAGCAAATATCTCAAATACTGTTGGAGCTAGAGCCTCATAACTTGATAGATTGGTAGTGATGAGAAGGGCATGAGTAATGTCCGTAAATTTGGGCATTTTCCCTACTCAGCAAAATATCTCAAAAACTGTTGGAGCTGGAGCCTCATAACTTGATGAATAGATTGGTAGTGATGAGAAGATGACCTGATTAACTTTTGAATAAATTCTGAAAAATATTTCAGGAGTTATGGCCCTTTGTAGATTGGGCCATTTTTACTTTGTATTATCTTTAGAGGCAAGCATATGGTTGGAGCATAGTGTTTTACAAAAACAATTTCTAGTTACCACATATGGACATGGTGGCCATCTTGTTCAATTGTGCAGAACCATTTGGACAAATTGGCATTACCCTTTTGACAGAAGGCCCATGTGAAATCTGGTGAAAATTGCTCAAGCAGTTTCAGAGAAGAAGACATTTAAATATTACAAAATTTTATACATGTATATAGCCCAGTGGCAAGAGCAGATAACCCTCAAGGGACAAAATTTTGATTATAACTAAAATGTTTTACTACTTAAATCACATGTTGTAAGTTTCAGCCATTAGTCTTTAATACAATCTGAGAAAATGACTTTTCAACATTTTCCCCATACAAATGCATGGGTATGCAAATTTGATCTTGCCATAAAACGGTCAAAGGTCAACCTACGGTCATCATTTGAACAAGCTTGGTAGACCTTGAGTCCTCCAAGATTCAGCCACAAAGCTTTCTTGGTTCTGGAGAAGAAGATTTTTAAGTGTTTTTATCATATATGAGCATGGCGGCCATCTTTTTCAATGGCGTGAAACCATTTGAAAAAATTTGCAATACCCTTTTGACAGAAGGCCCCATGTGAAATCTGGTGAAAATTGCTCAAGCGGTTTAAGAGAAGACATTTAAAAATTACACAGTTTTATACATGCATTTAGCCAAGGGGCAAGGGCAGATAACCCCCTGGGGACAAAATTTTGATTATAACTAAACTGTTTTACTACTTTAATCACTCATTGTAAGTTTCAGCCTTAAATGTTTAATGCATTTTGAGAAAATGACTTTTCAACATTTTCCCCATACAAATGCATTGGGATGCAAATTTGACCTTGCCGTAAAAAGGTCAAAGGTCAACTTAGGGTCATCATTTGAACAAACTTGGTAGACTTTGAGAGTTGATGCTATATACCAAGATTCAGCCTTGAAGCTTTCTTGGTTCTGGAGAAGAATATTTTTAAGTGTTTTTACCATATATGGGCATGGCGGCCATCTTGATTAACGGACAGTGACCATCTGTATAAATTTTCAATAATAGAAGGCTCCACATGAAGTTTGAAGAAAATTGGCCCAGGGGTTTCAGAGGAGAAGTTGTTCAAAGGGGTTATGGACGGACGGACAACGGACGGCAAGTGATCACAACAGCTCATCCTGAGCCCTTTGCTCAGGTGAGCTAAAAACTGGTATAAAAGACTGCATGAATAGGACCACTGCAGATAGTATTTTACCTTATCATTATTTATCATACAGATAAAAATAAAAGTCAAAAAGGATTGTCTTTGGAAACAAAGAACACACAAAATCACGAAAATCGGTGACTGTTTGATTGAGTCTCTTCATATGCAACACTGTAGTATGAGAGGCTGCATAAGCCCTCTAGCGCCGGCTTAAGCAGTATTGGATTTTCAAAATAACCAGGATGGGCTCAATCCCAAAGGAAATAAAATATAACCTGCACTATGATGATGTATGGGAAGACTTTTTACGGCTGCCACACAACACAATACCAGCTACAGTAAGAGTAAAATAAAAGTCAAAAAGGATTGCCTTTGGAAACAAACAGAGTCTCCGATTTTTGTGACTTTGTGTGTTCTACACAAAGTCACAAAAATCGGAGACTCTGTTTGAATGAGTCAAAGTCTGCATTGTATTGCCAAAGTCCTTTATAGTTCATCATCATTCCTAGAATCATCAGAACATGTTCATTTATACACTTGCAAAGGAGGAGTTGCAATGGGTATTACTGTCACAAGGTCAAAAACAAGAGTTGTCAGAAGACAACGCAGCTCGCCAGGAAGGGCTAATCAGATAAGCAAACGATCTTTATTAAATATTAAAGATTAAATGCAGAACTTAAACTTATATGACAGAGTATGACCTGACTTTGATGTCTGAAGAATGTCAAAACTGAGGGTTGGGATATATGCTATTGAAATATCTTCCCTTAGGTTGGTGTGGGCAAAATATGAAAGCTGTATCTTACATGCTGAATCCCTTAGGTTGGTGTGGATGAAATATGAAAGCTATATCTTACATACTTCAGCAGTTATGTACTTTTCAAAACTTAAAGACAGCTGTTAATGACAAAGTATGACTTGACCTTGATCTAGGCAAAAGGTCAAACTGAGGAAGGGGTGTGTACTATTGAAAGGTCTTACCCTAAGGTAGGTGTCAGCCAAATATTAAAGCGGTATCTTGAATACTTCAGCAGTTATGAACACTTTTCAAAACTTAAATGCAGAGCTCAAACATGGGTTTAAATGACAAAGTATGACCTGACACTGACCTAGGCAGAAGGTCAAACTGAGGAAGGGATGTGTGATATTGAAAGGTCTTACCCTAAGGTAGGTGTCAGCCAAATATTAAAGCGGTATCTTGAATACTTCAGCAGTTACACTTTTCAAAACTTAAACGCAGAACTCGAACATGGGTTTAAATGACAACTATGCGCTGCCCTTGACCTAGGCAGAAGGTCAAAATGAGAACAGGGTGTGCGCTATCAAAAGGTCTTATCCTAAGGTCTTATCCTTATCCTAAACTGCAAGTGTTGTTTCCTTGAGCAAGAGACTTTATCCACATTGCTTAGTACTGGTTTCTACCCAGGAAAAAAGAGGGCCACATGGAAGATTAGTACTAAATTACTAAATGTGTTACCCTCTATAAATAAAGTCGATTATTATTATTATTATTATTTTTAAGGTAGTTGTGGGCCAAATGTTAAAGCGGTACCTTGAATACTTCAGCAGTTACAAACACTAATCAAAATTTAAATGCAGAACTCCAACATGGGTTTAAATGACAAAGTATGACCTGACCTTGACCTAGGCAGAAGGTCAGAGAAAGGAGTGTGTGCTATTGAAAGGTCTAACCCTAAGGCTGGTGTAGGCCAAATATTAAAGCTCTATCTTGAATACTTCTGCAGTAATAAACACATTTCAAAAATTAAACGCAAAACTTAAACATGGGTGTAAATGAAAAAGTAAGAACTGACCTTGACCTACATAAATGGTCTAATTCGGGAACGGGGGTATATGTTATTGAAAGGTCTTACCCTAAGGTAGGTGTAGGCCAAATATGTAAGCAGTACCTTAAATAATTAAAAAACAATGGACACCTTTGAAAACTTAAATATTGTGCTAACGCGGATGCCGTCACGGACGCCGACGCCGATGCAGACGCCGACGCCAACGCCTGGGTGACAACATAAGCTATCCGGGGACATAGTCCCGGCGAGCTAATAAGCTTCTTTCTGCACTCAAGGGAACTAGCTCCTAAGTGGCATGGGATTTAGTATAACCTCATTATTGTCAGCCTTGGGGAGCCCCTAAGGCAAGATAAAAATTGACAGCATTATCAATCAGACAACAGCTTCCAATAACAGGTCTACAGGGAAAATTTTTTAGTTAAGGGCTAGTAACTCCAAAGTGCATATCTGACCCAAAGTCAGTCATTGAGATTTTATGCCTTTCCAGCTTACCTGCGAAGTCTGATGAAAGTCTCATCAATTCTGAAGATGCTATCAATCAGACAAAGTCAAGGGCAAGTGTCTCAAAGCTAACAATCCCATCGGTATGTGTCTAACACTGCTACTATTCATAGAAAACTTACCCATGATTTGATGTACAACTCAGATGGTATGTGTCTAATACTGCTACTATTCATAGAAAACCTACCCAAGATTCAAAGTACAATACTGTCAGAGTGAATAACACTGCCACTATTCACAGAAAACTTACCCATGATTCAAAGTATAATACTGTCAGAGGGTATAACACTGCCACTATTCACAGAAAACCTACCCATGATTTAAAGTATAATACTGCCAGAGGGTTTAACACTGCCACTATTCACAAAAAACCTACCAATGATTCGATGTACAACTCAGATGGTATGTGTCTAATACTGCTATTATTCACAGAAAACCTACCCATGATTTAAAGTACAATACTGTCAGAGTGAATAACACTGCCACTATTCACAGAAAACTTACCCATGATTCAAAGTATAATAGTGTCAGAGGGTATAACACTGCCACTATTCACAGAAAACCTACCCATGATTTAAAGTATAATACTATAACACTGCCACTATTCACAAAAAACCTACCAATGATTCGAAGTACAATACTGTCAGAAGGTATATATTTCCACAATTCACAGAAAACTTACCCATGATTCAAAGTACAATTCTGTCAGAAAGTATAACATTCCCACTATTCACAGAATACTTACCTATGATTCAAAGTACAATACTATCAGAAGGTATAACACTTCCACTATTCACAGAAAAACCTACCCATGATTCAAAGTACAATACTGTCAGAAGGTATAAAACTGTCACAAGTCACAGAAAACTTACACATGATTCAAAATTTAATACTGTCAGAAGGTATAACACTGCCACTATTCACAGAAAACTTACCTAGGATTCAAAATATAATACTGTGAGAAGGTATAACACCGCCACTATTCACAGAAAACTTACACATGATTCAAAGTACAATACTGTCAGAAGGTATAACACTGCCACTATTCACAGAAAACTTACCTAGGATTCAAAATATAATACTGTCAGAAGGTATAACACTGCCACTATTCACAGAAAACTTATACATGATTCAAAGTACAATACTGTCAGAAGGTATAACACTGCCACTATTCACAGAAAACTTACACATGATTCAAAGTATAATACTGTCAGAAGGTATAACACTGAAACTACTCACAGAAAACTTATCCATGATTCAATGTAGAACTAGAAAGTATGTGTCTATTACTCCCGCTATTCATAGAAAATTTACCTATGAATCAAAGTACAATACTGTCAGGTGTAATACTGCTACTATTCTAAGAAAACTTACCCAGGATTTGATGTACAACTAGAAGGCATGTGTCTAATACTGCCGCTAATCACAGAAAACTTTCCCATGGTTCAAAGTACAATACTGTCAGAAGGTATAGCCACTATTCACAGAAAACTTACCCATGATTCAAAATATAATACTGTCAGAAGGTATAACACTGTCACTTTTCACAGAAAACTTACCCATGATACAATGTACAATACTGTCAGAAGGTATAACACTGCCACTATTCACAGAAAACTTACCCATTATTCAAAGTACAATACTGTCAGAAGGCATAACACTGCCACTATTCACAAAAAAACTTACACATGATTTGATGTACAACTAGAAGGTATGTGTCTAATACTGCCACTCTTCACAGAAAACTTACCCAAGATTCACTGTACAATACTGTCAGAAGGTGTTGAAATTTTACAGCCCAGTCAACCCAATGGGGTCATGTTGAGCGTGGTCAGTTTACCTAACCACGCGTTTACTGGGCAGACTCAGTCCTCTAAGCAGTTAACCAGTATTGTGCACATTCTTTCACCAGAAACTGACAACTGCCCTTCTTGAATCAGCGGAAGGGAGAGAACGACCAACGAAAATATTTCATGATCAATCTCCACGAAAGAATGTTGCCGACCTCGGCAATTCCTGAATTCCTGGTCTCCAGTTGGATGCGCATCCAACTGAGTCACCGAGGCCAACTGTCAGAAGGTATAACACTGCCATTATCCATACAAAACTTACCCATGTATCAATGTACAACTCAGAAGGTATGTGTCTAATACTGCCACTGTTCACAGAAAACTAAACTTATGAATTGGTTTCTAAATATGATACCCTACTAAAAACACTTCTGTTACAAGTAAATAAGAGAACTCAGGAACTGATACAATCAGATCCACATCAAGCCCCAGCACCAAAGGGAAAGACAGACAAATACATTAAAGCAGCCACAAAATGAACAGATGGAAAGCAGAGTTGGCAACTCTTTCCCAAAAAGGTGGGAACTCTGTTACCCCAACATACATAATTGTTAAAAGAAAAACATTAGAAAGTGAAACACAACATAACAATTAACAATAAAATGTGAAATAATAATACCCCGCCCATATCATGTCGCGGGCAGATAACTCTGTCAAAAATGGACAAAATTTGCCCAATGGACAAAATTTGCCCATTAGCAATCCCAATGCAGATCTCCACAATATTAATGCACATATCAAATTTAGTGTAAAACCATGAGATTTACGCAAGTTATTGACCTGAAAGTAAAATACATATGTATTGCAAGCAGATAACTCTGTCAAATGGATGAAATTTGCCCATTAGCAATCCCAAAGCAGATCTCCACAATATCAATGCACATATCAAATTTGGTGAAAATCCATTGAGATTTACTCAAGTTATTGTCCTGACAGTAAAATACAGATGTTTTGTGGGTGGATAACTCTGTCAAAAATGGACGAAATTCAGCCATTATCAATTCCATTGCAGATCTTCACAATCTCAATGCACATTCCAAGTTTGGTGAAAATCCATTGATATTTACTAAAGTTATCATCCAGAAATTTGCCCATGAGCAATCCCAAACCAGACCTCCACAATGTCAATGCACACACCAAGTTTGATGAAAATCCATTGATATTTACTAAAGTTATCATCCGGAAATGAAAATGTGGACGTATCCCGGGCAGATAACTCTGTCAAAAATTGAAAAAATTTGCCCATTAACAATCCCAAACCAGATCTCCACAATATCAATGTACACACCGAGTTTGGTGAAAATCCATTGACATTTACTCAAGTTATTATCCGAAAACAAAAATACGGATGGATGGACGTACGACAGACAGACGGATGGATGGGCACACAGACAGCCAACATGATACCATATTACCCTGCCACTATTGTGTGGCGGGGTATAAAAAGTACCAAAATAAAAGTACCACCTTGGAGCAGTCAGTAATGAATTACTAGGGGGGGGGGGGGGGGGGGGGGGGGGCTTAAGCTTTAGCTAGCTTTGCGGGATCCCATCCCCTGCCCTCAGCTTCCATAGTGGTAAAAACATATATTTGATCGGTCCGTGTGGAGATTTTCTAACTCATCCATGAATCATTACGGGCAATAGATAAATCACAAGGCCTATCGGAACCTGAATTTTATGATGACTTAGTGTGTAAGTTTAGAAAAATTGTAGGTAAACTAAATTTTCTGATCAAATTAGTAAAATTGTCATATGTTATAAACAAAATGGGTATAACACTGATGTCATAAAACAGTCCGCTTACTTAGCGGTTGACCCAATCACAGTTGACCACTTTGCTTACCTCTTTAATTGCATGCCCGTGGGTTTAACTATTCATTTAGCTGTTCTGGGCAGTAATGTTTTATGTCTGTGTCTCAGCCCACCAGGGATCAACTGGTGGTTTTCTTTTGCTCAAGTATTCCAGTGATGTTGTTTGACATCCAAGGGATCTCCAAGTGTCTCAGCACGTTGTGTCTGTTCAGTCCTCATCTTTAGTTCATTATGTGTTTTATCTATTATTTATTTGTTGCCCATAATGATTCATGGATTAGTTAGAAGACCTCCATGTGGACCAAACAAATATATGTTTTACCAATATGGAAGCTGAGGGTGACAGCTGAGATCCCATAAAGCTAGTTTAAGCTCCCCAGTAATTTTTTACTGCCTGTTCCAAGGCAGTACTTTCATTGTGATACCTTTTGTTAAATATTCTGTAGTGTATCAATTACAAATGTTTTTCTTTTAACAATCAATTTAAGTTTAAGATATATTCAGTTAAGTTTGGATAGTTGCCACCTTTTTGGGAAAAGATTGCCAACTCTACTTGCCATCTTTTCTTTTTGTGGCTGTTTAATTGTATTTGTCTGTCTTTCCCCTTGATGTTGAGAACTTGATGTGGATCCGATTGTATCAGTTCCTGAGTTTACTTATTTACTTCACCCATGATTCAAATTACAATACTTTCAGAAGGTATGCGTCTAATACTGCCACTAATGCCACTATTCACAGAGAACTAAACTTACCCATGATTCAAAGTACAATACTGTTAGAAGGTTGGTGCATAATATTGCCACTATTCACAGAAAACTAAACTTACCCATGATTCAAAGTACAATACTGTTAGAAGGTCTGACAGTATTCACAAAACACTATACTCACCCATGATTCAAAGTACAATACTGTTTGAAGGTATGTGTCAAACACTGCCACTATTCACAGAAAACTAAACTTACCCATGATTCAAAGTACAATACTGTTAGAAGATATAAGTCTAATACTATCATTATTCACAGAAAACTAAACTTACCCATGATTCAAAGTACAATACTGTAAGAAGGTATGTGTCTAATACTGCCACAATTCACAGAAATCTTACCAATGATTTGAAGTATAATACTGTTGGACAGTATGTATCTAAGGCCAGAAACTTTTAATTAGTTGATTTACGGGATTTTTTTTCCAGATTTTGCGTCAGCGGGTATGGGTTGTTGTGAGGCGTTGGGAAGAAAAACATAAATCTATGAAAATGACAAGTCGATAAAACAAGAGGACCATGTAACGTTCACATGGGTATCACAGCACTTAGAGAACCTGACCCAGAAATGATCAATGCAAATATTCTGACCAAGATTCATGATGATTATATTAACAAGTAAGACAATGTAGCATGCCGAATGGACTGTGAAATATAGATCAAGGTCAAATATGGATGTCTGCACCCAAGAGGCCATGCTAAGATGTATGCATGTGCTATCACTGGCTGTAGGACCAATAATTACTGTGAAACTGACCAAAAGGCAAAAACTTAACTAAATCAGTGGACTGTGAAATATAGGTCGAGGTCAAATATAGATGACTGCATTCATGACCGTTAAATATAGGTCATAAGTGACCCAGGTCCGAACTTGAGCTAGAAATCATCAAGACAAACATTTTGAGCAAGATTCATGATGATCACACTTAAAAAATGTGATCTCTAGAGTGTAAACAAAGTTTTCCTTTGATTTGGCCTGGGGACCTAGTTTTTGAACCTAAGTAACCTAGTTTCAAACTTGACCTAGAAATCATCAACACAATTATTTTGAGCAAGATTCATGATGATTACATAACAAGAGGGCCATGATGGCCCTGTAACGCTCACCTGAGTATCATAGCACTTTGAGATTAGAGAACCTGACCTAGAACTGATCAAGGCAAACATTCTGATTAAAATTCATTATGATTATATTAACAAGTAAGACAATGTAGCATGTCTAATGGACTGCGAAATAGAGGTCAAGGTCAAATAGGGATGACTGCTCTCAAGAGGCCATGCTAAGATGTATGCATGTACTAAGTATCACTGGTTGTAGGAGCAATAGTTACTGAGAAACTGACCTAAACACAAACACTTCACAAGTGCCAAATATCATTCTGTAGGACCAATAATTACTGAGAAACTGACCTAAATGGAAAAACTTAAGAAAGTCACTGGACTGTGAAATACACATCATAAGTGACCCAGTTCCAAACTTCACCTACAAATCATCAAGACAAACATTTTGAGCAACATTCATGATGATCACTTCAAAAATGTGACCTCTAGAGTGTCAAAAAGGTTTTCCTTTGATTTGGCCTGGTGACCAAGTTTCTGACATCGAGTGATCCAGTTTTAAACTAGACCTAGAAATCATCGAGGAACATTTAGAGCAATATTTATGATGATTATTTAAATAATGTGACCTCCAGAGTGTTAAGTTTTTCCTTTGATTTGGCCTGGTGACCTAGTATTTGACCCCAAGTGACCCAGTTTCAAACTTTACCTAGAAATAAGCAAGAGGAACATTTTGAGCAAGATTCATGATGATCGCTTTAAAAATGTGACCTCTAGAGCGTTAACAAGGTCTTCCTTTGATTTGGCCTGGTGACCTAGTTTTTGACCCCAAGTGACCCAGTTTTGAACTTGACCTAGAAACAGGGGTGGGAATGATAATTCAACAAAACCACTGAAATTGTCCATACCCCCAACCCTCCCCCCACAAAAATACCATATTTCAAAAGCTTGTGTCATGATCAGAACTTTTTATTTTTCTAAAAAAATCATCAAA